>CM060844.1:0-1200000 GCA_030762175.1 Metallyticus violacea
CTAACCTAACCTAACCTAACCCTTATCCTAACCTAACCTAACCTAACCTAACCTAACCTAACCTAACCTAACCTAACCATAACCTAACCTAACCTAAACCTAACTAAACCTAACCTAACCTAACCTAACCTAACCGAAACCTAACCTACCTAACCTAAACCTAACTAACCTAACCACTAACCTAACCTAACCTAACCTAACTAACCTAACCTAACCTAACCTACCTAACCTAACCTAACCTAACCTAACCTAACCTAACCTAACCTAACCTAACCTAACCTAACCTAACCTAACCTAACCTAACCTAACCTAACCTAACCTAACCTAACCTAACCTAACCTAACCTAACCTAACCTAACCTAACCTAACCTAACCTAACCTAACCTAACCTAACCTAACCTAACCTAACCTAACCTAACCTAACCTAACCTAACCTAACCTAACCTAACCTAACCTAACCTAACCTAACCTAACCTAACCTAACCTAACCTAACCTAACCTAACCTAACCTAACCTAACCTAACCTAACCTAACCTAACCTAACCTAACCTAACCTAACCTAACCTAACCTAACCTAACCTAACCTAACCTAACCTAACCTAACCTAACCTAACCTAACCTAACCTAACCTAACCTAACCTAACCTAACCTAACCTAACCTAACCTAACCTAACCTAACCTAACCTAACCTAACCTAACCTAACCTAACCTAACCTAACCTAACCTAACCTAACCTAACCTAACCTAACCTAACCTAACCTAACCTAACCTAACCTAACCTAACCTAACCTAACCTAACCTAACCTAACCTAACCTAACCTAACCTAACCTAACCTAACCTAACCTAACCTAACCTAACCTAACCTAACCTAACCTAACCTAACCTAACCTAACCTAACCTAACCTAACCTAACCTAACCTAACCTAACCTAACCTAACCTAACCTAACCTAACCTAACCTAACCTAACCTAACCTAACCTAACCTAACCTAACCTAACCTAACCTAACCTAACCTAACCTAACCTAACCTAACCTAACCTAACCTAACCTAACCTAACCTAACCTAACCTAACCTAACCTAACCTAACCTAACCTAACCTAACCTAACCTAACCTAACCTAACCTAACCTAACCTAACCTAACCTAACCTAACCTAACCTAACCTAACCTAACCTAACCTAACCTAACCTAACCTAACCTAACCTAACCTAACCTAACCTAACCTAACCTAACCTAACCTAACCTAACCTAACCTAACCTAACCTAACCTAACCTAACCTAACCTAACCTAACCTAACCTAACCTAACCTAACCTAACCTAACCTAACCTAACCTAACCTAACCTAACCTAACCTAACCTAACCTAACCTAACCTAACCTAACCTAACCTAACCTAACCTAACCTAACCTAACCTAACCTAACCTAACCTAACCTAACCTAACCTAACCTAACCTAACCTAACCTAACCTAACCTAACCTAACCTAACCTAACCTAACCTAACCTAACCTAACCTAACCTAACCTAACCTAACCTAACCTAACCTAACCTAACCTAACCTAACCTAACCTAACCTAACCTAACCTAACCTAACCTAACCTAACCTAACCTAACCTAACCTAACCTAACCTAACCTAACCTAACCTAACCTAACCTAACCTAACCTAACCTAACCTAACCTAACCTAACCTAACCTAACCTAACCTAACCTAACCTAACCTAACCTAACCTAACCTAACCTAACCTAACCTAACCTAACCTAACCTAACCTAACCTAACCTAACCTAACCTAACCTAACCTAACCTAACCTAACCTAACCTAACCTAACCTAACCTAACCTAACCTAACCTAACCTAACCTAACCTAACCTAACCTAACCTAACCTAACCTAACCTAACCTAACCTAACCTAACCTAACCTAACCTAACCTAACCTAACCTAACCTAACCTAACCTAACCTAACCTAACCTAACCTAACCTAACCTAACCTAACCTAACCTAACCTAACCTAACCTAACCTAACCTAACCTAACCTAACCTAACCTAACCTAACCTAACCTAACCTAACCTAACCTAACCTAACCTAACCTAACCTAACCTAACCTAACCTAACCTAACCTAACCTAACCTAACCTAACCTAACCTAACCTAACCTAACCTAACCTAACCTAACCTAACCTAACCTAACCTAACCTAACCTAACCTAACCTAACCTAACCTAACCTAACCTAACCTAACCTAACCTAACCTAACCTAACCTAACCTAACCTAACCTAACCTAACCTAACCTAACCTAACCTAACCTAACCTAACCTAACCTAACCTAACCTAACCTAACCTAACCTAACCTAACCTAACCTAACCTAACCTAACCTAACCTAACCTAACCTAACCTAACCTAACCTAACCTAACCTAACCTAACCTAACCTAACCTAACCTAACCTAACCTAACCTAACCTAACCTAACCTAACCTAACCTAACCTAACCTAACCTAACCTAACCTAACCTAACCTAACCTAACCTAACCTAACCTAACCTAACCTAACCTAACCTAACCTAACCTAACCTAACCTAACCTAACCTAACCTAACCTAACCTAACCTAACCTAACCTAACCTAACCTAACCTAACCTAACCTAACCTAACCTAACCTAACCTAACCTAACCTAACCTAACCTAACCTAACCTAACCTAACCTAACCTAACCTAACCTAACCTAACCTAACCTAACCTAACCTAACCTAACCTAACCTAACCTAACCTAACCTAACCTAACCTAACCTAACCTAACCTAACCTAACCTAACCTAACCTAACCTAACCTAACCTAACCTAACCTAACCTAACCTAACCTAACCTAACCTAACCTAACCTAACCTAACCTAACCTAACCTAACCTAACCTAACCTAACCTAACCTAACCTAACCTAACCTAACCTAACCTAACCTAACCTAACCTAACCTAACCTAACCTAACCTAACCTAACCTAACCTAACCTAACCTAACCTAACCTAACCTAACCTAACCTAACCTAACCTAACCTAACCTAACCTAACCTAACCTAACCTAACCTAACCTAACCTAACCTAACCTAACCTAACCTAACCTAACCTAACCTAACCTAACCTAACCTAACCTAACCTAACCTAACCTAACCTAACCTAACCTAACCTAACCTAACCTAACCTAACCTAACCTAACCTAACCTAACCTAACCTAACCTAACCTAACCTAACCTAACCTAACCTAACCTAACCTAACCTTGACCTAGGGGGCCTGACCTTGGCCTAGTGGACCTGACCTTGACCTACGGGGGCCTGACCTTGACCAGGGGGCCTGACCTTGACCTATTGGACCTGACCTTGACCTACGGGGGCCTGACCTTGACCAGGGGGCCTGACCTTGACCTATTGGACCTGACCTTGACCTAGGGGACCTGACCTTGACCTAGCGGTGCTGACCTTGACCTAGGGGGCCTGACCTTGACCAGTGGGTCTGACCTTTACCAGTGGGCCTGACCTTGACATGGGGGCCTGACCTACACCTCGGGGGCCTGACCTTGACCTATTGGACCTGACCTTGACCTAGGGGACCTGACCTTGACCTAGCGGTGCTGACCTTGACCTAGGGGGCCTGACCTTGACCAGTGGGTCTGACCTTTACCAGTGGGCCTGACCTTGACATGGGGGCCTGACCTACACCTCGGGGGCCTGACCTTCACCTACTGGACCTGACCTTCACCTACTGGGCCTGACCTTGACATACGGGGCCTGACCTTCACCTACTGGGCCTGACATTGACCTGGGGCACGGACCTTGACCTTAAGGGGCCTGACCTTCACCTAGGGCACCTGACCTTGAACTAAGGGGCTTGACCTAGACCCGTGGGCCTGACCTTCCCCTAGGGGTCCTGATCTTGACCAGGGGGCCTCACCTTGACCAGGGGGGCCTCACCTTGACCTAGGGGGCCTGACATTGACCTACTGTGGCTGACCTTCACCAGTGGGCCTGACATTGACCAGTGGGCCTGACCTTGAGCTAGGGGGCCTCACCTTGACCTATGGGGCCTGACATTGACCTACTGTGCCTGACCTTGGCCTAGTGGGCCTGACCTTGACCAGGGGGCCAGGCCTTCTGCTAGGGGGCCTGACCTTGACCTAGGGGGCCTGACTCTGACCTAGGGGGCCTCAGCTTGGCCTAGGGGGGCTGACCTTGACATAGGGGGCCTGGCCTTGACCTAGGGGGCCTGGCCTTGACCTAGGGGGTCTGACCTTGACATAGGGGGGTTGATCTTCGCCTAGTTGGCCTGGCCTTGACCATGGGGGCCTGGCCTTGACCTAGGGGGCCTCGCCTTGGCCTAGGGGGCCTGACCTTGACCTAGAGGGCCTGGCCCTCGCCTAGTTCGCCTGGCCTTGACCTATGGGGCGTGGCCTTGACCTTGGGGGCCTGGCCTTTACCTAGTTGGCATGGCCTTGACCTTGGGGGCCTGGCCCTGACCTAGGCGGCCTGACCTTGACCATGGGGGCCTGGCATTGACCTAGGGGGCCTCGCCTTGGCCTAAGGGGCCTGACCTTGACCTAGTTGGCATGGCCTTAACCTAGGGGGCCTGGCCTTCACCTAGGGGGTCTGGCCTTGACCTTGGGGGCCTGGCCTTGACCTAGTTAGCCTGGCCTTGACCTATGCGGCCTGGCCTTGACCTGGGGGGGCATGTCCCTGACCCAGGGGGTCTGGCCTTGACCTAGGGGGGCCAGGCCCTGACCTAGGCGGCCTGACCTTGACCTAGGGGGCCTGGCCTTGACCTAGGGGGCCTGACTTAGACCTAGGGGGCCTGGCCTTGTCCTAGGGGTGCCTGGCCTTGACCTAGTGGGTCTGACCTTGCCACCTAGAGGGGCTGACCTTGACTTAGGGGCCTGACCTTGTCCTAGGGGGCCTGACCTTGACCTCGGGGGCCTGACCTTGACCAGGAGTCCTGACCTTGACCTAGTGGACATGACCTTGACCTAGTGGGCCTGACCTTGTCCTAGGGAGCCTGACCTTGTCCTAGGGGGCCTGACCTTGACCTAGTGGGCCTGACCTTGACCTAGTGGACATGACCTTGACCTAGTGGACATGACCTTGACCTAGTGTACATGACCTTGACCTAGTGGACATGACCTTGACCTAGGGGGCCTGACCTTGACCTAGGGGGCCTGGCCTTGACCTAGGGGGCCTGACCTTGACCTAGGGGGCCTGACCTTGGCCAGGGGGCCTGACTTTCGCCTAGGGGGCCTGACCTAGACCAGGGGGCCTGACATTGACCAGGGGGCCTGACATTGACCAGGGGGCCTGACCTTGACCTAGTTGGCCTGACCTTGACCTAGTGGGCCTGACCTTGACCTAGGGGGCCTGACCTTGACCTAGGGGTCCTGGCCTTGACCTAGGGGGCCTGACCTTGGCCTAGTGGACCTGGCCTTGACCTAGTGGACCTGAACTTGACCTAGTGGGCCTGACCTTGACCTAGGGGGCCTGACCTTGACCTAGTGGACATGACCTTGACCTAGGGGTCCTGGCCTGACCTTGGCCTAGTGGACCTGGCCTTGACCTAGTGGACCTGACCTTGACCTACGGGGGCCTGACTTTGACCAGGGGGCCTGACCTTGACCAGGGGGCCTGACCTTGACCTAAGGGGCCTGACCTTGACCTGGGGGGCCTGGCCTTGACCCAGGGGGCCTGACCTTGACCTAGTGGACCTGACCTTGACCTGGGGGCCTGACCTTGACCAGTGGGTCTGGCCTTGACCAGTGGGCCTGACCTTGACATGGGTGCCTGACATTGACCTCGGGGGCCTGACCTTCACCTACTGGACCTGACCTTCACCTACTGGGCCTGACCTTGACATAGGGGGCCTGACCTTCACCTACTGGGCCTGACATTGACCTGGGGCACGGACCTTGACCTTAAGGGGCCTGACCTTCACCTAGGGCGCCTTACCTTGAACTAAGGGGCTTGACCTAGACCCGTGGGCCTGACCTTCCCCTAGGGGTCCTGACCTTGACCAGGGGGGCCTCACCTTGACCAGGGGGGCCTCACCTTGACCTAGGGGGCCTGACATTGACCTACTGTGCCTGACCTTGACCAGTGGGCCTGACATTGACCTAGTGGGCCTGACCTTGAGCTAGGGGGCCTCACCTTGACCTATGGGGCCTGACATTGACCTACTGTGCCTGACCTTGGCCTAGTGGGCCTAACCTTGACCAGGGGGCCAGGCCTTCTGCTAGGGGGCCTGACCTTGACCTAGGGGGCCTGACTTTGACCTAGGGGGCCTCAGCTTGGCCTAGGGGGGCTGACCTCGACATGGGGGGCCTGGCCTTGACCTAGGGGGCCTGGCCTTGACCTAGGGGGCCTGACATTGACCTAGGGGGCCTGACCTTGACATAGGGGGCCTGATCTTCGCCTAGTTGGCCTGGCCTTGATCATGGGGGCCTGACCTTGACCATGGGGGCCTGGCATTGACCTAGGGGGCCTCGCCTTGGCCTAGGGGGCCTGACCTTGACCTAGAGGGCCTGGCCTTCGCCTAGTTCGCCTGGCCTTGACCTATGGGGCGTGGCCTTACCCTGGGGGGCCTGGCCTTTACCTAGTTGGCATGGCCTTAACCTAGGGGGCCTGGCCTTGACCTAGGGGGTCTGGCCTTGACCTTGGTGGCCTGGCCTTGACCTAGTTAGCCAAGCCTTGACCTATGCGGCCTGGCCTTGACCTAGGGGGGCATGGCCCTCACCTAGGGGGTCCGGCCTTGACCTAGGGGGCCAGGCCCTGACCTAGGCGGCCTGACCTTGACCTAGGGGGCCTGGCCTTGACCTAGGGGGCCTGACTTAGACCTAGGGGGCCTGACTTAGACCTAGGGGGCCTGGCCTTGTCCTAGGGGTGCCTGGCCTTGACCTAGTGGGTCTGACCTTGCCACCTAGGGGGGCTGACCTTGACCTACGGGCCTGACATTGACCTAGGGGGCCTCACCTCCACGTAGGGGGCCTCACCTTGACCAGGGGGCCTCATCTTGGCCTAGGGGGGCTGACCTTGACCTGGGAGGCTGACATTGACCATGGGGGCCTGGCCTTGACCTAGAGGTCCTGGCCTTGACAAGGGGGCCATACCTTCGCCTAGTTGGCCTGGCCTTGACCTTGGGGGCATCGCCTTGGCCTAGGGGGCCTGACCTTGACCAAGGTGGCCTGGACTTCGCCTAGTTCACCTGGCTTTGACCTACGGGGGCTGGCCTTGACCTTGGGGGCCTGCCCTTGACCTAGTTGGCCTGGCCTTGACCTAGTTGGCCTTGCCTTGACCTTGGGGGCCTGGCCTTGACCTAAATGGCCTGGCCTTGATCTAGTTGGCCTGACCTTGACCTAGTTGGCCTGGCCTTGACCTAGGGGGCCTGGCCTTGACCCAGGGGTCCTGGCCCTGACCTAGGCGGCCTGACATTGACCTAGGGGGCCTGGTGTTGATCTAGGGGCCTGACTTTGACATAGGGGGCCTTGCCTTGACATAGGGGCTTGACCTTGGCCTAGTAGGCCTGGCCTTGACCTTGGGGTGCTGGCCTTGACCTAGTTAGCCTGGCCTTGACCTATGGGGCCTGACCTTGACATATGGGGCCTGACCTTCACCTAGTTGGCCTGGCCTTGACCTAGTTGGTCTGGCCTTGACCTAGTTGGCCTGGCCTTGACCTAGGGGCCTGTACTTGACCTAGGGGGCCTCACCTTCACCTAGGGGGCCTGACCTTCGCCTAGTTGGCCTGGCCTTGACCTTGGGGGCCTGGCCTTTATCTAGTTGGCTGCCTTGACCTAAGGGGGCCTGGCCTTGACCTAGGGGCCTGACCTTGACCAGGTGGCCTGACCTTGACATAGGGGGCCTGAGCTTCGCCTAGTTGGCCTGGCCTTGACCTAGGGGGCGTGGCCTTGAGCTTGGGGGCCGGACCTTGACCTGGTTGGCCTGGCATTGACTAGGGGGCCTGACCTTGACCTAGGGGGGCTGGCATATACCTAGGGTGCCTGACCTTGACCTAGTTGGTCTGACCTTGACCTAGTTGACCTAGCATTCACCTAGGGGGTCTGGCCTTCGCCTGGTTGGCCTGATCTTCACCTAGTTGGCCTGGCCTTGGCCTAGGGGACCTGGCGTTCACCTAGTTGGCTTGGTTTTGCCGTAGTTGGCCTGGCCTTGAACTAGGGAGTCTGGCTTTGGCCTAGGGGGCCTAACCTGCGCCTAGTTAGCCTGACCTTCACCTAGTAGGACTAGTTGGCCTGGCCTTCTCCTAGTTGGACTAGTTGGCCTAGTTGGCCTGACATTGACATAGTTGGCCTGGCCTTCACCTAGTTTGCCTGAATTTGACCAAGTTGGCCTGGCCTTGACCTAGGGGACCTAGGAGGCCTGGCCTTGACCTAGTTGGTCTGGCCTTGGCCAAGGGGCCTGAACTTGACCTAGTTGGCCTGACCTTGTCCTAGGGGGCCTGCCTTCACCTAGTTGGCCTGGCCTTGATCTAGGGGCCTGACCTTCACCTAGTTGGCCCCACCTTGACCTAGTTGGCCTGACTTTGGCCTGGCGGCCTGTCCTTGACCTAGTTGGCATGGCCTTGACCTAGGGGGCCTGGCCTTGACTTAGTTGGTCTGACCTTGAATTCCTTGCCCTGACCTTGACCTAGGGGGGCCTTATCTACGGGGCCTGATCTTGACATAGTTGGCTCGGCCTTGACCAGGATGCCTGACCTTGACCTAGTTAGCCTGACATTGACCAGATGGTCTGAACTTGAATTCGTTGGCCTGATCTTGAACTAGGGGGGCCTGTTCTACGGGGCCTGATCTTGACATAGTTGGCTCGGCCTTGACCAGGAAGCCTGACCTTGACCTAGTTAGCCTGACATTGACCAGATGGCCTGACATTGATCTGGGGGGCCTGCCCAGGACCTCGGGGGACTGACCTGCACCTAGGGGGACTGACCGTCACCTAGGGGCCTGGCCTTCACCTAGTTGTCCTGACCTTGAACTAGGAGCTTGGCCTTGACCTCGGGGCCTGACCTTGACCAGTTGACCTGGCCTTGACCTAGATGAACTGGTCTTTACCTAGGGGTCTGACCGTGACCTAGTTGGATTGCCTTGACCTAGGGGGCCTGGCATTCACCTAGGGGGCCTGAAATTCACCTAGTTGGCCTGGCCTTGACCTAGGGGGCCTGGCAACCACCTAGATGGCCTGGCCTTGACCTAGGGGGCCAGTCCTTGACCTAGTTGGCCTGACCTTGACCTCCGAGGCCTACCTGGACCTAGTTTACCTGGCCTTTACCAAGGGGGCCTGACCTTGACCTAGTTGGCCTGACCTTCATCTAGGGGGCCTGGCGTGATCCTAGTTGTCCCGGCCTTGACCTAGGAGACCTGATATTGCCCTAGTTGGCCTGGCCTTGATCTAGGGGGCATGGGCATTGACCAAGTTGGCCCGGCCTTGATCTATGGAGCCTGATATTGACCTAGTTGGCCTTGCCTTGACCTAGGGGGCTTGACCTTGACCTAGTTGGCTGATCAGGACCAGTCGGCCTGGCCTTGACTTTGGAGGCCATACTTTGACCTAGTTGGCCTGGCCTTCACCTGGATGGCCTGACCTTGACATGGTTGACCTGGCCTTGACCTAGTAGGCCTCCCAATCACCTGGGTAGCCTGGCCTTGACCTAGCAGGCCACACCTTGACCTAGTAGGTCTGGCCTTGACCTGGGTGGCTTGACTTTCACATAGTTGACCTGGCCTTGACCTATAAGGCCTTACCTTGCCCAGTTGGCCTGGATTTCACCTGGGTGGCCTGACCTTGACCTAATTTGCCGACATTAACCTCCTTGGCCTTCCATTGACCTAAGAGGCCTGCAATTGACCTAGTAGGCTTGACCGTGACCTAGTTCACCTGGCCTTGACCTAGTAGGTCTTACCATTCACTTGGATCTCATCTGACCTTCACTTGACATTGGCCTTCATCTGGCCTTCACCTTACCTTGGCCTTCACCTGATCTTGACGTTCACCTGGCCTTAGTATTCACCTGACCTTGACCTTCGCCTGCCTTCACCGCACCTTTACATAAACCTGACCTTGACCTTCGCTTGGCCTTCTCACCTTGAATTTCACCTGGCCTTCCCCTACCCCGGGCGATCTTGAAATGACCTTAATCCAGCCCGGCCGACATTGACTTACCCTGACCTTGACCTGGTCCGGACCGTCTTGTTCTGATCTTGACCTGGCCCTGCCGACCTTGGTCTCACCAACTTATCATGACCTGTCCCAACCAACCTTCACCAAGCCGGACCTTCGCCTATCCCGAGCTGCCTTGACCGAGCCCGAACTTGACATATCCCGAGCCATCTTGACCAAGCCCGACCTTCACCTATCCCGAGCGACCTGGACCAATCCGACCTTCCCTATCCCCAGCGACCTTGACCGACCCGACCTTCTCCTATAGAGACCGACCTTCACCTAGCCCGAGCGACCATGACCGAACCCGACCTTCACCTATCTCGAGCGACCTTCACCTATCTCGACCGACCTTGACCGACTTCAACCTTCACCTATCCCGAGGAACATTGACCTACCCGACCTATCCCGACCGATCTTGACCGAGCCCGACCATGACCTATCCCGACGACATTCATCTATCCAACCTTGACCGAGCCAGACCGTGACCTAGCCCGACGTTCACCGAGCCCGAAAGACATTCACATAGCCCAACATTGACCGAGCCCGACTTTGACGTAGCCCGAAACCCGACCTTCTCCTATCCCGACCGACCTTGACCGAGCACGAACTTCACCTATTCCGACAGACCTTGACCGAGCCCGACCTTTACCGAGCCCGAAAGATCTTGTCCTAGCCTGACCTTGACCATGCCGGACCTTGAGTTAATCCGAGCCCGACCTTCACCGATCCCGACATTGACCCGGCCCGACCTTCACCAAGCCCGAAAGACCTTGACCTAGCCTGACCTTCACCGAGTACTTAGTAATACTTTTACTAACTGCTTATCACTATTACTAAGTACTTAATACTACTAGTAACACATACTACTACCACTAACTGCTAGGTATTATCGCTTCTACCACTAACTATTTGGTACTATTATGCACTAACATTAACTACTTGGTAGTGCTACTACTACTACTACTACTAACTACTTAGTACCACTACTACTAACTACTTTGTGCTACTAATCCCTACTTACTACTACTAACTACTTGGTATACTACTAACTACCAAATAATACAACTAACTACTTAGTAATACTTCTAATAACTGCTTACTATTACTGCTTATCACTATTACTAAATACTTAATACTACTAATAACACATAGTACTACTACTAACTGCTTGGTATTATCGCTACTACCACTAACTATTTGGTACTATTATCCACTACCACTAATTACTTGGTACTACTACTACTAATAACTACTTAGTACCACTACTACTAAATGCTTTGTGCTACTAATACCTACTTACTACTACTAACTACCAAATAATACAACTAACTACTTAGTAATATTTCTAGTAACTAAGTAGTATTACTACTAACTACTTGGTACTACTAATTGCTTTGTGCTACTACTACCTACTTACTACTACTAACTGCTTAGGACTACTACTACTAACTGCTTAGTACTACTACTACTACTACTAACTACCAAATAATATAACTACTTAGTAATACTTCTACTAACTGCTTATTATTACTGCTTATCACTATTACTAAGTACTTAATACTACTAGTAACACATAGTACTACTACCAACTGCTTGGTATTATCGCTACTACCACTAACTATTTGGTACTATTATCCACTACCACTAACTACTTGGTACTACTACTACTAATAACTACTTGGTACCACTACTACTAACTGCTTTGTGCTACTAATACCTACTTACTACTACTAACTACTTAGTAGTAGTACTAATTACCAAATAATACAACTAACTACTTAGTAATACTTCTACTAAGGAGTATTACCTCTAACTACTTAGTATTACTACTACTAACTTCTTAGTACTACCACTACTAACTTCTTAGTATTACTACACCTAACTACTTAGTACTACTACTAATTACTTAGTACTACTACAAATACTAAATACTCAGTACTATTACTGAGTACTTAAAACTACTAACTACATAGTACTACCACTAACTACTTAGTACTACAACTTACTACCAAATAATACAACTAACTACTTAGTAATATTTCTACTAACTAAGTAGTATTACTTCTAACTACATAGTACTACTACTACTAACTACTTGGTACTACTACTATGCTTACTATTACTGCTTATCACTATTACTAAGTACTTAATACTATTAGTAACACATAGTACCACTACTAAATACTTGGTATTATCGCTACTATCACTAACTATTTGGTACTATTATCCACTACCACTAACTACTTGGTACTACTACTACTAATAACTACTTAGTACCACTACTACTAACTGCTTTGTGCTACTAATACCTACTTACTACTACTAACTACTTGGTAGTACTACTAACTAACAAATAATACAACCAACTACTTAGTAATACTTCTACTAATTAAGTAGTATTATTTCTAACTACTTAGTACTACCAATACTAACTACTTAGTATTACTACACCTAACTACTTAGTATTACTACACCTAACTACTTAGTACTACTACAAATACTAAATACTCAGTACTATTACTGAGTACTTAAAACTACTAACTACATAGTACTACCACTAACTACTTTGTATTATCACTAGTACCACTAACTGCTTGGTACTACTACTACTACTAACTAGCAAATAATACAACTACTTAGTAATACTTCTACTAATTAAGTAGTATTACTTCTAACTACTTAGTACTACTACTACTACTACTAACTACTTAGTACTACCAATACTAACTACTTAGTATTACTACACCTAACTACTTAGTACTACTACTAATTACTTAGTACTACTACAAATACTAAATACTCAGTACTATTACTGAGTACTTAAAACTACTAACTACATAGTACTACCACTAACTACTTAGTACTACCACTTACTACCAAATAATACAACTAACTACCTAGTAATACTTCTACTAACTGCTGGGTATTATCACTATTACTAAGTACTTAATACTACTACTAACTACATAGTACTACCACTAACTACTTTGTATTATCACTAGTACCACTAACTGCTTGGTACTACTACTACTCTAACTAGCAAATAATACAACTACTTAGTAATACTTCTACTAATTAAGTAGTATTACTTCTAACTACTTAGTACTACTACTAACTACTTAGTACTACTTCTACTAACTACTTAGTACTACTACTAATACTAATAACTCAGAATATTACTAAGTACTTAATACTACTATTAACTTCATAATACTACTACCAACTTTTAGTACTACAACTAACCACTTAGTAATACTACTAACTACTTAGTAATACTTCTACTAACTACTTATTACCACTACTACTAACTTCTCTACTACTACTAGCTACATAGTACTACTACAAACTGCTTGGTATTATCACTACTACCACTACTACTAACTACTTGGTATTACTTCTACCACTAACTACTTGGTATACTACTTATACTACTACTAACTGCTTTTTACCACTACTCATACTAACTGCTTAGTAGTTTACCACTACTGTTAACTACTTAGTATTACTGATAGTGTTAACTCTTAGTATTACTACTACTAACTTTTTAGCACTACAACTTTTACTACTACTGCCTACTTAGTTGTACCACTACTAACTACTCAGTTGTACCACTACTAACTACTCAGTTGTACCACTACTAACTACTTAGTACTACCACCCACCTAGTACTACTACTAACTGCATGGTACTACTAAAACTTCTACTAACTGCCTAGTACCATATCCGCAGCTACTAACGACTTACTACTCCTACTCCTGCTACTGCTACTAACGACTACTACTGCTTTTAACGAACTACTACTACAATACTAACTACTTAGTGCTGCAACTACTACTACTGCTTCTAACTACTTAGTACTACTACTACTGCTACTAACTACTTAGTACTACTACTGCTACTAACTACTTAGTGCTACTACTGCTAACTACTTAGCACTACTACTACTAACTACTTAGCATTACTACTGACTACTTGGCACCACTACTGCTAACTACCTAGCACTACTAATAATACTTACTACTTAGTATTACTACTAACCACTTAGCACTACTACTACTACTACTACTTCTACTACTACTTAGCACTACTACTACTACTAAGTACTTAGCACTACTACTACTACTACTAACTACTTAGCACTACTACTACTACTAACTACTTAGCACTACTACTACTACTACTTAGCACTACTACTACTACTACTTAGCACTACTACTACTACTACTTAGCACTACTACTACTACTACTACTACTACTTAGCACTACTACTACTACTACTACTACTACTACTACTACTACTACTTAGCACTACTACTACTAACTGTTTAGTACTACTACTACTTACTACTAACTAATTAGTCCTACTTTTACTAATTACTTAGTACTACTACTAACTACTTAGCACTACTACTAACTACTTAGCACTATCACTACTAACTACTTAGCACTATCACTACTAACTACTTAGCACTACTATTGCTACAACTAACTACCTAGTACAACTACTACTAAATACTTAGTACTACTAATGCTACTACTAACTACTTAGCACTACTAGTATAAACTACTTAACACTACTAGTATAAACTTCTTAGCACTACTACTACTATCTTCTTAGCACCACCACCACTACTACTACTACTACTGCTACTAACTACTTAGTGCTACTACTGCTACTACTAACTACTTAGCACTACTACTACTACTACTACTACTACTACTAACTACTTAGCATTACTACTGACTACTTGGCACCACTACTGCTAACTACCTAGCACTACTAATAATACTTACTACTTAGTATTACTACTAACCACTTAGCACTACTACTACTTCTACTACCACTTAGCACTACTACTACTTCTACTACTACTTAGCACTACTACTACTTCTACTACTACTTAGCACTACTACTACTTCTACTACTACTTAGCACTACTACTACTTCTACTACTACTTAGCACTACTACTACTAACTACTTAGCACTACTACTACTACTACTAACTACTTAGCACTGCTACTACTACTACTACTTAGCACTGCTACTACTACTACTACTTAGCACTACTACTACTACTACTACTACTACTACTACTACTACTACTACTACTACTACTTAGCACTACTACTACTACTACTACTACTACTACTACTTAGCACTACTACTACTAACTGTTTAGTACTACTACTACTTACTACTAACTAATTAGTCCTACTTTTACTAATTACTTAGTACTACTACTAACTACTTAGCACTATCACTACTAACTACTTAGCACTATCACTACTAACTACTTAGCACTATCACAACTAACTACTTAGCACTACTATTGCTACAACTAACTACCTAGTACAACTACTACTAAATACTTAGTACTACTAATGCTACTACTAACTACTTAGCACTACTAGTATAAACTACTTAACACTACTAGTATAAACTTCTTAACACTACTAGTATAAACTTCTTAGCACTACTACTATCTTCTTAGCATCACCACCACTACTACTACTACTACTACTACTACTACTAACTACCTAGCACTACTACTACTAACTACCTAGCACTACTTCTACTAGTAACTACTTAGTGCAACTACTACTACAACTAAATGCTTAGTACTACTACTACAACTAAATACTTACTATTACTACCACTGCTGCTAACTACTTATTGCTATTGCTACCATTTACATCTTTTACTTACTACTACTGCTATCTACTAACTACTTAATACTAACCTACTACTACTAACTACCAATACTAACTACTTACTACCACCACTAACTGCTTTCTAACTACTATCACAAACTCTTCACTAGTACTAACTACTTGCTATTACTACTACCACCAGCACAAACTACTTACTACTAGAAGACTAAGTATTCACTTATAACTATTACCACTATCTATTTACTTAAATCAAAAAAAGTTTGCCTTATCTCTCTCCCCCACTTATATATTTGCATTTTTATGTAACATTGCAATAAATGGGAAACATTTTCATTTAATGCTTTATATACAAAATGTTTTTCCTCCCCCATCTTTTTTCTCGTTTCATTGATAGATATATGTAAAATGTAAATATATAATATATAATACATAACAGTTTTCCATTCCTTAATGGAAGGATATCCTTTTTTCCCCTTCTACCCCAAACCTATTTTTCAGTGTTTATTTTACATATGCTCTTTAATGTAATTTAGTAATTTATGAAAGTTTCCAATTTATTGTCTTAGTGTACAAAATGCATCTTTCCTTTTCTCAACCAATTATCTCTCTCATATTTATTTATACGTTTTTATATATACTTTAATATATTTAAAATCACTTTAATGATTACATCTAATGTTATTTTTCATCTCCGTATACCTTTTGTAATTCTTTTTCTCTGCATTTCTTTGTTATGCTGCTTCCAATGTATGGTAGGGTTCAATTTTAGTATTTACAGTGCAAAATATTTCTTTATCTGCTACCTCCACATTTTCTATCTCCCTTTCATTCTTACTATTATTGATATGCATTCATTAATATGGTTACAGAATATATAAAGATATTAATATAATGCCTTAGGCTACAAAATGCTTCTTTCCTTCTCTTTCCAACATTTTCCTGTTATCTATAGACATACTTTCATAGTAACTTTGCAATATATGCAATTGTTTAATTTAACTGTTTAGAATAAAAAATGTTTACCTTTTCTATGGACCTTCTGCTTTTAACAGTTTTATTGATATTTTTTAAATGTAACTTTGCAATATGTTGAGAACTTTTAATTTAAGCTTTAAGTAAAATTTCTTTTCCCTGTTTCCCTCCATGCTCTCCATCTCCCTCTTTCTAGTTGAATATACCAGTTTTCATATATTTTTTACTTTATGGAAATTTTTAATTGAATCCTTTAAGGTACAAAATCGTTTTACTTCTTTCCCCACTTTAACTCTCTCACTGTCACATTGATAGATATAATGTTATTGCCCTAATAACCATAAAAGTTTTGTTCAATCTATGTATCATGTCTTATTGATATACTTTTATGAGTCAATTAGAAATAAAAAGAAAATTCTTAATTATTGCTTTAGTTATCATAATTTTTCTCTTCTTTCTCCAGTTTCTTTCTCTCTATTTTTTAGTATGCAACTTTGCAATGAATGGAAAACATTTATTTCATGCATTACAACACAAATTTTACATTTTTCATTAATTTCTACCTACCTAACTACTGATACGGGTTTATATTTAAATTTGCAATTCATAAAAATTTTAATTCAATTCTATAGGGTAGAATTTTTCTTTTTCCTTCCCTTCTCCCCAACCAGTTTATTTACACATATGCTTTTTATGTAAATTTGCAATGTATGGAAGATTTTCATTTATTGCTTTAGAATACATAATGCTCGTTTCTATTGTTCCAATGCATGCATCTCCCCCCCTCTCTCTCACCCCCACTGTTTGTTATATATTTATGTGTAAAACTTACAACACACTTTAATTTAATGCTATAGGGTACAAAATACCTTTCCCCCTGGTTATATGTCTACCTATAATTATGCATTTATACATAAAGTTGCAATACATAAAGAAATTTTAATTTAAAAGTCTCCCTCCTTCTCCTCACTCTCTCTCTCACTATTGATTTGTCTTTTTATGTAAATATGCAGTATACAAAAGTTTTATGTTAATAACATAGGGTACAACTTTTTCTTTCTTCTCATTCCATTTTATTTCTCTCTCCCTCTCTCTCAGTTTATAGATACACATTTGTATGTAAATTACAATATAGGGAAAGCCTTTATTTCATGTTGTAGGGGTACAAAATGCTCATTTACTGCTCCCCTTTCCTTTTTATTAAATTGGTATTCTTTCATATACAATTTTCACAATATGGAAACATGTTAATCTAATGCTCCTGAGTAAAAAGGTTCTTTCATTCTTTCTCTGTATCTTCTCTCTTTCTCCCCCTCTACATATGGTTTTATATATAATTTTGCAATTACTGCAAATTTTAATATAAATGCTTCAGGGTACTAAATACTCCCTTACCTAACTCCCAACGTTTTCCCTCTTTATTTACAGAAAAGCTTTTATACTTTTAGCACTATATCGAAAAATTTTATTTAATACACTAGCATACAAAAATCCTCTTCTCTTCTTCCATTGTCTGTCCCTTTCCCTTTTTACATTTCAATATTAAGAAAAATGTTAGAACGTACGTTGCTTCACTCGTTTCCTATCCTTTCTTTCTATTTATTGAAATCTGCTTATATATGAATTTACAGTATATAAACATGTTTTAATTTAATGCTTTGGGGTACAAAATAATTTTTCATGCTTGCCCTCCTCTCTCTTTGGTTATACATTCTTATATAAATTTCCAATAAAAAAATAAAGTTAATTTTATGATTAGCATACTAGTGAAACGCTCAATGATTTGCTGCGCACAAGGTAGTAAAACGCAGTAATCTTGCTTATCCTTTCTCATAGTTTCTGTTTATGCTTACCTCAACTTTCTGGGCGTGTGTTGATATAAACGCACTCCTACTACTCTAAACAAGTGATTCCAACATGCCAGGGTGGAATTACAAGCCATAAATTACGATAGTCAGAGCTGCGTTCAGAGGGCTTAGTAAGCATTTTCATGATGTGTTTTTTAGCTGGATCAGTATGATGCGAGGACGCTCTAAGTGCATCACGGGCTAGAAAACGCTGTAGTGAATAAAGATTGGTAACACAAGAGGAAATACTTCGCGAAAGTAGTTCCCATGCGACTTGGTTAAGCGAGTTAGTGGAAGACAATGATAAGGAACAAAGTGACAGTGACGGTGAATGTGTTGAACAGATAGAGCGGAGCAGAAACATATCCAAGGCGGACTAAAACCAAACACGTTCCTGTACAAGGGATCTCCAATTTGACTTTCAGTGTATTAAAACAATTTTCATTCCCCACAGATGCCAAACATGAAAACCGTTCAGGGAGTCCATATATAGCTTATTTCGAACTTTTTATAAATTCAAATCTTTTTGGTCTTATTGCGAACTAAACCAACAGATATGCCACTCAAATAGAAGCTAAAAAGAACACTTCAAAATGGGAGGACACAAATTCAAGGGAAGTTCAGGCATATTTAGCTATTTTGGTGTATATATGGGGATTTTTGATTGTGCCCAATTGTAAGACAGGCGATGACCTTGCTTCGCTTTCAAAAGATATCACAATACCTACTTCTGAACGACGAATTTGCAAAGCCAGAATTAGGGGAAGATCCTTACACATTACAGGAACATTACACATAATCAGGAAGTTTGCCGATGTCTATAAACCTGATCGCGAATTCTCTGTTGAACGGATGATAGGCTTCAAAGGTCGCTTCTTTCTAAAACAATGTATGGCTGCTAAATCAACAAATGGGGTATAAAGGTATGGGGGTATTGCAGATAGTAACAATGGATATTTATTAGACTGTGAAATCTACCTGGGGAAGAAAGAGGCGTGAAACAGCGATCTTCTACTTGGAAAACAAGTTATTCTACACTTATATGAACAAATATACGGGGTTGTGGCATCACGTGTACTTTGATTATTTTTTTTAGGTCCACAAAGCTAATGAACTTACTTTTGAACAGGAAACTATACGCGTGTGGTACAGCTTGTGCAGATAGGAAAGACTGGTCGAAAGAATTTTCAAAGCCGAAACAACTGAAACTAAAACGGGGCGAATCTTGCAAATTGCAACATAGGGACGTGACTGCTGTTGTCTGGTATGATGATAAGGACGTTCTTTGTTATCTACTAATTCTGATCCAAGAACAAATGGGAAGGCAGAAAGGAACAGTGGCAGGAAAAAAAAAAAAAAAAAAAAAAAAGCAATAATACACTATACCAGTAATACGGCAAGAGTTGACATGGCTGAGGGAATTTTATGGTGTCGGCCGGCCCTACAAAAATGGTGGAAATACTCGTTTCATTTCGTAGTGAATGTAGCTATTGTTAATAGTTTTATAATGCATAACATTTCAAACACCTGCTTCAACAGCTCATGGCAATAGGCTTCTGAACTACAAACAGAATTTAGTGCAACAGCTGATCGCAGGCTTTACGTCACGTAAACCCACGGGATTTCAGCGTAGCCTACCTTCTACCCCTGCACCAAGTGCTCTTTTCACACCTCCGTGAAAATATAAGGTAATGTGAATACATATTTTTAGTGTAGGTTTAAAAAAAAAAAGCAATTAGGTCGTGGCTTAAAGTCACAATACAAATGCAAACAGTGTGACATTGCATTGTGTAGAATTGAATGCTTTCTTAGTTACCACCAGGACAAAAGGGTGCACATTCAAAACTAAGTTCAGTGTATATAGGAAAGCATTAATAAACCAAAGTGTATGTACATGGTTATATTGTGCATCTGAATATGTATATAAGATTTTGTGACTAGCATCAATCTTCACTACTAAAAGGCCGGGGTATAAACTTTATTGGGGTGAGTACAAGGGCATTGTTACTGCAATTATTTAAATTATTTCAGCTATGTAGAACATATTTTTTAAATTTAGTTTTAATACCTTAAAGTGACCACATTCTTATTTTTAGTTGTGTGAAATTGGAAAATTTTTGTTTCATGAGGTGCTCACATATCAATTTACATTCCTCTAAAGGGGATGACAGTCTAGGTTGTAATCTGCTGAAATGCAATACAAATATTATTCAAAACATGCCAGTTTAATGATAGTTAACTAAACTTTATCAAACATAGGTATATAAGTCACTTTTAGTTTAACATCTGTAGAAACAAATCAAAATTCCAATCCCACAAGCGTGCTTGGAGAGCAAATAGCTAATACCATATGCGGCGCAAAGGGTTAAGGTACAAAATATACCTCTATTCTTCTTCCATTTTCTCACTCTTTCACCTTTGTTAATGATAATCATATGCATATTTGGAAAATTTGTATTAATGCTTTCGAATAGAAATCTGATCTTTCCCTTCACCCTCCAGCTTCTCTCTCTCTATTTACCCACAAACAATTATGTGTAATTTTGAAATGTGTAACAAAAATTAATTTAATATTTTGGGTTACAAAATATTTATTTCTTTTTATTTATTGAAATTCTTTTATGTGTAAATTTGAATTACACAGAAAGCAATTTAATACTTCATGATATAAATTGCTTCTATTCAATCTCCTCAAACATTCTCTCACTCCATGTTATACATATTCTTTTGTATGAAAATAGCAATATACAAAAAGTAAATAAATAAATAAATAAATAATTATTTTGTGCTCTCGAGCATAAAATGTTCATTTTAAATCTCTTATATAGATATGGTTTAAAATTTAAATTTAAAATATAATGGAAGTTTCCAATTGAATGCTGTAGGGCACAAAAAGCTTCTTTCCATTTTTTCCCTGCTTTCCCTTTATCACTCTTTACACTGATATATTTTTAAGTGCAAATTTTCCATATAGGTATTGAAATGTTTTAAATGCTGATTTTGCTTTTGTCCCTTGCCCCCTTCTTTTTCTGTGTATAAATTAGTGCAAGTGCTTGTTTTTGAAAATTTACAATATTTTAAAAACACACTATGGTACAAAATACTTCTTACTCTTCCAACATTCTCCCGTTTTATACTTATCAATTTTCTAGTTCTGATTATTAATACATATTCTTTTTAAATTTGCAGCATTTGAAACTATTTTATTGCTTTATGCAGTAACGGCTTTGAATAAATTAAACAGGTGTCTCGCCAAATATCCTCATTCGTATAAATAATAATAATAATAATAATAATAATAATAATAATAATAATAATAATAATAATAATAATAATAATAATTATATTATTATTATTATTATTCATAGGCAGCCTCTGATAGCGTATGAGTACAGAATGGCAACTATACAAGCCGTGAGAGCGAGGCTAAACTGTGAACGGGAGGGAACCAGACGAGAAATACCATAGAGATATGATTCACTATATCATGATAAAATATTGGAAAGGGAGTTCCCTACTGTTCGTTACTTCTGATACTTAGTAATTAAATATGACTCACCTTAATGTTATCAAGTCCATTTTTCTGTTTTTAATCTATCATATCTTCGTAGAAGGGTCGAGTTTTCTTCGGTATATCCTTGTGAATGGAAATAGCCAATGATGTCAATCTGGTATTGCCTAAGCCGTTTCGGAAATAAGTTTTGATTCTCCTTAAACATGAGAAACTTAGCTCTACAGAACAACTAGTGGACGGAATTGTAAGAGCAAGGCTGAACAGTTTGCATGCATCAGTGAAGACGTCATTAATTATCTTTTAAAGACTTCAATTATGCTTTGAAATTGACACCCTCTTAATCCTTATCTTGACAGAGCAACGTAAGTTCGTTTCTTAAGCGTTCTGTTTCTGGAATTTGTTTTGGATAGCACAACTGTGAAATATTTAAAGCTTCAAATGCGAATTGTTTGAAGCGTTTAAAAAAACGGGGAGGGGGCACTTCTGATTTCTATCACAACTTTGTCGCAAAACTAGATTAAGAAGTATATGCGCAAGTGATCAAAGATTGCTTGGGGTGCAACAGCTTTCACATTTTTTTACTGGCCGTTTAAATGACCGATCACAACTGCGGCACCATTATAACTTAATTCCACAAGTTTAGTTTTATAATCAAATTCTGATGAGTCATCAAGTAATTGAAAAAGTACGGGTGAAGTACGGTCTTCACTAATGTCATGGAAGCCCAAAAATCTTTCAATTATGTTTCCACAAGAATTCACAAGAGCACTGGTTTTTTGTGTGTGTGTGAGAGAGAGAGAGAGAGAGAGAGAGAGAGAGAGAGAGAGAGAAATATCAATAGTGTCGTCTACTTGCACAGAGAAAAATTGTGCGTCCTTAATTTCATCATTAGCAGAGCCCTAATAAAGATACACTCAATAATTTCATTTGGGATTTTTTTCAATGCCCTGCAAAAACAGATTTTATGTTTAAATAGTGATTTTGAAATTCTATGGGACTTCCTTCGATTTATGAATCTAAAAGTTCCTTAATATTCCCATTATTTAAGGAGTTCTTGCTTTCATTGTGACCTCGAAAACAATCTCTTGTTTGCTTAAATGCAATGCAACTCTAATTGGATATTGCATGAAAGGTCTATTAAGCCTAATATTCTCATTGTATTTTGCAGTATATAGTCGTAAACTTTCCCCAAGTGCTCCTGCAATTTTGCTATTTTTTTCCCCTGGCTTTTTTAGTCCGACACAATTACTTAAACATTCTACAGAAGCTTTATGTTTTCGGAATGCCCAGTTATGTTGTCCGCCACGTTGTTCCAAGTGCCCTTTACAACGCGCATAAGCTAACACGGCCAACAGTCTAATTTTTGGTAAAATGAATTACCGACCACACACCCATTTATATTCTCCATACCTAAGAGATTTAAATTTCCTGGTCTTAAGTTTTTCAACTTGCCCCACTGCAAAGTTTTTCTAAACACAACGCTGGTGTTGGTTTACCAACATTTAACAGTCACCTATATCATAATTTTTCCACAAAGAAAAGGGTGCCTGGAGTGTGGAACCGCACCAAGTCGTTTGTTGGATTCATTACTAATCTGTTAAATAATAATAACCATCAAATATAAACTTCACGTTGCACAAATAGTAATCACTAATCACTTTAGAAAAATTACACGATATAGACCGCTATAAACAACTTTATGACTCACATTAAGCGGCAAGCCCTACTACTTTACCAACATTATTTTTTCTAAAATAGACCAAACAAATGTGAACAAATTCCTGCATTGTGTTGGGAACACTGCCGAACACGGAAAGGTTCGCTCGCATCCGCATCCACATCCACCTCCAAATTCATGGTTGCCATGGCAACCAGGCATATTTTCTCACTTGGCGTTACAAGTTGAATCTACTGCTAGTGTTGCAATCTCTGGCAGTATTGGAATGAGCTGCTGGAGGAATCTCTTGCTGCTCGAGGGGCTGGCCAGTCCCGAGCTACAGCGGACAGACCCGAACTCCGCAACCGAATGAGAGACGGCGCTTACTTTTGAGAAATAAATACGAACATGAAAAAAATAATTGGTTAACTTAATCTGGGGCTTTCTTTTGAGAAATAAATACGAACATGATAAAAAATTTATTGGTTAACTTAATCTGACGTTGACGAAACAACTGTTTTCATTGCTCACCTGTAATTTATCGTAATAAATGTACAGTGTTCAGAAGAACATATATTTGAGTTTGGGAATGCGAAAATGTGTTACCAATTATTAAGTGCAATTTTATAATGTTAGTTTTTTTCAAATGCTACATGATCTGTATAATGAATGAGAAGTTTAATTTGAATGAGATATTAATTAAATCGTCTAACATGAGATAAATAAACATACAATCATTGTGAAGAACATCAAAAAGATTTCAGCATATTATTTCATCCACTATCAAATTATGTACAGAACAGAAATAAACAGATATGACATTGATAGGTTTTTACTAAAGAAAACTTCCAATTCTGTAACTTATATGACAATATCTTTGAATAATATATATTTCACAATAATATGCATGCATTTTAAAGTAACCTTGGAAACTTTTAACATAATTTATACATCAGATCATTTTTATAACAGGGAGTTTATTCTTTATTAACTGTTCAACCTGCTAGTGCTTAATAAACAATAAAGATTACTAGCACTTTTAAACCCAATGAAAAGGAGGTAATACCAGCCCAATTGAACAAACAAAGTTGCAACTGTTCTGTTCCCCTATCTGAACCAAAAGATAAAATTGCTTGCAAGTCCTTGGGTGCTTTTAAGCAAATTCCCAAAACAACAGAATTTGAAGTTGTGAAGAAATATATGGCATCCTAAAAGACAACATTAGCTATTGTTCGCAACCAAAATTAACAAGTATTCATGCTCAGAACTAAAGAAATGTACCAAAAGGGGAAAATTTTTTCACAGAAAGGTTCTTTGTAAAAAAGAAGAAGAAAAATAGAAAGAAAAAGAGGCATCTCATCACACTCGCCTTGCAATACAACGGATGCCAATAAGATTGCACTTCCTTTGCAAGCAAAGCCTGATACAATGGACACTAACCCCACCTCTAAGAAATATCTTGCTTATACAGTTGGGAATGCATGCAAAACTTATACTATTAAATGCACATGTCTTTTCTCATTAAATTACCTTTTCCTTAATGTGTTACATTGTTACTTAACAGTTCATTTCCTTTTGTGTGGTGAACTAAGAACATGCTTTCTACTCAGTTACTTTTGGGGCAAGGTTGCTTGTTTACAATATACTGTTAGAAACTACAAGTAAAACAAATTATATAAATAATGAGATAATCCTGTCAAGTACCCAATAGACATGATTTCTTATACTACCCATCCATTATGTGAGGTTGCACCAGAAAGTTCATTTTTAACCTCTGACAGTAACTCATCTTTTTAATGCAATTCTAAGCAGATTTAGGAAGGATATATGAAGTAAAATGTAATGCTATTTTTTGTACATAGCCTATACATAACCTAAAAATGTAAACAGTCTTCGTAGGTAATGAAGAGTGTAAAAATGTAAGTAAAACCTCTCAATGAAAATGTAATACAACAAACAACAATACATGTCATTTTATTTAAAGCACACAGAGATACCAATATAAAGTGTTATAGCAATGATTATACTGTACAAAAATAACATCCCATCCTCCAGATAACATTAACATTGTAAAGACCTAAGTTGTCTATAGTTTTAAAAGAGACGCACTTTAAAGGCAGCTATGCCATAAATTACATCTAATGCTCACATACTAATTCAGGAATTATAATCTATTTCACACATGACACATATAAATGCACTGCAATACTTTGATATGGATGAGAGGAATTAGGTTCTTAACTTATCTAAACATTGTTGCTGTAATGCTAAAAGTACTGGGTCTATTTGTAAGATTTACTGAACTACAGCATATGTATATCAGGGCACTTTTTGAAACATTCTTTTCTTTTCTTTTTTTCTTTCTTCTTTTTTTTTTAGATTTACTCAGTGATTTCTTATTGTGCATATAAGATGTAATTTTCAAAGACCACCACTGTGGCACTCTATGGTTAGGGCATTGGCCCTAATAAGCTGCAAGAGAAATGTCGCAGAATTGAATTCTGCCTGGTCAAGTTGCATGAGCTTACATTACTTTAAATCATTCTATTCACCATCTTGACCATATAGTTAGTACTTGGCATGGGATAAATGCAGTAAATATAAAGTTCTACTTCATATAGATTCAGAATGTTGTACATTACATATAACAAAGGGAAATATTTAAAGCAAATTGTGAAAATGCTCTGTAGCAACAGTTCACATAAATTTTGGCATTAAACCTTAACTAAACGTTAAATTATGTGAATCATATGTGAGATTCTCATTAGTATATCATATGTAAGCCTTAATAACTCTGCTGTTTAACAGGATATAGTCTTTAAGCTTATTCTCACGATAAAACACTAGAAAATGATATGTTACATGGCATCTCAACCCCTACATGTTGAGAGCTAAGTGTGTTTTCTCACTAGACTAATAAAATACCATACTTCTATTTTATATATCAACTACAAGTTTACATACTGCTGAATGGTAATTATTGCAAAATATTTCGTAAGCCATACCAGGATGGCAAAAAGAAGCACAAATCTACCTAATTTACATGGAAGTTTCTAATGATAAGCATAAATCTAAGCAAAAATCATACTTCTTCACTTTGCTGATTCTATTCGCCATGGTCTAATGCAATAAATAACTTTGCCACAAAGGACATAGCACAGCTGGGATATTGTATTGCCTGTGCAAAATTAGGCAGGGCCAGCAGCCTATTATTTCTTGCCTTGGCCACTTTCTCTAAAAGTCAAATGGCCATTAGCTTAATGGCCTCAATTGCACCATTCATTATAATCAATTCAATATATTACACTATAACAATTGACAATGAATATTTAAATTTTTACCAAAGGTTAGTGGGTATTTCAACAGCATATATATATATGCTATTCTAGACAGACAGGCAGGTAAATAGATAAGTAAGTAAGTAAGTAGGTAGGTAGGTAGGTAGGTAGGTAGGTAGGTAGGTAGGTAGGTAGGCAGGCAGGCAGGCAGGCAGGCAGATGGACGGACAGATGGATTATATTTTCATACATATAAAACCATTTATGGTCTCCTACATTGCACACACTGCTATAAGCTGTACAACGAGACATTATTGCAAAAATTCTGACAAATCCCTTGATTTATGTTATTACTAAGAAAAAAAATTAAAATGAAGTTCACTTAATGTTAAACACTGGGTTCTTAAATAATGCAAAGCGTTGCACATTGCAACAAGTAAAATCATGCAAAAGTACATGTTAAAATGGATGTTTGCATCTGTATGCTAAGTTAAATATTATCTCTAGGATGTTGAAATATAATTTTACTATGGAATATTATCTGAAAATATATATATATATATAAAATGCTTACAGCTACTCTTGTGAACTCCTTTGAGAGGTATTGTTCATTCATTATGTACCTTATGTTAAAGTGCAACATACATAATAATTACTGTTGAAATTGTGACAAGCTGTAGAAGTTGGAACAACAAAGCATTATTAAATATTACTCAAGTGAATGAATCTTAATATGTAAGGGAGTCACTACAAAATTTTTGAGACATGCTACATTTAACAATAAGAAGTTGCCATACTAGTGGACTTTCATACACACTACACCACACCACACCAACAATATATCAGCACCTCTGCCTCTGTAAGTAGTATGCCACTCGTTCTTTGGCACTTATCTTTTCTTCATCAGCAGCAACATCTTCTGGGTTGGAAAATCAGTGTCTATGTAGGAGAGTCTTCACATTTCATTACTGGAAGAAATTGCATAATACCAAGTTGAGACTGCAGGTATGATGAAATTAATAATTTACTGAAACAACAGTAGCATAATCTTGAGCTCATTCTGTTCTTGGACGTCTATTCTCAATTTTTGAGAACACTTTAGATAAATGTAATTGTCACCTTCTTTGTTATGTTTTGCATATTCAAAATTGATAATGTCCATTTACAACTGTTCTCACTTTATTAGAAAAACCTTTGTTTTTGAAATATTTGTCATTGTGTAAAATGATATGAACTTACAAATAAAAATCACTAATATTGAACAACAGCCTGTATTATAACTATCAAGTTAGTTAAGTCAACCCCTCTCCTCCAAATGCAGTAGTTTTGCAGATTATGAGTGTCGTCAATGTCATTGTTTTATTTTAGCGGAAGCAAAACGTTCCAAACTTTACTATTTATTTATCTGTTAAAACAGCAATAAAGTACATGCTAAATTACTTGCAAAATATATAATTTAACACTATTTCATAATATAAGGGGCTACAGATATAACTTTCAAGAAATGCATTAAAAAGAATTAATTAAGTGCACTTTAGCCTCATTAATTAATTGATTATTTGCATTCATTTCAATTAATATGAAATTATAAATTAAGGATGCTGACTTCTATTTGCTAATAGGGTGTGAATCTACCATTCATTTATCTGTTATCCCTACACTGTGTTGTTTTTTGTCAAAATGGCAAGCACACATGTAAGCAGTTTTTCTCCCCTTCAATTGTGTTTCCCAACAAATCTGCCCAAAGCTTATTTATATCTGAAATTAAATATGAGTTATAAAATGCATGGAGCACTTACAGCACAACAGTAAAATAACATCCTTGTTTTTTCAAATCACTTAACATGTAAAATATAAATACTTCAATAAAACAGTTTTGAATTATCTAATCTAAATTCTACTCTAAACAACACTCGTCAGTAATTATGCTCTCATCACTTTTGATTATACTTAAAACTTTAAATGATGTCACTGTAATGATATTTCTATATAAATGAATTAAGAAAGCACATTTTACTTTACACCCCATTTTGTTCACTGATCCTATGACTATATTTTTTGGGAAGGAAGGGGAATTGGAAGAAAAATGCTATCCAGTTACAAACTTATGAATTAAGGAAATATTTTGTTAAAATACTGTGAAAAAAATGTAATTACTCATGTAACACATTTTCTACAAGACATATGTACAGGGAATTTAAACATATCATTTTAAATACTCATTACTTGGGTTGATACAGTTCTTTCAATGCAATGTGCATTTGTATCTTCAAGAATCAATCACAAATAGCCATAAACATGCTGAAATTTTCCTTATGTTCAAATTGAAACAGTTTCAATTCCTTATTGTCTCCCTAGATATTGTACCCCACTATGTCGTACTTATATTTTAATAGACAATGGTACATTTAAACATGCATTTCTCAACAACCACCCCAATATCAAAACATGACGAAACAATGCACATTTCTTCTTCATTTAGGAAATGTAAATAACCACTTTCAAAGAGATTCTGCAGAAAATTATTCTGTTTCCTTCTATTTACCAACTGTAATGCACATATTAATGATGAAAGTATGCTTGTGTTAGGCAAAATAGATTTAAACAGTGTTTAATTCAGCAGCTTTAGCACCCTTGTAATTGAGACACATCTATTGGCATTGGAGCTGCAACCACAGCACCAATTTTTTATGCATCCCCCAGAATTTCTGGCATTCACACAAGGTTCCAAGGTCACCAATCCAGTTGCAAGAGCCTGCACTAGAGCTAGTATAATAAGTTCTAAATCACTTAAATCACCCATGTCACACAAGTAAGTGCTGGAGTTGCCTATCTTCATTTTCCACATATATCTGGCATCTGCTTATGAAATTATCCCTTCTTAGTTCTCTCTTAAAAAGTAAATTCATCTCTTGACAATTTATCTTTATCCTTTAATTTATCTAACATGAGTGGATAATGAATGAACAGCATTGCATAACTGAACTTTCATGTGGAAATTTCTTCTAAAATAATCTCCTGACAGAATGAGCAGACATATGTTGTTTCCTTCACTGTTCAAATGACACTGATTGAGTGCCCTGAGACACAAGGCCAATGCAGCAGTTTGATAAGCCCTGCCCTCCTGCGCCAAGTCATGTAGTCTGACATTAATTGATGGCTTATTCAGCGATGCAGTTCTCTGCCACCATATCCTTATTCATATCTTTATATGAATGATACACTGTAATTAAAATAAATTTTCACTAACACTTTTGACATCATACATTTTTCATACCTTTTATGTTCTATGGCAGTTGATTCATTGTCACATGTTACAATTCCATAGCCTCTGAAGAATTATCATCTGAGGAGTCATCTAAATAGAATGTAAAAGAATGGTGTTCTTCTCTGCTATTATTTCCAACTGGTGAAGTAACATTTTATCCTCATTCAAGTTCATGCTTTAAAAGTTAATTAAGATTTATGTAAGCTGATCTGAAAAAATAACATAAGCAGATTTTTTTTCTTTCTTTCTTTCTTTTTTCCCCTCTGAAGGTATTGTATCAATATTCCTTTAATTACACCCTTAAATAAGTAGTGAAGGCTTATCTGAACAGCAAGGTCTGGGCCAACTTTCTCCATGACTTATTAACCTTTCAATGTTATAAACCCTTAGTCACTTGAATTATTTGCAACCTGCAATACAAATTGTTTTACCTCTGTTGCTGAAAAATATTATGCACATTCATATAATAATGATGTGTTATTTTTATTTTGTAAATTAACAGCATTAAATGGGATTATACAAACACAGGAAACTAAGCAGCTAACAATGCAATACACCTTCTTATATAACATATTTGTGCACTACCACTACCATCTACGATATTTTTTGTTAATATTAGGCATTCTATCTTTTACTATAAACATATTTTTTCTTGGCTTCCTAATTTTTGTCTATATCATAATAAGTGCTAAAATATCTCATTTACCTCTAAATATTTTATGAAATTCATTATTTCCATGTAATTTAGTATAAACTAGGATTACTCACGTGCTGTTAACCTCAAAATTTTTCCATCCTCCTCTATTAGCAGTCTTGCACAGATTTTTACATCAGCTTCCATCATCATCCACCATGCTGCTCCTCTAGTTAACAGCCTCTTCCTCCTCCATGAGCCTCCATATGCCAACCTCATACACACTTACTCTTAACGTTGATGATCAGTTTATTATTCCACCCTAAAAATGCCCAAATTCATGACCAACATTTGGGTTATCTGCTGATACAAAATACTTTTATTATCCCTCAAAATTTGAACCTCATATTTTTAATGTTAATATTGTCACACCCCAGAATTTTAGGAGATGACAGGGGGAGCTAAGCTACAAAAAGATGGTAGAGCTAAAGTTAGTTATCTTTTATTATAATCACTCTGAATGATACTAATTACAAACTAATGTGTATGACCTTTCAAGTACATGTTACAATATCAAGACAGCGTCCTGCTAACCATTCTGCTGCTTGTGCCCCCAGTCAGGGCTTACCTTGGAGGATGTGTCTCGGCATGCTAAAACTTCTCGGTCGGTCTCGTGAGTCCTCAGCCTAGCCTCTAGGCTCTCTCTTTCTCCCCGTCTCTCTCTACTACTCTGTAGGAACCTGCAGGCTCTTAAATAGAATCCCATACCCCAGGGAGGAACAGAGGCATTACCAAATATGGTGTGCCACCGCCCTAGGTTTGAATTAAAGCAGCCAATCACAGAGCAACACATGACAGTTCTCAAACATCCTGATTGACACATGACATCCTGAGTCCTACGTGACTTAAGCAGATTCCTCAAAGGAAACTAATGTTTGGTGTGGAAGTGACACACCAAACTTTTCCTGTTGTACAATAATTTACTAAGTATCTCATGCTAATACAAAATAGTAAAAATATGGATAAACCAAAAACTATGTCCTTTCTGAGAAATTTAGATTTCAAAGTACATGACATCAATTTACCAATATTTACCGCCCGAAAATAGCGTCTGTGACAATATTCACATAGTTCTATTTTTTTCATATGTGCTTACAAACAAACACTAAAACCTATGTCAGATGAAAATGAATGATAAATTTATAATTAAAAAATCTTAATTTATTACGGACCATCAGACTGTCGGAACATATATGGTGGTATATCAATAAAGTACACAAAAAGTCTTAAATTGTAAACGGTTATGTAAGTAATATTTCCAACATGAACAGTCTACTAGTATGTGTCCCTTTTCCGGTAACGAACCTGCATCTGCGGCTAGCGCCCACTAGTGGGTTACAATCAGCAGTCAGCAACAGCCATCTGGAGAAGGGACATTATTTATTGACTAGGAAAAATTCTGCCTGTCAAGGAGTTGGGTGGGCAAGAGGTTTCTTTGTAAAGTAATTTTTAAGAGTTCCTGTATAATTAAACTTCGATGATTTGGAATTCGCATTTTTAAATGCTTTTAACCCTAACATCATTTGGTGTAGAGTTTGTTTCCTTCAGGTAATCCGAGCAGTTATTTTATTGAATGGTGGATGCGAGCCAAATTGTGTGGTTATAAAAATACTTCTCACTTAAAAAAGATGTTATGATACAATTAAAGAATACTTTCGCGTCGCGTTCAATGGGGGGGGGGGACGAGAAAAAAGAGACTAAAAGCTTTTCACCTCAGAATCGCGCATTATTTTACATTTTAATGGATTTTTCCATTAGGTTGATAATGGATTTCAATGTTCTCTCACCCCAGAGTCTTACAAAAAAAGAGGTTGTTGCCTGTTAAAAGCATTCCTATATTTTACGAATTCTTGCCTTGAAAGGTTTCCCCCCCCCCTTTAATAACATTTCTATGTTTTTATCTTGATACTGGAATTTCATGTTAAGTTCTACCCCACTTTCACTGCCTCGGGCGAGATGAGGAAAACCAATCTCATTTGCTAAAAACCAAGAGTGATGGAAGGTATTGCGCATGCGCGGTAGAAAAATCCTACCTCATTGGTTGAAAACCAAATGGGCGGAGCTAAAATGTGCTCGCGGTATGGAAAACTAAACTCCGTGACGTCACTGAAAAGTGGAAGGGGTTCCAGTATAAAAGTAAACGCAGCGAGTGCATCTCTTGGCATTTTTGTGCATATATATACACTGCTCCTTCAACATATCGATTAAGCAGCATCAGCATGTCTTCCATCAGTAGCTACACGACTACTTCCCGGTAGCAACATATCTTCAGCCAGCGCCACAGGCGTTCCAACAGCGCCGGCAACAAAACTATGTTTAGTAACGGCAGTGGGCTGTACTCTCCGAACAACTTTTTTCCCCATTTTCGTCAGTATGCTACCCCTTTATAGCATCACGAAACCCGTCGACATCGGCATGTCTTCTGTCGGAAACACGGATTCTGTTCAATGGTTCTGTCAACAGATTGAGCGTAAAAACTCTAGGTTTCTTACATAATAGACAGCTTCCCATAGCAGTTGTCAACACCGATACTAACACGAAACCAGGCAAAAATTCAGTGTGCATCTTGGTTGCAAAGAACGGGTGGCGAGAATATTTCGATAGCCACGGAATTGTTCTTTCGCCTCATATTCTGAATTTTCTCAATCAATGCTGTGGCATGCGATGGACTCACAGCACATGAATGTTGCAAGGCGAGATCAGCACTACCAGTTACATTACGTCATTGCTTACCTATCTCACCACTGCCGCAACTTGAGCAAGGATAGTTATATAAATATTAGGAGGCATTTGATGGAGCTTTAGAATCCTCCAGCACATCAGCCTCAAGGCTTATTGTGGTACCCCGTTGGGCAACCTTAAGGCTTATTATGCTACCCCATGGGATTTTCCTTTTACAAGTTACAGTATTTTGGTTCCATTGTTGCCTTCTTTTCCCAGATCTTTTCTGGTTAGAGAGAGAACGAGTCTCTTTCCAGGATTGGACACTCAAACAGGACCCTCGAGGCAGATTCCTTGTCCTGCTTGCACAACATGCAAGTTCATCTTTATAGGAACCCAATTTTCGTAGATGTTTTCTGAGGTGACCATGTTCAGTGATTAGCGCAATTTCTTTCCACATTCTCCACCTATCGAATTGGAGAAGGGATGAGGAGAAATTCTTGTTAGAGAATAGGATGAATTTCCTAATTTGGCTCTGCCAAGGATAGAATTGCTACCTTAATTGATTCTCAACCCCAATCCATGTTTTGACTGCGGTCTTAGTTGTATCAGTACTGACTCCGACCACGGACTCAGGGCTAGAAAAGGATGTCAGGGCCCCTTTTTACCAGCTGATCTGCCATTTCATTCCCATTAATACCCTCATTCTCCTGTACTCACCGCAGTTCGAGCCTGTTGCAGGATACCAGGGAAAACCAGGCATTTTCACATTCCCATAACAGTTTACATTGCACTTGGTCAGAGGTAAGTGCTTTTAGTGAACTTTGGCTGTCTGGGCCCTTTGCGGGATCCATCAGTGTACCATAAAAGTTGATTATCTTCTTCTTTTGGCGTAGTTCTTTCCATCCAGTTATCTCTACATGCGGGAGTAATCCTTAATGGAAGGAAATTACTGAGTATTCATTAGGTCTGACATCCTCAGTTCTGAAATATCCAGGAAATTTAGGTTGTAAGGTGCCCAGTTTCAGCAAAGCTACCTGAATTTCCTTTGTGACCAAGCGATGAGCCGTGAGCCTAGCTTCTGCTTGTAAATAAATGTCCACGGAAGGGAAGTCTAATAGTCTCCAGAGCGACGGTTGGTGTGGTTCTGAAGGGCCCTATAACACAAATACATGCTAATCTCGGTCGCCTGGTAAACTTACCTGCTATAGTGCTTTTTAAAGTTGTCCGACACCAAACAATGGCACCTTAAGATATTTGGCACCTAATTAAAGCACCATAAAGCCAATGGCTAATGTGTGATTTAATGCCACAGGTGGATCAGATAACGGCTCTGGTCATCTGGCCCTGAGGAGAATATTATTAATATGATTGTTCCAGGTCAGTTTCTTTCCCAGTTCAAGACCTAGATATTTGACTGACTCGAGAGTATTCCAGGGTTGAACTACCAACCTTAAGAGTTCCTAGAACATTCAGATTCCTTCTGGATTGAAAACTTTTTTGCTCGAATTTATGAACAAACCTTTCTGCTTACACTAGCAGTGAACTTTCCTCAAACGCATTGTTTATTATACTTGTAACTGTAGCCACTAATTTAACGCAAGAGGATGATTAGCGGAGCTTGAAACACCAGCAAACATTAGCCCTAAAGTATTGGCGATATCAACAGGAGTGTAAGTACAGTGTTGCACTCTTAGACCGGGTATGGAGAAAGACCCAAGGTGCCTACAGTGCGACGAAGCTTATTCCGGACTACACGGAAAGTGGTCACTGTAGTATAAATCGGAGATGACGTTCCCGGTAAAATGTACAGCAAGTGAGGCAGAGCAGAAAGATAAGTCCAAGTGTGAAAAGCTATGTGTACTGTCAGAAAGAAAGGTACGTTGACCAGTGTTGAGCAGAATAAGATTGTGGCGGCCTAGAAAATCTGTTAATATGCTACCTCTTGCACACTCCGTGGTAGAACCCCATAGGGAATGGTGCGCACTAAAATCCCCCATATGCAGGACAGGGGATGGTAGCTGTGATAGGAGATTATCCAGATCAACCTCTGCGACAGTAGCAGATGGAGGTAAGTAAGTAGTGCAGATTGTAAAAATTAGGCCAGAAAGGTAAACTGTGGCTGCTGCAACCTGTAAAGGAGTCTGTAAGCGCACGGAAGAACTATATAGGTCATCTCGAACTAAAACTCCGTCATGCGCAGGAGTGCGAACTTTGGGAGGAAGATCGAATCTCTTCGAAGAGTAACCGCGAAAACTGTGGTTTAAGTTTGGTCTCCTGGAGACACACTAGCGGCGAGTTAGTCGATCGCAAAAGTAGCTCAAGGTCAGCTCTTCGACTACGGAGCCCAAGCACATTCCAAGAAAGGATGGTCATTGTTAAATCTGGAATAAGATAAAATTAAATTTAAACGCCACCAGGTCGAATCGAACCGTCCTTTTTTTTTAAACGCGTGGAACCTAAGTAACGAGGATTAGACTGCTCTGTTGCTTCTCTTATGTCCACTCTTTTACGTTTCATTTGAATGCGAGGATTATTATTAACCATAGCGTATTTATCCTCCACCATTCCAACCGTCTCCGATGGCACGCTGCTTCCTGGGCGCCACACCGGCTCAGGTGACCTTCCTGGCTTATCTCAGAGTCAAACCTCCCCGGGTCCAGACAGAGGTACCCAATTGTCTACAGGTTCACAGCTCTTTGCAATGGCCCCTCCCCGGGCTTGGTCTTTACCGGGGGATACGCTCCTGTCCTAGTATGATAACCCAGTGCTGGGAGTTACGCCGTTACCCAGTCACTTTTTACCGTTTCAAACACGGGGGCACCCATCAGACAAAGAACAGGGAAGTAGGACGAATAAAAATGAAAATAGAGAGGATATAAAAAGGAGTCAAACACGCTGAGCGTGGACATGCGGAGCAGCTTGGGTGCCTCGGGATCGCTATGCCCGGTACCCAAAAGCGGGCCCCTGAGGGGTTCAAATGTATATGGAATAAGTAAATTAATACAACATGATTAAATCTAAATTAATCAGAATTGATTATTGCGACACTTATGTACAAATTATTGGGGGGTGTTTCAAGTAAATAAATACCACCTCAACGGCAACATAATCGTTTCATTATCGGTAATATAGAAACCAATTATCATTCCAAACATTCCAAAAGAATAAAGAATTAGTATTCTCACTGTACAGAAAGCCGGTGTTGCCGATTTCAGTAAAATATATTCAATCAAATTAAACTTTACCACATGAATTTATGACGAGCAATGGGGCAGGTTTATATATATAAACAGCAAATGAATTTATATTTATATTTTTCGGCGCCGCAATATATACATATTATACACACACGACCGGCATTTGGAGTAATTGAATTGCTGTAAAAATTCCAATCTCATTGTTTTGTTAAAATATTCACTAAATACCAATTTTCTCACTGTGCACGAAAACCGACAGTGATTGCTATTTCAGTTAAAAGTGGGTAATCATTTTATAATTTGACAGCAAAATGCTAAATATATGACCGGCAAAGGGCCGATATGTAATACGGTGTATTGTGAATGATATAAGGAATGTGTTGTTATTCTTATGAAATATTGTCTAAATCCTAGCAATGCCAACTGCACACAGTAACTCAATCGCACATTCCGATTAAAAAATGCGGTGCTCAACTATAATTTGCATAATACTACTAAATACTAAAAGTATGATGGTAGACGTGGTCTTACCCGCCAGCAACAGAATATTATCAGTAAAAAGTCGAACCATTTTTTTAAGTGAAATATTTACAAAGTACGAAATTCTTACCTATGCAGAGAACGTGAACCACAATAGCTTAATTCATTTAAGGTTGGGATTTCAATTTATATACTGACTGTCCGCAAATAGGCCAAGTACATGGCCGGTTTCGAGCCACTATCTTCCGGCACGGTAAAGGTTGCATTATCGATAAAATCAATAAAATAATGTGAATATTATACATTATTGCCCAAATTCTTGAAATGTCATTTGTGCATAGAAATTATGAATTCTTTTGCACCTTCAGTTATAAAATATATGACCAGTCTTTGGCCGTTATTTTCTGACGACAGTATCGCTGCATTATCGGTAAAGTACCACCAATTTTTACTGACGTAAATTCAAAAGAAACTAGTACTCTCATTTGTGCAGAGAAAATATTTCAGTATAAAATAGGAATAAATTTACATATTTACTACAAAAATCATGACAAGTCATTGAGCTATAACTCAAGGCATGTAAAAAAGTGCATTAAAGATTCAATTACGAACTTAATATTAATGAAAATGTTGCCAAATCACTTGCATTGGTATCTGTGCATAGAAACTAAATCAGCGACGCCTATTTCAATAAAAAGTACACGATCAATTAAAATTTTCAGTGCCAAAATACGAAATATATGATCGGCGTTAGGTTTCTTACCTGACGGCAAGGGAGTTGCTGTATTTTCGCAAAACCTCAAAGTAATTTTTTTGTATTTAAAATTTTCGCCATGTATTAGGTTTTGAAACAGTTATTATTATTTCTGTTACAAACGAGTGATCAATTTATAACACCACCACAACAAAACTAAGTACATAAAAGGATCTATGTCCCCTGCCGGCATGTAAAGCTGTGCATTATCGATAAAATGATAAGAATATATTAATGTAAAATATTTCCAAAGTATTAGTATTGTCAGCTGTAAAAAAAAATGGCCAGTGTGCTACTTTCAACAGAAAATTAGGTATTACATTGACATATCCACCGCTTTCTTCCGAAGGAAGCCATTTACGCCCGAATAAATCCATCGGTCCTAGCCAGGGTACAGAGGAAACAACTGTAAAAGTTGCGGATTAAAATTTCAACATTGTTCAACTGTTTACACTTCATTGTTCACTTCATTGGTCCTTTTCCTTAGACGACACTTTCTTACCATTAGCAAGGGTATGGAGAGTTTTAAAGATTTACTGACCCTGTACTTACAAATTCTATAATCGTTCTCTTCACATACTCAAAATTACATTATCAATATCATCCAAACTAATAGATTTTTACCGTTCCATTTCACGAGTTATATTTCTCTTTATCTAAATTGAACAGCCCTATCTCACTTCCCAAAGCGAACTTATATTCTAGTCTCTTGAAGCGAACTGAAAGAAAAAACTTTCCAAAAATGTTTTTATTTTTACTAAATTTCTACGGGGAAAAAAAGTTCTAAACATAGCAGATGTGTTCCTTCCCATTGGCTTAATCTCTTGCCGTTAGAAGTTTCTCGAAAAGACATTTTGAAATTTGAGAACTTTTTGGCTAATCTTGATTCCGTGTAGATTAGATAGAAACGTTTTGAGGGTTCGACAATTTCTCTTTCTTTTAAGAGAGGTGCCCAAGGTGAAAGCCCATCACCAGTCTTTTTCTAGAACATTTTTACTTTGATGAAAAGAAATGTCCCCTTGCTTATGGCAGCAGAAAGTCGCTTTTTGGTACATGAAAGTTTTCATCTTTCCAGCCAAGATTTCCGATTCTCGAACAATCTACATTCTTTTACATAATTGTATCATGAGGTATTAATCTATGTAAATTAATTAACTAAACAGGATTATATGTTTATCTTAATTAATTGTACGGAATTATATCTGGATGTCCCATTGCAAAAATGAAAAGTAGTACATGAGATGTGCTTAAAAGATGCTGATTCCCAAACAAAATGACGTTCGCATGCAGTTTAAGATATTACAAGAAACTGCAGAGTTTATTCCACAGGTAACCACAGGTGATGAAATTTGACTACTTAAATTTAGACTCTGAGAGCTAACAGCAAAGCTGCGTGTGGAAATGTCCATAATCACAAATAGAGGGGGAGGGGAGAAGAGAGAAGGGGTAAAAGAACTGCTTCTACTGGGAAAGATATGGTCACTTCATTTTGAAATATTCAAGGTAAGATTTATGAAATGTCGTAACTGAGCCATACTAAAGAGATTTGCTGAAAACTTGGCAGGCCATATCAGACGAAAAAAGCCCACATTTCGTTGCAACGAGCTGAATGCTGCATTACAATAATGCACGGCCATACATCGCATATCAATATGACGTGTGTTCCACACTCTGCCTTTAATCCAGAATTAGCCCAATGTGACCTTTTCCATAAATTGAAGAAACACGTTTATGGAAGTTATTTTTCAACAGCATGAGCAGTGATGCAAGCTGTGAAGACGATTCTGAAAAACCTGTCATAAATGGTTACCAGCATGTCTTTGAAGACCGACAGAAACGCTGAGACAGGTATATTGGAGCCAACGGGTACTACTTTGAGAAACTTCATAATAATTATGAAGAGTAGTACAAGTAAGTTTGTATATATTATTTTGTTTTTTCCAACTGAATTGACCTATCGTTACCAGTTGTGTACTGGAGTTTAAATTTTTGTTTTCATTATGGCAACCCTACATTAACAGAACATTGTAATACTAAAAACTTTAACACCTATAGCAACAATGTGAAACATTCCACGTGCAGGTCTAAAATGCATCGCTTTAATTAATAAACGTCCCCTAACAAAGAATTTAAAAGTAAATACAGCAAGAAGGGTACAAATAAATAAGCAAAATAAGAAAAACTAAATCTTGAAAGAAATACAGCCCAACAGATACAAATTACAATATTATACATATTAAATATCAGCTCTATATGATGGCAAAAAGGAAGATACAAGACTTTAACGATTAACAATGAGTAATGATTTAATGCAATGTTGCCAAACGTGGCTATCTGTCGCCTTTTTGGCAGCTTTTCTATGTGTAATACGTCAACAGTTTTCTATTTGGTTATTTTCAGGTGCATATAAAGTTATTTGATGTTTTCCTCCCTGCTCCTTTGAAAAAATATTACAACTGTCACAAAGCTACATATGAGAATATTGAACCATTTAATTTGGAATACTGAACATATGAAAACAACCAAGTTTATCGTAGTCTTGTGAATTTCAATAGAATGCAATATTAATATTTTACATTAATTTGCTTTAAAGTATCCGTATACAGACATAAGGCATTTGCAAACTTTGCTGATTCAAGGACTCTCATAGTCACCGGAACAATATTAAGATAAAAAAAAATTTGAATGGAATCTGTTAGTAAATTTTAAAATAAATAAATGATTTATAAACTCTGTAAACTTTAAGTTAATATATTTACCAATTTATTTATACACTTAATGGTTGCAGGAATTCAGCTATTTGACAGGTTTATTAAGATTTACATTTGTTAGGTTGCTGTAGTACAGTTAACTCTAGTGGAGAAAATACCGAATATAATGAGAAATTACCATCGAATAAAGAATGGGAAAAGAATGGTACGGTAAACGTACTTATAAGTTTTCTTTACATTAATGTTCAAATACGAATTTTATAGTGTTAGGATTAACATGCTTATTTACAATTGAAATCAAGTTTCTAAGCAATTCAATGCGCATTACTCCACGATGTTGTTTATTTTTCACTTCCTTTTATGTGATATTGGACTACTTTTGGCGACTTATTGGTGTAAAGTGGTGACAAAGCTCAGAAATCACCTGGCAATCATGATTTAATGTCATTTTCAATGTGTCCAAAGAAAATTGTAGCAAGAGAGAAAGAGAATTTATTTTAAAACAAACGGCAGATCAGAGTGCATGGAGGTAGGCCACTGGTCTCTCTCCTGGAAGCCACATCTCTTCACAGCTTCCTTTGCAATAAGAGCTGGGTGCACATGCGTGTTGTCACGAAGGCGCACACCACAACTCATCTTTCCTCGCCCTTGCTCTTTGATGGAAGCACAGTCTGTGCAGTAGGCCTGCATGGTTCTCCCATTTACTGTAGTTTTCCTCCCCTTGAAGTCAATAAAGAGTATTCCTTTACAGTCACAAAAGATTGTGGCTCTGGACTTCTTGATTGACTGAGAGACCTTGACCTTTAGAGGCGGCGCTTAGCCAGGCTTATGCCACTCACTTGATTCTCTTTTGGACAAGGGATCATAGTAGAGAACCAGTTTCATCCCCTTTAACAATAGTTTGCAGAACTTCTCTCTGAAGCCACGGCAGAGCTCCAAAAATACCTGATAACAGATGACTCTTGCTGCTTTTGGACTGAAGAAAGAAGTCTAGGCACCCATCTTGCACTTATGCATGTTTAAACGTTCATGAATATTTCGAAGGACTGTTATTTTAGAAAAGTCCCACCTTGTTGCTATTTCTGTAATTTTGAACCGCCGCTGGTCTTCCATAATGGTAGAATATGAAGGGGATGCTTCCCCATATACACCGTCCAAACCTTCTTTCATTTCCTTTGGAGTTAAGCTCTTCTTTTGTGAAGAAATTAACTGAAATTGCCATTACTCGTTCGCACAGGATAATCAATTTAATATTCCAATGCAAAAGCACTGGTAAGGGAAATGTGCGATTACCCGGTTTTGTACTGACATAGCGTGATTGATTTTGTTTCTCTGCACATTTGGTATGTATTGTACTATTTAGCAATATTTTACATTAATAAGATTTTGTTCTTAGTTTTATCCATAATACACCATTTTACTTGCCATGTTACAGTCTGACAGCCGGTCAAAATTTTAGCTTTTTGCAATGTTAGTTAAAATAAGATAACTCATTATTGCACCAAAAAGGGGGTGGGGTCATCGGGCTATAAACTGCCGATAAGTAAAACGGTGTATTATATATAAAATAAAACTCTTATTAGGGTAAAAACTTGCTAAACTGCTTGTTTTAACATTCTGCAGAGAAACAAAATCAATTGTGCCTATTTCAGTATAAAACCGGGTTATTAACTAGCATTTCCAAAGCGAAAATGGTAAATATGTTACCGGAGTTCGGAGTTCGCGGTGTAAATTGCCTGTGATAGAACTGTTCCCTTATTTAAGAGAGAGAGAGAGAGAGAGAGAGAGGTTTACTGATTTAAAATAATCACATAGTGCTAGTTCCACAGAAACTAAAACATGCATGCTCTTTTCTTCAAAAAACGAGTAACAATTACTTCCACTGCTAAAAACAAAACGTATAACCGGTTTCGGGTTCCTACATGCCGGCATTTAAACCGTATTTTTTCGGGCAAATGAGGAACTATATTTTATTATATTAAAATATTACCAAAATACTAGTAATGTTAGATGGACAGATTTTCAGGCCAAAATTACGTATTTCATGTATATTTCATCCCTAAATAGGCCAAATTTATGACCGGTCATTGGGCTCTTACCTACCGACTAGTAAAAGAGTTCTTACAGTTAAATTATGAACATTGCATTCTAGTAAAATTATCCGAACTTTCTAGCAATGCAGTCTGCGCAAAGAAACCAAATTAGTGATACCTATCTCAATTAAAACGCCAATTTATAATTGGCTGCATACATACAATACATTTATGACTGGCATTCGGCTACAAATTAACTTTACAAAGGCAAAAACTTAAACCTTAGTTTACTTTATAAAGTATTAAGAAAGTACTAGTATTTTAATAGGCGCACAGAAACTGACAAGAGTGACGTCTATTTTTATTAAATTGGATGATATTTGTAATTCCAGCACAATAAAGCTAAATTTTTGACGGTTCATCCCTTCTAACAGCGGCCGAATTGTAAAACATGGATTATCGGTAAAATAAAAAATAATTATCATTTGCTAAACTGCTAGTATTGCCATCTATGCAGAGAAAAAACTTACTCCCATTTCGGTATAAACCAGGTAACCAGGTAATATTTCCGTCGCGAAGTGCTACATGTATTATGGGCGCTTGGGCCGTTTATTTAGCGGCGAGAGATTGCTGCGTTTTCGATAAAAAAAAATACAACATTTTTATTGATGTAAAATGTTCCCCAAGTACCTAGTACTATTATCATCTGTGCAGAGAATCTTAATTGTGCATTATCATTTCACCAAGAAGTAGGTGATTAATTAATATTACTATTGCAAAAAATGAATTTTCGAGCTGTTAAGTTATGATATGTAATATGAAGCATAATCGGTAAAATGACAAATAATATTTCATTATTGAAAAAATATTGCCAAATTACTATTATTGTCACCTGTACAGATAAACTGGCCTGAAGGGTACTTTTACGTTAAAAATTGGTATTACATTTATATTTCCACCACAAAGGAGCTATGACAGACGAACGGGCTCTTACCTGCCAGCTTATAAAATGGTTAATTATCGGAAAAATGACAAACATTATATTATTCTCGTTACACATTCCTAGTATTGCCCTCTGGGGAAAAAATATTGAGTCAGTTATGCCTATTTCAGTTAAAATTGGAAGATTCATTTACATTTCCATGTTTAATTTACGATGCAACCTGCAGGCAAGTGAACTGCTGCATTACCGGAAAATCAAGAACAAAATCTTATTAGTATTAAATATAGATAAACTGATGTTATTTCAGCCTGTGCAGAGAGATAAGACAACTACTTCAGTATAAAACCACGAAAATAACTAATATTTTCACCCACAGTGCTAAATATATTACTCGTAATCGTGCTGGTAATTGCCGGCAACAGAATTTCTCCGTTATCGATAAAAATACGAAAGATATTTTAATGATGAAAAATGTTATCAAAGTGAACAAACATGCAGAGAAATTGAGCCGTAAATGTTAATTTCACCAAAAAGTGGGCGATTAAATTGTATTTCCACGGGGAAAAAAATAAATATATGATCGGTTTTTGGTTGCTATCTATCGACATATTTAACGGTGCATTATCGAAAAAATAAATAACATTTTCTTATATTAAAATATTTCCAAAGTACTAGTATTTTAACTTGTGGAAGGAAACTGACCAGTAATGTGGATTTCAGTCAAAAAGTAGGTATTACATCTTCATTTCCACCGCAAAGAGGTTAAATTCTTGAAGGACTGTCCGGCTTTTACCTGCCGGCTAGTAAAATGGTTGAAAATCGGTAAAACTACGAACATGATATTATTCTTATAAATATTGCCAACTTCCTAATAATGCTGTCTTCGCAGAAAAAGTGAATCAGTGATGCCTGTTTCAGTTAAAATTGTGTGATCAATGTTAGCCTTTGTCCACCGCAAAACGGCTAAATTTATGACCGGCAATCAGGCTGTCAGCTGCCAGGAAGTAAAACGGCGCATTATTATCGGCAAAATCAAGAACGACAAATTTTTATTGTAAAATACTGGTGACTGCTAGTATTGCGACCTGTAAAATATTCACAAAATAGATGTTATTACCAGAGGAACTGAACCGTGCATACTTATTTCACCAAAATGTGATTCTTTTAAATTCCATCGCAAAAATCGAAACGTCAGATCGGTTTTGGGTTGTTATCTAACGCCATGTAAAATGGTGTATTATCGGTAAAATGAGGAGCCTCATATTATAGTAAAATATTACAAAAATACTATTGCTGTCACTTGTGCAGAGAAACTTCCCAATAATGGAATTTTCTGGCAAAAAAATAGGTATTACTTGTATTTTTCCACCGCAAAGAACCTAAATTTTGAAGGGCAATGGGACTCTTACCTGCCAGCTAATAAAACGGTTCGTTACACGTAAAATTAACAACTTATTATTCTTTTAAATTGCCAAAATCCTAATAATCTTTGCAGAGGAACTAAATCAATAATGCCTTTTTCAGTTAAAAATGTATGATCAATTTACCATTCCATCACAAAAAGGCTAAATTTATAACCGGCAATTGGAGTGTAGCCGCCGGCTAGTAATGCGCTGCATTGTCGGTAAAATCAAGAGCAAACAATTACACTGGGCAACAATGAAAATATTTCGGGCTTAAAAGTAGTGAACTTACATGTATTTCCATCTGCTGAATTCAAAAATCACCATAAAAATGATAGATTAGCTCTTGTTTTGAAGATAAAGTGATATTTCATTTTTTAGAGTGAAGATTTTAAATTTGGGGGAATTTTTGGGGGGAGTTGGCACACCTGTCAAATAACAAAACACAAATGCTCTTCAGCTGTTTGTAAGTCATAAACATACTGTTGCTGTCACTGTGAATTACATGTAGTTTCTACTCAAATTAATGCAAAATTTCTGGTTCGCGAGTGCTTTTTTAGTGTAAAATTTGTAAAAATGTCACAAAAATGTGTAAATATGGTGAATAACTTTTGTAATATTTGTGGTGAAATAACATTTTCCTCACAGAAACGCAATCTGATGCCTCTTGTAAAGACTGCTAAGCCTCTTGTGGACCTAAAAGACGTTCTTCTTCCACCCCTGCATATCATGCTGGTTTTGATGAAAAACTTTGTCAAAGCTATGAACCGAGAAGGACGGGCCTTTAAGTACATCAGAGAGAAATTTTCGAAATTAAGTGATGCAAAAGTTAAGGAAGGCATTTTTGTCGGACCACAAATAAGAGAACTTGTAAAGGATCCTGCATTTGACCAAGTTTTGGAGGGGAAACAAAAGGAAGCTTGGGAAGCCTTCAAGGGTGTTGTTCATGGAGTTTTAGGCAACAAAAGAGATGACAACTACAAGCATTTGCTCCTGCAAAAATACCGTAACCTTGGATGCAACATGTCCCTTAAGATCCATTTTCTCCACTCCCACCTAGACTTTTTCCCTCCTAGTTGTGGAGCTGTTAGTGATGAACATGGGGAGAGATTCCATCAGGACATTTCTGTTATGGAACAAAGATATCAGGGCTAATGAAGTAATGCTTGCGAATTACTGTTGATCTTTGTATAGGGATTCTGCGGAACTCCATCACAAGAGGCAAGCTAAAAGACGACGAAGTCAATAGGCCACCACATGATTCTCTTCAGACACGACTATCTGCGAAGTATTTTTCCAGGAATTTAGAACTCTTAGCATGTAATTACCAGTTAAAAAAATCAAATGCACTTTCATTGTTGTTAGCATGTATGTAATTAAAATGTATCCTTTTCTCTCAATCCGTTAATATGTAATACTTCCACCTTATGTATATCATAGAAACTAGAGATAATAAAAATTTTTCATTGTCATATTTGTTTTTCTCAACCCAAAATTAGTAGGAATTGCCTCATCAAGTGCTCGAAACATTCAAAAATTATTTTTTTGTTGCCCAGTGTTATTAGGTAACTCTTGCAAAACTGCTACCATTGCTACCTGTGCAGAGAAACTAAACCAAGGGCGCCTATTTCAAAATAACACGTAATCAACTAATATTTCCAACATCAAAATGCTAAATATGTCACCGCAGTTCGGGCTGGAAACTGTTGGCAAAAGAATTTCCACGTTATAGATACACATAGAAAAAATATTTTATTGGTGCAAAGTGTTCAAAAAGTAGTGGCATTTCCACCCCTGCAGAGAAACCGAGCCGTGCATGATATTTCACCAGATGTTGGGTGATCAATTAATATTTCAATTGCAAAAAACGGCACGTATGACCGGTTTCGAGTTGTTACCTGACGGTATAATATGGAGCATAATCGGTAAAACGAGGAATTTATTATTATAAAATATTGCCAAGTACTCATAGTATTAGATAAAAATTAGGAATTACATTTAAATATCCAAACTCAGAGATGCTAAATTAATGATAGGCATCGGGTTCACATGGCGGCTAATAAAACGGTTAATTTTCGGTTAAACCACGAACATCATCTTCTAAAATACTGCCAAATTCCTAGTAATGCCATCTGCGAAAAGACTCTGAATTAGTGATGCCTATTTGTGTAAAAATTGATGATTAATTCATAAATTCACCGCAAAAACGAAAATTTCTTACTTACATTCGGTGTCCCTCTCTGAATGATCGGTAAAAACTTAAAACATATTGTTTTATGCAAAATATTCACAGAATTAGTCCATGTGGGCAAGGAAACTGACATATGATGTCTATTGTAGTAAAACTTTGATGAACAATTTATAATTCATAATTTAGGATAGGTCATCGCGCTTACTGCTGCCGCTAAGTAAAACGGTGCTTTATGGTAACAAAACCAAAATATTGTTTGTGTAAAATATTGCTAAACTAGCAGTATTGACACCTATATAAACAAAACTAAATCACGAACGCCTATAACAGTATGAAACCGGGTAATCAAGTAATATTTCCATTGCCAAAGAGCTAAACATATTTCCAGGAACAGAATTTCTCAGTTATAGATAAAAATACAAAACATATTTTATTAATGAAAAATGTGCACAAACTAGTAGTATTACAGCCTGTGTAGAGATAATGAGTATAACGTGCTTATTGCCACCGAAAAAAGAAAGAAGAGGGGAAAACGGGAGAAAACTGGTAAAAAAACAAACAAACAAAAGTATGAACGGTTCCGGCTTGTTACCTACCGGCGTGTAATATAGAGCATAATCGGTAAAATTGCGAAGAACATCTTATTATTAAAATCTTGGCAAAGTTCTAGTATTGCCACTTTGCAGAGAAACTGGCTAGTGAGGGATTTTTATTAAAAAATTATGTATTACATTTATATTTACACCGCAAAGAGGCTAAATTTATGAGGGCTATCGAGCACTTACCTGCCGCCTAGTAAAACGGTTCGGTAAAATTAAGAACATGATATGATTCTTGACAAAGAGGGCCACAATCCTAATAATGTTACTTCGTAAAGAAACTGAATCAGTAAATCCTATTTCAGTTAATATTTAATATCAATTTATAATAACACCGCTAAAAGGACAAATTTTGACCGGAAGTTCGGTCATGTCAGCCAGCCCCATACGCTACATTGTATAAAAACTTTAAACAAAATTACGTTAAAATATTTACAAAGTTAGTTTTTTTTCATATTTGCAAAGAAACTGAAACACTGATGACTATTTAAATTCAAATTTGATGATCAGTTTATAATTCCATCAAAAAGCGTTTAAATTTATTATAGGCCATAAAAGTTTTCACCTGCCGAAGTAAAACGCTGCAAAATATCTGTAAATTCAAGAACAAAACCAACTTGGCGTAAAGTATTGCTAAAGTCTCATTGCCGTTTGTGCAGAGAAAATCACGGAGGCCTATTTCAGTATAAAATCATGCTACCAACAAATGTGGAGGCCTATTTCAGTATAAAATCATGCTACCAACAAATGTTTCTATCTCCAAAATTATAAATATATTACCGCCATAAATATTAATATTGCCGGCGACAGAATTCCTTCGTTGTAGATAAAAACACAAAAAATATTTTATTGATAAAAAATGTTCACCAAAAAATGGAATTACCACCTGTTTTGAAAAAATTGACCCGTACATGATTAATTCGCCAAAAAGTGGGAGAAAGAATTATATCTCCACAGGGGGGAACAAGAAGAAGAAGAAGAAGAAGAAGAAGAAGAAGAAGAAGAAGAAGAAGACGAAAAGGAAATGTATGATGGGTTTTGTGTTGCCACCTGCTGGCATGAAAACGGTGCATTATCGGTAAAATGAACATTTTGCTGCATTAAAATAATGTCAAAGTACTAGTATGGTCATTTTGTGCATAGAAACTGGCAATGGTGTCATTTTCAGGCAAAAATTAAGTATTACTTTTATATATACAAGACAAATAGCCTAAATTCATTACATACAATCGGGCTCTTGCCTGCTGTTAGTAAAATGGTTCATTATCGTATGAACGTATTATTATAAAACGTTGTAAAATATTGCCAAATTCCTAGTAATGCTATCTACGCAGAGAAACGGAATCAGTGATGTTTCAGTTAATTTTCATTATTTTATAATTCCACCGAAAAAAATGTGCAATTTATAACAAGTATTCTTAGTTTTGGCACCGAATCCTTGTTTGTAGGTATAAATCAATCACATTTTTATGTAAAACATTCACTTAGTGCTAGTTTTTTCCACATATGCAAAGAAACTGATACAGTCATGCCAGTTTGGATTAGAATTGTATGACCAATTTATAATTCCACCGCAAAAGGACTAAATTTATGACCGGCCATCGGGTTCTCTCCTCCCAGCAATAATAAAATAAAACAGGCGCGCGCGGGCACGCACACACACACAGAGAAGAATAAACAGAAAAAGAAAAGGTGCACTGTCGATAAAATTAGGAACTATTATCTTTATTATTGTAAAATATTGCTAAACTTCTACTATTGCTACCTGTGCAGAGAAACTAAATCCCGGACACATAATTTAGATAAAACCGAGTAATCAAATACATTTTCCACAGCAAAAATAATAAATATATTACCGGCGTTCGGGCTGGTAATTGTCGGCGACAGAATTTCTCCGTTATGGGTAAAGTAGGGAAAATATTTCATTTATGAAAATATGTCATATAGTAGTGGTATTAAACTGTGCAGAGAAACAGAAACGTTTGCTTATTTAAGCAAAAAGTGCGTGATTTATATTTCCATCACAAAAAGCGAAAATTGGATCTGGTTTTGGGTTTCTATCTGCCGTCAGGTAAAACGGTGCATTATCTGTAAAATGGCAAACATTTTACTCCATTAAAATATTGCCAAAGTACTAGTATCGCTATCTGCACAGAGAAATTGATACCTATGTCAGTTAATATTTGATGATCAATTTATTATTCCATCACTAAAACGTTAAATTTTGAACCGGCGTTCGGGATCTTACAAGCTGGCAGCATGATCCCTATATTATTAGTAAAGCCTAAACATTTTTTATGTGGCTCTCGGGTATTGAAACTTGCGATTTTTGGACTTCATCAGTAGTGACTTTTTGGGAAAATTATTTATTGTAAAGGTATCTAACAACTCATAAGGCAGGGTATTATATTGCTGACTGTGTATTTAAAATACTTTAATGGTCTGATGAATTAACTTTATATAATTAGCTGTTGACCATGTTTAATATTTGTTTTCACAAGTCTAAGAGCAATAAAGTAGTTGTTGTCGTCGTTGCTATATTGTTACAAGTAGGGGCATTTTCTCACTGAATGCAAGGCACTTTACGCGCTCTGAGATTTCAATACCAAAAATTAACAGAAAAATGTATGATCACCCATAGCTTATCTTTAATTTTCAAGTAATGGTATAGGTATGTGGATGACATTTTTGCAATAATACCAAAGAAACACTCAACAGATGCCCTGAAACTTCTTAATTTTACACATGAATCTGTATAATTTACCATAGAAGAAGAAAGTAATGGGTGGCTACCATTTCTAGATTTAAAAATTATAAGAAATGGAGATTGTTTGAATTTTGGAATTTATAGAAAAGAAACACACAGAGAAAACTACATAAAAATGAGAGTTATAACCTCATTCCACATATCTATGCAATGTTTCACAGTTTGACACACAGATTGATGAATATTCCACTCACAGAAGCAGAGTACAAAATAAAATACAAGGAAATAATAAATACAGCTATAATCAATGGTTTCAACAAAGACACAGTGATAAAAATTATCAATAAATCTAAAAGGCAAAAAGAGATGAGGGAAGTTTCCACACTGAAAAACACAAAAGAAGAATACAGATTCAAAAGTTTCACCTACTATCCAATTTACCACAAGTTCCAGAAAATTTTCATAGAACATGGGATAATGTTAGCTCCAAAGAACAGATACAACACCAAGAATTTATTGGGTTGACAACCAAAGACTCCATGCCAACAGAACGGAAATCAGGAATTTACGAAATAAAATGTGCAGAGCTAGATAGGCAAAACAAAGAGAAATTTGGAAATTCGATGGAAAGAACATTTTAGGAATATTCAATTTAAATAGGTGGATAAATCAGCAGTAGCAGCTCACTATTGAAGCAAAAATCACGAATTAAAACCGAAAATTAAACTGCTGAAACATCTTCACAACCCATTGGAGTTATCCACTTGGGAAAAAATTTTCACATCAAAAATTAGAGAAAATCTAATGAACTTCGAGTTTCTTCCTATGGATGAACTCAGCAATTTCCTACTAAATGAAATTAAACAGCGATTGCACGATGTATATGGGGATGCATCCCCTTCATATTCTACCGTAAGAGAATGGGCCAAAATTTTTAAAATGGGTCGAGAAAGCATTGAAGACGAAGGACGTGCAGGTGGGCTTTGGAGGAGCTCACTTCTGAAAACATCGCTCTTGTGGAAGGAGAAATTATGGAAGACCGGCGGCTCAAAGTTACAGAAATAGCAGCAAAGTTGGGCCTTTCTAAAACAACAGTCTTTTGAATTATTCATGAACATTTAAACATGAATAAGTTTAGTGCAAGATGAGTCCCCAGACTTCCATCCTCAGTCCAAAAGCAGCAACGAGACATCAGTTGTCAGGCATTTTGGAGCTCTGCCGTGGTAACGAAAGAAAATTTCTGCAAATCATTGTTACAGGAGATGAAACTATGGTCCTCTACAATGATCCCTTGTCCAAAAGAGAACAATAGAGTGGCGTAAACCTAACGAAACACTGACTCTAAAGACCAAGGTCACTCAGTCAACCAGGAATATCATGGTTACAATCTTTTGGGACTGTGAGGGAGTGCTCTTCATTGACTTCAAGAAGAGGAACACCACAGTAAATGGGGAGTACTATGCTGGCCTACTGCACGGACTACGTGCTTCCATCAAAGAGAAAAAGCGAGGAAAATTGAGTGGTCATGTTCCCCTTCTTCACGACAACGCGCCTGGGCACACAGCTCTTGTTGCAAAGGAAACTGTGAAAAAATGTCGAGGATATCGACCATCCCCCCTACAGCCCAGATCAACCTCCCAGTGACTATTTCCTCTTCTCAAAACTCAAGAACGATCTTCGAGAAAGGAAATGTAAGTGTAACGAAGAAGTGATGGATTTTGTTTATGCCCATTTTGCAGACCAGACTTGTATTTGGGGGGGGGGGGGATGAAATGTTAATTCAAAGATGTGAGAAGTATATGCCAATAAGGACAACTATATTGAAAAGTTAAATATGGTTTTTGTCTATATTATATCTAAAAACTGGTTAGGGCGGAAATTTATGTACCTACCCTCGTACCCACTCCTAAAGGCCGGATTGCCAAGATTTTCAGAAACTATTTTTATAGATTTATTTTAATGAAATACACGATTGCGTTGAGAAAAGGCAAAAACCGAAATTTTTCAAAAAATCTTCTCATAGGTACAACCGCAATTGTTGCGTTCTTTCAGGATTCATTATTAAAAAAAAAAAGTAATCAACTCATTAGATAAGTACTTTTGTACAGTTATCTCAATTTCATAGGAAAAAAGTCAAGTTGTGTAAATTTCTGTAAAATATTAAATGTGTCATTTTCTTTATAAAAATATCTGTGCCATGGACATAACGGTTCGGAAGCTCATCACTGTTAATTTCCCGTTATTTCGTCTCCACTGATCATTTGTATGATACAGTTTGGTAGCAAACACATGTTCGTAATCATAATTATTACGAGATGCGACAATTTGCAATTGGTAGCAATTTCCTGAAAGAGCTATCACATCAATCATTCACCACAAACATGCAAATGTTTTTCACGTCACATAAAAATAATAAAAATTACTTCTAAATTAAATGGGACGAAAGAAAGCAACTTTTCAATAATTATGCTATTTGTAACAAAATATTAAGTAACATGTACGCACCTGTAAAGACCTACAAGCTCAGGTTTGGCCCCAAGAACGCAGGATGAACATCAGTGTTGCACCGCTCTCTCAATCTGAACAATTAACATTTGCTCTGCTAACTGGAAATTCACCTAGGTTTGGACTCCCGACTGAGGACTTTTTTTTTTTTTTTAATTGTGTTTAACGCCCGTTTTTCTACTGTGGCATCACAGGCGGTGAACACTGGTGATACATGAAATGAAATTATAAATTGGGAAAGGGTTTTTTTTAAGGAAGGAAACGTTCCAGGCCTGAGTTTAGGATACCTCCCCGGCATTTGCCAGTTATGATGACTGAGGAAAACCTGAATAAAAAATCTGTCAGGGAGGACGATCCTGGCGGGATTCGAACCCCAGACCTCCCACTCATGAGTCCGGCTGAGAACTGAAGCTACGCACACTTAAGAGCATCGATGTGGCGACTTTTCATTTTCAGCACTATTTCTAAGGCTTGCAATTGAACCACAAAATTGCTAGTACAGCATTCATCAGAACTTTGCGTCAGGTTAACTAACTGGTACGTAACGCGTCAGAGTTTAACATAAGCAAGGGTTACATTTTCGTCTAATTTTATCCAAAATATAAAAATCAGCTAACTCATCTACCCAGCACAGATTTTTTTAATGATAAATATATTCAATATATATTTATCATTTCAATATATTATGTGGATATACACTATCATCACTTATAAATAGTTTCTTGCATTTAGTAACCATGTACATTTTCATTTCACCATGCGAAGCAACGAAACAATTAGCACGGTCAATAGATACAAATCAATGAGAATATTATTATTTCCATATGTTTGAAGAAACCTTCTACATCAGCAGGAACCATGCAGTATATACTTTGTTTAGTGCTTGTACTCTATTCATAGATATGAGAGCATTTTGGGGGTAAACAGTAATATAATTTTCGTTTTGCGAATAATACTTTGAATTAGCACAATATTGATTATTGTACTTGTTTTCACAAGAGGTTTAATTCCGTTTAAATTTGTCGTGCCCCAATGCTGGCGAAGATACCTATAAACATTTGAGCCGACAAAGGCCCAGCTGCAGCCAAGGACGAAGAGATGGTAAGCCGACACGAGGATTGGTTGGTCACTTCAGTATTAAAATATAGCATAGCGCCTAGTTCTTTCAAGCAAAGATATTTATTTACAGAAGTGTAGAATGATGAATACAGAATAATTAAGAGATATTCTGTAAGAAAGTTCCAAAGAGAGGACTTGAATAAGATGCTGGTAGTACCAAATAATGATTAACAAGGAATGTTGAATAAGGGATGCTCCGTACCACAGATTACTACAGATATACAACTCAATATTAACCGGTGACCGCATCGAGCGCCAATTTTTTGTACGTATCCTCCGGCGATGCGCGAATTTATTTGTAGTTTCCTTTCTTTCTAGGAGAAAATAAATAATTATTAAGCTTTCACCGAACTTCAGATACCAGCGGCAGAACCGCTGACAGCCTGAAGAGTCAGACACAAGACGTAAAAATCTGGCTAGCATGTTCCGAGTTGCTGTTATAGATCGGATTTCGGCGTTCTTGCATTTCACTCTTCAAGCTGTCGGCGATAGCTGATAGTCTAACTTGGGTGAAAGCTCAACAAAGACATAGAGAGAGAAAGGGAACTACAAGTAAGACAAATTATATAAATAGTGAGATAGTCCTGTCAAGTACTCACAGACATTATTTCTTATGCTGCCCATCTATTATATGAAGTTGCATCAGAAATTTCATTTTTAAAATCTGACAGTAACTCCTCTTCATAACCCAATTCTAAGCAAGTAGGAAATTAGGAAGAATATATTAAGTAAAATAACATTTTTTGTACACGGCCTGCACATAACCTAAAATGTAAGTAAATAAACCCTCAAAGACAATGTACTACTATGTACAACAAATAACAATACATATACTTTTATTACAAGCACATATACCATTATACCCTTATAAATGTTACAATGAAGGTTATAGTGTACAAAAAGAGCGTTTACATTGTACAGACCTAATGTTCTTGACTATAGTTTTAAAAAAGACGCATTTTAAACAATTCTTTGTTGTCTCCCCTGGTGTTGCATCCCACCAGTGCGAACTTCTGTTTTAAATGTATAATGGTACATTTTTTTCCTTTGCCCACTTTGTAATGAACATGAAACACACATGAAGACATGCGTCAGTGATTCCCAGGCATCCCAACAAACACCGTAATATCAACGCACATTTCTTTGTCTCTGAACAACAAATGACTTTCAAAGAGATTCCATAAATTAAAATTAATCAGTATTCTTTCTATTTGCCAACTCTAAAGCACATTTTAATAAAAAGTATGTTTCTGTTAGGCGAAATAGGTTTGAACACCGAGTAAAGTTGCAGCTGTAGCGCCCTCATCGTAAATAAGAGACATCTTGTGGAGCTGTCAAATAACTTGAGAGCATTTTCATTCAAGATTTCTGGTGTTCACAAGAGGTTCCAAAATCACTTATCCAGTTCAAATAGTCTGCTCTGTACCAAGAGACACACGTGATAATCTGTCACTATACTAATGATTGTGCAAGTCCAGATAGTAATGCCAGGGTGTTTTATGTTCTGCCTATAGATAAGAGGGGTCGAGGGAGACACGTCATAATTAATAGCGTCTAGTTTTTGATAGACGGTAGTAAATTACTTCATTATCATCGAATCTTAGTTGCTTAAGAATTACCCAATTTTTATAAGAAAACAAATACTTTTGAGTGACCCTTATTCTTACTTTTCCCTATCTGAGATAAATGTTGGGCTTACCCCTCCCAATATTTTATAGAAGTCGGTGCCTTTTTATGGCACATGTGTGTTTGGTACTTTTTGGAGGAACTGACTTCAAGGCTACTATTTTTGGAGGACAATACAGTGCAATGGCCAAGTTGAGGAGAAAGACCAGGTGCTGGACCATTCACCTTACAGCCCTGACCTTGCACCGTACGACTTGAATAATTTTTATGTTATGGCTGGAAAAACCTGAAAGCGAGTTTAGGACATGCCCAAGTAATTAATTCACCTCTGCTTACAACACTCCAGTCGCAGTAACGAAATGTCTTTGAATGTGGCGAGATGGATAGTAAAGTTAAGTCATTCAAAACAACTCATGACTTGGATTTAGGTAAAGCACTAACGTAACTTGCGATTGCCCCCAGTAATTCGACTTTAAACATTTAAGATAAAAAAAAAAAAAGACAACATTCTTGAAAAGGTGATCTTGAATTCTCGGTAAATTGAGAATATGGAAAGGGTTAATTAATTAGTACACAGTTTTTTATTTTAGGCATTGACATGGATATTAATATATGACAGGTAGTTACGCGTATTATGAAGTAAAGGTGCGGTTGAATTTTCCAGAAACGAATTTCGATAGTCACATCAACAAAATACTTAACAAGTGTTTAATTTAGTAACAAGTAATTCCGTGTGTGTTCAGTTGTATAGAAACATAAAAGTATTTCAACTCTTAAGATAAACATAGTTAAAGTTCATTTGCTGAACGCTAGGAAATACCCACTACGCCCTCTTTTTGCACTTAACTCATATTTGAGGTTACATTTTGTAGGAGCAAATCTTTAACGAGAGGCTTCATAAAGGAAATGACAGTTAACACATTTACTTTTCTCTGACGTTCTACTTGGCTCTTAACTTCATTACCTTATTCACACGGTTTTCTACAGTGTCAACAAAGTGTGTTCTCTATCAGTCTACTGGAATGCTGACGCAGCAAATGCCACAACAAAACCGTCACGCAAACTCCTGCTAGGGAAGAATGAGTCAGTGACGATGATATATGAAAACATTTGTTGGTTGTAACCATAGGCATCGACTCCTAGGAGCCCAGCCAGAGTATCCTGTCCCTCACCTCCCTTTCACAAAGTTTTCGCATTGGGTGCTGATATTTACTATCAATATATATTTAAACTTTAATTTGGGCATGTTCAAATTAAATTCTGAAAGAAAAACGACAACAGTGACATTGAATAATACTGCCAACAGTAATTTCTTTACTTTCATCTCACAGTTTTATGTGCTCAAATGGCAACTCGCAAAGTTTTCATGTATAGGTACCTCGTAAAGTTGCACTCTAAAAAATTAAGTTTCGTACATATTTTTTCAACCCTTAAAGATAAGTACCTTCCAATGATATTTTAAGTAACTGGTGTTTCGGTTCAACGTTCTCTCTGTAGAATTGTAAATGTTGCTTCACATCTGTTAGATAAAACTGAGCAATTCATCACAAGTGGAAGTGATTAAGATCTCTCTCTCTCTCTTCAAGACCAAATTCATTCTGACAGGCTGAAATTGCATCACAATATGATGGTCCTTTTGGAATCGAAGGTGAGCGAGAACTCCAAGGACAAATTTTCCTCAATTGTACCGTTTCTGAAAAGTAAGTTGTGTGAAATTGTCCGGGAGTTAACGAAATTTGTAGACTTAAATATGTACATTTTGAGATTTTTATTTCTTAAAATGTTTTAAGACTTGGATGGTTCAAGTTATTAAACTTTTTAAATATAAAATCTAATATAAGAGTTAAGAAATATATATTATTTCAGTTTACTTTGTATCATTTAATTGTCTGCTTAATAATGTATTAATTGATATAATTTAACTTTTAGTTGCATCGGAGTGATAATTTACAACCTTTGTATTTTTGTTGACGTCGCTGCTATGGGTCTTCACAAATCTCTCAGAGTAATGTGCCTCCCCCCACAAGTCGGCTCCTATGGATGAAAGCCTTAAATATTATAATTTCTCTCTAATGCCACCTTGCTCTAAGTCCAATTGCATAAATTTAATAAATTTGTAATATATGCATGTGACAGCAATAAATTGCAATTCTAGAAACGATGCGATTGTATTACACATTGCTTTTTCAATTAAAATTAAGTATTTTGAATGACATTTTAAATACAATTGCAGAAAATCAGTATAATTTATTTAAAAAAAAAATCAATGTAGTTGCCAAAGAAAACGATAGGAATAGGGCACTTTGGAGGTTAGCGCACCCAAATTAGTCAAAGGCATGTACTTTCATTTCTTGCCAAGGAAAATAATAATAATAATAATAATAATAATAATAAAATTTTTCTTCGGTGTTTATTCGAGTTGGTAGTATTGGGATAGATGTTTACTTTTCGGTAGAATGTTAGCTGCAAACTAATGTTTAAGCAGATTATTTTTAAAAGTCAGACGTACATTAAAATAAAACTTAATTCGTACGTTATCCTCTCTCTCTGCACTAAACAACATCTTATAACTGTAAGTTCCCAGGAATGATGAAGCAGCAGACACCGTAAAAAAATCTGACTATGCGTACTGGTTTTCAAAATGACTTCTTCCTTCCTGTAGGCAGTTTTGGTAGAAAAAAAGAAAACTACGTCATGTCCATTATTTGTGTGGTGATCAAAGCCTGAAAAACATTCTAAATGGAACCCCCACAGGAAATACCAGGTCGTCAAACATTATTTAATGTGTTGCAATAGCTTTCGTCAAAAGTCGCAGATCAATGTTCTATGACATAACATAAGAATAAATTTATTTAACAAAAGCAAATGCAATAAAATAACTGCAGTATGCATAATAAAAAATTAAAAAATAACAACTGAAATGAAAAATAAAAATAGGTACCAACTGTAAGAAAATCATATCCCAAAAAATAAGTTATATACAGTATATATCCTCATTCAATTCATTATTACTGTACTGAATTTTACCAACAAGTACATTTTAGCGTATTCCGAAGGAATTCAGTTTTACCCATAAACGATTTTTTAAAAGTGATTCTTCAAATCTCCATCGATCCGAAAATGGCAATGAAATGCATAGTTAGGGCTCTAGTGGTTACAATTTTTATTTCTTCTCAACGCAAATCATCATATAAGTTATAACCCTAAATTAACAAATTACGTCGCGTTCGTAAATCTGCTAAAATGACCCATTGGAGCGCAAACACTTTAAAAAATTGTCGCTCAAGTGGCCACAATTTTTGTTTTATCTCAGCAATACTCGGTTTATTTCATTTAGATGAATTAATAAAATTAATATCTGAAAATCAGGGCAATCAGACCATAAGGAGGGGGTGGTTAAAGCGAAACATCAAAATAGCTATAGCGGTCGCAATGTATAATGGTTATTATGTTTTTAAAGGAAACTCCGTATATGTCATTGAAAAACTACAAAAATAGTTTCTTAAAGTCAGTGAAATTAGATTATTGGGAACGGGAGTTTATCTGAAAACCAACATTTAAAAATCGCTCTAGCGGCAGCAATATTTGCTTTTTCACAACAAAATTCATCATTTACCACTCACAATATATGTGAGATATTTACATCTCATGGCTGCTATTAAAGCATTTTGAGGAATATTCGTGGTTCTATGTGTGACCAAAGACAATGACATACGCTATATTTTAAGGTACTGTATGATTTATTTTAGTCACATTACGTTTTAGCTCATATAAGCAGGTATATCGAGTTGGGTTAATCATTCTAATCCAACATGAACTGCTCTAATAGGTATTCCTTGGTAATCCTTCAGGACAGTGGGATCAAGGATTACTCAGCTACTGGCAACGCGGCTGTCACCTGTTGGCTGGTAAAACGGTGCATTATCGTCATGTTCAAGAACAAAATCGTATTAGTGTAAAGTATTGCTAAACTGGTAATATCGTCACCAGTGTACAGAAACTAAATCATGGATGTCAATTTCCGTACAAAACCGTGTAATCAATTAACATTTCACCATAAAAATTCTGAATATATTATGTAATTGCCGGCGGCATTTTCCCGTTGTCCATAACAGTACGAAAAATATTTTATCAATGAAAAATTTTCAAAGTAGTGGCATTACCATTTGTGCAGATAAATTCAACCGAAATACTTATTTCACCCAAAAATGGGTAGTCAATTTGTATTTCCAACGCAAAAAACGAAACATATGACCAGTTTTCGGTTCCTAACTGCCGGCATGTAGTACGGTGAATGTATAATGACCAACATTTTATTATATAAAATTCTGTCCAAGTATACTTGGGCGGCGAAAATGACCAGTGATGCGATTTCCAGGTAAGATTTACATTTATTATTATTTTTTTTATTATTATTATTATTATTATTATTATTATTATTATTATTATATGTTTATTTGTACCGCAAAGAGGTTAGATTTATTACGGACCATGGCTGTTGTCTCCAGGCCTGTAAAACGATCCATTATCGATAAAATTACAAATATGATATTCTTGTAAAATATTGCAATTTTCCTTGTAATTTGAACTGCATCAACTGAACCAGTCTTGCGCATTGCAGTTTAAGGGGAGATCAATTTATAGGTCTACCGCAAAAAGACTAAATTTTTGACCTGCATTCTGAGTCTTCACTGCCGGAAACAGATAATCTGTACTTGAGTATAATTTTGAACATTTTTATGTAAAATATTCACTAAGCATTACTGTTTTCATATGTGCAAAGAAACAAAGAGAGATGCCTATTTCAGTTAAAATTGGAGAATGGAGAATGAATTTCACAGTAAAAAGACTAACTTCATAAACGGTCACCGGACTGTAACCTGTCGGCAAGTTAAATGGTGCATGCATTACTGGTAAAATCAAGATCATATAAGATTTGCTAGTAGTCATCTGTGTAGAGAAACTAATCACTGACGCCTATTACAGTATAAAACTGGTTAATTAACTAATATTTTCACCGCCCAAATACAAAATATATAATCGGCGTTCGAGCTGATGATTTCCGGGCCAAACTTTTTCCTTTATGGGTAGAAAAAAAAATATTGATATAAAATGTTCGCAAATAAGTGGTATTACCATCTATGCAGAGCAACTCAAACGTCCTTGCTTATTTTACCAAAAAAAGAGGATTATCAATTTATATTTCAACCACAAAATACAAAACATTGACTGGTTTCGGGTTGCCAACTGCTTGCACGTGAAACTGTGCATTATCAATAAAATGACGAACTACGTTTTATGATATTAAAATATTGTCAAAGTACTACTATTCTCACTGTGCAGGGAAACCGGCCAGTGTTGCGATTTTCAGGCAACTATTTGGTAAAACCGTTTATTTTGGGTAGAATTACGATAATATTCTTCTAGAATATATCGAAAATCTTAATAATACATCTGCGTAGAGAAACAATTAGTTAAAATTTTATGATCAAATTATAATTCGACTGCTAACAGACTTTATTTATTACCGGTACTCGAGATCTTATAAGCCGGACTCATAATCCGTGTATTACTAGTACAAACATGAACATTTTTAATATAAAATATTCAGAAAGCAGTAGCTTTTTCATGTGTGTACAGATACTGAAACAGTAGTGCCTACTTGAGTTAAAAATGCATAATCTCTTTATAATTTTATAGTAAAACGCCTGAACTTATGACCGGTCATCAGCCTGTCACCTTCCGACAAATAAAACGGTGCATTATCGGCAATTTCAAGTACAAAATCTTAATAGTATAAAATATTGCTAAGCTGCGTGTATTGCCATCTGTAAATAACTTAAATAATGGTTCATGGTTAAATAACTTACGCCGATTTCTGTATAAAAATGGTTATCACGTAATATTTCCATCGCCAAAATGCTAAATATAACACTGGCGTTCGGCATGTTATTTGTCGGTGACAGAATTGCTATGTTACAGTTAAAAATACGAATAAACGTCTTAAAGATGTAAAATGTTTACATAGTGGTTTGATTGATTTATTTATTTATGGACGCTCTTTAACAGCTCAGGTCATCAGCGTCCCATTCAACTCAGGGCGTGAAACGGCCGACAAATTTTGCTCAGAGGCCTCTCCTTCAGGCTTGAGGTTCTTTTTCGTGCCGTAAATGTACGACACGGGACCCACGGCTTTACTTCCCTTCCGAAGGAAGCCATACTTACGATTTTTACGCCCGGAAATTACATAGTGGTGGTATTACCACCTGTGCATAGTAACGTAACTGTAAATGCTAATTTAACCAAATGTGGGTTAATAATTTATATTTCCTGCGCAAAAAGCGATGTGCGTGATCGGTTTCGAATTGTTACCTGCCGGCACGTAAAACGGTACATTATCTGTAAAATAACGAACATTTTATTCTTGTAAAATATTCCCAAAGAACTAGTATTATTACCTGTGCAAAGGAAATGGCCAATGATGCTACCATCAGGAAAAATCACGTGTGTATGTGTCACACACTCACACACACCGCAGAGGTTAAATTTATGACGGGCCTTTGCCGGCTAGTAAAATGTTTCGTTAACGTGAACTTTAAGAGCATTATATTATTCCTGTAAATAATTGCCATATTCCTATTGAAGTCATGTGTGCAGAGGAACTGAATAAGTGATGCCATTTCAGATAATATGATGATCAATATATAATTACACAGAATAGCAAAATTTGTGATCGGCATTCGGGTATTAACTATCGAAAACAAGTCGCTGTATAACTAGCAAAAACATGAACCACATCTTTTTATCTTTGTCTATCCTATCACTATACATTTATTCTCTTCCATTATGATTATTATTTAATTGTGCCTCACCTTGTGAGTGCAAATATTACGTTACCTAGTATACCAGCCCCTTGATACACTTACTCGTTAACAATTTATACTTAATTGTAATTGAGATGTCCTCTAAGCTTACATCTGCATTTTTCACTTGTAAATCTCTTAGACTTCCATTAATTTTGTGCAAATGCTAACTGCTGTTGTGCAGCTTGTTAACACTTTCTTTATTATTTTACACTCAGTCATTCTTTATCTGCGTAACTGTGACAGCTGAGTAACATCAATTAGTTAAATATGAGTTAACTACTCAGAGGGTATCACACCCGCCTACGTTACTTGTTAACACTTTCTTTACCATTTTACACTCATTCACTCTTTATCTGCGTAACTGTGACAGCTGAGTAACATATCAATTAGTTAAATATGAGTTAACTACTCAGAGGTTATCACACCCGCGTAGGTTACATATCTGCGTTCGTGAAACTGGAAGGTTACAGGACCGTCTTTTTAACTTTGCTATATATTCAAGAAAAATTGATAGATTAAATGGCGGGGTACCCAAGCCTACTGGATGGGTGATTTGGTTCGGCAAGTCAGATTGCTGCAATGGTACATGTTTGTATACTTTTTCCTCCCTTTCTGGGTTCCCTCTTGATTCATTCTATTTCACAATATTTTTTCCACACTATTACTATATAATTTGCACCCGAAGGCCTTTTTAACACTTTTATTAACTGTTGATTTCCGCTGATACCACTTTGATAATTTGACCCGGGATTTATTGAAACTGTACTATCACTTCCGTTACCTCTTATGACATCATTCTACTTTGCACACTATTCAAACTACCGTTAACAAAAGGAGCTCATTTATTACCGTTAACAAAAGGAGCTCATTTATTATGTTACCGTCATTCTCCGTATGCTTCACTTTTAATTTGTCTTACTTCTTGTACGTCTGATACCTGATCTGGGTGCAGTTAGTAAAGTTGCTGGGTAGATCACATCTCACATATCTGGCTAAATATGTCATGTCTAATTAATGGGTAGATTTGTCAGCTAGATAATTGTTTATTTTAGGTACAAAAATGTGTAATTACCATAGATCAGTTATCAAGTTCCCTGGATATATTATATAGTTGGTTCATTACGTAATTAGATTCATAGGATAAGTAGCATCATTCATAGTTCATTCATGAACATAAAGCTATTAGGTAAGATGGATGCCTAAGTAACTTTTCTGCATCTGTGGATGTATGGTTGATTGGTGCTATTGGATCAATAACACTGGTCAAAATTTTCATTAAATAAATAAAAGTGACCTATCTCACCTATTTTGTATGCGCTGATCGAGAATAAGGCATTTGAAAAGCTTTGAACATGTAATATTTTTTTCACACACTTACCTTCCATTGTCAGCAAATAGTATAAAAAAAAGGAGAGAAGGCCAGTCCACATTGAACCAAGTGTCTATCGCATAATTATATACTATTCCCAATCTCTTAAGATACAATACAATGTGAAGCAGCTTATATATTCGTAAATAAGAAAATGGGCGATTTATTGTTTCATTACCTCAACAGCTGCAGAATGGAATCACAATTTATTTCAGCAAAAACAGATAATGTAAAAGTAAACTATAGTTATATGAGAGAAACAAACATTCTGGTCATCTTGTGTATCAGTTCAGTTTGAAGAAGTGTCTGGCGTTCTGCTAGTTATTCTGCAGTTGTGACAAATGGAACGTAAACATATTTTGTGCAAAATGTCTCCAAGTAGTTTCTGTTAAATTTGTAGTTAACTTAACCTTGAGATCACAATGCCGGTCAATTACATACTATGTAAAAATAGCTGTTACTTTTCTGTGGCTGTTAAGTGGGCCAACAGGACAAAAATTGGACGTCACATGTACATCATAACTGTTACATGAAGTCGACAGAATGGATGAAGGGGTAAAACACCCACATGTAATTTGCTGTTCCAATGCCTTGGCAAGAACCTAAGTGATTTAAAAGATTTGTTATTTCTTCATTACCAAGCGAGGGATTTTCAAAGAAAACTAAAGATAAATTTGTATATATTGATGTTCTTTCAGAAATAAGAGTTGTGCCACATTCTCCCCATCTTCTCATTCTTATTCCTTTAACTATTAGGGAATCCATCATTCTTGAATCATTGCAATCTTCAAACAGTCCAATTTGTGCTCATTCTTCCACTTCTATTGATTCCACCCTCATTTCTGGAAAATATAATACACCACATCTAATAGTGCTTAGCAACTGACGGGTTTAGTAATTCCAAGCAACAGCCCAAGCTATTACATTCCACATTAGAACAATGGAACTTAATTAACTAAGACACTAACATTTCGGTATTTGAAAACGAAATAAAGAACAAGGTAGTTATTTTGCAGTGGAGAAAGCTATCAGTGATTGTAGAATTGTAAATGAGTTGATGACCAAATTAGATATTGAATACAATCAAGAATGGAGACTGGTTATTCATCATCAAAAATCAGCTAAAAAGCAGCATTATTGCAAAATGGAAACATAATACCTTCCATTCCAGTGGCTCATTCAGTTGGTATGAACTTATGAAAACATGTACTTTATTGAATACAATGAACATTGCTGGGTAATTTGTGGGATTTAAAAGTAATAACTTTATTGGTTTAATTACAAGGAGGATATACAAAATTCTGTTTCTTATTTTTGTTGGACAGTAGGATAATAGCACATATTCTGTGGTGAAGGACCGACTTTCCGGAATACATTCCATTCCTGGGGAGGATAATGTTAGATGTGAAATGCTAGTACAACCGGAAAAAGTACTATTTTCCCCGCTGCACATTAAACTTGGGCTCATGAAAAAATTTCTGACTTCTCTAGATAAAAGCTGTTTCATTGACAAGCGATGCTAAATTAAAAGAGGGCATATTTATCAGTCCACAAATTAGGAATACTTTTGAGGAACAACTTACACCTTATGAATTAGCAGCATGGAAATCTTAAGCATCTTTGTAAATGGGGTTTTATGGAATCACAGTGAAAAATTGGCTTTCTAGCAGAATAATTGTTTCGTTACTTATAATTCTTAAACTAATACAGTAAATATCGAGGTTGAGGGTCTTATTTCTGGAGTAGAATAATTTTGGCATGTTCACACTTTTTACCAATTAGATGCTAAATTTTTAAGATAATGAACAATGCCCTTAAACATTTAAAACATATCAGCAACTATATTCTGGCAAGATGAAGGACCTTGAATGAGTTACCTGGACAGTATTGGGTGCTGCAAACACAGATGAACAGTAGGCACACTAAAATGTGTTATATATTGAAGACCGTAATGGCACAAAACATACCAGTATCTGACAATTGGCCCTTAATCATTACTTATTATCTTTCTCTATAAGAGAGCTAGCAACCATATCTGCATTTCTTTGGCTATAAATATGATAACTTGTTGCATGGACTACACTTTGCGACAAATGAAGAACTTGGCGTTACTGACACACATTTATTTTTCACCTATTCTGGCAATTTCCTTATCTTATTATTTTTGGTCTTTTGTTTCAGATTTCTTTACATTTGATATGGTGTTATATATTGAAGACCGTAATGGCACAAAACATACCAGTATCTGACAATTGGCCCTTAATCATTACTTATTATCTTTCTCTATAAGAGAGCTAGCAACCATATCTGCATTTCTTTGGCTATAAATATGATAACTTGTTGCATGGACTACACTTTGCGACAAATGAAGAACTTAGCGTTACTGACACACATTTATTTTTCACCTATTCTGGCAATTTCCTTATCTTATTATTTTTGGTCTTTTGTTTCAGATTTCTTTACATTTGATATTGTGTTATATATCTGCATGAATAGCCTCGAACCCACTTCCGTTCATTTTTCAGTACTGGCAAATCTATTTCATTTCCATCAACTGCAGCTTTAATGGAAGGAATATAATTCCCTTGTCTACATGGGAAAATACTTTGAGAGGATTATGTGCTAAGGGTTTAAGTAGCTATTGCTTCATCTTCAAAGTAACTTATTTTTTAAACATTTTATTCCTCACACACATTAATATTAATATGTTTTATCTTTCTCCTATTCTTTTCTGTTCAGTTCTTTGCCAGTGCATATAAGTTAATTTGTTCAGCTAAAATATATGGATTTCTATTTCTATTATCCATATTTATTCTTTATTGTTTCTGATTATCATCAGTTTACTTCTTATAAAGTTTTGCAAAATATATATAGTATGCAGCAAAATGTAAACCACAAATCTTTCTCTTCCCCCTCTTGGGGAGAATGACCTGGTTCCTATCTCCTCCCCCCCTATTTTTCTCACTGACTATTTCTACACAATTTCGAGTAATTTTACTATACATTTTGCACCACACTGTATAACATGGCTCTCAATACTTGTAGTCACAGTTGAATTCAGCAGTGCCCAATCCCATTTATGACATTCACTAAGCTGTAGCCTAAAGGTATAACAAAAGTTAAACTTTCAATGTTGCAAAAAAAGCATTGTATCCTTACAGTGCCCTTTTTATGGTATTTACTTATACTATTTTTATCTATCAGGAAGATGCATCAGAAAGTAAAGGCAATTAATGTAATCTAACATACATATCACTCCTCAAAATATTTTTTTTTTTTTTCTGATTCATCTTTGCATCTTCCTTCAACCTAAGTCTTTACACAAGCATTATATTAGTGATATTCTGTAACATTTTGGAAAGTTTCGCTGATGAATGTAAATGCAGCAAAGAATTTTTATCATTTGCTTATATGGAGCATTATGGGCTACCCACGAGGGAAATTTAAAGTCTTTTAACTTTGATGATCATTATTTTGTATTTTTGTCACAGGCTGCTATATGAGTTTTAATAAACATGGTCGAATTTCCATGTTGATGCATCTATTACTTTTTGAAATAACATATTTCTTTTTTCTACTACCTGCTTATTCACTCAATGTTTCACAAGATGCAGAATTTGTGCTTATGAACCAAATAAAACCATTAATCTTCCATGTGATATTAAAAAATACTACTAGTATTGCCACCTGTGCAGAGAAACTAAACCACGGACGACTATGTCAGTACGACGCCGCGTAAATACGCAATATATTCACCGCCAAAATGATAAATATATTGCCATTGTTCATGCTGGTGTTTGCCGGCGAAAAAAGTTCATTCTTATCCAAAAAAATACGAAAAATGTTGATGAAAAAGCTGAAAGTAGTGGTATTACCACTTGTGCAGAAAAAATGAACCGTACATGGTTATTTCACCAAATAATTTACTTTTCCACCGCAAAAACTCAAACGTATGACCGTTTCGGTTTTTTACCTGTCGGCGTATAAAATCATGCATTATCGCACTTCATTTTACTGTTGTAAAAATTTTTCAAAGTAGTAGTACTGTCATTATGTTCAGAGAAACTGACCAGCGAAGCTACTTTTGGGCAAAAATTATGTATTGCGTTTATATTTCCATTGCAAAGAAGCTAAATTTGAGAAATGCTATTTGTTTCTTACCTGCCGGCTAGTAAAACGGTTATTGTCCATTTAATTACGAAAATGGTATTTTTGTAGAATATTGCTTATTCCTAGTAATGCCATTTGCGAAGGGAAACCGAATCAGTCATGGTTATTTCGATTAAAATTTTATAATCAACTGCAGACAATTTCCGCGCAACACTATCCATTTACATTACCACGGTAAGAATAATTTTCCGTACAGGCATTAGGGCGTTCATCTGCAGAGTACTGAGGCAACGCAGTAGCGGCATAAATACAAACGAAATATTATTAATGTACAAAATCAATAAATTACTGTCTGATTGAAGAAATTGTAGCAATATATAAATTTAAACAAAATGTCAATTACATGTCCACTATAACAATGGAAATTTAACCACGGACGTTCGGGAAGCCACATGCCACAACTTAACCAGTGCATTATCGTCATAATTACTAACAAAATGATATTAATATTACATTATACACAACATAGTATTGTCATCTATTTAAGTGTAAAAATAGGATTATATAATTACATTTCTACCCCAAGAACGAAATTTAAATACTGGAAGTAAACCTATCAACAGTCAGCAACTGAAGCAATGCAGTAGAGCCGAAAATAAGAATAAAATATTAATTAAAAGCTCTAGTGTATCACATATACGGAAAACTGTGTAATATAAAACAGTGCTCCAATTATATGAGATGTGACTTTTCTGTACCGGGATTATGGCCTACAACTAATGTTAGTGACTTTTCTGTACCGGGATTATGGCTTACAACTAATGTTAGGGCAATATCATAGAAAACACAACCAATATTTTAGTATAAAATTACTGACCAACTAGTGTTGTTATCTTTGAGAAGAAAATGATATTATTGGAGTCCATATCAATTTAAGAAGCCTCATGCGGACAAATCAAACATCAGAAAATTTTATAAACAAATATTATTGTTGTGAATGACTACTAGTATTGCCAAAATTGTGAAGAAATTGAGTATTAAGGGCTCATTTCGTTGTAAAAATATAGTGGTATAGGTATTTGTATATGTACAGCTAGAACGAAATTTCACTACAATACAAATCATATATTATTTTAATAAACTTCTACCGTAAGAGCATTTTCATTATTTTGGAGAACTGTATATGTGGCGGCTATCTCACACAAAAATAGAGTAACTCAATTGCATTTATACAGTAAGAACGGAAATTTCTGTACTGCATTCATGCCTGCACTTGCCTACAACTAATGTAGTACAAAATCCTACAGAGTATTTTTACTGTAAAATTGCAACAAGTCTCTTATCTCTCGGGAAAATCTATGTCGGTGGAGGGCGTTTTAATTTAAAGATAAATTAGTACAAATACCTTTATACCCCAAGAATGTATTTTAGCTCTCTCTCTCTCTCTCTCTCTCTCTCTCTCTGTCTCTTCTCTCTTCTCTATCGGAATTACAACTACCTGTCAAATTAAAAAGTAATGCAGCATTCGTGAAATTTCAAACAAAATAATATTACTTACAAATTTACTTCCCACCCAAGGGTATTAATATTATAAATAAATTTGAATTTGAATTTATTTCCAATTAATAATACAAGTTTACTCCTTTACAACAACAGTACTCTTTTACAATCACTCAATCATGCAAATACAAACTATAAGGGACCTCCATCTATTTTCTATGAAACCCCTCACAATTACAATATTTACTATATTTCATGATATACTACCTTTACCTTTAAACATAACAATTAGAAACAGTGCCTTCAGCAATTCCAGAAGGCACTGACTCCATTCGAAATTTATTACTAATTGATTGGCTCAGCCCACCAGTCCCCGGTTCATCAGCAGCTACCTTCTGGAATATCCAGAGGACCGGGCTTCAATCCAACCAAAACAAAACACAACATTAAAAGTAACTCATACATTCAGTGCGATATTAAATTATATTTTTTGCTATACTAAACCTTCCTTCTTCTTTTATTGCTTAAACTCATTTGGCCATATCTATATCCTTAAGGGTTGCTTATTCCTTTGGTCCTTATACACACTAACACCTGGTTATTGGTGTATAAGGATCCTGTTTAACTAACCTTTTGCATTGAATTTATTTCCATTTAATAATACAACAAATTTACTCCTTTACAACAACAGTACTGTTTTACAATCACTCAATCATGCAAATGCAAAATATAAGGGACCTCCATCTATTTTAGATGTACCCCTCACAATTACAATATTTACTATATTTCGTGATATACTACCTTTACCTTTAAACATAACAATTAAAAACAGTGCCTTCTGCAATTGCCGAAGGCACTGGCTCCATTCAAAATTTATTTTAAATTGAATGGCTCAGCCCCCCAGTCCCCGGTTCATCAGCAGCTACCTACTGGAATATCCAGGGGACCGGGCTTCGATCCAACCACAACAAAACACAACATTAAAAGTAAACTAACAGAAGACTAGCCCCATACCTTCCCCTACTCATTCCATCCTCCTTTCACTATCCAACAGTTTTACTCTCAAGCTCATTTCATGTATTTTATACCCATAACCATTTTTGTCTTATCTTGCCTATGTATTTTCCTAGTTCCTTAATGTTTTCATCTGACTTTAAATTTAAAATTCTTCTACCTCTTATTTCATCTGGTAGGTTTTCCCATTTTCTTAATAAGAACTGTTCCCTCCAAAACTTAGTTTGCTTACATTCTAGTATGCAATGCCAAGTACTATCTGGTTCTGTACACATAGGACATTTCCCCTTAGTGTGTCCATTTTTTAATCCACTTAAATATTTTACTCCTGTTCTAAACCATGCCAACCCTTCCCTTCCTACCTTATCACAAATTTCAACATACCTTTCTCTTCCCCACACATTTTTAGTGTACTATATAATTTCAGAGATTTCTTGGTGTTAAGATTTGCCCATATTTCCTGTTTTTCTATATCGTCGATTCTTATTGTTATCTCTTTCCAAAATCCTTTACCCAACCTTTCTCCCTGGTACCATACTAGTCCCATGCCCACTTCTTGTACAATATTTTGGATTTTAGATAGCCAAGTTTCTCTCCCTTTGATTTTACTTTGTGCTACCAGGCACTGATTAATTATATTCTCGTCCTCTAGTCTCCCTATTCTATACCAATATTTCAATACTCTTTCCATGACCTTGCTTTTATAGCTCAATCTTCCTAGTTCCATTAGAGCAACCTCGTTAGTTGAAGATCTAGGTAAGCCCAGAACAATTCTACAAAATAATCTATTTATCATATTTATCCCTTTCCATCCTTCATCTGGCCCCCAGATATCTATTCCATACATCATTCTGTTCTCCACGGTTGAACCATATATTCTCTCTAACCATTTTACTTGCATATTTGGTATTTTGTTAACACAAGATCTAATTACACTCATGGCTACTTTTCCTTCTGCTACTGCTTTCCTTTTTTGATCACTCCATTTCCCATTACTAGACAATCTAACACCTAAATAATCAATTTTCTTGACAACTTCAATCTCTGTGCCCTCCTACCACCATTTTTCCCGTTTTTTTAATTTGAAACCTTTTTTCATCACCATAATCTTAGATTTGTTTTTATTTATCTCGAGCCCCCATTCTCTACAAAAAGTGCCTATAATTTCTAATGATCGTTTTAAGCCTATACTTAATAGAGAACCTGTTACTAAATCATCTGCAAAGAGCAGACCCGGTATCTCTATATTATTTATAGTTGGCAAATGTACATTACCTTTGCTAATTTCTTCTAAAACATCATCAATAAACAAATTGAAGAGAACTGGACTTAATTTACATCCTTGTCTTAGACCTACATTGTTTGATATTTTTTCTGTAACTCTACCGCTCTCATATTTAACATGAAATTCATTTTCCTTATAAATATTCTGTATTATCTTTATAAAATTCTGACACCACCCCTTTCTTTCTCAGTTTAACCCAAAGTGCTTCTCTAGAAATTGTATAATTAAATGGAGGACCCCAATATTATATGTATTAGTGTGTGTATGTAGATGTCTTTTTGATTAGTAAGCGATATTCAAGTTATCTTTCAATAATACCATGCCTTTGTTATGTGCTTGTAAAAGGGAAAGGGAATGCTGTTCTTTGTTGGGGACATCAGCTGTACCTGAGAAAAAGATCTTTTGTTAAAACTTTACCCTTTTGTCAAACCCTCACGGACAGTCTAGCCGGCCCGGTTCGGCACCAGAGGTCATAACGTTGTAAATGACTCGGGTTCAACTGGAAACGGTACTTGCCATCAAAAGGAAATACGGCAGAAAGAAACACGCGTTTTCACAGAAACCCACATATTTAGCTGGTTCAAAGGCAGGCCGCAAAAATGGCTAAAACGTGCTATATCTCGAGAATCTAGTGAAAGGTAGATGTCCGCGACTTTGCTAGCGTGGGAAGAGAATAAGAAATATTTCCTGGTAAAAACCCAGAATCTTCAACCAATCAACATGTTTAAAATCCGAAGAATTAAAGCAAACTGGTATTAGACCATGCGCTATTGTGATCCAATAATATTCTAGAAGGAACCAAATTAATTTCATTTAAAGGAATTAAATTTTCGCGAGGGAGGAGCGAGTTGGCATTAAGAGATTTAATATTAACTACGAGAAGTTAAGTTCTGAAGCAATGGTGACAGGAAGCAGTCCTAACAGTAACAGCAGTAAGAATAGTGGCAAAAGTGGCAATCAGTCTGTATCTGCCTTATCCAGTGTTGTAGTAGAATAGTGAAAACGAGGCGAAGAGTCAAAGTAACTCGTTCAATCAGTGAGAGTCAGCCAGGCAGCGCAACGTAATAGTAATAAAAATCACAATAGTAGTAAAGTGAATAAATATGCGAGTGAATAGAGCGAGCTATAATCCGCCGAAGCACAGCATGTTCAAGAACCTTCCCAGTAGTCAAATAAATTAAATGTTCAACCAGTGCCGAACTTCATTATTACAGTGAACAATTTCCTTCTTCCCCAATGACTTCAAGTCATTAAAAACAGTCAAAATTTTCCCCTGAGATTCCTATCCTCTGTGTTGGAACCACAGAGTTAGCAAGCATTGAACTCGTGACTCCTAGAGCAGAGGCAAAACAAGACACCTAATTGTCTGATTAAAATAACATTCAATCACCCCTTTTAATTCCTCTGCATTGGAACCACAATTATTCCCGTTCCTAATTTCTCTGGCAGCAATCTGGTGATCAATTCCCAGTACACCGCCACGGGTGGCCGAGGTCGTTAAGGCACGGACTCATGAGGGGGAAGTGTGGGGTTCGAAACCCGCCAGTACCCTCCCTGACTGGGTTTTTTTCCTCCAGGTTTTCCTCAGTCTTCATAACTGGCAAATGCCGGGGAGGTACCTAACTTTAGGCCTGGAGCTCTTCCCTCCTTAAAAAAAAAATAATCCTTTCACAATACATCATTTCATTTCATGTATCATCAGTGTCCACTGCCTGTGGTGCCTCAGTAGTAAAAACGGAAAACATTAGTCACAAAAAAAAACAGTACTGAGGATATGGAATAGCGATAAAATAAGCATTAAAATTAATTAAAAAATAAAATTAAACAAAATTAAAACAAAAAACTATTTAAATTATTTAAAGAACTGTATGTATATTTAGGATCTATTTTGATTAGGAAAAAAGAGAGACCCAATTACATTTATTTCATAATGCAATTTTCTCTATCGGGATTGGAGCTACCTGTCTAACTAAATAGAAGTGCAACATCGATGAACTTAGAAACAAAATATTATTACTGTAAAAATTGCTGATCAACTTAGAAACAAAATATTATTACCCTAAAAATTACAAATAGTCATCTATGTGCAGAAAATGCGTCAGTAGCGTCAATTTGAACATAATGGAAGGTGAACCAATGACATAAATAACTCAATAATTTATTTTCTCCATCCGGTCTTCTAAACGTTACCTACCAACAACTAAATAAATGCAGTATCGATGAAAGTACGAACCAAAGAGTTAAAATTTAGTATAGGAGTAGTATTGTCATCCATGAGGAGAAACTGTATCATTGGCACTTGATTCAATATAAAAAACCGCGATCCAATTGAATTAATAGCACAAGAACAGATTATTTACTAAGGGCACAGTACCAGGCACATGCCCTTAACTAAAGTAGTATCAATATCGATTAAACTATGAAAATTTGTAAAACATTACTCAACTACTAACATTGTCATTCACGGAGACATAACTGCAATTTTACGCCTATTTTAATCTAAAAATAGGATTACATAATTATATTTGCATCACAAGAACGAAATTTCCCTACCGATATTCATGTTTTATCCGCCGGCTACTGAGCAAGATAGTTTTTTTTTAATGAGATTATTAATGAGACAAATGACTAAAATGTTGTCATTTTTGTCAAGAGACTGTCACTGACGTTAATTCTCTGTAAAAATTAGCCGTACTAAATAAATTTCCTTTCCAAGAACGAAATGTTCTTAAAGGAATTTTGACTATTATTTACCGGTACCTAAGCCAGCATTATTGGTGAAAGAACTGACAAAGTATTAATGATGTAAAATTATAGAAACTACTAATATTTGTCATCTATGGGAAGAAACTGTCCCATACTCGATATTAAAAAATGGCAATTAAATTACATTCGCTCTGCAAAAAGGTATTATTACCGGCATTCCAGTAGCTACACGACACTTAAATTTGTGCAATATAGGCGAAATTTGAGACGCATCTCCCGCCCCATACGTAGCAAAGAAACAAATTTGCGTATCGAGTAAATTATAGCTAATTAATATTACCCAATGTTCGTATATTGTAAATAGCATGAAGCGTACTCTTTGTATTAATATCTAGTAGACGTGGTATGTGATTTCATAACGGAGAATAGAAGACTACAGGTTTGATATCAATTATATAATTATTTTCTATAAGTTAAATTATGAATATGTAATAAATTCCTTGTAAATAGCAAGTGTTTGCAGAATAGTATATAACTTGGTGCGGTTGCTAATGGAGTCTCGTCGAGAGTAGTGAGATAATAATAGAATTGTGCACCTGACAAGGACAGGTTATAATCCTTTTGTATTTTAGAGAAGACACTGATCTATTAGAAACAGTAAACATTCCTAAGGAAACGGTTAACTCAGGTGCTGGCGAGAACTGACCCCTTTCACTTTCACATCGCATGACGATGTATTCACCAATCATAGACCAAAGAGTTTGAAAGTTTAAAGTGAGCGCGTATGGGAGGTTGATAGCTCAAAGTTAAAAATGGGTGCGTGTGAGAGGTTCAGAGCTCACCAATAATATTTCAATATTTTGAAGGCTCAGCGAGCCGTGAACTCCCTTCTGTGGACCCTGTGAGCTCTTAGGTTCAAGTGGTGGCATTTTTGATATTAGTATAAAAGGAGAAACTTCTTTGCAAGAACGTTTTTGATAGATTGCAAGTCAGAGATGCAGGTGGGCTATTAGGGAGAAACTGGTTTATAGGTGCTCATTTCAATGTCAAAACATGGAATATTTCTACTGTAAGGAAATTTCTCTGCCGACCACCGAAGCAATGAAGTATCGCAAAAAATACGAAAGAAACATTATTAATGTGGTTATGTTCAGCTGAATATTTACATTTTGGTTTTGTTTTATATTGAAATCATTATATAAATTCCTAAGCAGTTTCCTATACCTTTTTATCGACGAAGTCGTTGCGTTAATATACACTGCTGTTTCATTTCTTCCTTTAGAAACATTTTTACAATGAACGCTGAATTCTTTCTTTGTTCCCAAAATATAAAATCGGATTTTAATAGGGCAAGTGAGGTTAAAATACGAAAATAATTCATCTCATCTGTTCTTAGCAATTATTAATTCATTCTAAGATCACATGGGCTCAATGAAAACAGAATGAAGAAAATTTGCATTAATTCAAGGACAGACACAAGCTTGTTGAAAGTAAATTATCATAAATACAGCTTACAATATTACAGTGACGTTTGAAAAAGCCTCAAGCTTTGGAATCCATGAAAGTATCCATATTCACTCACAATCCAACTGATAAATGGAGAAAAATTACAATTGAAATGCAAAGAGAAATTTATAAATACAAGTCTATTGTCCCTGATGTCATAAATTGAACCATCTCACCAACAAAACTTCATTTTAAATCTTGGTTATTGGAACCTTACTGAGTATTTCACAATAACCTACAGGACACTTTATACCAGTCAAAGGGCTCAAAAATGGTAAATTGGCTATGGCCAAAAACATAACTGAGTAAGGTGAAGAGAACGACAGTACAAGAACTTTGTTTCCCCCCCTCCCCAACTTTTTTCATTTCAAGTCGGTACATAATGTACGCATTCAATTTTCTTTTCTTTTAATGTGCTTAGAATATTGTTTTCGTTAAATATTTTAAACAAATCATAATTTTAATTCATTCTTGTGACACATTTTCCTTCTCATTAAATGCAAGCATTTATCATTCTCTCGAGTCAAATGCACAAGCATAACGGACATTATCCATTTTTTTTCTCCCATTTGGAGAGTCCTTCAAACACAATAAAGGAGGTACGTGCAAGAAGCCTTTCCTGACAAAGTAAGAAGAAAAATATCACAACAATTACAAATTTAGCTGCCACTATAATAAGATATGGAAAAACCAAAACTTATCTCTACTGATTTGCAATAATAAATGATCATATATGTTCCTGCCTTCGAAATGCACACACAGCGCATCACCGCTATACATATGTTTTAGAGAGAGAAAGAAAGAGGGAGAAACTGAACCAAGAAATATAAAGAGAATATTACATTTCCTGTCATAACTTATAAGTATCAAAATAAACAAAAATGCATTTATCGAGCAGCAACAATTTTGAATCTTAAGTTAATGTAATGCACTGAAATTTGTTAGGTATTAGCACTCATTTAAAATTGTACACAGTACACATTTACAACTTTGAAGCTTGTTATTGCACATTTCAAATGCTTGTTCTTTCAGAAAAACATAGTATGCATATGTTATGCTTTAGGTAAGAAGAAAAGTGAGAGCATTATGTCAAATACCAGGTTGTTGGTCATTAAAATCTCCGTAAACTGGCTGAAATACTGTTATAATAATATACAGTGATACTGATGAGAAATGTCCTGGAAGACCTTTGCCATACCTTCTCAAAACTAAATAAAAGCTCAGAAAGTAACATTCTGAACTTTCTTGGTGCCATTAAGATGTGAAACATTATTACTTTAAATAAATGGCAAGAAAAATAAAATTATATACGGAATCCTATAAAGGCACTCAGTTTTAATTAGGAAGTCCTATTGCAGCACACTTCTGAAAAGGGAAATGGAAATCTCTATGGGCAGAATGACTATGGGTTTTTTTCTAGCAAAGCACAAAGAACAGAAAATAACTAAGTGTACTAACAATTCGTGGTCTAATAGTTTGGTACCATACCCACCACATTTGTGTGAGGTCATCAACTTACAAGGATTAGGGCTAAGCCCTAACAGGCTCTGTGAACAATTCTAATTTAAATTTGGCACCTACAGATGTGAGAGGAATAGGTCATCATCTCAAGTGTCATATGTATGATAAGGTATTCCTTGAATATGAAATGACAGGAAATATTTTCTATGGTCCACTTTTTTCAGGTATGGAGTTCTTTTACATTCTTTTTTAAATTCCGTAAATGGATAACTGCTTATGATGGTGCATGAGCTTAGCAGGACAACTTCAGATTTATTCCTTCAAATTCTGAAGATTTCCTAGTTTCTCATTAATTTAAGTTTACATTTAATTTCTGATATATATATATATATATATATATATATATATATACATATACGTGATGATTCATAACACTGCATAAGCCTACTTCTATTTACTGTAAAAGAGTGTTAATATCTGTTTCCCTTTAATTCAATGGAGCATTAATGGAAAGATTTCTCACTTTTATCAACTCAAACTTTTAGTTTATTATACTTCATCACAATAACCTAAATATAACAAGTTTAATCCTTTGTTGATAGTGTTCTGTACAATCTGACGTTTTCTAACAAGTCTCCTGCAATACACTGAGGTTGGTTTGTTTGGTTAAACAAGTTGCAAGAATTTTGATTCCTATTATGAATTAAGTGTTCTATAAGAGTACATTAAATTGCTCTGACAACTCTCAGTTATCTATTTAAAAGGTTTTGCACAGCATGTATAATGTAAATTATCATCTTATCTTACTATTACAGGCTAATTGAAAAATTCTAAGAAAAAAATTATATTATCTATTCCAAATATCATACTGCTTAATACCTATAAAGAGTTACAACTCAGCAACAGTCGCACTGATGCTAGTAAGGTATAAAATTTTGAGACATTTTCTGATTTCATCTTTCTCACGGTAATCTTATCAATTACAAGGGTGTATCAGAAAGTGAAGGCAAGAACATGATAAATGTATCATTCCAAGTGCAACCAATAAGGGCAATGTGCACTTAAAGAATTATTCCACTAGATTCTGGTAGAGAACTCTTGAGATTACTAGAGATCCAGCTGATGATAGAAAGGTTAAGTTCCGGGCTGTATCTAGGAAGTTCCAGTACATTGAAACCCTAATGTTTGATGTTTTAACCGTATGGTTGGCTTCATGTGAAGTTGCAAGAATAATTATTTCTTTAGCATCTGGTTTGAATTGCTGGTTTTCGATTATTGTCGAGCTTCTCGTACAGTTCATCGTTCATAGCTTTTCCTTGCAGTAGATTTTTGAGTCCCAAAAAACTGTTGGCATCACAAGTACTGCGAAAAATAAATCTTGAATTACTTCTTCCTTGGCGTTTCCGGATGTTTTCACTACATAGTCTATGTTTGGATTCTGACTCACAGTGATGAACTGCCGTTTATCACCTGTGACTTTCTTCTTAGAATTCTGTGCCTTGTAGTGTATGTGTTGGAAGTTCTCAAAACATTAGTGCCTATGCTTTTTTTTTAAACAAAGGATAAAAGATATAAGGCTATAAGAAGAAAGGGAGGAAGGTAAGGTGGGAAAGAAAGAACGAAAGATGGAATCAGCTGGAAGCTAGAAAGCTAGGTTGATATAGCCGATATTTGCACCCTCGCATTCAAGAGTGATAGGTAACACAGGCGGGCAATGCATGTCCCGTAGATGGGGGAGACGATCTTGACCTTGGTTCAGCTTGCCCCTTGGGAATTAGGAGTGGTAGTGGTGACAGATTAGGAGAGGAGTATATTTTTAATCACCATTTATATCTGTAGTTTTGTTGGTGCATCTGTTGTTTGCATTCCAGGGAGCCGAATTGTGTGACAGAAGTTTTGTTATACCTTTTGCGTTCTGTACCACGTGCGGCAGGGCAGCATGCGTTGCTTGCTTCTAGGCTGTATCTTGTGTATTATCCTGCGATACGCATTCCCTTCCAGAGTGCGTCATTACAGTCCCCCACTAAAAAGATGAGAATGGTCAACTGGGAGTCCCATGCGATGATTAGATTCCTGTCGTTTTGACTGCCGAGACTCTTAGTGCTGAGCTTTATGGAGAACGTAATGCTCCGTAAAGAACCGTGGGTTACCGGTGATTTCTATGTAGGCTTGTTTTCTGAACTGGTGTGCTGAACTGCGTGGGTGGTTTGGCTGCGGTGGCTGTGCTTGTTAGGTTAGCCCGAGGAAATACGGCTTGAGCAATTAGCAAGTGGTGGCGGAGTGGCCGAGTATGTATGCTGTCACAACGGCAAGAAAAAATGACCCGACGAAAGTCATACTTCGATTATGTGAACACAATAGTACCAACTCCAAGCATGCATTCACAGAAAGCAGTGTGATAAATTTAGAGATGTGTTATGATGAGGGTAGTGCAGATACTGTTTTAATTTTTCTCCTAGCACTTTATTTCATCAGAGGCGAGCCTACAATCTTGCAGTACTCTATAAATGAACCAAACATAAAAGTACAATGCCAGATATGAGCCCTAAGGGGTGGTTGTGGAAGACGTTCCAACCCACAAAGTTGCACTGCCATAGTATATGGACATGCATTGTCATGTTTCAGCAATACACTTCTAGACAGTATTCCTCTTCTTTTCCTGCACATTTAAGGTTTAAGTTTTTCTTGTATCTAACCACAGTAAGTTTTACTTTACATTGTTTGCCCATATTCCTGAACTCATCAAATCAGATTTCATGTTTTAAAAAATCTACCAGAGTTTGTCAGCATGCTCCCGTTTTAACTTATTAGCTGCAGAAGTTCCTACTAAATGCTTAGTTTCTTTCTGCCTTGTTTGTGATGGTGGACATAAATTTTCTCCGAAACGCCCACATGTTCTTGGTACTGTTCCTCCATGCATTGTTGCTTGTGCAAATCGTTTGGGAACACCATGAACAAATTTGCTAGTACTGCAACTCGGCTTGCATTATGGCAAATGCAGATCCATATCCGTTATCACATTCTACAGCTTAATTCGGATGCTATCCTCTGGTCTTTTCTGGCCAAGGCATCGCCGTCAAATTGGGCTTTTAGCGCGATGTAGATAGTAACTTTATTAGATCTTTGTTACAATTGTTCTTCTAATACATAAATTTCTATTTATTCACATCTTATCGTTGGTTAACAGTACGTGAACGATAATAATGATCTAACAGCATGAGTTTTCACAGTACTCTCTATCTCTAAGCCAAAAGAAAGCGCACAATGGCACGTGATCTTCGATCATGCAATCGAGTAACACCGTCCTCGCGGCTAGCAGCTCCATCAACGGCCGAGCGCTGATTCTCTGTAGTGAAAAAATCCATTAATCAACATGAACATATACTTCCTTCCGAATTGGTAACCGCCTAGTTTAAAAACTGTCTTTACCTTCTGATTCACTCTCGTATTATTTCCTATAACATTAAATATTTACAAAATCACTCAACAAATAATACTCTATGAAATTTTAGAAAGCTTCGTGACATTTAAACATTTCCGCTAGGTATGTTATATTTGCTACAAGCTGAATTAAATGATATTTATATACCCAGTTCAGTCCAGGACCTCAGCACGCGTACTCAAATGCCACAGACAATGTTATTTGCAGCACCTTCAGTTAAGAATGGCATCTCTTTGCTTGCCACATGGCCATATTAACGCATGTTGTATTGCAAGTTCCTTTTATGGTGCATTATTATTTTAGTAACTCACAGGTTCAGAGTTCATTAGCTCTATGAGCTAATTATTTTAATGTATTTTCTACTAGCACCCATAAGATGACTCTAAAACATGATCTCATCAAGATATTCTCCCAGACTGTCCATTGTTAACACTTAAGAGGTTTGCTCTTCTGTGCGAAAACGGTTGGGATAAATGGATACCGGAAGTTGCTATTGTTAACTGTGTGGTAGCATTCTCTATATAAATGATTGGCATTTTCAGCGTAGAACTTGGACTAGTGCCAGATGAGTGTTGTTGCACAACCGTGCGATGTGAAAGCACACACTTACAATATAGATACATATAATGTTTCATGTCAGAGTAACCCGGTTTATTATATGTGCTTTCATAAAGTACCAGTTCACAGGAAAGACAATAGCAAAACGCTTGGTTGTTTAGCAACAGCTTGGAGGTGTAAGAAGATGGCGATGATAATGACGTTAACGCGCGTGCTTTACAAAACAACCGTCAGAGAGAGTTAAGTTTAGTTATGTAAGGTGAGCACATTCTTGAACCTCCCAATATTCCATACATCTGAGTGTGTTTTGCTCATGTCTTACCTGCTCACTTAAACGGTAAAATTCACAGACGCGAAACAGCGCTCGCCCAGTTATCCAAACAGTGACATTGTTTCAGTTAAGTACGAGTCTATGCTGAAAGCCAAACCCAATTCATCAAAAGGCACTAGTACAGTGGATTCCTTCCACCATCGAATAAAACCGACTAGTAGCGCTCTGAACGTTGAAATGGTGCTAAATTTGTATGAAATTCTCACAACCTTAAGTGCTAACTGGTCCTTATCTTTGATAACGTGCACTAAAAGGCACATTAGCAAGTTCTCTCTACATGCCATGTTAATATTGGACACACAAAGCCAGACCCTTTCGAAGAATACGCGTAATATACAACACTTAAGATGCTGTAAAAATTCTCCCGACTGCCATTCTAAAATTTCTTCTATTATCATTTACGTGGAATCAATCTAATGCAGTATTTAGTGTAGCATATAAGATTATCATAGCAGCAGCTTAAACCCGTTCAGGTTTTCCGAAGAATAGGTTTATTACTACCCACTACCCATAGCTTATTCTATGTGCATAAAAATTATTTTCAAATTCAAATTACGATTTATAAATAAATGTTGAACTAGAATTAGCTAATTTACCCACTATAAAGCATGACTTGCATAATCTGTTCTCTCACATTAATCAATTGTGTCGAACCCATTTGGGCTGGGGTAATTTCCCATCTAAAACCATACGGCCTCGAGTTTGACACCCCTTAATTGGATTTTGTTTGCGTATTTATTGTTGCCTGTGATCAAGTGAACAAAATATAAATCAACTAACCTAAACTAAATTACATTATGGTCTAAACATTATTAAAGAAGCGTTTCTTAGTGTGCAATTTACCCCCCCCCCCCACCCATATAATTGAAGAAATGTTTCTTGTTTTTGCATTTACCTTCCCCTTCCCATATTATTGCACAATGGTTTTTAGAGCTGCATTTATCCCTTCCCCATATTATTGAAGTAATGTTTCTTAGCATTTCATTTACCCCCCTCCCCACCATAACGTATAAAATTTTACGCATATAAACGGCACATTAACTATATTGCTAAATTGTTTAGGACAGGTCAAAACTATATTCTCCTTTTACTGAAAATTAATGTAACACAAGTAACAATGATTAGCCCTTATGAAATTTCTTTAAAACACGTTGCAAATGTACAATGTTTGCCACATGTGTAAAATGATGCACATCAAGCCAGTAATCCAGTTCCACCAAAACTTTCCGTAGAACTTCAACACCAATTTATGCGTTAGTTGTAGGTCAATCAGCATCTCTTCAAGTGGGTGGTTCAAAGACACGATCCACAATGAAACCAGAAAGATAAAATTACACGGAATGACATTTGTAAGTGTAACATGCAATGTAGCAGTTCTTGATCCATTTCTCTAGTTCAACGGGCATTTTTCGTCGAAGGTCACAATCCTGTTGAAATACGAAGTTACCATTCTCTTCCTCCAGTTGCAGCACATGAAGATACTTTACTTTTTTGCAGTGGCTACCGCAAAGAACAAGATATCATTAACCTTTTCACTTGCAAAGATACAAAACACGCAGATTTTGAGGGAATCACGTTCACGTTTCTGAATGCGTAGGAATCTTCAGTTCCAAAAATCTTCATTGTCTGTTTACACGTCCTCATGCGTGGATTGTCGCGTCGCCTCCAAAAACCAACTTTTCACAGAAATATTCTTCTTCATTAGCCCACGCAGATTTAAACGAAAGAGTTTAACATAGGTCATTCTTCAGATCATGCAGCAGTTTTAGGCTGTAAGGCATCAATAATGTTTCTCCAGTAACCGTCACAATTTTTTGTTTGTTTTGTTTTGTTTCTCGGTTTGCTTGAGTGGATTTCTGAAATTCCTTGCATAACAAGCACTAACATGCTCCACTTAATTCCATTATCCATTATGGGTGTCCATTCCATTTTCGCTTGCGAAATCTTGAAATTGTTAATAGCATTTTTGTGGTAACTTACCACTGGGTGGGTCTTCTCCAAATTTTGTCCGGTAATGACAACTCACAACACTTGTTCATATGAACATCACAAAAATATGTCTTCTGTTCTCCCCTCGTCATTTTCTTGAACTATCTCTTATTGGACACAACAGGGAACATGCCAAACCGGAAGGGGCATTTAACACTTTTAAAGTTTGCTTTCAAATTTTACATTTTGAAAAAAAGAATTACTTCACTCACAAAGAATAGAAATGGAGAATATAATTTTGACCTATCCTGTATATTAATAGAACAGGTTATGCATATCATAGCATGTTTATGTTTAATTCTTTATGTTTACAATAGGTTTATTATAACAATGTATGCTACACATTCATTTTTATTAAGTGTTTTTCCTTGATAGTGAGTAATACCTCATTTGGTTGAAGAGACGTTTTAATTCTTAGTGTTTCTGAATACTCTAACATGTAGACTAGAGGTCTTTTAATAATTTTTACCATAATAATGGCGGTGCTTCCTCGCCATATCGCAGTGTCGTCATAGAGTATATGTGGTATTTATAAGTGTGACTACGCCACTAATCACCCTCCCACACTCTGATAACACTGCTGCCTCCGTCTAAGGTAGGTTTTCCGCTGTTGATTACAGATGTCCTCTTAAAAAAATATTACTTCAATTTGTTTTTTAGTTCTTTCCAAGGAAGCGTAGAATAAGCACCCCATTATATTTTCCAATAATACCAAGTATTCTATTTAAAATGCATATTAGCACACTGAAAACAATAGATACATGCCATAAAACTGGTAGCGTATAAAAAAAATCTGGTTATATTTTTCTCGCATTCAAAGTGAAATGCAATATTATAAAATTTAAACATAGTTTTACATTTCCCTTAAAACTACATTACTTGCATACCTGTTTTGATATAATGCATCTGTGAGATATATCTTTGAATGTATTGCTTCTTCCTACAAAGTTGTATTAACAGAAATTAACACTTGACTTCACAGTCTAAGTTAATGATTTTCCAACAAGTTGTTTACTGCAGCTTTGCTCCACATCATTAACTTGTCCAGATTCATTTTAAAGGTTCAAGAAAGATTCCGTAGTTGTGAATTTACAATCACAAACATGGCCATTTGATTTTGCCTGTGTAATTTATAACTGAAAGATAAAAAACATTCTTCATAAACCGAGTTTACTGTTATTCCTCACAAATATTTCAAACAGTATATTTCCTTGTAACAATGCACTACACAATTTTAAAACAATTCAAAAAATACTTTGTATGTGTGTGCATATATGGGAAATATATGAACTAATCTGAAGTCAGAAAAGCTATTACGTTGAATGTTGCACTGTGCTAAAGCAGATCTAGACAAACTTGAGATGATGAACCATATGTACTTGAAGCTTAGATTTTCTCTTGGGGTTGAAAAGGTCTCTCAATATTTTTGGACAGGCTTTTTTTTTTTAATTAAAATGACAATTATGCTGTCCAGATTCAAGTTGTTTTGTGGTGAAGTTAAAACATGTTGTCCGTTTCATAAGGTGATGGAAATCATAGGGAAATGAACTTTGGAAATATATAATGATAATATTGTCATGTAACGTGAAAGTCTCAAAACGATGGTGAAGACAGCGTCAATATGTACAATAATGAACATCCGATCTCGATTGTTATCTAAATATAAGTGCTATATATTGAGTGAGGGAATAAATGTATCATTTCAAATATTTGCAAAACCCCAAAAGCTCATCCGGATAAAAGTGATTAATATAGGATTGCCATATGCCACAGAATTTGAGAACGAAGGTCACCAAATGCAGTTGAACAAAAATCTGGAAAATTGCAATAGCTTGGCCAATATAAGTTTCCTGGGTACACACTTTTTGAATGTATGTTTCTTACTTCTAAGGTTAAAGAGATTATGTGGGTTCCGAAGTCAAAAGTTTCAAAAGGTGGTCGCATTGATCCACCAGAGCCTAAAAGATTACTTGTGTACATGTTGTGAACTTCTTTCTCAACATTTTCATTGGATAATGCTGAAGACAGTACCTGTATGGGATAATGTTGAAATTACTCTCAAATGGATGAAAGAAAATACATCTTGCAAACTATATAGGATTCTTTTCTTTAACCAGATGGTCAAATTGAAAAGTTTCTTGTCGAACAAAAAATAATGTATGCTTTGAAACGATTTTCTTTCTTCAATGTTTGTGTCTGTGAAGCAGCATTCAGAATTGGTAAAAAATAGAAGTGTTTTACGACTATAAGTAAAAATTTATTCTAGTTCTTGTTTATGCAATTTATTTATGCAAATTAAACTGGAATCCTGAAGTGGCCTCTGTTCATATTAAGTGAATAAATAATATTTGTAATATGCTTTGTTCTAATACAAGGTCCGTTCAATACAGAATAATCCATTTTTACATGCATAAATTCTTTCGCTAATTTATAGCTCTAATATTTTGTTAGCTTAATGAGTAATGTGCACGTGGGATTAGTATCACTGTTGTCACTTCCAGTACTCGCACTTGAGAAGCGTACAAGTTCACTTCCACCTACAGCAAAATGGATTTGCACGAGACGAATAATATGCTGCTCTAAAGTAAATGTTAATCTGAGGCCTATGCAATGTTACAAAAGACCATCGGAGAGTTTGTTCTTCCTTGTAACAAAGTTCAAAGATGATTTAAAGAATAGAAGCAATCAGTTTCTAAGGTGGACACGACGTTATTTTTCTCTAATGGAAGAAAACATCAACACCTCTGCTGTCATTGTGAGGGAGGTTCTTCGAAAAACATTAGGAACACTTTCAGAATTTAAAATTTTATACTGGGTGCCACCCACATGTTGGAAACTTTATAAAAAAAACCATGAGATGTGTTTAACATGGTGGGTTTCAATGCTGCTGATTTGCTGATTCCCGAACAAAATGACGTTCGCATGCAGTTAAAGATATTGTAAGAAGACGCGTAGTTTCTTCCACAGGACTGATGAAATTTGACTACATAAATTTCGATTCCGAGAGGTAACAGCAAAGAAGCTATGAGTGGAAATCTGTATAAATGCACACACACAAATAGAGAGAGAAGAAGGAAAGGAACTGCTTCTTCTGGGAAAGTTATGGTCATCACATTTTCCCATATTCAAGAAAAGATTTACTAGGATGTACTGTAACTGGGCTAGGTATACTACAGATGTATTGAAAACTCTGCAAAGCCATATCACGCAAAAAGGACACATTACCGTGCAACAAGCTGGATGCTGCATCACGATAATGCACAACAACGATCCAGTAGGATCGTTTCCTTAAATTGAGGAAACCCTTTTATGGAAGTCATTTTTCAATATCATATGCAGTGATGAAGACTGCAGAGACGATTGTAAAAAAAATCTGCCAAAATGGTTTCCAGTATGTCTTTGAAGACAGGCAGAAACGCCGGGACAGGTGTATTGGAGCCAACGGGGACTACTTTGGGAAAGATCATACAAATTATGAAGGTAAGTAAACGTACATGTTTTTATTATTATTATTATTATTATTATTATTATTATTATTATTATTATTATTATTATTATTATTATTATTTTAAAATGCTTTCAACATTTAATCTGTTTTAATTTAATTAATCTGTTGTGTTACATAAAGTGTACTGGAGTTTCATTTTTGTTTTTATTGTAACAACCCTAGTTTAACGGCACAATGTAATAACACATAGCAAAACTGTGCAACATCCCTCGTGCAGGCCTGAAATTGCATCATCTGCCAAACTGCATAGCTTCAATTAATTAACAGCTCCTAACAAAGTATTTAAATGTAAATACGGTTAGTAACTGTACCAACCGAAACGAAAAACAAAATCTTGAAAGAAATACAGTCCAACAGATAAAAACTACAGTATTATAAATATCAACCATGTATGATAGCAAGAGAGATGTCACGACCTGAACGCTTAACAATGAATAATTATTTAATGCAATGTTGCCAAACGTGCCTATCTGTCGCCTTTGTGGCAGCTTTTCTATGTATAGTGCGCGAAGAAATTTTCGTTTGGCTATTTTCTGGTGCATATAAAGTTACCTGGTGACCCCCCTCCCCACTCCTTTGAAAAAAATAGCATCACAACTGTCACAAAGTTACATATAAATATATTGGACCATATAACATGGAATACTGAACATATGAAAACAACCACGGAGTTTCCAACAGTATACCGTAGTCTTGTGATATTTCATAGTTTCAATATTAATAATTTATATCAAATTGCTTTAAAATGTCCTTCTGAAAGGCATTAGGCATCTGCAAACTTGACTGATTCCCGGACTCATGTGGTCACTGTAACAATATTAAGATTAATGCGTGGAATCGATAAGTAAAATAAAAATCTGAATAAATAACTGGTTTTTAGACTCAGTAAGCTTTAAGTTAATAAAGTTAACAATACATTTACGCAGTTAATAATCGGAGGAATTTAGCAATTAGGCAGGCTTATTAACATTTACATTTGTTAGGTTGCTGTAGTGAAGTCAACTCTTGTAGAGAAACTACTGAATATAATAAGAAATTAACACCGAACAAAGAATGGGAGAAGAGTGGTACGCTAAATATAATTTTCAATTTTCTTTACATTAATGTTCAATTACGGCTGTTTTAGTATTAGGATTAACACGCTAAATATAATTTTCAGTTTTCTTTACATTAATGTTCAATTACGGCTTTTTTAGTATTAGGATTAACACGCTTATTCACTGCTGAATTAAGTTTCTAACCAATTTATTGTGTATTTCTCCATGATATTGTTTATTTTTCATTTCCTTTTATGTGATATGTGACTACTTTTGGCGACTTATTGGTGTAAAGCTACGACAAAGCTCAGAAGGCATCTGGCAATTCTGGTTTAATGTCATATTAAATATTGTGGTCTAAGAAAACTGTAGCAAGAGATATTTTTTTAAACAAACGACAGATCAAGAGTATATTATGATGAACCAGAATACAGTTTCGCCGATATGCCAATAGTTGGAGTCAAAACTTGGAGTGCCACATAATATTAGGGATAAAAACAAAATCCGATAACATCGTAGCGAAAATGACTTCGTCCTAGTAGGTAATAACAATGGAGGAACCAACAGCGTTATAAAGGTTAGTTCGTCCTAGTAGGTAATAACAATGGAGGAACCAACAGCGTTATAAAGGTTAGCAGGCATAGAGAACAACAATCATTGAAGAAATGTTAGAAAAACAGGCTTTAAATGAAATGGAATATTCGATCAGGAAGTAAATATCTCAAAACACAGAAACATTAGATATATTAAAGAATGTACAAAGCAAGGAAATAAAAAACTAAGCATTTTCACATTTAGTGAAACATGATAGCAGACTGCATTAAGACTGGAGTAAATATGAAGTATTGTGATTAAATTATAAATGCATTACATTTGTAGGGAAAAATAAATTACAAAATTATTATGGATATGTTATTCATATTGTGGGATGATTTTATTACCATCTCCGATCGCCGTTTTAAAATGATTTTGACAAGTCAAATAGTTTAATTTAGATAGTAAGAAACACAAGTTTGGGATATCGCGGGAAAAACTATCTTTAAGTTACACGTGAAGAGACAATTTCATGATCTCAGTATCGAAAGTGTATGCCAAATATTAGATATCTAAATAATAACTGTACATAAAGTTACTATATTGACAGTTCTGCAAATTTTGTATGCAAAATCCAGTTTAAAGTAATATGTTAAAGTAAAAGAAAATATAGCACTAATAATTACAGAATATGTGGAAAGTATCGAAGTTCTTTGGTTCATTTATATCAGTTAAGATAGGAATGAAAACAACAAAACCCAATTCTACTATTGACTAATACATGGCACCAGAATAATATGGACATAAATAAATAAATAAATAAATGTAGTTATTTAAATATATATCTTTCACTGTTTACTGTTCACGATCAAATAGTAATAAATTTAAAAAAAATATTAATCCCAAATTAAAATCTCAAAAGAAACCTCTCTGAAATACAGAATTACTAAAATGTTGAAAATTCGACAGCTAAATAAATAATAGAAATATGAAAAAGCATCAAGATCTCTATACCACATCTGAGTTTCACTGTATCATAGGCAATAGGGCCAATATTGCCTATTTCCCAAAAGGCTTGGTTATTAATAAATGATTAAAAGAAGGTAACTGTAATTCAAGAAAATATCATCTATCATACCGGTGCTCCCAGAATATGTCCTTGCAGCTAGCACCGGGTTTAGCATTTCGGTCTTCCCCGCTCACGGCCGTCTACTGGCCTGTCCTTGAACTTCCGAGCACTCAATAGTCTAGATTCATTCCTAAGATGGCAAGACAGTTGACTTTAGAGATATATCGTTATGTGTGTAAATGCTATGATAAATACGAAATCAGCTCATCGCATTCATGAGGAATTTATTCGAAAGTTCACTTGGAATTTGTGTACTTCCTCACGACCTTGTGAAGAAAGTTCGGTGCAAAATAAGAAACATATACAGTTTTAATAGAATACAAATTAGGGAAGTATTGAATGTTCGCAAACAAAATCACTACCGAAATTAGCACAAGTTGCGGTTTCTGTGCCTTCTGCATATAAAGAAAGAAAATTGTTAAAAACTGAAACTTTACAAGTGTACGCATGTCCAGAGAACGTGACGTTAATGTGAGTGGTTTATTTCATTAGTGACTTAAGGATTAATCCACCCACTTGTTGGTATACTTTCAGACGAGGTGTTGTTCCACCAAAATGTTCGTGTGAACACACACCATTCACTATTGGTGTTCTGAAAGTCCAAATTGTATAAAAGAAAGTCATCTTTATGGTAGGAAAATTGCAGCAAGATGCATAATCGGTCCTATTTCTTACAAGCTGGCAGTAAATTAGAGGGATACTGAAATGGCCCCTTTTCCCAGGTTTTCCTCTGTCCTTATAAATGGCAAATGCCAGGAAGATACCCTAAACTTAGGCCTGAAACGCTTGCTTCGTTAAAATAAAATTCATTTTCAATCAATATCATTTCATCTCGTGCATCATCAGTGTCCACATAAGTATAAGGCTGTATTTCCACAACGTGAACTGTGTTAATGTTCATTCTGTCTTTTTACTGCAATTTCATATGACTGACATTTTTGTATGAGCAATTATTTCACAAGTATTTTAAGTTAATAGTATTAGCATAATCTTTATAGTATTTTTGAAAGGCATATCATATGCCCTTTTGTCGTACAAGAAAAGAAGAGGAATCATATTAGTGGTTTCAATAAGATTCCACCACTCCTCATACAGTAGAGGAGATAATGGGTAAAATTGGGTTAGTGGTTGAGGATAGAGAGTGATTAATGCTGGGTATGAAACTCGCTCCCCAGACCTAACAGTCTGTTCTTCAAGCTATCTCACAAATAAAAATCACAGAGAAATTATGAAAGGGGGGGGGGGAAATTAAGGAAAACATATGAAATGAAATGAAACATTACAACCTAAATCGTGTCAAGCGGAATGTATTTAGCCGGTACAACGTTTGCTTAGCTGAGGGAGGACGATATTTCCAGCATTTGCTATAAGGTAAGATTTTATATAGGGAGTGAAGTCAGAATACAGGCTCTGCCGATATGTCCATCCACAGAGATGCAAAACCTCTTGCGAGCAAAATGGTTTATATGGAAGCTGTCTGTAAGATCAAACCAAATTCAGCGCAAGTTAATAATTTCTCATTATTTTTTTAAATATTTATGATATCTCAATCTTATTTTTTCAATACATAAAAATATGTGGTATTTATGAATTATGAATTCATTAAATCCTAGATCTTGGGTTGAAGAACAAATATAGTTAAAAAATTAAGCTGCTAGAAATGTAAACATTTCCCGCATTATCCTTTGGTACATTTGATAAATTAATCATTAATTAAGGGCATAATTCCAAACTGCTATTTGTTTATATCAATAAAAGGGATAATAAAATGCCTGTTGAAAATTATCGGCCAAACATATATATGTGAATAAAATATTATGTAGTAAGTGAATAATACATTATATATGAAACTTATATAAAGGAACATTAAACTAGTGACCGGCTTTTGAGGCTTTACATATCGACAATTAGTGCAGTGCAATGATAAACTGGGAAAGGATTATTTTTTTAAAGGAAGGAAGCGTTTCAAGCCCAAATTTTAGAGTACCTGCACGGCCATTTATGAGGACTAAAAAAACCTAAGGGAGGACTGTGGGAATAGAACCCCGCACTCATGAGTACGAGCCTTAACGACCTCCGCCACCCATGGAGGTAATAATGGCGAAAGTATTAAACTATCACCATTTATGTAAAATTACTGTAGTATTAATATTGGCATTTACATGCAGAAAATTTGTTATTGGCACCAAATTCAATGTAAAAATTCTATTCACCAACAAAAACTGGGAGTGCTAAGCCAGCAGTGGTAGAGAGAGGTTGTGCATGAAGCTACTAGCTAGCTCCTGGAGTTAAAGGAAAAACGGATTAAATAACAATGGGAGTGACTAATGGGAACCAAGCTATCATGGAAGAGATTTTATCTAGAGAAAAGGATATGGACAAGAGATTAGGAAACAAACTGAATGGAGTATAAAGAGAAGTAATGGAAATTCAGGACCATATAAGATATGAAGTGCGAAATGTCAGAAGAATAGAGGGCATGGAAGAGAGATATCGAAGGTTTAATTTAGTTATTGCGGGAATCAAGGAAACGAATGAAGTGGAGCGTGGCCAATACAAGAAGTTTAGAGAGTTTGGAAGGAAAATTAGGGATGGTATTACAGGGATGGGAGATTGGTGATGCTTTCAGAGCTGGGAGACCAAGAGGAAAAAGAATCACAGGTGTGAGATTTACATACGTGCAGTTCGCATCTGAAGTCCTAAGGAAAGCCAAGCAATTAAGAGGATCTGATATTTTTATCAACAAGGATTTATCGGTGGAACAACGAACTTTTAAGAAGAAATTAATTCAACAAATGAAAATAACAAGATCAGAGGGGAAACAGGCTTTCATTCGCAATTTATGTTTGTGAATTGATGGGCAGATGGTGGCTGTGCAGGAAAGTGATATAAGTGACATAAGACCGCGTCAAAAGGAAATGAATCAGCGGGATACATCGATTACCGTGAGGCCGGAAACGACACTGACGGGAAGTCCAAAGGTCGGGCAGAAAGCAGCCTATCAGCACTAGAGAATGCACCGTCTGAGTTGAACAAGTGTGCGAGACGAAGGAGGTGTAGCAGAGATTGCGTCAGACGAGAGTGTGGATGATGACGTAGCGAGTACTTCACGAAGGAATGGCGTTAGAGCCACAGAAACCAGGAAAGCGGAATGGTGCAGAAGGGAGAAAATACGGCTAACACGTGGACTGACGGGGAGAAGGAAGGCGTGGTCGGAGAGCAGTGAGGGCGGGACGGAAGAGGACAGCATCATATCTATCCACTCCAAATGGCAGTATACACCTGAAAAATATAGTCAACAAAGGGAGACAGCGGTTAAAATTATGCCCGCCCATCCTTTGCAGTAAGTCCCTTAATATTAAGAGCAAGTTAATTTTATATAAATCGTTCACATTGTCTGTGATGTTATACGCCTACGTGGCCTGGGCCCGCGCGTCCAAGTCGGCCCTAAACCAACTCCAAACAGTACAAAACCTCTCGCTACAGAATGCAATGAGAGGCCCCTCCTTAAAAAAAAAAAAAATGCACGAGACGGGCACGCCTACTGTAGAGCTAGCAATCGAGAGGCGGGCCAGGCGTACCCCACCCAGAGGATCCGCCGCCATTGTAACCCCTCCATCGCTTGCATCGGGAGGGGAGAGCCAATGCACAGGAAACAAACGCATTCCGCAGTTTTAGAAGGCAATTAAATGGCAGTGGAAATGTAAATGTGTGTTTTTATGTACATTTTCTGATCAAAAACACCCCCTCCAAAAAAAAAAAAAATCTCACACATCAAAATACGGGAACTAATAGTTTTCTGAAAAACTTTATAAGGACATTACAACACTGTTCTCGTGAACCAGAGGTAGGGTCCCGTATGGATGTTGATAAACCCGCCATAAATGTATGTTGGTAACTGACAATTATAAACAAAAAGTAAATTCCATCTGTAAAGCTCGGCCCCAATGTACTGGCTCCAGGTATTTTGTAAATAAATAAATAAATCCAAATACTCGTGCTAGACAAAGAAAAGGCTGCAACTATAAGAGGGGGAATCGAGCTACGGAGCAAGAAAGTGTTAAGAGAAATTTAGAAACAGAAAGGAATCGCAACAGGGTAAGGGGGAAGTAAGGAGGTTGGGATTTTGGAACTGTGAAGGTTTAAAAAATAAAATGTATATAGGGGAGTTGAAACAATTACTAGGAAAGATAGATTACTTGGCAGTAGTAGAAACATGGCTAATGGAAGTGAATGCAGAGATGGGTGATTTTACATAGTTTGGAATAAAAGAAGTGGTGGCAAAGATGGGGAGACCCTCGGGAGGCTTGGGCTTTTTTGTTAGGAAATCGTTGAGAAAAGTAAGAAGAGAAACATGGACAAGGTCAAAAAATGCGTTGTGGGTTGCACTGCTTGGTAAGTTGATATATGAAAATATCATATACCTAGGAGTAGTGTATAATCCACCAGGATCCTCACAGTACCATAACCCTGATCTGCTTAAGCAACTGGAAAGTGATATAGAGAATTTAAGAGAGAAGTATATGAATGCAGAGATTAAAATAGTGGGGGATTTCAACATCAGAGTAGGTGAGGGGGGTGTGGACTTTGGGACTGATATGGTATGGGACAATGAAATAATGATTAAAAAAGATATACTAAGGCATAGCAAAGATAAGTACAGTGATAGAGGTAGTGAACATTTTTTGGAATTTTGTGAAGTGAATGCACTAGATATTCTCAATGGTAAATGTGGCGAAGATGTATTAGGGGAATTTTACTTTTGTTAATAAAAATGGCCAGTGTGTTATTGACTATGTATTATGGCCAATCAACTTTGTTGTGAGCAATTTTAAGATATTTAATTTTAATTTTAGTAGTGGTCATTTTCTATTGGTAGTGGATATAAAAATTCAATCGGAGTATGTAATAGATAGTTCAGAAAAAGGGATAAATGGCATTAGCCAATACACTACTTTTAAATGGAAGGAGGATCACAGAAATAAATTTAAACAGACTCTGGAATCAAAGTATAGTCAAATATACCAACATGGAATAAGCTATATGTTAAAAAATAATGAAGTAGAGATGGCAACAAATAGCATAAATACATTAATGCAAAGAGCTGGAGACCGGATGAAAAACAGGATGGGAGTTAAGCATAGGGGTGAAGAGTGGTATGATGATGAATGCAAAGTAACAAAAAAAGTGCTGAAGCAAATGCTGATAAAATGGAGAGAGACAGGGGATGAGGAGTCTAAGAAAGAATATTTAGATGGGAAAATATTTTATAACTTGATAGAGGGCAAGAACCATGAGTGGAGAAGGAAATTGAGAAGTATTTAATCAGGATAATTAAGTGAAGGAAATATTAGTAGGATGTGGAAAATGTTAAAAGTAACTTATAACATATTTGTAACTAAATCCAACATAATTCCAGGAGAATGGACAAGATATTTTATAACTCTTTTTGGAGACCATAGTGGTTTAAAAACAATGCCACGGTTAGAAGTAGAAATGGGTTATATAGAAATGTTGGATAGTGAGGTGAGGGAAGAAGTATTTAAACAAGTAGTTAAACAAGTGAAATTAATGAAAAAGAACAAAGCAACAGGAATAGGTGGTATCCCACCATAATTTATAAAAGAATGGTGGTGTGATGTAAACAGAGTTAAAATATTCGTAGGACTGTTTAACTTAATTATGATAAAGGAAAGTGTACCAGACAGTTGGAGGAAAGTAATCATTTACCCAATATACAAAGGCAAGAAAAGTGTAGATATTCAAAAAAATTAGAGGTATTACATTATTGTCAAATGTTGTTAAAGTTTTTACAGGCATTTTGACAAATCGGTTACAAAATTGGGTTGAAGAGTATAAAATGATTTCAGAATTCCAAATGGGATTTCGCAGGCGAAAACGCACGACAGATAATGTGTTCATTACTAAAACATTAATGGATAAATATTTAAAAGATAACAGAGGAAAACTGTACATGGCATTTGTTGACTTAGAGAAAGCGTGTGATTCATAGGGTTAAAATTGTTATGGGATAAATTACTTAGTAAGGGAGTAAGTTGTCTAATCGTGAATATTCTTAAAGCATTATAAAAGAGAAATACCTTCAGCGTGAAAGCTGGGGAAGGAATGGTAACAAGAGAAATAATTCAAGAGAAGGGGTTGAGACAAGAATGTATGTTAAACCCAGTAATTAATTTGTTTATTGATGACATTTTAACAGAGATAAAAAAGAGTAACAATTCATTGCCAGTTATTAATAATGTCATAATTCCGGGGTTATTATTTGCAGATGATTTAGTTGTTGAATCCATCTCAACAATTGGCTTAAAGCAATCCTTGCAGCAAATATACAAATACTGTAATGATTGGGACTTGAAGGTAAATCAGGAGAAGACTCAAATAGTAGTATTCAAGAAAGGAGCAAAATTGAGTAAGTATGAGAAGTGGAGGAAAGGAGATAAAGAATATAAGGTAGTTAGGGATTGCATTAATCTAGGAGTTAAGATTGATGGGGGTGGCAAATGGGAAAAGCACCAAAAAAAAAAAAAGCTTGGCAGAAGGGAAAGGAGCAATGGCAGCAGTTAGAGGTTGCAAATATAAAATACCAGATATAAATGTTAAGTGGCTGCAAAAAATGTATAGTATGGTATTGAAATATGGGACTGGAAGGGGGATGGGAAATTGTGGATGTTGTGCATAGGATGTTTTGTAGAGAAATTTTAGGTGTTCTGAGTACAACAGCAACGGAAGTTATACAAATTGAAATGGGAAGAGTGGCAAGGTTGGGTGTGATTATGGAAAGAGCTCTCAAATATTGGTTCAGAATCCTAAACTTAGATGAAAGAAATTTGTTAAGGAAATGCTTAGAATTTCAAGAAAAGAGCCTAAGGAACAAGTAGAGTAATAGTCATAGGATAATTCTGGAGAACAATGGAATCGGGGACATTTGGGGGAGGAGGGAAAACAATGGAATGGGGGACATTTGGAGGAGGAGGGAGAATAATGGAAAGGTTTTTTTGGAAAGCAGTAAGAAAGAGATTGGAAGATATAGAAATACAAAAACTAAAAGGAATAAGGAAAGGTTTTCCTTAGAATCAGTGCCCAATATGTGGGGGCAAAGGAAAATGTGGAACATATAGTGTTTGAATGCAAAGGGACGGGATTCTGGAGGAAAAAGTTTTTAAACGAGAAATGGTTTAAATTAGATAGAAAAATAGCCTTTATGAAAATCTTTAAAAAGATAGCAGGAATGTAGGAGAATTCCTGAGTAAAACTAAAAATAAATAAATGGAATTGGGTACTAAGAAGGGAAGTAAATACAATAATTTTAAGGTTATATTAGGATGTAGATAAAGGTGATTATGGTTGGGAGTGAGTTATAATTTTATTAAATTCGAAATGCAGTATTTGAGAAATAAAGTCATTATTAGTTTGTATAGGCTGTCGCTAGCTATAATGGTATAGAGTAGAGCAATGAAAAAATTTTATTTAGGACCTTGGATTGGGTCGGAGCCTGGTCCCCTGGAATTCCAGTAGGCTGCTGCTGATGAATCGGGGACTGGGGACTGGGGACTGATGCATTCATGGGGTGGAAATGTTGTATTGTTCATTATAATAGGATTTGGATAAAGGTGATAGAATAAAACTAATTATGGTATTTATATTTTTTGTAATTGTGAGGGGGCATATCCTAAAATGGCTCGGGCCAGATAGGTGGAGGCCCCCTGGTAGTTTGTATTTGTTCTTAGCATCTCAATAAATTTAAATTTCAACAAAAACTAATATTTCACTACCTGTAATTGCCGGCAACTAAAGCCGTCCATTAGCGGCCTGTTACAAATATGATATTACTGTAAAAATTTGCTAAACCACATGTATTTTAATCTGCGAGGGGAAGTCCATTTGGTGACTAATTCAGTATAAATTATATTTTTAAGGCTATTTTCACTACGGCATTTGGGTTGTCAACTGGCGGCAAACGCAGCCATGCAGACGGTGAAAATATGAAGAAAATATTAATGTAAAAAGTATTTAACTACTCGTTCTATTTATAGAAATTAGAATTGGGAGCTTATTTTTAGTTTGAAACAATCCCACATAATTTCACCACAGGCATTCATGCTGTTTCCTGGCGTCTACTGAAACTATGAACCAACTATTATTAATGAACTATTACTAAATTACTAGATTTGACATATGTTTCAAAAAACAACAGCATAAACGCATATTTCAATCTATAAAAACGGGACCAAATTATACTTAATTGAATAAATGGAAAGGAAGAAAGAAATTTAACTTCGGGCATTAGGATTGTCACTGGCCGGAAATTGGATAAGTCAGTACATGTGAAATTATGCACAAAAATATATAAATGTAAAAAATGAATAAACCAATATTATTGTGATAGTATTAAGCAACATAGTCCTTGGCACCTGTATAGTTTTAAAAATGAGGTGATTTAATTAAACGTCTTGTCCGTCGAAGTAAATTCCGCTACCTGCATTTGTGCCATCACCCTAAAATAATTGACGTAGACAATATGAAAAAATATAAAAACCAAACATTATTGTATAAAAATACAGACCGTACTAGTATAACCATTTATGGAAAAGTTGGCCAGAATAAAATGCATAAAAACGAAGCACGTATTACATTTAAACCGCGAGAAATATTTTCACTCCCAGCATTCACTATGTCTTCTGCCGATAATTGGAGATGAGCAACATTGTTATTCTTGCAGAGAAATTGGGTTCTTTTTGCCTGTTCGAATAAAAAATTCAGCGAATTAGTTAAATTTTCACGGCAATAACAACATTTAAACTATCGGCATCCTGAATGTCACTGGCCGGTAGCTGAAGCTGTGCTGTATCGGTGATACTACAAACCAAACATTGTTGTCCAAATTAAATAAAGTCTAATACTGACATCTATGCGATTAATAATGATGATGATGATTATTATTATTATTATTAATAATAATAATAATAATAATAATAATAATAATAATAATAATAATAATAATAATAAGGTCGTTTTTGCATATTTCAATGCATAAACACTGTAGCCCAATTACACTTTCACTGTAAGAAGAGAAATTTCCGTACTGACATTCGGGCTATTAGTGAAAATCACCTAAATATGAGTAGCATACCTTAAAAAGGAGGGAGGGGGAGAGAACTTAGTCTTGTAATTTATGTGAATCAACATGATTTTAAGCTCCTATTTAAACGTAAAAATGAGTGATCTTAAATTTCCACAGCAAGAACTGAAATTTCGCTACCAGCATACAGACAGTCACCTGCCGACTACTATGGCAATGAGCTCGGTGAAATTTCAAACACAGTAGTATAATGTAAAACAATTACCAAACTACAAGTATTATCACCTACATAGCAAGAACTTCAATACGGATATTGCGAATGTCACTTGCCGGAACTTAGCAGTGAAACATAGGTGAAACTATGCAAATATTTATGTAAAAAGTTACTGTGGGCCTAGTATTGAGATATAGGTGAAGCAGTCGTGGTGCCCATTTCGGTGTATAAAAATGGAAACCCATTTATTTTTCAACCGATAAAAAAGAACTTTCAATAACGGCTTTCGGGTTGTCAGTGGTAGGCAGCTGAATATTGGCAGAATCGCTAATATTACGAAACAAAATGTATACATTTGAACAATTAAAAACTGGTATTGTCAATTAATTATGGATTTCATTAGCGATTACTGAAGCTTGCATATCGGTTAAATTACGATCTAAATGTGCTGTATGGCTTAAATTAAAACTAAACTATATTAATTCATACAATAAACTACTAGAAATGTCATTTATGTGAATAAATATAGTTTTTGGCTTTATTTATAGGCAAAGTTGAGTGATCTAATTGCATTCCTTCAGAAATGACTGAAATTTCACTACTGGCATACGAGCTTGTCACCTGCCGGATATCAAAGCAGTGGAGTATCGTTTGAAATACAAACCAAATACTATTACTGTAAAAAACAATTACTAATATACTAACATTGTCATCTATATAGAAATTCCTCCTAGTTCAACTTAAATATACTAATATCCAATTACAGTTCCTGTACAAGAACGAAAATTGTACTACTGGCGGTGTGGATGGTACTACTAATAAATAGAAAGGTATAAAATTACTAAACTAGTAGCATTAACAGCTATGAGAAGCCATTGACGCCTATATTAATGTACAAAATGACGACATATTTCAAACGCTAAAAACGAAGTTAAACTAATGGAATTCCGGTTCTCACTGGCAGGCAGTTGAAAATGTGCACAATAAGTGAAATTACCTACTCATAGTAATTTAAACAATTATTCAAGCAATACTACTTCATTATGTTAATAAAAATAATGTTTGGCGGCTACTTAAAAGTAACAAAATGTTAATGGTTTTTTTAAAGAAAAATATCTAAATTGTCACTTGCGGGCTACTGAAGCAGAGGAGTTTTTGTAAAACTAGGACCACATATTAATATACAAATTTTACTGAACGATTAGTATTACTTTGTATGTAGAGAAACAGAATCTAGTTCCTATTTCAAAGAATAATCACGATAAACTAATTATATTTCTATCACAAAAGAGATGTTAAGGTGTTTATTTTAAAAGCATTCTGAGCACTCGTCTGAGCCACTGGGAAAGAATTAAATAGAATTGCTCAAGCACTCTTTCTCACCGGACACAGTTTCTTTTACGATTATCACGCGCGGTACAAATTTTATAAATAACTAAATCCTTAGCGTTGCTGTTTTTTTTTTTTTTTTTTTTTCCATGGCACCTTCACACTAATTTCACCGTGATGACTTCAAACTTAATAATTTACTCGTCTGAGTGACAAAAGAACAAATATTTAACTAAAACAGAACACAGCTTGAGACTCGTTGAATTACTAGCAACTTCCTGAGATATTTGAATCGATGAAATATTAGCAACTGTGTAAAAACGCCCCATGCTATCGCTTGAAGACCTATTTGCGATTCCACGAACCGTTTCCAACTCCCCGAATACCCCAGAAATTCTTAAAGCGTCATGATGCTTGTACTCAAAATAACATTCTAGAAACTCCCTATTGGCTAGATAGCTGGATTTCAAAACATTCTGGAAGCTAGATTCGAAAACAAGCCTTCTGACTAACCACAATTCCCCTTTAGTTTACTTACGGGAGTCGAAGCTGGGTAACCCGCTTCAAGTATTAATGTAAAAAATTACCAAATACTAGTAATGTCATCTCTATAAAGAAATTGGGTAAATTTAGCAATGTTCAATTTAAAAATATGAAGTAGATAATAATGGTGAGAAAGCATCTGTCCTCTTCTGCTCTTTCCTCACTTCAAGAACTGCGATCTCGAAGTCCTGGTTCCTTGTAAATGAATGTTTTCAGGAAATAGCTCGCCTGGGATGAAAGAAATGTTGGAGATGGCACTGGTAAGAGTTTACTCCGGCGTCATATTTTTTGACGACGTTTATTTGTCGTCGTCGTCACAAAAATACACGATTACAGTATCTTCCGAAGATGAGAGAGAGAGACAGAGACAGAGAGAGTGTTTCAACCCAAAACTAGTGATGTCAATATTCACTTCCCGCGTCTAATGGGACCTGGTGTTAGGCAACAAAGTTATTAGATCAGCCGTGACATTCAACGGCAGTTTTACTAACGGTGAATGTCACGTTAGTTTCCGCAACTTTATAACCATGAGGGCGCCTCTCCTATAACCATGTTGTACGAGATCTAATCCTAATACTTCTGTCTATCACTATCGTTGTATTATTACTTTTCATCTATTCTCGTGTAATTACTGTTTATCACTACTTACTGATCATGCACTCCGGTGTGTCATTACTAGGCTTAAATATATTCTTTTTAATCAGTGACTGACTAAACCTGGGGGTAAAAAATGACTTATTTAGTGACTGACTGAACCCGGGGTAAAAATGACTAAATACTAATATTGTCACATATTTGAAGAAACTAGGTAAGTTTAGCCTTGTTCAATTTAAAAAAGTGAATATTAGTGGTGAGAAAGTGTCTGTCCTCGTGTGCTACTTCCTCACTTCCTTCAGGAACTGCGATCTCGAAGTCCTGGTCCCCCTTGTAGCTGGATATTTTCAGGCCGTGGCTTGCCTGGGGCGAAAGAAATGTTGGAGAGGGCAATGATAACAGATTATCCCGGCGTCAGATTCATTGACGATGCTTATTTGTCATCGCAGAAATACATGGTTACAATATGTTTCGTGGATAGAGCGTTTGAACCCAAAATTGGCGATGTCAATATTCACTTCCCGCGTCTAATAAGACCTGGTGTCAGACAGCAAAGTTATTACATCAGCTGAGACATTCAACGGCATTTTACTAATGGTGAATGTCACGTTAGTCTGGGGAACTTTATAACCATGAGGGCGCCTCTCCCTTGTCCGTGATCTCATACCTAATATTTCTATCACAAACGTCATATTATTACTTTTCATCTATTCTTTTATAATTACTGTCTAACCCTACTCATTGATCATGTACTACGGTGTCTCAATACTAGGCTTAAATACTACTACTTTTTATTTACTGATTGACTGAACCCGACGTAAAAAATTACTAAATGCCAGTATTATCATACTATTTGAAGAAATTGGGTAAATTTAGCTTGTTCAATTTAACGTGATCCAATTTCACTGCAAAAACGAAAATATGACTGCCGGCATCCAGAATGTCACTTGCCAGCAGCTGAAGCAATACGGCATCGGTGATAATACGAACTTAATATTATTAATATAAAAATGTACTGAAGGTTTAGTAATGAAATTATGTGGAAAAACAAGAGTATTTGCACCTATTTCAGTGTATAAGCACGATGGTCCAATTACATTGCAATCCTAAGAAGTTGTACCACGAGCATTCAGGCTGTCACTAGTAGGCAATGGAATATATGCATTATAGCTAAAATTAGGAACAAAATTGCTTATATTAAACAATTAATTAATATCATTGCCATTTATGTAAATCAAGATGGTCTTTATTGAATATTTAAATGCAAAAATGTGATTTAAATTATATTTGTACTGCATGAACGAAATTTTACTACCACATTTGAACTAGTACAAGTGCATTCGAGACAAGTTTAGTTTGAAGAGAAGTAAATCTTTCACAAGAAACACTAATTTATAGGAATTTTCAAACATCTCCAGATAGAAGCAAATTTTTTGTGAACTCCTAAGAAAACATTCAATTTATGAGGACATTGTGGATAAATTTCAAATTCATTAAAAGAGCGACCTAACATAAAAACTAGGACAGTCTTGCATGTTCATTAATATGTACAACCTTTGACACAAAAAATAAATTAATAAAAAAGACAAAATGAAAATATATAATAAATTAGCCAGCTTCAAATTCTGTGTTAAAAAGAGAACCTTGGGAACACTTGTAAATGTTATTCACAATGCACATGCATTGGGCTTTTTGCTTGTAAACGTAATGTACAATCATAAGCATCTGGAAAGAGAACATTAGGGTAAAGCAGAATGGCCCAGCATTTAGTAGTTATGCTCTTCTGCATAAGCTCCCAAGTTCAAATACCACACAACATTTTTGTTTTATTTTTTATAATTAATTTTACAAGCTACATGTAGAACATCATGTTGCCTTAATATCACATATTTTCATGTATTATTTGAGCTTTATGGCATAACATATACACACAAATAAATGTGGAGAGAGATAACATAGCAAATAAAGAGTTGAAAATGGTTAATGCGAGAGCAACTTTACAGAAATTGAAGATAAGTACAATGTATAACCAAATAAGCACAACAAAGTAACTACAAAAATGGAATACCTAATCAATCTATACATGTACATACACACACACATACAGTAAACTAAATGTAATCTTGGATGAATCCTTTAAACCAGAGGATCAAGTGGTTCTTTTTATAAGTATAATTGGTTAAACAGGGTGGTAATAATAAAATTGTAACGGTTCACAATTCTGAAAAATAAATAATTAACAGCGATCATGGCTGTGTGGAATTTTGCTGTATTAATAATTCACCATGGATGTGTGGGATTCAGACTGCACACTGTTCACATCATGCTGTAATAATGTCTATACTAACTCTCATGCCATATTAGATAAGTATTTACTTCTATTGTGCTCCAAACCTATATGCAAGTTTAAACTCCTTTTTAGAGTTATTTAAATAATTCTTTCGCTCTACCTTAGTGATTCACAGATATATCTTCTTGCAAGAATTATGCTGTAATTTACCTGGTACTGCATTCAGCATGAATTTCCTAAAAAAATTACTAAAAGTTTTATGATGTCATTGCTAAGATGAATTTTGCAACATAACCACAGGTAAATTAGTATTCTTCTCTGAAAAACATTTAATTACTTATAACTTATTCATTGTGTGTTATGTTTATTTTATATAGTTTGTCATTTAGAGTTATACTATCAATGCTAACCATGCTGATTAAGTTACCATAAATAGAAGAAGTGAATTACTTATCACTTGGTCTTATTCTTTTCATTTTTCTAAAGTGTGAAACTAACTTATCATTTATTCTTTAAGAATAATACAAGTAAACAATTTTTTTGTTGCCACCCTTAAACCATGATGAGGTATAGGACATGAAGGGGGGATATGCTAATTGGTCCAAAACTGACCCTGAGCTAGCTATGCAAACTATGGGACACCTATATAACCTATAATAGCTAACAAACTGAACCCTATTAGCTGTTGGCAACTGTATCCCTAGGGCTCACAAACCATGTCACATAATTGGCCACAATAGCAGAGGGGGTATAGAGCACGTTAATTGATAACATACTCTGCATATGGGAAGTTTAAGTCAACATGTAATTTCACTAGCTCAGTAATCAGAAAAATCAAATATCTGTCACTTTCTTGGAATTAAGAGAGAAGTGTACTGCCAAAAACACTCAAAAACAAACTTCAACATTATGGCTTATAAAAGAAAGTTGCAAGTGAAACAACAAAACAGTGATAGCACGTTCTCTCTATGCATGTATGCCCTGGCCCTATGTCAGACATTGCCCAGCCAACAGAGAAATCAATTGGGACATGGAAGTAGCTGGTTCCAGATGTTGCATGTTCTGGGCCATTTTACTGAACTAGTAATACTGCCACCTAACAGGAGCATGTGAGAGGATTATATCAGTAATAACTCCACCACACATGTTCCATTGGCTGTCAACTCTTATCTTCACCACACATCCAAAGTTTAGTGCAGGATACTGGGGGATAGTCACTTGTGGCTGCCATATGCAATCCCAAGAAAGAACCTGTTAATTAACAGATAACTCTCAGAAGGGTTATCTTTAACCTTGAGGTACTATAACAATGGCAGATAAAAGACAGCAGTGATACATGTAGATAACTAGAGATCCCTTACCTTGAAGTCTTGAAGCCCTGACGAGAAATCACACATGGTGATGAGTAATGCTGGTGATATGTTCAGTTTTTAGCCCTTGGATGTGTATATATACTGTAAAGATGCAAATTAAAACATGAATGTGTATTCTCTTAAAATTATACATACATTTACTAGATAAACTTCTATATAATATTGTACAGTTTTAAATTTAAAGCGAAAAGTGGCATTACACCTTCAAACTACTGATGTAGAGAAACTTGAGCACAGGGAATACAAAAAACCTGGGAGTCCTATTTTCATCATGTAAAATATAACTTTAGTAAGGAGGTTGGTAGAGATGAAATCTTGGTGAGAAAACAACAAACTTGAGAGACAATGGTGACTGATGGTAACAATGAGCTGAGTAGCACAGGAGGAGGAGAATGATGACAGCAGTGTGCCATTTGCATGATCGTAATGTGAGTTTTTCTTTTTAACTTGAATACATCTTTTGTGAAAGGAGTGATATACATCAAATGAGCTTGGATAATTATGTGATTAACTATTATAAAGGAATTTCTTCATATTGAAAATTTAAAATGCATCAGAGGGACTATGGTTCCAAAGCGTGTCAAAATTGTCAAAATATCATTAATACTCAATTTCCAATTATTTCATAATTGCTATAAATGAAAACAAGGATAAATGCATATACTCAAGGTATTCCTAAGAAACTTGTGGGAAAGTATTCTCCGATTATTTCTGTTCTATGGTTACTAACTTCTTCAGAGAAACTATACTTTAGCTGGAAATACTGTTTCCAGCATCTTGAATGCTACTAAAAGATTATAAATTATAATTAAACATTACTTTAGTACAACACGAAAAAGTACAGCTTGTATATACCTACATACTATATACAAAACAAATCAGGATAATTATTCAAATTTTAATTATATCAATGTAATAACCAAGCTTCTTAAGCAAAGACTGACCAGACACCCCAGTTTTTACATTAATATTCTACTGCCCCTAGTAAAATCTTCATGACATGTAATTTTCCCAGTTTTTATTGAAAAGCAAAATAAATACAGTATTTTCTAAATTATTTATTTTTACTATTACCAACAGTACTAAGATTAAGTAATAAAATAAAATTGTATATTTTCACAATAAAACAGGACATCACTAGATGTTTAGCCTAATAGTACTGCAATGAGATGGAAGTTTATTCTGCTATCTGCAAGGCAGTTGCAATAGCATTGAGGCATTGCTTATTGGTATTTTGCATAATCTGGTATATTGAGGTAGAAACACGTTTCCAAGAAATTTAATTTGTTGCCTTTGTTATCTGTTCTGAGAATAGCAAATCAGTTTTTATTTTGAAGTGCATGCAGACAGATTGTGTAACATACTAACACTATGGATGTTGTGTGAACAACAATCTATTGCTAAACACATTCAGCACTTTAAAAGACTTAATGTATCACTTAAAAAGGCATGAAACATACAAACAAACTGTAATTGCTTATATGCATATAAGGTGATTACATTGATTCATAATAAAGATTATATTTTTCAAAAAATAATTAACTATAGACTTACAACACTAGAGGAAATTAAAATTACCACAGAATGCAATTAAATATATCTACAAAAATAGAACTTTTTATCATGAGTATTGTATCCTTAATATGTCATGGAAAAAGTTTAAAATATAATTCTGGAAATAATTCTTTCAAGAAAGAATTAAAAAAAAACTATTTAATTTATAAATGTCCTTACAGAATGGAAGACTTGTTCCTTCAATAATAAAATATATCTATATTCAGGCTGTATTATAATTAAGCTGGCATATCCTATTCATTTTTTACTACAATAAGTATAGCTTCTAACAATGTTTGATGCTTGTAATGCAAGTTAAACAAGCACCAAATAAATAAATTAAAAATTCTGACATTGTATATTATTTCATGCATTTGAGCTTCATGTTAAAATATGTAATTACTTCTATAGCCTGTATTTGTTTTTATTGTACTATGTTATATTGTGAAAACATCTATTGCTTGTTGTAAGCTTAATGGTAAGTAAAGAATCTTATCTTAAAAATCCATTAAATGACTTGGGATCTATATAAAACGTTTAGAAATAAAAAAAAAAAATTAAATGTAATTTAAATAATTGTATGCCCACAATCAGAAATGAATGCTGCAGTGCAGTAGTTAATAAATAAATTTCAAGTACGAAAATGCAGAAATATCTTTAAAAAAAATTAGGAAACATAAAAAGCTGAAACAAGAAGAGGATGAAACTTCATTATGTGCATTGACTAAGTACAACATTCTTAAAATAACACACTCTCCTACTTTTCGTAAGTACAAACCCATGGACATAATAGTTGGCAAAAATTAATCAATTCATATGTATATACATACATATACACATAACAACCTAGATCTCACCTAGGAAATATAACCTATTATATTTCAATATAATAAAACAAGAAACAGGCAAAAATTTGCAACAAGATACAATAATCTTAAGCATTAACAATCAAGAGATACAATGCCCTGCAAATGTAGCAAATGTGTTTAATGATTATTTTCTTAATGTAATTAAAAATTTAAATTTATATTCTGGTTTTGAATAATTGAATCAAATTTGTAACACTACATCACTAATAGCTTTCCTTTTTTAAACTATTAGTGATGTAAGTGTTACAAATTCGACTCAAATAATTAAAAAATTATATTAAACATCACTGTTACAAATGTCCACCATATTTAACTTATATTGCGGTGATGAAAATAATTCTTTAAAAATTTTACAATCATCAACTCCCCGTCAAAATAATGCATTCATACCAGGTATAACTACTCCACTAGAAATTAGTAATATTATTAGAAAACTAAAATCAATACTCTTCTGGCTATAATGAGATCAACAGCAAAGTCATCAAGGCCTGTGCAAAGGAAATTAGTACCCCTCTTAGTCACTTGTGTAATGAATCTTTAACATTGGGTGTATTTCCGGAGAGGCTAAAATATTCAATAGTGAGGCCTCTCTGCAAAAAGGGAGAAAAAAATAAATGTTTCTAATTATTGACCTATAGCTGTTTCACCTAATTTTCTAAGGTGTTTGAGAAAGTAATGGCTTTACCATTACCTTGAAAGTAACAATATTCTAATTAGTGATCAGTTTGACTTTTCAACAGAAAATGCAATATATAAACTTACTAATGAAATTTTAACTGCATTTAATGAAAGAGCACATGCAGAAGGAATATTTTGTGACTTAGCAAAGGCTTTTGATTGTATCAATCATGAAATTCTGATAGATAAATTAGCTTTCTATGGAATAAAAAACCAATATTTAAAATGGTTTATATCCTACCTTGACAAAAGGAAACGAAAGTAGTGATAAATTGTCCCTTCAAAAATAAAAACAATGCATTAGAGTGGGTAATGATTAACCATGGAGTGCCTCAAGGATCTGTTCTGGGTCCTCTTCTTTTTCTGATATATATAAATGATCTCTCCTTATCTGTCCAAGATATAGGAAATACTGTTCTATTTGCAGATGATGCAAGCATATTTATAAATGGAAAGAGCCTTAATGATTGTGCCATTAAATTAAATCTGATTCTCAGTTCATTGTATGTATGGTTCAAAGCAAACAAATTGTTCCTAAATCTAGATAAAACAAATGTTACGAAATTCATTACTCACAGATCTCCAGATCCACAATTACAGATAGGATATTATAACAGTGTACTTTCACAAACCAAATATATTAAATTCCTTGGTTTAATAATTAATAACAGTCTGAATTGGAAAGATCACATTGATCTTATTACACCTAAACTTAGCAGTGCATGCTATGCAATATGTGCATTAGTAATGTTGGAGTCAATTAAGACTTTAAAACTATAAATATATATATCCAAATAACATATGTCCAAATTTTATGTAAGTGAATGGAGTTAGTGTGAAAAAAAACTATATTACATTGTTTATACTTTAAAACTAGTTTATTATGCTTATTTCAACTCAATAATGAAGCACAGTCTAATATTTTGGGGAAATTCAGTTAAAAGTGAACGTGTCTTCTTGTTACAGAAAAAAAGTCATACAAATAATCACTGTTACACATAGCAGACATATGTGCAGAAACCTCTTTAGGAAATTTGAAATTTTAACTCTTCCTTGTGAATATATTTTATCCCTCATGAACTTTTATATAAGAAATAAACAAAAATTTGTTCAAAATCAAAATATACATGACAAGAATACTAGACAAAAAGCAAATCTACAACACCCTACTTCAGCACTTTCATGCCATCAAAAAGGTGTTTATTATGAATGCATTTTAATACACAATGCTCTTCCCTCTAGCCTAAAAGTCTTAATAAACAATGACAATTCCTTTAAATCTGCTCTTAAAAATACCTATGTAAAAAGACCTATTATTCTGTAAAGGAATATATGAGTAACAATATTATACTGCACAACATATCAATGTATATGTAAAAAATATATAATAAAATTTGTATGAATTAAGTGACTTGTCTGTTTTTGTTGTTTGATTAAATTCTTCTAGTTGTTCTTTTTTATTTTTATTGAAATTATTTATGTAGTTGCAAACAAATTTTTGTAAAATATAGATTTAAAGATACTGTGGTAACTGTATATGACAAGTTCCATGATCGTAGGTCTCTGTGGCTGCTCCACGAACTCGCTGGATGTCCAGGAACTAACTAACTAACCTCAAGGGAAATCGGCAGACCCAGTGGTTTACTGTGGCTTTCGAAGACCTGAAGACCTCAGTTTATCTTCTTTTTATCAGTACAAATCTTGGTAAAAATGGAATTTTAATCAATGCACATGCACAAACTTAAACCTAACCGAGTGTATCCTACATATCAAGAGACCCAGTGGTTTAGGTGATTCTCTTAGGCCTGAAGGCCTATCTTCATTTCCTTCTCATAAATACAAACTAAATAAACACAATAGTTGGCAACAACAGAATTCCTAACCAATTCAATAGATCTAATCCTTCGAAGGACCCAGTGGTTTATTACTTTTGTAATAATAACTCCACCTACTGCTTACATACACGGAAGGGACATTTTGATGTGGGATGAATATACTGCAGTTTCAAAGAAAAGAAAACTGAAGCTGTATACAGCAGAGTCTCAACTTTTAAGCTTAATACAGATGTAGATATTCTTGTTCTTTGGATCCCCTGGACAGGAGGGCTCAAGGATATTGAACAAATTATAAATCATTCAACCTATCATTTGTAATAACAAGTATGGCATGCAATTTTATAACCATTAACAATATAGATCAACCATCATATTAAACAACATAAAATTAGAGCAACAGTGATTAATTCATTATTAAATATGCTACAAGGAAATTAGTACCCCTCTTAATCACTTGTGTAATGAATCTGTAACATTGGGTGTATTTCCTGAAAGACTAAAATATTCAATAGTGAAGCCTTTGTTCAAAAATAGAGAAAAAATAAATGTCTCTAATTATAGAACTACAGCTATTTCATCTACATTCTCTAAGGTATTTGAGAGAGTGATGTTCAGTAGGCTTTACTATTACCTTAAAAGTAGCAATATTCTAGTTAATTATCAGTTTTGCTTTAGAAAAGGAATTTCAACAGAAAATGAAATTATTAACTCACCAATGAAATTTTAACTGCAATATTTAAAATGGTTTATACTTACCTTGACAAAAGGAAACAGAAAATAGTAATAAACTGTCCTTTAAAAATAAAAAGTACATCAGAGTGGGGAATGATTAACCATGTAGTGCTGCAAAGATCTATTCTGGGTCCTCTTCTTTTTCTGATATATATAAATGATCTATCCAAGATGTAGGAAATGCTGTTCTATTTGCAGATGACACAAGCATATTGATAAATGGAAAGAGCCTTAATTATTGTGCCATTAAACTAAATCTGGTTCTGAGTTCATTGTGTGTATGGTTCAAAGCAAACAAATTGTCTCTAAATGTAGATAAAACAAATGTTATGAAATTTATCACTCACAGATCTCCAGATTCACAATTATGGATAGGATGTAATAACAGTGTACTTTCACAAACCAATGTGTTAAATTCCTTGGTTTAATAATTGATAACCATCTGAATTGGAAAGTGAACATGTCTTACAGAAAAAGTTTTACGAATAATCGCTGGTACACATAGCAGAAACCTCTTTAGGAAATTTGAAATTTTAACTCTTCCTTGTGAGTATATATTATCCCTCGGGAACTTTTATTTAAGAAATAAACAAAAATTTGTTCAAATCAAAATATACATGACAAGAATACTAGACAAAAAGAAAATCTACTGAGACTGGCTTCAACACTTTCCTGCCATCAAATAGGCATTTATTATGAATTGATTTTAGTAAAATCCAATTTCCTCCAGCCTAAAAGCCTTAATAAACAATGATAATTCCTTTAAATCTGCTCCTAGAAAATACATAAGTAAAAAGGCCTATTATTCTGTAAAGGAATATATAAGTAAATATATTATAAAAACACTGCAATGATTTTATATCAATGTATAAGTTATATACTACAATTTGTATGATTAAGTAACTTGTCTGCTTTTATTATTTGGTTGAGGTGTTCGTTTTAAATTTTTTTAATTATTTACGTATATGTACACAAATTTTTGGAAATGTAGATCGTGTTCTACTGTGGTAGTTGTATATGAGAAGTTCTATGTTCATAGATCTCTCTGACTGCTTTGTGAACTCACTGAATGCTCCACGAACTGAACTAAACTACACCAAAATTAAAATATTCATTCCTATTATAGAAGACGTGAATAATTAAAAATGTCTTTAATTTTTGCACTTCTGTAAAAGACCCACCAACAGATTAATGCTAATTTGGTGAAATTATATAATAATTTCATTAACTATACTATACCAAAACTAAAATAATTGCCCATATTATAGAAGATGTGAGTATTTAAAAATTCCTTTAATTTATTTTTGAAAAGTTGCTCTTCTGTGAATTACATTTACGTAACAATTTCAGTGAAACTGGAAGACCATTATAAACTTGTCAATAGCTGCCTTTCTGGAAAAGTGATAATGAATTTATTGGTCTATTCAAATCAACAGTATGTCTGGGTCGGTCCTGGTGGTATAGTGGTAACCATACTTGCCTTCTAAACCCAAGTTGCAGGTTTAAACCCGGCCAGGATCGTTGGATTTTTTCGGGCGTAAAAATCCTAAGTATGGCTTCCTTCGGAAGGGAAGTAAAGCTATGGGTCCCGTGTTGTACATTTAAGGCACAAAAAAGAACCTCAAGCTTGAAAGAAGAGGTCTCAGAGCAAAATTTGTCGACCGTTTCACACTCTAAATTGAATGCGACACTGATGACCCGAGATGTTAAAGGGCATCTTTAAATAAAACAAATAAAAAGATCAACAGTATGTCTAGTGTTATGTACAGATAAGTTCAGATTCAAGTTATCTAAGTTGTCATCAGCCACAAAGCTCATTAGAGATATATTCTGGATTTAGAGATTCAGGTAATCGATATTATTGTATGATTTAGTTGAACTACACACTCCTAATGCTTCGCTCATCATAATGTATAGAACTGGTTTCGAAAACATTTGGTCCTCATCATCAGCCAGGCTAAAATCCAACTGTGGGATCATTCATTGAGCTGTGGGAATGTGTATTCTGCCCTGGTGGCAGTGTAATAAACTTGTAGTATATGTTTTCATCCCCGGTAGTGTCGAAGTTCATTAGACTGTCTTTGTATTTGTAGATATTCTCCCAGGTTGCTAGTTCCGTAGGTACTTGTACTGATTTTAATAATTTTGCTTTATTCATTATGTTGTAATTTTGCTTACAAAAATGATCTGTTACTGCTGATTTCTCTATCTGCTTGTATTTTTATGTTCCTGAAATGTTCCTTTAAAATCAGTATAAGGACCTACAGAACTAGCAACCTAGGAGAAAATCTAGATCTACAAATACATAGACAGTCTAATGAACTGCCAGGGATGAAAACAAACTACAAGTTTATCACACCACCACCAGAGCAGAATAGACATTCCCACAGCTCAACAAATAATCCAAGTTAGATTTTAGCCCGGCTGATGATGAGAACCAAGTGTTCTGGAAACCAGTTTTATACATTATGACAAGTGAAGCATAAAGAGTGTGTTGTTCAATTAAAGCATACAATAATATCAATTATATGATTGGCTTCACTGTGCAAGTTCCAAATTATATTTTAATTTTAATATTCAGGTACTTAAATAATGATCTGCATGATTGTTGAATACAAACACCACTGAGGATTCCAATTCCTCTTTTTTGTAGTATGAAGGCTCTTCTTATGAGAACATAAAACCATTCCATATCTCACAATCAAATGATAATGTGCATAAAACATTAATCTTAATGCATTTTGGTTTCCAAGATTAACCAAACTTCTCAAAGCAAAGCACATAGAGCTCAGCTTTGAAAATTTGCTCTCTAGAGGTTTATCCAAGTTAGCTCTTTATCAATTTCTACCCTCAAGATCTTGGTATGAGGAACTTTTCTAATAGTGTTACTAATATTAAATTCAGATATTTTTATTTTTAATTCTAAATTAGAGAGACTTTTTTTTTATCAAAATCTAGTGAAAATTTATTTGCTTCAAAGCAATTATTTAGCTCTTCAAATGCCTTTGAGGCTAAACTCGAAAGTTGAGCGTATGAAACAAACATACTGGTATCATCTGCAAAAAACACTGCCTTAAACTCTTTACTTACATTAGGCTGCAATGTAAATCGTTGATAAAAAAATATAAAAAAGCACAGGTCCCAGTCATGAGCACCGTGGTACTCCAAGTTTAACAATGCCAGCAACACTCATAATTACTGATAATTTTTAATGTTATTGGTTAAACATGAATTAAACCAATTTAAAGCTGTTTTGTCAACACCATACAAATTTAACATCTGTAACAGCATTTTATTATTTATACCATCAGATGCCTAAAATATTCGCAGAGAAAATATGTATATTTAGTACTGATAAAATTTCAGTAGAGAAATTAAAAGTGGTATTGCTAATCGACACCTCCTTCCTGAAGTCAAACTGGGATATTGGTAGTGTATTGAGTGACAGGTATTTCATGATGCGATTATACATATTACATTAACCTATGATAATACAGTTTAGAGTGAAATAGTTCTGTAGTCGGAGGGTTCACATATATCACCTTTTTTAAATAAAGGCTTAATTACAGCTATCTGCAGAAAACCCTGGCATATTTTAGCGTATTCGTTGTGGTATGTAAAGTGCTCTTACACTGCCCCACCATAAGCTGCAATTAACAAATATGAATTAAACCCAATTGGCAGTTTCATAATCATTGTCAATGAAAGCTGTTGAAAGCTAAACTATTTAAAAAAAAAATCTAAAAGTGTTAACAGGCCACTGCTTGTGAACATTTCTACTTTGTTAGTGTTAGTACTATATATACTAATACATGCATGTATGCTAATATACACACATATATTAGCAGTTAGCTTGATATGAAGTAAGATAATCTATATAAACCAAAAACATATGTGTGTGTCATACAGAAGAGAGAGCCTTTACACAAAAGGAAGCTTTCTTTCCAGTCAAATGGAGAAAAAAGGCAATTCATCTCAATTATAAAAACCAGAGAGGCCCATAGTTCGTTTTTTCAGCTATTTATAAAGTTCAGAGAAATTAAATTTCTAGTAAAATTTAGATATATCTATTTAAAAATTAGAAATCAACTACATATGACAGATAAAAAAATTTAGATTCTTTCAGAGTATGTGAAAGCAGCAATAAACTTGGTTTGAATAAAAATCAAAAAAGTTTCTTTATAAATAATTTGAAGTGTAACGGGCACCAGTAAGTTGGTTGTTGAAACAAAACGTAGGCAGGCGAATTAAAATTACAGAAATCGTCATTTATGTTGCAACGTATAATTTAAGCTTTTGAAAAATAAAATGTTTATTCCAATTTAAAATTTAATTGTACTTATATATTGTTAAGACGATAATGTATAAAATAAATTAATAGTAACTGCTTTAACATTCCACACCTCAGATGACAGCCTTGTAACTATCGGCCATACAGAGCACGCACGCACGCGTCGCGAAGTGACAGAATGACAACCTTCAGCCAGCCAACTAAAATGAAACCTCAGCAAATTGTTTAGCTTACGATAACTTGATCCAAATAAACAACTCAGCTCCCCTTGATCTGTCTGTTTCCAAAGTACAGCATAGTGCAAGATTTTTATATGGTACGGATTTATGCAATTTGTTTTAACTACTGACTGCTGCTTGTTATATCAAGACTAAAAGATAAAAATGTGCGTAGTCAACATCGTAAGATTGTATATGAAGTTAAGGACCGATTTTCTCCCGAGTATTACTTTTTATACATAGTGTGTAACGCCATTTTTTACTCCTGAGGCATCAAAGACGATGGATTGATGATGCATGAGATGAAATGATTAACTGGGAAAGGGGTTTTTTTTTTAAGGAAGGAAACGATCTAGACCTAAGTTCTGGGTACCTCCTGGCGTTTGCCATTTATGAGGACAGGACAAAACCTCAGTGAGGGAGAGTGGTTCCGGCGGGAATCCCGAGCATTTCAGAAGGTACAAGAAAAGATAGCTACAGCCACCATCGCACAACCTAGTTTACAGAAATATCCGGGAGAAACAAAAACCTTAAAAAGGGGGAGGAAAAAAAAAACTTTCCTTGGCACTCCGGGAAAGACACAATTTGTTACAAAAAAAAACTAACCGGAATCGATGATTTCGAAAAGTGTGTAATTATACACTACACACGAGTCCTATGCCGAAGAAAAGACTGTGCCTGCAATAAAAAGGATGCTATTTAAGCTGCGATAAAGTATTAATTTTCATCTAAACTATAAGCCACTGAACTGTAATTAAAAAAATTGGTTTTTAACTGGAAAATACCATTAAAAGTCCGTCACGCAGGAGCTGCGTAAAATAAGTGAATTCCTCAGCAAGTTGAATTTGTGAACGTTATTGCTATTTTTGGAACCTAGAAGGTATAATCGGTGGATATTGGAAGAATTAAAAAAAAAAAAAAAAAAAAAAAAAAAAAAAAAAACTTAAAATTGCTGCCGCTTGAGCGTTAACAGTTACACACAAACTCACACATGCAGCTCGGACAACTTTCGGTTTTGCTGGATTTTGAACTCGATGAATCATTTGTTAATTGATTGTTATATGCAAAGTTTTGTTGAGAACCATCTCCCTAACACAACTTTAAAAACAAATGAACAATCCAAATTATGGCCTTATTAATTAATGAAAAAAGTTATGGCATTATTGCACGTTATAACAAAATGTAAGCTAACCAATAAAATAAAAATCGAACTATAATACTTTACTTAATTAGGGTTGCCTATTTTTTCCCTTCAAAATAACTTGAAAATAAATATAATGATATTCTTCCAATTTTCAAAAGAAATGGGAACAAAATTAGAATGCTTGCGATCTATAAATATTAGAAAAGAAAAAAAAAATAATTTTAGAATTATTATTATTATTATTATTATTATTGAGATTAATTTACCAAAATTAATTGCGTACTATCAATAAAATGAAATACATGACCACTGACAGACAAAGCTATCTACACTGTATGGGTATTTTTAAACATTTTTAAATGTAACCATGTTTATGAACTGAGCCCTTGGTATCTTTACATTCACTAAAATAGAAAATAAATAAATAAATAAAGCCTCGAACTACAGCAAGTATTTAAGATGTTGATATGTTTCAACAAAACAAAAAATGTTAATATTTAAAAACAATTTCGATGTACTTAGCAAATATACAGAATCAACAACAAACAATAGAAAGTTTCATCGATTTTCGTTGGCTTTGAAATTTAACGTACTAGGGTAGGCCCGAAGTTTCCAGCCTAACTATTTTCTAGGTATGATTGATTAGTTTATTTATGGACGCTCTTTAACAGCTCAGGTCATCAGCGTCCCATTCAACTCAGGGCGTGAAACGGCCGACAAATTTTGCTCAGAGGCCTCTCTTTCAGGCTTGAGGTTCTTTTTCGTGCCATAAATGTACGACACGGGACCCACGGCTTTACTTCCCTTCCGAAGGAAGCCATACTTAGGATTTTTACGCCCCGAAAAAATCCATTGGTCCTGGCCGCGATCTTGGGTTTAGTAGGCCAGTATGGTAACCACTACACCACCAGGATCGACTTCTAGGTATGATAAAAGACAAAAACTATATTTCACTTTTCAATATAGTTACCCTTTATTGCAATACATTTCTCACATCTTTGAATTAATATTTCAACCCCCCCCCCCCCCAAAATAGTCAGAAGTTTTGTCTGCAAAATGGGCATAAACAGCATCCATCATTTCTTCGTCACACTTAAATTTCCTTCCTCAAAGTTGCTTCTCGAGTTTTAAGAGGAAATAGTCACCGGGAGCTAGATATGGGCTGTATTCAGAAGTTTGTTTCGTTTCATTCTTCGATTTAAAGTTGAGTCACATAAGTGAAATAGTCATTATTATTCTTATCGAGATTAAATCACTGAAAGTAATGGTATATCATTAATTAAATGAAATGTATGACTATTAATAGACAAAGCTATGCTGCGTAGTATTTTTAAATGTAAACATTTTATTAATTGCCCTTGGTATCAGGTTTACACCCACTAAAATGGAGAGAAGTATCAGAAAGTTTCGAGTTACATCGTGTGTTTAAGATGTTCATATGTGTCAAATAAAACTAAATATTTTACTATTCAGAAAAAATTATAATGTACAAAGAAAATAAAAACAATCGAAAGTTACTTTGATTTCCATTGACTTTGGAATTTCATTTAAATGTTTCTGTAGTAAAAACATGCAACAAAAATGTTTTCTGAAGGTTATTACAAAGGGCTCTTACATACAAATATAATTCTCACACGCACATTACGCGAATATTTCAATTTACTATCTTCACGACGATGTTTTTGTTAAATATAAAACATGTGCATTATTATAAATACAGTTTATATGCTGAATTAATATATCCTTTTATTTTAAAACAATAGAGAGAAAATTAAACTCAATAGCGCTTTTTAAACTTCAGTTTTCAAGTATACATTTCCTGGTAACGGTAAAATGTTCGGAAACTGTTTTTCATATTTTATTTGAAGGATATAAACCAAAAATTTCAGGGAAGAAATAAATATTGGTGTCTCTAGCGTATTTTTTCAATTTATGGTTTCAGGTAAAACCCCACTTCTAATGTCCCGAATTCCCCTGTTTTCAAGAACTATTTTTCTTATTTTATTAAAATTTTGTATACGAAGTTTTGATGGAATAAAACACACATCAATGCCCTGAGCTATTTTGGAATTTTGAGTAAATCCCCCCCACCCTGCTAACAGTTCGCATGCAATAATTTTCACAAACTATTTTTTATATGTTATTTCAAAAGCATATTTCGGGTTCCCTTTAAAAAAAAATCAAATTTCGGCAGTTAGAGCGATTTTTAAATTTCATGTATCCCCCCCACTCTTAATAATCTGAATTCACTGATTTTCAGAAACTATTTTTCCCAATTGACTTAAGTGGTATATGCAGAGAGTTGTTTAAAAAAAACAATGGTGCTGCTAAACAAATGTTATATTTTTGGATTCCTAATGGCCCGATTTCACTTATTTTCAAAACTACTTTTCATTTTTTTATTTCAACGCTATATACGGAGATGTTTTGCGAAAAAATAAATATTAGTGCCAATAGAAAAAATAAATATTAGTGCCAATAGAGCGATTTTTAAATTTTTGATTTCAGGTAACCCCTATCTAATACGATTTCACCGATTTTGAAAAACCATATATTCCCCATTTATTTCAATGGCATGCATCACGTTTCCTTTCAATACAAAATTTAAAATGAAGTGGCTCGATATTTTGCTTTAACCCCCACTCGTTTTTACATGTAAACCCCTAAATTGAATAATCTGATTGCACTGAAATTTCGGAACTATTTTTCTTATTTGATTTAAATGATATATGCTGAATTTTGTTGTTATAAACAACTGTTGGTGCTGCTAGAATGATTTTTATATTTTGGGTTTCAGGTAACCCCCCTCCTAATAGTGCGATTTTCGCTATTTTCAAAAACTATTTTTTTATTTCAATGCTATATATTATACAGAAATTAGTTTCGAAAAAAACAAATATTAAGCCACTAGAATGATTTTCAAATTTCGCTTTATCCCCCGCTCGTTTTCTCAGGTGGAATTTCCACTCCTAATAGTCCGCTTTTACTGATTTTTGAAAATTATTTTTCCGAGTTAACTTGTCCTATTAACAGTAAATTTTTGGCTTCAGGTTAACCCAACTCCCAATTGCCTCATTTCCCCTATTTTCAGAAACCGAGTTTTATATATTATCTAAATGATATATACGGAGGTTCGTTGCGAAAAAATAAATATAAATGCCGCTAGAGCAATTTTTAAATTTTGGATTTCAGGTAACCCCCCCCCCCTAATATTTGGATTTCTCCGATTTTGGAAATATTTTTATTCTTTTATTTCAATGGCACATACCGAGTTTGCTTCAAAAACATTAAACATTGCAGCCAGGAGAGGAAGTTTTAATTTTCGCTTCAACTCTCATTCGTTTTTCAGGTATATATACACAGTCTTAATGAATCGATTGTCCTAATTTTCGGAAACTAGTTTTACAATTTGTTTTAAAGAAATCCACCGAGGTTCGTTGATAAAAAGCAAAAATTGCGGTCAATAAAAGAATTTTTCAATTCCATTAAAAAAATCGCAATAGGTTACCTTTACCCCCACTGGTCCAATTTTACTGGTTAACTATCTCGACGAATCGTTTGTTAATTGATGTTTATAAGCCAAGTTTCATTGAAAAAATAAATGGGACTGCTAAAGCTTTAACGGACGCACGTGTGTGTGTGAAAAATAAAATAATTCTTATAAAGGCAACTAACATAGCTATAACTAGGGAAGTATAAAGGGAATAAAACTCTTAGTATTCACAAATATATATATATATATATATATATATATATATATATATATTCCTCGAAATTCTCGGGTTCTTTTATGCCACGAAGACAAGTGAAGTTGGTAAAAATAAATATAATATATCAAATGCAACGTTATGTATGGAAATATAAAAAATAACCAACATGAGTGGGTGACGGAGAGAGAGAGAATAAAAATATATTAATACGTAAGATATAAACCCGCTGGAATGCGCGCTTTAAGCAAAAAGAGCTTCCATCTCTGTATAAACTTTGATAACTATGAGTCGGTAATGCATCAATAAGTGTTAAGTTTTTTTTTTTTTTTTTTTTTGAGTAGTGTTTAACGCCCGTTTTTACTACTGAGGCACCACAGGCGGTGGACACTGATGATACATGAGATGAAATGATATATTGGGAAAGGATTTTTTTTTTTTTTTTTTTTTTTTTTTTAAGGAAGGAAGCGTTCCAGGCCTAAGTTTAGGTATCTCCCCGGCATTTGCCAGTTATGAAGACTGAGGAAAACCTGGAAAAAACCCCAGTCAGGGAGGACGGTCCTGGCGGGATTCGAACCGCAGACCTCCCGCTCACGAATCCGTGCCTTAACGACCTCGGCCACCCGTGGCGGTAAAAAAAGTGTTAAGTGAATCATTGAAATCCTTACAGTGAGATGGGACATGTTGGGCAACTGACAACTGACTTGGTTTCAACAGAACGTATATGATTGTTCATACGGGGCGAAACAACAGTAGAAGTTAAACCAATATAAAATGTTTTGCAAGGCTTAAAGATATAGCCGCCAACTATCTCAAGGCCATGGGTGGCCGAGGAAGAGGAGGGGGCGGTATTGTGAGCGGGGGGTCTGGGGTTCGATTCCCACCAGTACCTCTTTGACAGAGGTTTTTCTCTAGATTTTCCTCAGTCATAAATGCTAAATGCCGGGGAGGTACTTGAAACTTAGGCGTGGAAGGCTTCCCTTCTTTAAATAATATTATTATATAAAGAAATCCTTTCCCAATTGATCATCTTATGTATCATCAGTGTCCGCCTGTTTTTTTTTTTTTTTTTTTTTTTTTTTTTATTTCTTTTAATGGTGTTTAACGCCCGTTTTTACTACTGAGGCACCACAGGCGGTGAAATGAAATGATAATTTGGGAAAGATTTTTTTTTTCCTTAAAGGAAGGAAAAGTTCCAGGCCTAAGTTTAGGGTACCTCCCCGGCATTTGTCGGTCCTGGTGGTGTAATGGTTACCATACTTGCCTCCTACACCCAAGAACGCGGGTTCGAACCCGGTCAGGACCGATGGATTTTTTCGGGCGTACAAATCCTAAGTATGGCTTCCTTCGGAAGGGAAGTAAAGCCGTAGGTCCCCTTGTCGTACATTTACGGCACGAAAAAATAACCTCAAGCCTGAAAGAGAGGCCTCCGAGAGGCCGTTTCACGCCCTGGGTTGAATGGGACGCTGATGACCTGAGATGTTAAAGAGCGTCCATAAATAAATTAATCAAAAAAAAAATCAATCCCCGGCATTTGCCAGTTATGAAGACTGAGGAAAACGTGGAAAAAACCTCAGTCAGGAAGGACGGTCCTGACGGGATCAGAACCCCGGACCTACCGCTCACGAGGTATATATATATATATATAATATTAATGAAAAATAAAAATAAAGAAACACTATTAACAATGTAACAAATTAACACTAATAATAAAAGTAGATAAACATAAAACACAGAGAGTCACACTTGAAACTGCTATATTTCGAACTACTGCTAGTTCTTCAATGGCAAGAAGCTAGACAAGTTATATATATATATATATATATATATATATATATATATATACAAGCATATATATATGCGTAAATTTTCAGAAATATATGTCGCATTAATAAGCGTTAAATTAAATTACCAGCAGTATGAAGTAACGGTGTAAAATTTCAATGGACGAGGTAAATTGAGAATAGAAGCTAAGTCAGGAGCTGACGCTAACTAAGATCGGCGAGGTAAAGTTTAAGTAGAAAGCCGCGGAAAACTATAGGAATACCCGTTCTTATTTGTTCTGCATAGAACCGTGAGAGTTTATGAAGATGATTCTGACTGAGAGAATGTACCAAATTATTCGCACTCATCAAGATATTGTTAACAGTGGTAAAATAATTAGAACATGCCAAAAATCTTTTATTGAAACTAAGTGAATTAGACAAATGAAATTACTGCAAATACTGACAATATTGAGGATAGTAGCCAGTTCGATTCCTCCATCGGAAGCATTTCTGCCCTAATAGATTTTTGGTAACAGAGTTTGTAACGTTTAGCCCATACTACGCGGATAGGTTCATAAGTTTCCGGCCTCCCCGATAAAGATTATCGCATTCACAAAAGCCTTATCTGTTAATTAAATAATTGCAGCTGCAACTTCCGCTCCGCTGTGTTCAGTTGTTTACATATCGTTGCATAAAGAAGGCTATGTGTAGAAGTTTGTGATATGTTCAAAATGGAGCATCGAGCTGTTAAGTTCATCACGAAAAAACGACACACTACAAATGAAATTAATCAGCGATTGGACGCTGTATATGGGAAAGCATCCCCCTCATATTCTACCGTAAAAGAATGAGTGAGACTCATTCAGATCGGCCCTTTGATGTGCTCACTCCTGTAAACGTGACTCTTGTGGAAGCAGAAATTATGGAACACCGGCGGCTCAAAGTTACACAAATAGCAGCAAGGTTGGGCTTTTTTAAAACAACAGTCCTTTGAATTATTCATGAACATTTAAACATGAATACGGTTAATGCAAGATGGGTTACTTGACTTCTTTCCTCAGTCCAAAAGCAGCAACGAATCATCTGTTGTCAGACATTTTTGGGGTTCTGCCGGCAACGAGAGAGAAGTTCTGTAAACACACTGTTACAGGAGATGATGAAACTATGGTCCTCTACTATGATTCCTGTCCAAAAGAGAATCAATGGAGTGGCAGGCGTCAAACTGGCGAAGCACGGCCTCTAATGGTCAAGGTCACTCAGTCAACCAAGATCATGGCACTGTGCAGGAATACTTTTCATTTACTTCAAGCAGAGGAACACCACAGTAAATGGGGAATACTATGCTGGCCTATTGCACAAACTATGTGCCTCCATCAAAGAAAAAAGGAGAGGAAAGCTGAGTGGTGGTGTGCGCCTTCTTCGCGAAAAAGCGCCTGTGCACACAGCTCTTGTGGGGGGGGGGGGGGGGGGAACACACCCAAACTGAAGAAATGTGGATTCAAGGAGATCGACCACCCTACAACTAAGATCTAGCTCTCAGTGACTATTTCCTCAAATAAAAACTCAAGAAGAACGTTGGAGGAAGGAAATTTAAGTGTAATGATGAAGTAATGGATGCTATTTAGGCCCATTTTGCTCCTCGGTGGGGAGCGGGGATTGAAATGTTAATTCAAAGATGTGAGAAGTGTATTGCAATAAAGGGCAACTACATTGAAAAGTGTTCATTTTTGTCTTTACCATACCTAGAAAATAATTAGGTCGGAAACTTAAGACCCACTCGCGCGCGCGCGCATTCTTACCCAATTTATCATTTCAACTCGACAGTGTCCACCGCCTGTAATGCCTCAGTAATAAAAACGGGCGTTAAACAGCAAAATCTTATAAGTGTAAACTACTGCTACTATAATTGCCACTTGTGCAAAGAAAATAAATCATGAACGCCTATTTCAGTACAAAACAGGGTAATCCATTTATATTTTGATGCCAAAATGCCTGCGTTATCCATAAAAATACGACAAAAAATTATTGATTGAAAACATTCACAAAATCTGGTATTACCTAACTTTGCAGAAAAACTGCATTGCACATGCATATTTCACAAAAATTGAGTGATCAACTTATATATGCACCGAAAAAACCGAAACGTATGGCCGATTTCAGGTTGTTAGCAGCCAACATAATATTAAATGTCTCATTATCGGTAAGATAAACAACAACAAAGTACTACTATGGTCACCTGTGCACAGAAACTGGCTAGTTAGGCGTTTTTATTTAGGCAAATGTTAGATATAAATTTATATTTCCACCGCAATGAGACTAAATTTAAGACGACCATCTTAAAGGGTTCGCCCCTTATAGAGTGATTTATTGTGTGCTTTTCGAAATTCGAAATTTGCGAACCGTTTGCTTTGAGTTTTCTATAAGGGAAGCTCCCAGGTCCGCGTCCTGAACCCCGGGCAACAGGATCATTCCTGGCAAAGAGGAGCTTATCTAATATCATCGTAGATCGGGACAGATAGGTGGAAAGGAAAGTCCTTTTCAGGGCTAGGTACATATATTCGTGTTATTAAATAACACAGAAAAGGGTTATAAGTGAACAAATTTGCCGGGGCAATTTCCCCGGAAATGCCCACTCACCGTTCACCGATGAAGTAGGGCAGGAGGCCTCCTCCTAGAGGGTTTCCTCCTATACAATCTTCGTCTAGGAGGTCCTCTTCTGTGGATTCACCTCCTGCCTCGGCACATGTCTCTCCGGAGAGAGAGCAGGAAGTGCATTTAGCACCAGGGTCTGAAGATCCCTTAGAGGGTCTGGAACACCTGCTGCTCAGAAATAATGTAGAAGCGATCAACGCGACTGATGTTAACTCCGGACTTAACGAAATACGTTCTTGAACTTGATTCAATTTTACGTACCAAAGGTAGAACTACCAAGGACAAAATCAATCTAGTTAAAGAGAAATTTATCCAAATGACATCTAGGATAAACTTTGTTTATGGAAAAATGTCTGAATTAGAAAAGGATAATATTCGTCTCAGAAACGAAAATAATGAATTAAAACAGAGAGAGAGAGGTACAGCCACAATCGACATTTGCGTCGATGGCTGCAATGCCAGTTAGCGTAAAGAGCAAGACCGGCAGAGAAGAGAAAATCGTTCAAGCGGTGAATAAACAAGCACCCGTAGTGTTCTGTTCATCCAAAACAGGGCAAAGTTTGGATGAGACCAAGAGAAAAATCACGCAGCTGGTAAATCCGGCTAAGGATAAAATCAAAGTTAGGGCAATAAGGCCCGCGGGGAAACAAGTCTTAGTAGAGGCCCATTCTGAAGAGAATGTAGAGAAATTAATCAACCACCATAATTTGGCAAAGGAAATCACCGTGGAGCGTCCACGAAAGTGGCGCCCCCGCGTGATTATCTATGATGTGCCAAAGTGGGTCTCTAAAGAGAAACTTTGTGAGCTGGTACATTTGCAAAATCTTGACAATGAAATGTCTGAAGGTGAATTTCGTCAAGAATTTTGCCATAAATTTCAGACTGGACCGAGAAACGATAAAAGTAGTCATCATGTTGTCGAGGTAAGTCCTCGAGTAAGGAAATTATTGCTTACTAAGGGTAGGCTTTATGTCGATTTTTCCTCCCTTTCGGTGACAGACTTCCTAGTAGTCAATAAGTGCCACAAATGTCAGGATCTTGGACATGTGGCCAAGTACTGTCCTCTAGACAAGCAAGTGTGTGCACATTGCGGAGAACAAGACCATCTCCGCAAGGAGTGTAAGAAGTCCAAATTAGAGGCAGTCTGCATAGCCTGTACGAAAAGCGGGAAAAAGAATTGTAGGAAACCTAACTCAACTGACTGTGAGACTTATCAATTTTTGATGAATCGACTTATACAGAAGACAGACTATGGACTCTAAACATTCGACGGATGCTATGAGTGACGTTTCTGATTCGGAGGTTGGTTATTGTTTGTCGGAGAGTGGGACTGGGTGTAGGATCGTGGGTAGCCAGCCTTTATTTCTGTCTCTGTTGTGTGGGACGGCATAAGCCGCCCTCCAGAAAGAGTAGGGACGCTAAAAGGGCTAAAGCTTATCGCGAAAAACTAGCGAGAAATTACCGAAATCCAACCAGATCTGATTCTTCTACACAGACAGACGATTTTGTTGAGGATCGGCTGGTCCGGCCCTCAAGGAAATGGTTTTCATGGCTAAATTTTAAATCTGGAACTCATCATACTCCAAGGGATGTTATAACCAGTGACTTGAATGACAAAAACGGAGAAACTAAACCTGGAAAATACTTACAAAATACTCCATAACACAACCCGATAAATGACCAATTGAAAATAGAACAAATTAATCAAGGAAAAAACCTTGAATCTAATCCAGGGACTTCTCAGGTAGATCCTATCATTTTATATCAGGATTTGCAATTGAACTATAAATTGTCGAGGCTGGAAGCTAGAGATTCACATCACAAACGCTTTGGGATTATTTACATATTACAAAACGTGTTTCCACAAGGAAAGAAATTTCGAACTATATCTCTAAATGCAAACTACATTGTCGTGTTTAAAAACAATAGAGACAAAATGAAAATTCATAGGCTTTGTCAACAGATCGAGCCAAAGAACTCTAGGTTTCTTTTAGAGGCGTTTGAAAAGGCCACTGAAAACCCTCACGGCTATCTGTGTTGGATTGTACTCAGTACACGCCAAATCAATACAGGTATCGAACCGGTGTCCTACCAGGAGAAACGCCTTCTTAATTTATACCCAATTGTTGACCACTTTTCTGAAGGTTTTAATTGAGTGCTTCCCAGAGTGTTTAAATAAACGAGCAACGATCACACTTCAGTCATTTTATCACAGACACAGGCACGATGAGCATTGCCAGACTGAGTAGCCCACTGATTGCAAGGCAACACGCAAATTTGACAGTTTTAGCCAAGGCTAAGCCCATTTTGCGACAAAAACTGTTGAAAAGTGCTAACCCAGAACTAATAAGAGCCATTTCCGAGTGTGTACTCAACGTGTGCAGAGGTCAGGTCAGTTTACCTATAAATTGGTTTAAGCGCTTAAAGAAGCATAAAGCTAGCTGGGCGGTTTTTTTACCTGCTTTTCTACTCCCAATATTGGCTTCACTCGGTAGTGCGCTCGTGTCAAATTTGAGTTAAATGAAGTACGGTAAGCAAATTATACTAACTTCACAGCCAAAAGCTGCCGAAAAGCTTCACCTCGTGGACAAATCACAACCAACTCATCAGAGAAATGAATAAATTACAGCGTACACATTTGGCACCCCCTGAAAAATGCCAGTTGATAAAATATAAGTTGGGGAACTATCTCGATCTTATGTCACAAGTGAGGGAACCATACCTTGAGTCCAATGATATCGAGGTAAATGAGGAAGAGAAGCCAGCAAAGACGAAAGTAGATAAAAACCGATTACCAGTAAAAAAAAAAAAGGTCTTATAACCCTCGCAGGCAAGTGTGGGAGCAACTATGAACGCGCTGAAGAAAATCTATTTCAATCCTGAACACTATGCTGGTTTTGGCACTGCAGACAAACTTCGCCACGCCACCCGTATACAAAATCTAAGATCGAGTCCTTTCTTCAAACACAGGATAGTTATACATTTCATAGGCCGATAAGAAAACGATTCCCCACCAGAAATTATCACGTGACCAACATTGACGACCTTTGGGAAGCTGGTCTAAACGTTATGAACAACGTAAAGGAACACAATAAACCATACGTTTACATCTCGACGGTGATTGATGTTTTCTCGAAATATGCTTGGGCTATACCATTAAAATCAAAAGTAGGGGGCAAAATTACACAAGCGTTTAAAACGATATTCTCTCATCGCACTCCCAAGATATTGCAAACAGATAAAGGAACGGAGTTCGCCAACAAAACCTTTAAAACATTTTTAACCAAACATGGTGTAAAGTATTATACTACAAAAAATAATGTCAAAGCCAGTGTTGTAGAACGTTTCAATAGAACCTTAAGACAAAAATGTAGAAATATTTCACTCATAAAAACACTTATAGATACGTGGACGTTCTTCCTGCGCTTTTAAAGTCCTATTTTAGTTCCTTTCATAGGTCCATAGAGATGGCTCCAAAGGATGTCAATGAAGACAACATTTTGCAAGTTTACGAAAATCTTTATGGTCGGAATGGAGACAAATCACGTAAAGTTAAATTTAATGTGGGAGACCATGTGCGTATATCTAAGGAGAAAATGAAGTTTGCCAAGGGGTACGAGCAAAACTGGCCGGATGAAATTTTACAGATGGACGAGGTGGTATACGGTTCCCCCGTTGTATATAAATTGAAGGATTTGGGTGGGGAGGCCATAGACGGCATCTTTTACTCCGAGGAGTTACAAAAGGTAGCTCTTCGAGAATCATTCAAAATAGACCAAATATTCGACACTAAAGGTCGCGGTCGAAATAAAGTTTTTGGTTAAGTGGAGAGGTTATCCAGTCAAGTTTAACTCGTGGGTTCTGGCTTCAACTATCAACTCGATATGATCAGAACAAAACCGTTTTCCCTCACGCTCGTGAGTAATGCCTCTATGGGGCATTTCACTGACAATACAACTATCAGATTTTCAAACATCTTACCCGAGAGAATAGCGCTGCAAGGAGAATGGGAAGTCGCACTGCAAAAGGTAGGTATACCCTGTGAAATTCTATAACGTAACAAATCACGATAATCAAATCATTGGAACAATGTATAATATGGTAGCGCCAGTGACACATTCAAAATTTAACTTACAATTGCCACATGGTATCGTACACAATTCTAAGGATTTGGTACACGCTGTCAACTCAGTTATACGCGAAAATTTGCAAGTCGAAGACTTTTTCATTTATAACGAGAACAAAAATACTGCCAGGATTAACATCAAATTCGCACAAACCAGTCATATTCCCACCAGCAAATATGTAGGATATGTAGAAAATGCTGAGTCCTCTAGGAGAAGTGTATCGAAAACAGAAATTAAACCCCCTGAAGGCACGAACCAAACATTAAAAAACAAAGCTAGAACTATTACTCCTACTAGAACTCCTCCAAGACCTATCAATCCTAAACCACCAAATCCTCGTAAACCAGACACTCCTCCTACACCAGAAACGCAGGAAAAACCTGACAATCCTCCTAAACCTGCGCCAAAGAACCTCATACATGTATTGGTTTTGTCACCATCTTTGGCCAAGATGATGGGTTTCGAACCATACTCAACGTGGTTGAACAGGAAATTGGCAAACACCCATTTGGATCCGTACATGGGTTTCCCTTACGAAATGTTCATTTACTGTAATCTGATAGTACCACAAGTGGTGGGCAACACGTTTGTGCAAGTCATTGAAAGCGTCTCTGTAGAGTATGAAAAACGTGACAACACCTGCATGACTATTGAAAAGTCCTTCGTTCCACTTAACTCGGTACCTTTGATACAACAGGACTTTAAAATCGTGAATATAGATTTAAGGAACGGTTACGGTGATTTCTTGCCATTTGTAGACGGGCTTTCCTCCACTATAGTTCTAACGTTTCGTCCGAAACAGACATAATGGAGCTGGATACAGTCACAAGGTATTACTTAAACCAGGCAGGAGGAGCATTATACAATGGAGATTTTCACTTGTACAGAGGCAAGCGTTATCAAAAGGGTAGCGGCTTGTTCTCTGCTCTAGGTGCTCTTTTCAGAACCGTGTTACCGTTTTTCAAGAGCGGTGTGAAAGCTATCGGTAAAGAGGCATTGAAAATGGGGGCCATTGTGCTTCCAGATGTTGCAAGTTCGGGGATACCGCCAAAAGAATCATTAAAGACTAGGCAGAAGGAGGCAGGAACTAACTTGAAAAGGAAAGCTGATGTAAAGATAGACTCTATGATAGGCACTGGGCTATTAAAGCGCCCGAAGGGTGAAATATATAATCAGTTTAAGAATCAACGCCGAAGACGTAAGGTGCTAGACGTATTTTCATAATGGCTGACGAATCGATTGGTGCACATGAGTTCCGAACTAGACATCTTTAAAGACTTGCCCGTTATAATGAACGTGGAGGAGTACCGTTACATTTCTCTAAACCCTCAAAATACACTTATGAAAAACGCCCCCATCACATTTCATTACTCTGGCAATGCAGACGATTACCTCGACATGACTTATGTAGTTCTTGAGCTGTTCGTGCGAATAGTGGATGACGGTGGAAACGACTTGAAAGAGGACAAGCAGGTTACCTTTGTAAACAATTCTCTTAATTCCGATTGGAAGTATCACTCAACAATGTCACAGTTTCCATTATTCAGCCAGGCTACCCCTATAGAACATACATAGAAACGTTGCTCCATTATTCGGAAGATGTCATGAACAGCAGACTACAGTCCTCGCTCTGGAAAAAGGACAAGGGAGGAATGATGGACGCGTATGTAGCAAATGATGTGGCGATGATCATGATGTAGCAATTAAGTGGCGTAACGACTATACCAAAGAAGCAAAGTTGTCCAGTTAATGGGTAATCTTTCCAATGCACTCTATAATCAGGAAAATCTGCTCTTGAACAATGTGAGCGTTACCATCAAACTCTCACCCTCTTCACCCAGCTTTCATCTCTTTTCGGATACAAAGAACTCTAAAGCCTACACAGAGATTCAGTCTGCTAGACTGATTTTGAAAGCTGTGAGACCGTCGCCGACCATCAAGCTTGCACATCAGGCGGTGTTAGCAAAGAGTAATGCAAAGTACCATCTCAAAGATGTAGCATTTCACGCTCTTAATATTCCAAAGGGGGTTAGTAACATGACTTTCAATGACTTTTCATAGGGCAAATACCCCGAAGAGTGGTTGTGGCAATGGTTGTCGACCAGGCATACAACGGTAACATTAACAAAAACCCATACAAATTACAGCACTATGAAATGAATTGTTTTCAACTGTATGTGAACGGCCAGCCTTTTTCCTCACAACCCCTACAGCCCGATTTTGATGCCGGTCACTTTCTCCAATGTTTTCAAACCCTTCAAGATGGCCTCGGGATACACTTTAAGGACGAAGGGCATTCCATTTCCAGACATCAATATTCTCACGGCTATACCATTATGGTATTGGATCTAACAGCCGATATGAGCGCTAACGAGTCTTACATTTCAGGGCAACGACACGGCACTGTGTCTATAAGTATAGGTTTTAAAGATGAAACTCCAGAACCTATCAATCTGTTGGTGATGGTAGAAGTACATCGCACTATAGAAACTGATGCTAACAGGACCATTTTGGTATCATGAATAGGCTGATATACACCGGCTTCTGTCTAACTGTACCCCACACTTTTTAGGTGTGTACGCTTGCGATCAATTGTCGATAAATTTGCATAATAGGCAGCTTCCCATAGCAGTTGTCATTAACACTGATCCAAGCACGAAACCAGGGAAACATTGGGTCTGCATCTTTGTTGCAAAGAACGACCGGGGTGAATATTTCGAGAGCTAAGGTATAGAACTTCTTTCGGGGGAAATTCTAAATTTTTAAATCGATGTTGTGGTACAAGATGGACTCACAAGGCTAGAAGGTTGCAAGGCAATTACAGCACCACTTGTGGCCATTACGTCGTTGCTTACCTATCTCAACGCTTCCAAGGCCTGCGCAAGGAGAAATTCTTTTCAAAATTCAGCATAAGTGATTTTAATCACAATGATGACGTCATTAAAAGGACCTACATTCTTGGTAGATGCTCACAAACTACACATCAGAGATGCATATCGTTAAAGGTTAGTATTGATACAAATTGTGTATGAATATGCATATACCACTCTGATACATTTATGTTGCTAATTCCTGTATTGTTTTTTTTTTTTAGAAGGTGCATGTGTGGTTAATTGGCGAATGAAAATAATGTTCTACATAAGAGGCGTTCTTGTTTTTACAGTGACATGGAGAGGCCTGGACCGCTTTCGGATGTTTTCTTCTTGAACAGCAAGCAGTCCAAGTTTGCAGCCGTTGGGTTTTCACCTAAGTCTCCACACAAGATCGTGGTGACCGTTGGTGGACGACGCAGCGCGGTGGTTCTGGGTTCAACAGAGTGGCAGAAGCTTGCAGAGGCGATACCGACTATACAGAGCTTGACCCTTCATCTAAGAGAGTGACAATTAACCAACCGACTATCCATACTTTTTAAACGTTTATTTGGCGCACAAAATATTATCATCAAAATGGACGGTCGCTGTATATCGCTGAGTATGCAGGAATGGAGTACACTAGAAAGCCTACAGCATATGGTCATCGACATCATATATCACAAGAAGAAAGAAGAGTTCGAAGTACAAAATCAAATAGCAGCCTATCGCAAGTATTTGCTTCACGCCCACGTTTCCGGTGGAAAAATGAACTACACTGAATACACAAGATACATTCATTGCGCAACTTTTAGAGTGTTCCTAGAGATGGAGCATTTTCTATAACCGATATTCATCAGAGAGTTGGACCAGGAAGCCATGGACAAGTCCAAACAAGTTTAAGGCGAGGTCGCACCGTGATGACGTCACGAAAACACCTGCATGAACAAGTAGGAACACGAGAACCTCCCGAACAAGTCCAGGCATGACGGAGCATCTGATATTCATTGGACCAGGTAGCCATGGACAAGTTCAAGGCGAGGTTGTACCTGCTCCGTGATGACGTCACGAAAACACCTGCTCCTCTGTCCAAACATGAACACCTTATAACGTCACGAACAAGTCTTCCGCAAACCATGAACCTAGTGATAAAGTTTCCGAAAAATGGTCGTCGTCTCACAATGATGGAGCCAAATGAACGCCAACTTTATTCATCATTCGCCAGTAGATGTGGACGCTGTATGGGCGGAGCTTACACCAGAAGCTAAAGGAATTTACACCCCTTACCGCCGCTGATGCACTAAAAGCACTACAACCTCCCCACCACCACTACCCACATTGACGGTCCTCCCCCTCTCACCAAACCCAATGTGTGTCAGTAGCTAAAGTTCTACAGAGAAGTCAACATGATCAACGACGCGTTACGCCAACTAGCTACAGTAACGAGGAACTCTGAGTATGTATCAGTGTGATCGTTACAGCCGAACGTACCATACGTCGTGGTAGGGGTTCGGAACATATCCACAAAGCACGGACCCAGGACGCTTGTTCGCCTCGAAAACGGGAAAGAAGTGTTTCTACCTACAAGATTTAACAATCTTTCTGCAGAACTCATCAACCAGCTCAACTCGTTCGACTTTTACATCGTGTACCAGGGTGAAGAGGTACTCAGAAACGGCTACCGGAGACACGTATTGAAGTTTACACCGAAATAAACCACATGCCCTGTCAAACAGATCCGGTGGGGGTAGGCAACAATGTATTTGTCAAACTAGTTTTTGACAACCAAAATCACGTCACAACAAGCGGTGAGTACCCAGCAAACATCAAACTCATCTCAACAGAAATCTCCTTTTTCGAAGACAAAAATGTCACCGTCAAATTAGGAACCAAGAACTCCGACGTCGTGGAAGTCAGGTGCCTCCCGTCTAAAGCACTCCACTACGGCATAGACGCACGCTGCACCATCTACCTCGGAACCATAGACAAGACTCCAGCCCTAGAGTACAAGGTCACATCGGCAGAATGCTTCACAACCGATCCATCAGCGATTTCGTCGTCCCCATCGCCATTCCGTCGGCCCAGGAACACCTCAACATCAACTTTTCCCACATGTCACTTACCTGCGTGACCAAACCACGCGAGGAGGAGGAAAGCAGCAGCGACGAAGACAGTGAAGTGTCGTTTCTCAAAAAGACATATACCACATATTTTAAAATAGTTTTTTGTAAATCCAGCGCCGACTGCGCCCACCAGTGATGTGTTAACTGCACAGCCATTTTTTTTGTAACCGCCGAAACTCACAATGTTTGTAATCCCACCAGTGATGTGTGAACTGTACCGCCATTTTTTGTAAAACCGCCTGTGTGCCGCCATGTGTGAACTGCAACGCCATTTTTGTAAAGGGTAAAAACCTCCATTTTGTAAAGGGTAAAAACCCTTCATTTTTATTAATTTTTATTTTGTATAATAAAAATACTCAGTCCGCCTTTTTAATTGTATTTAATCTTTCCATTTTTCTAAAACCGCCGCCACCGTGTGAACTGCACCGCCATTCTTGTAAAGGGTAAAACCACCATTTTGTAAAGGGGTAAAACCTCCATTTTTATTTTGTATAATAAATATATTCAGTACCATCATTTTGCATTTTAATTGTATTTAAACAAATTCTTTTTGTATCACATATATGTTAATTTTCTGTATAATAGAAAGAATACCCCTTTTCCGGTGATTTAAATTGAAAAAGCTTTGATATCAAATTGTACCTCATCACTTCCACCCCCCACCCAACCACGCCCACCTCACCCCACTTTTGATATTAGCAATCAATTAAATCACCGGAAAAGGGATATATACTACTTACCGGAGACACTGTATTTGTTGGAATACCAGGATTTAACTCTTAAAGACCCAAGAGGCAGTGATCCCCTGGATTTTTCCAACGAACCACCTTTTCTCTATATTGACTTTTATTCTTGTACCTGCTGATAATAGTCGCTATAATACTATCAACGTTGTCAGCATCTGGTATTAGGTACTGTTACATATATCTATTTGTATTTGGAAATTGTAATACATGTTTTGTTTACAAGAAATAAGTAGTTATTTTGTTATTTTGCTTAGAAGTAATACATTTATTTAGTTGATTTCTAACAATCTTGTATTGTAGAAGTAAAAGTATTTAGTTAAAATTTTAAGTGTTTTCAGAAGAAGAATTTTTTTTTTAATTTGTAAAAGTAGTTATGTTTAGATGATTTTTTTTTGTAAAATAATATGTTAAGTAGAAACAAATATTAATATAACTTTGTAGTTTTGTTTAGTTTTTGTAATAGCACACAATAATTTGTGCTCCCTTCTTTTGCATTAGATTTAGATAAAAAATATAACAATCTAAAGAAATCGTAAAAGAAATTTGGAAATTAAGTGATATAAATTACCAGGTTTAAAAATAAGGTACCTGGTGTAAAAGATTTTTTTTTTTGTGTACAGAAACTAGTTAGGCGTTTTTATTTAGGCAAATGTTAGATACAAATTTATATGTCCACCGCAATAAGACTAAATTTAAGGCGACCATCGGACTATTAAAATATATCATTATTGGTAAAATTATGAAAAAAAGTTATCCATTATAATATAATTTCCAATTTGCTAGAAATAACATCTGTGCAGAGAAACCGAATGAGTAATGCCAAGTTCAGTTAAAATTTGGATCATCAATTTATAATTCCATTGCAAAAAGCTAAATTTTTGTTCGATTGTCGGATTTTCACATTCCGGCAAATGAATTCATGCATTATCGGTAAAATCAAGAACAAACTCCTATACGTGTAAAATATAGGTAAAGTAATAGTATACCAAATGTGTAGAGTTACAAATTAGTCACGCCTATATCAGTACAAGACCGGGTAATCGCATATTTCCCCTGCCAAAAAGCTAAATATATTATTAACAGTCGACTGTTATTTTCCGGCGACAGAATTGATACGTTATTGATAAAAAGACAAAACAATTTAATGATGTAAAATGTTCACAAAATAGTGCTATTATCATATGTGCAGAGAAACTGAAAACCACACGTGCTTATTTATCAAACGGTGTTGATATTTCAATCGCAAAAAACAAAACGTATGGCCGGTTTCAGGTTATTACCTGTCGGCATGTCAAACGGTGCATTATTCATTGATAAAATGTTTTTTATTATTGTAAAATATTGCCAAAGAAATTGTATTGTCACCTGTGAAGAGAAACTAGTCAGTAATGCTACTTTAAAGTAAACATTTCAGATACATATCCCCAGGAAAGATCCAAAATTAATGCCGGGTCGTCGGAGTCTTACTTGAACGCTAGTATTGTGGTATAATTATGCACATATTATTCTTGTTAAAATTGCCAATTTCCTAGTAATGAAATCTGCTTAAAGAAACATTTATGAGGGACTATTGCAGTTAAAATTTCATGGTTAATTACTAATTCCACCGCAAAAAGGGCAAATTTATGGCCGGATTTCAGGATCTTACTTGCCGTCAATAGAATGTATATATATTCAGTAATAAGATTGAACCACGTATTTTAATGTAATATTTTTTACAGTATACTAGTTTTTTCATATGTTCAAAAAATTGACAGTGATGTTTCTTTTAGCTAAAATTAGATGATCAATTCATTTTTGCATTTATATATATATATACTGAGAATTCCAAAAATGTATACATACTTTCATAGTAGATATTCATTTAATATATTTCAAAGTTGCACCGAAAAACAACAGAAATGTATAGTATGATGTTCTGTAAACAGATGTGTTTCTCATACATTATGATGGCGTTGCTACGTGACAGGTAAATCAACAATGAAAAATGTAGCCAATATTATCGTAAATCAACGGTGACCAAACGAAGCCAAGATTACGGCATGATGTTCTATAAATAGATGTGACTTGCATTATGTTATGCTAGTGTTGCTACGACCAAATGGAGCCAAGGTTATCGTACAGCGGCGGAAAATTTTTTGAAGTGGAACTGAAAAACCGAAATGTTGAAATTCGAAGGCAATGAAGACATGTGTACAGAACAGATCCGCCAAAGTGAGTAACAACTGCATGCATTCGAGGCAAATTTGAGACTGATGGTACCGTATACCGTAGAAAACCAGCTACACTGGCAATACTTTAGGAAGAAATTAAAACGGCATATGCTGTAATATGCTGTTTCTCAAACGTTGCTCAATCAGTAGTTCAACGTACTCGGAAGTTTATAGACGCCGATGGTGGGTATTTTGAGCAACTGCTATAACTGTAAAAGTCTAAGATGATTAGTGCTGATATTTTTCTGTTTGTGTGAATTCAGTTTTGTAATGTTAACAGTTTTTTCTTTGATTGAAGTGTGTATACATTTTTGGCACCCTCTGTATATGTAGATATATCAGTTAACATTTCCAACCACAGTATGCTAATTGTGTTATCGTTGATCTTACTGTTAACTGCCGGCGACAGAACTGCTCCGTTACTAATAAAAATACGAATAACAATTTAGTGATGTAAAATGTTCACAAAGTAGGTTGTATTACCACAGAAACTGAGTCGTTTATACATATTTATATAAAAATGTGTGATCCGTTTAATTTCCAACATAAAAGACAAACTTTTGACTATTTCGGGTTTTTACTGACGGCATGTCAAACAGTGCATTTTCTATTCGATGCAGAACAACATTTTACTATTATAAAACATTTCTAAAGTACCAGTATTTTTAATTGTGCGGTCAGCTGATATTCCGCCAAAGTTAACTAATACATTCAAATTTTCACCTGAAAAAGGCCAAATGAGCTATTGGCCTCTTACTTTCCGGTTCATAAAACTGTTCATTATCTCTAATTTTCTAAAAAATATTTTTCTTGTAAATTCTTCCCAAAATTGTAATGTCGTCTAAAAAGAAAAGCTGGATGCTTATTTCATTTTAAATTGGTTTATCAATTTATAATTTCTTCGCAAAAAATCTAAATTTGCAACTGTGGTTCGGAATCTTACTTGCCGGAAACATAATCCCTCAATTATCGGTAAAAAGCAACCACAATTTTTATGTACAATATTAACAAAGTACTCATATTTTTTTTCAATGTGTAAAGAAACTGACACAGTGACGCCCTATTTCAGTTAAAATTGTATGATTAATTTATAAATCCACGAAAACGGCTAAATTTATGATAGGCCATCGGGCTTCATCTATTAGACCAGTGAAATGCTGCATTGCCGGTAAAATCCAGAACAAAACCTTATTTGTATAAATATTGCTAAACAGATGGTATTGCCACCTGTGCAGAAGAATAAGACGTCTATTTTACTATAAAACTGCGAAATAAAATATTTCCACCCCCAAAATTCTAAATATATTACCGGTGATCGTGCGGGTAATTACGGGCAAAAAATTTCTCAATTATCAATGAAAATACGAAACATATTTTGTGGATGAAAAATGTGTACAAAGTGCAGAGAAACTGAACTGTAAGTATTTATTTCACCAAAATTTGGCGATTAAATTATAATATTTCATCGGGAGAATAAAAATCAAATGTATGACCGGTTTTTTGGTTGCTACCTATCGACATGTTTAACAGTGCATTATGGAAAAAATGGAAAAATTTTACTTATATTAAAAAATTATTACCCAGGTATTAGTATTTTAACTTGTGGAAGGAAACTGACCAGTGAAGCGATTTTCAACCGATGTTAAATTCAAGAAGTACAGTCCGGACTTTTATCTGCACGCTAGTAAAGCGGTTCAATACCGGTAAAATTACGAACGTGATACTATTCTGTTAATATTGCCATATTCCTAGTAATGCCATTTTTGCAGTAAAACTGAATCAGTAATGCCCGTTTCGGTTAAAATTGTTTGATTAAATTTTAGCCTTTTCCACCACAAAAAGGCTAAATTTATGACCGGCAATCAGGCTGTCACTTGCGGAAGTAAAATGGCGCATTATTAGCAAAATCAAGAACAAACTATTTTTATGTAAATTAGTAACTGCTATTATTGCCACCTGTAAAATGTTCACAAAATAGATTATATTACCACAGAAACTGAACAGTACATACTTATTTCTCCAAAAAGTGTGTGATCCTTTTAAATTCCACCGCAAAAATCGAAACGTATAACCGGTTCCGGGTTGAAACCTAACAGCATGTAAAACGGTGCATTATCGGTAAAATGAGGAGCCTCATGTAAAATATTACGAAAGTACTAGCATTGCAACTTGTACAGAGAAACTGCCCAATAATGGAGGTTTGTGATATAAAATATTAGTTGCATTTTCCATTGCAAAGAAGCTAAATTTATAAAGGGCAATGGGGCTCTTACTTGCCATCTAGTAAAACGGTACGTTATAGGTAAAATTATGATCTCACTATTGTTGTAAAATATTATCATAATCTTTATAATGCTATCTTTGCAGAGGAACTGAATCAATCAGTTAAAATTATTATGATGTATTTATAATTCTACCACAAAAAGGCCAATTTCATAACCGGAAACTGGGCGGTCAGTAGTATATATCCCTCCTCGCGTGATTTTTATATCAAAATGATATCAAAAGTGGTGGGGGGTAGGGGTGGTGGGGGAGGTGGTGGTGGTTAGAGGTGGGGGTAGTGGTGGTGGGGGTGTTGTGGGGGTGGGGGGTTGATATCAAAATCTCAATTTGAATTGATATCAAAATTTCTGTTTGATTAAGCGATAGCAAAATCTCTGGTTGATCGAGTGTTGGATTTAAATCTCCGAAAAAAGTGTGTGTGATCAATTAATTACGCTGTAAAAAAATGGAGAGCCCTTCCGCCACTGCGTTGGCAGTTCGCCACTGCTCTCTCCCCCACCGCTCGCTCTCGCCGCTCGAGCGCACAATGCTTTTTGTTCCCTCGCTTTGTTCACCCCGCACAATGCTTTTTTGCGTGAATTCGGGGGCATCTTTTATTCTTCAATGGGTGGTTTCTTATTCGTTTGTATATATTCTTTTTAACAAAAACTCTGTATTTTCTCACACAGGGTTAGAAAAGTCAGAAACAATATGTGTGGGTTTTTCTTTACAGAGCCAAACTAAAAAGTTCTTTTTCTTACTAAACACGTTGGCTCTCTCTGTACACCACACAATGCTTTTTGTTCCCTCACATGGGAGTTGTCACGGTGTTTTCAAAAGTCGAAAACAATATGTGGGTATTTTAAAAGTTTCTTTTCTTACTAAACACGTTGGCTCTCTCTGTATTTCTAAAAATCTATTATTTTTACAAGGAAACAAAAAACATTCTTCTAAAATCCTATCTTCAGAGACATTTAAAAGTTCTTTCTTAGTATGTTTTTCGGGGGGAGAAGACATTGTTAATAAAAGTTCTTTCACATTGACATGGGTGACATTCGTTTGTATATATTCTTTTTAACAAAAACTCTGTGTTTTCTCACACAGAGTTAGAAAAGTCAAAAACAATATGTGAGGGTTTTTCTTTACAGAGCCAACTAAAAGTTTCTTTTTCTGTATTTCCATGCTTTGTTCACGCGTGTTTATAAAAGAATTCGGGGGCCATCTTTTCTTCTTCTAAAAAACCGAGTCAATGGATTGTTTCTTATTCGTTTGTATATATTCTTTTTAACTTGTATATATTCTTTTTTAACAAAAACTCTGTATTTTCTCACACAGGGTTAGAAAAGTCAAAAACAATATGTGTGGGTTTTTCTTTACAGAGCCAACTAAAAGTTTCTTACTAACACACAGTGACAGAAAAAAAGTCAAAAACAAGGGGATTCTTTTTTCTTCTTCTAGCAAACTCCCACCGCGTACCCGATGGAAGATTAAAAAAATGAATATACCTTCCCCCACCATTTGTACGACGATTGGTTGTAGGGTTATGCATGCGCAGTAGAAACCTCACCTTCTCATTGGTTGTGGGCGTGGTCTTTGTTGTCTATTGGGTGTGGGCGTTGTCTTTTGTTGTCTATAAAAGTTCAATCGCGACGAAAGATGCTTATATCACGTGGTAATCATGTCTGCCAAGGTTGTCAACTACGGAGACGAATCTTCTGCCGATCAATCTTCTACAAACACTTCCATCAGTGACCAGGGGCCCGAGTCTTCGAGGAATAACGGAAACTCCGGTACTGGGAGTCTAGTTGAAGGGTTCACGTCGGTTTTAGAACAGTTCCTCAACAAAAAGAAAAGTTGTGATCATCGCAAGAGAACACGTTATGGGGGCAAGCTCACTCTTAAGAGAACACGTGGCTTCTCGGGCGGTGTGGCCAGCAAAAGTGATCAGACCGGAAACGGTGAACCATACCGTCCTGCTGCCTCGTCTTCTACCGGAGCTGCTTCGTCTTCTACCGGAGCTGCCTCGCCTTCTACCGGAGCTGCCTCGCCTTCTACCGGAGCTGCTTCGTCTTCTACCGGAGCTGCTTCGTCTTCTACCGGAGCTGCTTCGTCTTCTACCGGAGCTGGCTCGCCTTCTACCGGAAATGGTGTACCACCTTCTCTTGTTGACAGCATTGTGCCACAGGTAAGTGCAACCTTGCAACCATCTTTCGAAATTATTAACCATAGCCAGAGGGCAACTAAAAAATTTTATTCTGGGTACTCTGAAACTGAAATTATGGTGAGTTCGATGCCTAAAGATGCAGATCCTGACCAATGGGTTTCCAAAGTGTTTCATGATTATTTATCATTTGTTGATGACAATCTGCTAAAAAATCAACCAGGGTTCGTAGGAATAACCGTTCATGATACCAAAAATCCTGCTAGACCTTTTAACATGAGTGTACGTAGGTTTGATCAGGTAAACCCCGAGGCCGTATTGAAATCAATGGAGAAAATAATGCAAAGTAACAAAGAATTTTTGTTGGGAGGGGCAATCAAAATTTCGTGTATTTGGACAAATGAAATATCAGGTTCATGTTACAAACGCTGCGACGACTGTAGTAAAAACAAAGGTATTATAGAAATTAAAAACAAAGACAATCTTTGTCTACCTAGAGCCATCGCAGTGTGCAAATCCAAAATTGACGGGGATGTTCATTATGGTTCTATTACGCGATATGACCGTCTGCAAAAACAAAAAGCTGTAGAGTTGTGTGAGAAAATAGGCAAAACCGATGGCCCGTTTACACTTGACGACGTGAAACTCTTTGAAATAGCGCTAAAGGAGTATCCTATCACTGTTTTTGGTGGTCATAATGGTAAAAATGTCCTCTACAAGTCGGAAATTAACACCGATAAACACATCGACGTAATATTCCACGACAGCCATTTTAATGCAATTGTAAACCTACACGGGGCATTCAAATGTAAGTGGTATTGCCGACATTGTAATTTTCCCTCACTTAATAAAAAAGAAACTCACAGGTGTGATCTAAACTGTGTCAAGTGTCGACAGAGGTGTCCAACATCATTTGATAGGTATGTGAAATGCGATTCATGTCATCGCGATTTCAACGGGGAGACCTGTTTTAATAATCATTTGATTAAGGGGAAATATTACCCTAAATCCATGTCAGTATGCGACGTGGAAAAAGTATGCCCGTTGTGTAACAAACTTGTGAATATGAGGCTTAGGAAAACTCCTCACCAGTGCGGAGAAATTTATTGTGTTACTTGTAAGGTCCATGTGAATGCCAACCACGAGTGCTACATTCGGCCGTACAATTCACCAAATTTGCGAAAGAATTTCGTGTTCATGTTCATAGATTTCGAGTGTACTCAGAACACGCTTTATTCCACAGACGTGTTTGAACACATTCCTAATCTATGTATAATGCATAAAAGTTGTGGTCTGTGTGTGGACAAGTCTCATAAGATGTCCTATTGTACACAGTGTAGTGTTAAAGAATGGGTATTCGACAAGGAGCCTGTAAAAGAATTGTTTGACCACATCACACAACCAGGGTTCGAATCCCGTGACATTATTGTCATAGCACACAACTTGAGGTCGTATGATGGCCAGTTTTTGTTAAAACACATGGTGGGCACCCTAAATTGGGACCCCGAACTCATTATGAATGGAAGCAAAATTTACAGAATGAAGTATAAGAGTGTAACTTTTCTAGACTCATTGAATTTCATTCCTATGCCACTGTCTCACTTTTCAAAAACCTTTCAACTCCCTGAATGTAAAGGTTATTTTCCTTACCTGTTCAACACCAAGGAAAACGAAAAGTATGTTGGTCCTGTACCTGAGCAAAAATATTTCTGCCCAGATGGCATGAGTGTTGATGACCGCAAGACTTTCGAGCAGTGGCATAATGAAAAGTTGTCCTCAAATTATGTCTTTGACATGAAAAAAGAAATGGTTACTTACTGTAAAACTGACGTTTATCTCTTGAGTCAAGGTGTTTCCAAATTTAGGAAACAATTTATTGACGAGAACGGTATTGACCCGTTTAGAGAATGCGTCACCATAGCTCAGGCATGCATGAATGTGTATAGGAAACGGTTCATGCCAAGAAATAAAATACCACTTATTCCCGCAGGAGGATACCGTTTAGCTGATAAGCAATCGCGGGTAGCGTGTATCTGGCTGTCTTGGTTGGAACAGCAGCAATCAACCATCATACAGCATGCTTATCGGTGTCAGGAAATTAAAGTTTTAGGGCATAAAGTGGACGGGTACAAAGAAGAAGGGAAATGTGTCTATTTCTTTCATGGATGCTTCTACCACGGTTGCACACGTTGTTACCCGAATAGGAATTCAAGGTTATACAACACTGGCAACCAGACCATGAGTTCCAGATACGAGGACACCGTGAAGGTCACGAAGATGATGAGGCATGCTGGGTATAACGTGACCGAGATGTGGGAGTGTGAGTTCAATGGTTTGATTAAGACCAATAGGGTTTTGGCTGAATTTGTCAAAAGTTTTCCCTACCCCGAACCTCTCAATCCACGAGATGCCTTCTTTGGTGGACGTACAAATTGTACGAAAACCTACTGCGAAGCCTCTGGAGATATGAAAATGTTTTACTATGATGTGTGCAGTTTGTACCCGTTCGTAAATAAGACCAAGGCTTACCCTGTTGGACACCCAAAAATTCATGTGAATAATTTACCAAATTTGCAAGATGTTGAGGGCGGTATTGTAAAGTGTAAAATTCTTCCCCCAGAAAGACTGTACCACCCCGTCCTGCCGTCGCGCATTAACGGTAAACTTATGTTTCCGCTATGCCGAACATGTGCAGAGATGGAGAATCAGACAGAGTGCACGCATACAGAGGACGAAAGATGTATGACAGGAACCTGGGTAGTGGACGAGATTAAAGTCGCATTAGAGGAAGGTTATAGCGTGATTCATGTGTATGAAATATGGGAATATGACATGGTACGCTATAACCCCATCACTGGAGAAAAGGGGCTTTTTCAGGACTATGAATCAGTTTCTGAAAATTAAAACCGAAGCCTCCGGTTGGCCCAAAGACTGCGACACTCCTGCCATGAGAAACGAGTATATCGCACGATTTTTGGAAAAAGGCGTGGCACTGGATAAAGACGCTATTGAAATCAATCCTGGCAGACGTGAGTTGGCCAAACTGATGTTAAACTCCTTTTGGGGAAAATACGGCCAAAGAGATAACTTGTCCACGTGCGAGCTTGTGAAAGATTATTCGAGGCTCATAGACCTACTTAATGACCCAGGTGTAGAGGTACAGTCTTACCTGCCCGCTACAGAGGAGGTAATGTATGTGGCGTGGAAACATTGCGAACAGAATCCTAAATTGAATTTTACTAGTAACACAGTAATAGCTGCATATACAACTGCCCATGCAAGAATCGAACTCTATTCCTACCTTAGGAGATTGGGCGAACGCGTGTGTTATTTCGACACAGATTCTGTTATAGCCACGTACAGACCGGGGGAATGGATGCCAACCACGGGGCCATTTTTAGGCTGTATGACAGATGAAATAGAAAAGTACGGCGATGGAGCGTATATTTGCAGATTTGCATCTACAGGTCCAAAAAGTTACACCATAGAGGTTAAGTGTGGAGATAAGACGCACTCTGTCTGTAAAATTAAAGGCATGACCCTCAACTCGGGGAATTTGGAAAATGTAAACTCCGACGTTATCAGGAACACCGTGCTGAGGGATAATTCAATGTCGGTAGTACTTGAAGGCACACAGATTTCTAGGAAATTTCTAGGAACTGTGGTAACTGAGTCTTCAGTGAAAACCTATAGGATGGTGGTCAACAAACGTGTACAGTGTGAAAACTTTGATTCCTACCCGTATGGGTATAAAAGAAGGCGTGTCTAAATGAGATCACATCAGTCGCCCACAATGTCTACTATCCAACACTTTAAATTTAATTTCCCGTGCACTATGCTAATTGCAGGTTCGTCGCGGTGTGGTAAGTCTACATTTGTGAAAAATTTAATTAGTAATGCAGACAGAATGTTTGACAGACCCGCGAGAAAAGTGTTGTGGTGTCATCCATTAGAATATTCTCCTAAACCAAGCCCGTTCTTCGCAACCCATGCTGGTATACCAGATTTGGACACTGTTAACGAGGGGGATTTAGTTATTTTGGATGATTTAATGTATCAAGCCTCCGGGGAAAACGTGTCAAATTTTTTCACTAGAGATTCACATCACAAACGCTTTGGGATTATTTACATATTACAAAACGTGTTTCCACAAGGAAAGAAATTTCGAACTATATCTCTAAATGCAAACTACATTGTCGTGTTTAAAAACAATAGAGATAAAATGCAAATTCATAGGCTTTGTCAACAGATCGAACCAAAGAACTCTAGGTTTCTTTTAGAGGCATTTGAAAAAGCTACTGAAAACCCACACGGGTATCTAGTGTTGGATTGCACTCAGTACACGCCAAATCAATACAGGTATCGAACCGGCGTCCTACCAGGGGAAACGCCTTCTTATTTTATACCCAATTGTTGACCACTTTTCTGAAGGTTTTATTTGTGTGCTTCCCAGAGAGTTTAAATAAACGAGCAACGATCACACTTCAGTCATTTAATCACAGACATAGACAGGATGAGCATTGCCAGACTGAGTAGCCCACTGATTGCAAGGCAACATGCAAATTTGTCAGTGCTAGCCAAGGCTAAACCTATTTTGCGACAAAAACTGTTGAAAAGTGCTAACCCTCAGCTAATTAAAGCCATTTCCGAGTGTGTACTCAACGTGTGCAGAGGTCATGTTAGTTTACCTATAAATTGTTTAAAACGCTTAAAGAAGCATAAAGCTAGCTGGAGAAAATTAATTAACAAACGACTTTCCTTAAATTAAAAAAAAATATTCTTGTACAGAGAGGAGGTTTTTTACCTGCTTTTCTACTCCCGATATTGGCTTCACTCGGTAATGCACTCGTGTCAAATTTGAGTTAAATGAAGCACGGTAAGCAAATTATACTAGCTTCACAGCCAAAAGCTGTCGAAAAGCTTCACCTCGTGGACAAATCACTTAACCAACTCATCAGAGAAATGAATAAATTACAGCGTACACATTTACCACACCCTGAAAAAGGGCAGTTGATAAAATATAAGTTGGCCAACTATCTCGATCTTATGTCACAAGTGAGGGAACCATACCTTGAAACCAATGGTATCGAGTCACAAGTGAGGGAACCATACCTTGAAACCAATGGTGTCGAGGTAAAGGAGGAAGAGAAATCGACAAAGACGAAAGTAAATAAAAGCCGATTACCAGTAAAAAAGTCTTATAACCTTCGCAGACAAGTGTGGGAACAACTATGAACGCACTGAAGAAAATCTATTTCAATCCTGAACACTATGCTGGTTTTGGCACTGCAGACAAACTTCGCCACGCCACCCGTATACAAAATCTAAGATCGAGTCCTTTCTTCAAACACAGGATAGTTATACATTTCATAGGCCGATAAGAAAACGATTCCCCACCAGAAATTATCACGTGACCAACATTGACGACCTTTGGGAAGCTGGTCTAAACGTTATGAACAACGTAAAGGAACACAATAAACCATACGTTTACATCTTGACGGTTATTGATGGTTTCTCGAAATATGCTTGGGCTATACCATTAAAATCAAAAGTAGGGGGTGAAATTACAGAAGCGTTTAAAACTATATTCGCTCATCGTACCCCCAAGATATTGCAAACAGATAAAGGAACGGAGTTCACCAACAAAACCTTCAAACATTTTTAACCAAACATGGTGTAAAGTATTACACTACAAAAAATAATGTCAAAGCCAGTGTTGTAGAACGTTTCAATAGAACCTTAAAGACGAAAATGTGGAAATATTTCACACATAAAAATACATATAGATACGTGGACGTGCTTCCTGCACTTTTAAAGTCTTACAATAGTTCCTTTCATAGGTCCATAAAGATGGCTCCAAAGGATGTCAATGAAGACAACATTTTGCATGTTTACGAAAATCTTTATGGTCGGAATGCAGACAAACCACGTAAAGTTAAATTTAACGTGGGAGACCATGTGCGTATATCTAAGGAGAAAATGAAGTTTGCCAAGGGGTACGAGCAAAATTGGACGGACGAAATTTTACAGATTGACGAGGTGGTATACGGCTCCCCCGTTGTGTATAAATTAAAGGACTTGGGTGGGGAGGCCATAGACGGTATCTTTTACTCCGAGGAGATACAAAAGGTAGCTCCCCCGGAATCATTCAAAATAGACAAAATACTCGACACTAAAGGCCGCGGTCGAAATAAACAGTTTTTGGTTAAGTGGAGAGGTTATCCGACCAAGTTTAACTCGTGGGTACCGGGTTCGAGTATCAGCTCGATATGATTAGAACAAAACCATTTTCCCTCACGCTCGTGAGTAACGCCTCTATGGACCATTTCACTGAGAATACAACTTCCAGATTTTCAAACATCTTACCCGAGAGAATAGTATTGCAAGGAGAATGGGAAGTCGCACTGCAAAAGGTTAGGTACCCTGTGAAATTCTTTAACGTAACAAATCACGAAAATCAAATCATTGGTACAATGTATAATATGGTAGCACCAGTGACACATTCAAAATTTAACTTACAATTGCCACATGGCATCGTGCACAATTCTAAGGATTTGGTACATGCTGTCAACTCAGTTATACGTGAAAATTTGCAAGTCGAAGACTTTTTCATTTATAACGAGAACCAAAATACTGCCAGCATCAACATCAAAGTCGCACAGAACAGTCATATCCCCAGCAGAAAATATGTAGGATATATAGAAAATGCTGAGTCCTCTAGGAGATCGAAAACAGAAACTAAATCCCCTGAAGGCGCGAACCAAACGTTAAAAAACAAAGCTAGAAATATTGCTCCTACTAGAACTGCAAAACCTATCAATCCTAAACCACCAATCCCTCGTAAACCGGGCACTTCTCCTACGGTAGAAACGCAGGAAAAACCTGACATTCCTCCTAAAACCACGTCAAAGAACCTAATACATATGCTGGTTTTGTCACCATCTTTGGCCAAGATGATGGGGTTCGAACCTTACACAAACGTGGTTGAACAGGAAATTGGCAAACACCCTGTAGATCCGTACATGGGTTTCCCTTACGAAATGTTCATTTACTGTAATCTGATAGTACCACAAGTGGTGGGCAACACGTTTGTGCAAGTCATTGAAAGCGTCTCTGTAGAGTATGAAAAACGTGACAACACCTGCATGACTATTGAAAAGTCGTTCATTCCACTTAACTGGGTACCTTTGATGCAACAGGACTTTAAAATCGTGAATATAGATTTAAGGAACGGTTATGGAGATTTCTTGCCATTTGTAGACGGACTTTCCTCTACTATAGTTCTAACGTTTCGTCCGAAACAGACATAATGGAGCTGGATACTGTCACCAGATATTACTTAAACCAGGCAGGAGGAGGATTATACAATCAAGATTTTCACCTGTATAGAGGCAAGCGTTATCAAAAGGGTAGCGGCTTGTTCTCTGCTCTCGGCGGTCTTTTCAGAACTGTGCTACCGTTTTTCAAGAGCGGAGTGAAAGCTATAGGTAAAGAAGCATTGAAAATGGGTGCCAACGTGCTTGCAGATGTTGCAAGTTCGGGGGTACCGCCAAAAGAATCTTTAAAGACTAGATTGAAGGAGGCGGGAACTAACTTGAAAAGGAAAGCTGATGTAAAGATAGACTCTATGATAGGCACGGGTCCATTAAAGCGCAGGAAGGGTGAAATATATAATCAGTTTAAGACTAAACGCCGAAGACGTAAGGTGCTAGACGTATTTTCATAATGGCTGACGAATCGTTAGTGCACATGAGTTCGGAACTAGACATCTTTAAAGACTTACCCGTTCAAATGAACGTGGAGGAGTACCGTTACATTTCTCTAAACCCACAAAATACACTTATGAAAAATGCCCCCATCACATTTCATTACTCTGGCAATGCTGACGATTACCTCGATTTGACTTATGTAGTACTTGAGCTGTTCGTGCGAATAGTGGATGACGGTGGAAACGAATTGAAAGAGGACAAACAGGTTACCTTTGTAAACAATTCCCTAAATTCCTTGTTTCAACAATTGGAAGTATCACTCAACAATGTCACAGTTTCCATGCCTCAACCAGGCTACCCCTATAGAACTTACATAGAAACGTTGCTCCATTATTCGGAAGATGTCATGAACAGCAGACTAGAGTCCACACTCTGGAAAAAGGACAAGGGAGGAATGATGGACACGTATGTAACAAATGATGGAATTAAGTGGCGTAACGACTATACCAAAGGAAGTAAAGTTGTACAGTTAATGGGTAATCTTTCCAACGCACTCTTTAATCAGGAAAATCTGCTCTTGAACAATGTCAGCGTCACCATCAAACTCTCACCCTCTTCACCCAACTTTCATCTCTTTACGCACACAAAGGACTTTAAAGCCTACACAGAGATTCAGTCTGCTAGACTGATTTTGAAAGCTGTGAGACCGTCGCCGACCATCAAGCTTGCACATCAGGCGGTGTTAGCAAAGAGTAATGCAAAGTACCATCTCAAAGATGTGGGATTTCACGTTCTCAACATTCCCAAGGGGGTTAGTAACATGACTTTCAATGACATTTTCATTGGGCAAATACCCCGAAGAGTGGTTGTGACAATGGTTGCCGACCAGGCATACAACGGTAACATTAACAAAAACCCATACAATTTACAACACTTTAAAATGAAATCTTTTCAACTGTATGTGAACGGCCAGCCTTTTCCCTCACAACCCCTACAGCCCGATTTTGATGCAGGTCACTTTCTCCAATGTTTTCAAACTCTTCAAGATGGTCTCGGAATACACTTTAAGGACGAGGGGCATTCAATTTCCATACATCAATATTCACACGGGTACATCATTATGGTGTTTGATCTTACAGCCGATATGAGCGCTAACGAGTCTTACATTTCAGGGCAACGACACGGTACTGTGTCTATAAGTGTTGGATTTAAAGATCAAGCTCCAGAACCTATCAACCTGTTGGTGATGGCAGAAGTACATCGCACTATAGAAATTGATGCTAACAGGACCATTTTGGTATCATGAATACGCTGCAAATACACCGACTTCTGTCTAAATGTACACCACACGTCTAAATGTACACCACACTTTTTAGGCGTGTACGCTTGCGACCAATTGTCGTCGATAAATTTGTATAATAGACAGCTTCCCATAGCAGTTGTCATTAACACTGACCCAAGCACGAAACCAGGGAAACATTGGATCTGCATCTTTGTTGCAAAGAACGACCGGGGGGAATATTTCGATAGCTATGGTATAGAACCTCTTTCGGGGGAAATTCTAAATTTTTTAAATCGATGTTGTGGTACAAGATGGACTCACAACACTAGAAGGTTGCAAGGCGATTTCAGCACTACCTGTGGCCATTACGTCGTTGCTTACCTATCCCACCGCTTCCAAGGTCTGCGCAAGGAGAAATTCTTTTCAAAATTCAGCATAAGTGATTTTAATCACAACGATGACATCATTAAAAGAACCTACAGTCTTGGCGGGTGCTCACAAACTACACATCAGAGATGTATATCGTTAAAGGTTAGTATTAATACAAATTGTGGATGATCATGCATGAATAACTCTGACACATTTTATGTTGTTAATTCTTGTATTTTTTTTTTAGAAGGCGCATTGACATGATCCGCTCTACCAGTTGTTCCGAGAGAGCTGAACAGGTAAGTCGCATTCAGTATGTGTGGTTAATTGACGAATGAAAAAAAGAGTGTGCTACATAAGGGGTGTTCTTGTTTTTACAGTGACATGGGGCCGCTAACGGATGTTTACCTCCTGAACAGCAAGCAGTCCAAGTTTGCAGCCGTTGGGTTTTCACCTAAATCTCCACACAAGATCGTGGTGACCATTGGCGGGCGACGCAACACTGTGGTTCTGGGTTCGACCGAGTGGCAGAAGCTTTCAGAGACGATGCCGACTATACAGAGCTTGACCTTTCATCTAAGAGAGTGGCAGATAACCAACCGACTATCCATAATTTTTAAACGTTTATTTGGCACACAAAATATTATCATCAAAATGGACGGTCGTTGTACATTGTTGAGTATGCAGGAATGGAGGACACTAGAAAGCCTACAGCGTATGGTGACCGACATCATCTATCACAAGAAGAAAGAAGAGTTCGAAGTACAAAATCAAATAGCAGCCTATCGCATGTATTTACTTCACGCCCACGATTTCGGGGAGAAAATGAACTACACCGAATACACAAGATACATCCGTTGCGCAACCTTTAGAGTGTTCCTAGAGATTGAGCATTTTCTAAAACCGATATTCATCAGAGAGCTGGAGTCCAAACAAGGCGATGTTGCATGACGTCACGGAGGGTGATGACGTCACGAAGACAAGTTCAATCACGATGGACAAGTTCAGGGGCCGTGATGACGTCACGGAGGGTGATGACGTCACGAAGACAAGTTCGATCGCGATGGACAAGTTCAGGGGCCGTGATGACATCACGAACACAAGTTAAATCACGATGGACAAGTTCAATCACGCCTGCGACGACGTCACGAACACAAGTTCACGGACATGGACCTAGTGATAAAGTTTCTGAAAAATGGTCGACGCCTCACAATGATGGACCCAAATGAATGTCATCTACTTGCCGTGGAGGGAAACGCCATCTTTATACATCATTCACCAGAAGAAGTGGACGCTGTATGGGCGGTGCTTACACCTGAAGCTAAAATAATTTACGCCCCTTACCGCCGCTGCAACCAGCACTACAACCTCCCCTCCACTACCACACACATCGATGGTCCACCCCCTCTCACCAAAAACTGCCCAATGTGTGTCAGTAGCAAACGTTCTACAGAGAAGTCAACATGATCAACGACGCGTTACGCCAGCTATCTACAGTAGCGAGCAGCTCGGAGTACGTGTCAGTGTCAACGTTACAACCGAACGTACCATACGTTGTGGTAGAGGTCCGGAACATATCAACAAAGCACGGACCCAGGGCGCTTGTTCGCCTCGAAAACGGGAAAGAAGTGTTTCTACCTACTAGATTTAACAATCTTTCCGCAGAACTCATCAACCAGCTCAACTCGTTCGATTTTTACATCGTGTACCAGGGTGAAGAGGTCCTCAGAAACGGCTACCGGAGACACGTATTGAAGTTTACACCGAAATAAATCAACATGGCCTGTCAAACAGATCCGGTGGGGGTCGGCAACAATGTGTTTGTCAAACTAGTTTTTGACAACCAAAATCACGTCACAAGAAGCGGCAAGCACCCTGCAAACATCAAACTCATCTCAACTGAAATCTCCTTCTTTGGCGATGACAAAACTGTCACCGTCAAATTAGCAACCAACAACTCCGACGTCGTGGAAGTCAAGTGCACCCCGTCTAAAATACTTCACTACGGCATAGACGCACGCTGCACCATCTACCTCGGCACCATCGACAAGACACCAGCCCTAGAGTACAAGGTCACATCGGCAGGATGCTTCACAACACCATCGATCAACGATTTCGTCGTCCCCATCGCCACCCCGTCGACCCAGGAACCTCTCAACATCAACTTTTCCCACATGTCGCTCACCTGCGTCACCACACCATACGAGGAGGAGGAGGAGGAGGAAAGCAGCAACGACGAAGACTGTGAAGTGTTGTTTGTCAAAAAAACATATACCACACATTTTAAAATAATTTTTGTGAAGGGATAAAAACATTTTTTGAAAACCCTCACCAGTGAGACAGACTTTTTAATAATATTGCATTTTTTAATTGTATTTAAAACAAATTCTTAAAAGTGATGTTTTTTGTAGACTGCCATTTTTGTGAGCACCATTTACCGTCATTTTGTATAATTTTGTGTGCAATAAAAAATCTAATTGTATTTAAAATTTTGTAGACCGCCATTCCAAGTTAATTTTGTGTACAAAAAAAATATCTAATTGTATTAAAAAATGTATATGTTAATTTTTTCTGTATATATCCCTCCTCGCGTGATTTAAAATTGATATCAAAAATTACACCTCACCATCCCCACCACCTTTCCCCGAATTCTTTTAAAAACATACTAAGAAATAACTTTATATGTCTCTGAAGATAGGATTTTAGAAGAATGTTTTTTGTTTCCTTGTGAAAATGATAGATTTTTTAGAAATACAGAGAGAGCCAATGTGAAAGAACTTTTATTAACAATGTCTTCCCCCCCCCGAAAAACATACTAAGAAAGAACTTTTAAATGTCTCTGAAGATAGGATTTTAGAAGAATGTTTTTTGTTTCCTTGTGAAAATAATAGATTTTTAGAAATACAGAGAGAGCCAACGTGTTTAGTAAGAAAAGAAACTTTTAAAATACCCACATATTGTTTTCGACTTTTGAAAACACCGTGACAACTCCCATGTGAGGGAACAAAAAGCATTGTGTGGTGTACAGAGAGAGCCAACGTGTTTAGTAAGAAAAAGAACTTTTTAGTTTGGCTCTGTAAAGAAAAACCCACACATATTGTTTTTGACTTTTCTAACCCTGTGTGAGAAAATACAGAGTTTTTGTTAAAAAGAATATATACAAACGAATAAGAAACCACCCATTGAAGAATAAAAGATGCCCCCGAATTCACGCAAAAGCATTGTGCGGGGTGAACAAAGCGAGGGAACAAAAAGCATTGTGCGCTCGAGCGGCGAGAGCGAACGGTGGGGGAGCGAGCAGTGGCGAACTGCCAACGCAGTGGCGGAAGGGCTCTCCATTTTTTTACAGCGTAATTAATTGATCACACACACTTTTTTCGGAGATTTAAATCCAACACTCGATCAACCAGAGATTTTGCTATCGCTTAATCAAACAGAAATTTTGATATCAATTCAAATTGAGATTTTGATATCAACCCCCCACCCCCACAACACCCCCACCACCACCACCCCCACCACCACCACCCCCACCACCATCACCCCCCACCACTTTTGATATCATTTTGATATAAAAATCACGCGAGGAGGGATATATACTACTGCGGTCGGCTGCCGGCCAGTAATACGCTGCATCACCGGTAAAAGCAAGAGCATGTAATTATTGCTAAACTGCCAGCATTGCCATCTGTGCACAAAAACTAAACCAGGGACTACTATTTCAATATAGCTCTGGTTAATCAACTTAGATTTTCAACACCAAAATGCTAAATACCTCATCGGGGTTCGGGCTGGTAACTGCTGGCGACAAAAATTCTCCCTTATAGATAAAAAGAGGGAAAATATTTTAATGGTGTAAAGTGTTCACAAAGTAGTGGTATTTCCATCCCTACAGGGAAACTGAAACTTATATGATTACTTCACCAGATGTTGGGTGATTAATTAATATTTCTATTTCTACCGCAAAAAAAAAAACAACACGGTTTCATATTGTTACCTGACGCCATGTAATATGGAGCATAATCGGTAAAATGAGGAATAACATAAAATATTGCCGAGTACCTGTGTGTAGAGAATTCGCCTGTGATGCTACTTTTATATAAAAAATTAGGCATTACACTTATATTTTCAACTTAAAGAAGTTAACTATATTTATGACAGTGCATTGCGCTCTTACCTAGGGGCAAATAAAACGATTTATTATCGCTTAAACCACAAACATTACTCGTATATTATTCTTATAAAATGTTACCAAATTTCAAATAATGACATTTGCTGAAAGATTCTGAATAAGTGAAGCCTATTTGAGTAAATATTGATGATTAGTTCATAAATATTCCATAAAAACGTAAATTTATTACCGACATTCGAGATCTTAGCTGCTAGCACTAATCCCCGAATTATCGGTAAAACTTGAAATACAGTTCAATAAAATGAAATTTCCGGGCTTATTGGCCGTGGTCCAAAGGATGTAAAAGCACCTAACGTTTCGCCCGTCACTCTGTTGGGCATCTTCAGAGGATAACTAATTACCAATAAGCCCGGAAATTTCATTTTATTGGATTAACGCCAGTCGTGAGAGTTTAAATACTTACATTGAAATACAGTGTTTTATGCAAAATAACCAGAAAATTCTTATTAGTTCGTGTGTGCAAGGAAAATGTTACAGTGAGATGTATTTCAGTAAAACTTTAACAATTTATAATTTCATTGTAAAAGGGACAAAATTAGCATTAGCATCGAGCTAACAGCGGCAAGCAAGTAAAACTGTTTATTATCGCAAAATAACAAATAAAATGTAATTAGTGTAAAATAGTGCTTAACTGGCAGTATTAAAAAATTAAATCACAGAAACCTATTTCAGTAAAAACCGGGTAATGAAGTAATATTTCCATTTCCCAAAAGCTAAATAGATTACCGGTAACAGAATTTCCCAGTTATCCATAAAAACACAAAATATTTTATTAATGAAAAATGTTCACAGTAGTGGTATTATACAACCGGTGCAGAAAACTGGGCCCTACATGGTTATTCCACCAAAAAGTGGATGAATAATTTCCATTTTCACGCTAAGAAAGAAAAAAGGAAGGGGGGGGGGAACAGCATGTCATATAGAGCATAATCGGTATAATTACGAAGAACATTTTATTATTAAACTTTTGCAAAGTTCTAGTATTGTCACTTGTGCAGACAAATCGACCAGTGGTGGGATTTTCAATAAAAATTATGTAATACATTTACATTTGGACCACAAAGAGGCTAAATGTGTGAAGGCTATCAAGTTCTACTTGTCGGCTACTAAAACGGTTTGGTACAATTAAAAACATATGATTCTTAATAAATGTGCAAAGAAATTAAATAAAGGATGACTATTTCAGTATAAAATCAACTAACATTTCCACCGCCAATGTGCAAATATATTACTAGCGTTCAGGCTAGTGATTACGGCATCAGTATTTCTCGGTTATCAATAAAAGTACGAAACATATTTAATGAATGAAAACTGTTCACAAAGTAGTGGTATTGCCACCTGTGCAGAGAAAGAGCCGTAAAAAGTGCGTGATCAATTTACATTTTCACCGCATAAAACTAAACGTATGATGGTTTTTGGTTTCTATGTACCGGCATGTTATCGGTAAAATGAATATTAGCTATTAAAAATGTTGTCAATATTATATTATATTATAATTTGTGCAGAGAAACTAACCAGTGATGCCATTTTCAAATTACGGATTACATTTATATTTCCACCGCAAAGAGGATAAATTTATAAAGGGAATTCGGGCTCTTACGTACCGGTTAGTAAAACAGTATTACCAGTAAAATTATGAACATGATATTTTATGAAATATAATAAGTTCGTGATGCTGCCCGCGCAGAAGAACTGAGTGATATAATTCAGATAAAATGTTATGATTAGTTTATAATTCCACCACTACAAGGCTTTATTTATAATCGGGGTCTTTCGAGCTGACTACACAACTGTATTATCAGTAAAAACTAAAACACATTTTTTATATAAATGTTCACAAACTGCAAGTTTTTTCTTGTGTCAAAGAATATAAAACATTAATGCCTGCTGCAGTTAAAAATGGATGGTCATTTTAAATTCCACTATAAAAGGACTATATTTATGATCGGCACTCAGGGCTTTAACTTTCGGCAACCAATTCGCTGTAATATCGTAAAAATTGGAAATGAATTTCTTATGTACATTATACAAAAATTATAGTTTTTCATATGTGCAAAGATACTGAAACCGTGATGCTTATTTAAGTTAAAATTGTATGGTGAATGAATAATTCCGCAATAAAGATGCTAAAATTCATGACGGTACTTCGGACTGTCACCTGCCGGCATGAAAAAAACGGTTCACTATCGGTAAAATTAACAACAAAGTATTATTAGTGTAAAGTTTGTTAATTTTGTATAATTGCCATCTGTGCAGTGAAACTAAATCACTTACACCTCAGATAATCTACTACTATTTCCATCGCCAAAATGCTAAGTATATTATTGGCATTTGAGGCCGAAATTATATTACCACGAACAACTTAAACTGTAATCGTTGTTGAAGAATTTTAAATGTAATGTATATTAGTAAATTATGTCATATTTCTGGAAAGCCTAACATATTCGAATTGACCATGAGCAACTAGCTTACATTTTCCTTCGAAGAGAAAGCGAAAAATAAAATGTTTGTGTATTTAGGAACGTCGAGAAGCGAGATTGAATTACAACTAAATGGATTTATGGCCTCTTTGCCTGGCAAGGAGAGTAGAATCCTCGGATGGAAAATTTCCAAAGACGAAGAAGAGAGCACTAGTTATCATTCGTAATAGTTCGAGCCCTAGTCCCTCCCTCAAGGACATACAAAAGTGTCTTGCTGTAAGTGTTGCGTAAATTTAGGTCAGAGAACTTTGGAGAAAGAACGGCAGCCACCAGAAGCGCGAAATAAGTGACAATAACAAAAGAGGCCGCGAATACAGAAACCAATGGGAAGAAAATAATCGCTCACCGAATGCTTAAAAATTGCGACCCCTAATGTTTATAGCGTCGGGAGAGTTCGGACTTAACTTTTGAAAAAACAGGGAGGCCCCTGCAATTCGAGGCAGTTCTTTGGTAATTTTTCGGCAGAGCGGAAGTTTGAGGCAGTGGTAGTACGAGACATTCGTATTACCTTTCTTCGATATCGTACAAGATAAGAGTGTGAAATAAGTTGTGCTCCAACCACATTTTGTTGATTAAGTACGGTGTATTAATGCACCCTCAGTGATTCAGGACGAGTGAGAGTGTTGCATAATTCGATATAAACCGTGTTGAAAGACACACAAAATAAAATAACTTCGAGTGATCAAATTTAATGTGGGCGTTATAACTTAACTAGTCCTTTTTGGTCTTCTATCTGTAAAGCGCTGACGCGAATCCCAAAACGCAGCAGTCAAATTACATCGTAGCCAGGGCGGTGAAGGAATCTTTCCTTCGTCTTCAACACCAGCGAGAAGCGAAATCCGCCGGATTCATGGCAGCAGCGAAGAAGGGAGAGCCTTAAAGAGGAATTCATGAGGTATACCAAAAGTCTCACACTTTACAAGTCCTCTTACGCACCCTAAGATACCAATTAAAAATCCTTCTACTCTCATTCCCCAGAACTAAAACCATACTGTAGATTTCCTTGATAAGTAGCTTCCTTTATGACACAATCAATCGCTTCCATGTTTAATTGGGGCTGGTAATTAGCCCCTCCGCATTTTCTGCTTCACATTCGGGCAGTTATTTGCGAGGGACAGAATTTTTGAGTTATCAATAAAAATAAGAAAAATATTTTATTGGATGTCAATTGTTAACAAAGTAGCTATATTGCCATATAAGCAGAGAAACTGGAGCGTACGTGCTTACTTCAACAAAAATTGGGTGGTCAATTTATATTTCCACCGCAAAAAAAAACGAAACTTATGACAGGCTCGGGTTATTACCTCCCAGCATGTAAAACTCGTGTATTATTATAAAATATTGCTTAGCACTGCTATTGCCAACTGTGCAGATAACTGGCCAGTGATGCTACTTTTAGGCCAAACATGGTATTACACTACAATGCAAAGAGACTAAATTTATGACGGGCCACTTGCCTCTTTCTTACCTGCCAGCTAGTAAACAGGTTTATTATTGGTAAATTATGAACAGCAAATTATTCTTGTAAAATATTGACAAATGCCTAGTTATGGCATCTGTGAAGAGAAATTGAATTAGTGAATTCCATTTCTATTAAATTCGATAATAAATTTGCAATTTTACAGAAAAATGGTAAATTTAAGACTAATATTTGGGGCCAGTAGTATATATCCCTTTTCCGGTGATTAAAGTAATTGAATCGATTAAATTGATTATGCTAATGATATCAAAAGTGGCGGTTGGCGTTGTGGTGGGGAGCGATGGTGGGGATGATGCTGCATGGGTGGGGGATAATGGGTAGTGGGGGTGGGGGTTGATATCAAAATCTCAATTTATTTGGTTGATCAAGCATTCAATTTAAAACACCGAAAAGGGGTGTATGACATCAATTAACATATACATTGATGTACCGGGGGGGTGTTCACAAATACGCAAAATGATATCGTAATTAAGACAGAACCCTTCCGCCACTGGGTTTCCAGTTCCCCACTGACACGCTCGCACCTGCGTGTTTAACAATAGCTTTTGTTCGCATCCCGCTTATTACTTTCGAGTGCACTCAGAACACTCTTTATTCCGCAGGTGTGTTTGAACATATTCCTAATTTATGTATAATGTATAAAACCTGCGGCCTGTGTGTGATAAGTCTCATAACATGTCGTATTGTACACAGTGTAGTGTTAAAGAATGGGTATTTGACAAGGAGCCTGTGAAAGAATTGTTTGACCACATCACACAGCCCGGGTTCGAATCCCGAGACATTGTCGTCATAACACACAACTTGAGGTCGTATGATGGGCAGTTTCTGTTAAAGCACATGGTGGGCACCCTAAATTGCTCATTATGAATGGAAGCAAAATTTACAGAATGAAGTATAAGAGTGTGACTTTTCTAGACTCTTTGAATTTCATTCCTATGCCACTGTCTCGCTTTTCAAAGACATTTCAACTCCCTGAATGTAAAGGTTATTTTTCTTACCTGTTCAACACCAAGGAAAACGAAGAGTATGTTGGTCCTGTACCTGAGCAAAAATATTACTGCCCAGAAGGCATGAGTGTTGATGTCTGCAAGATTTTCGTGCAGTGGCATAATAAAAAGGTGTCCTCAAAGTATGTCTTTGACATGAAAAAAAATGGTGGCTTATGGTAAAACTGACGTTTACCTCTTGGGTCAGGGTGTTTCCAAATTTAGGAAGCAATTTATTGACGAGAACGGTATTAACCCGTTTAGAGAATGCGTCACCATAGCTCAGGCATACATGAATGTTTACAGGAAACGGTTCATGCCAAGAAATAAAACTCCACTTATTCCCGGAGGAGGATACCGCTTAGCTGTTAAGCAATCGCGGGTAGCGTGTATCAGGCTGTCTTGGTTGGAACAGCAGCAATCACTAATTATACAGCACGCTTATCGGTGCCGGGAAATTAAAGTTTGGGGCATAAAGTGGACGGGTACAAAGAAGGGAAATGTATCTATTTCTTTCATGGATGCTCATACCACGGTTGCACACGTTGTTACCCGAATAGGAATTCTAGGTTATACAACACGGGTAACCAGACCATGGGTTCCAGATATGAGGACACCGTGAAGGTCACGAAGATGAGAGATGCTGACTACAACGTGACCGAGATGTGGGAGTGAGAGTTCAATGGCTTGATTAAGGCCGATGGGGTTTTGGCAGAATTTGTCAAAAGTTTTCCCTACCCCGAGCCTCTCAACCAGCGAGATGTCTTCTTTGGTGGACGTACAAGTTGTACCAAAACCTACAGCGAGGCCTCTGGAGATTGAAAATGTTTTACTATGATGTGTGCAGTTTGTACCCGTTCGTAAATAAGACCAAGGCTTACCCCGTTCGACACCCAAATATTCATGTGGATAATTTACTAAATTTGCAAGATGTTGAGGGTGGTATTGTAAAGTGTAAAATTCTTCCCCCGGTAAGATTGTACTACCCCGTCCTGCCATCGCGCATTAACGGTAAACTTATGGTTCCGCTATGTCGCACATGTGCAGAGATGGAGAATCAGACGAGATTAAAGTCGCATTAGAGGAAGGTTATAGGGTGATTCATGTGTATCAAATATGGGAGTATGACATGGTGCGCTATAACCCCTCCTCTGGAGAAAAAGGGCTTTTTAGGACTATGTGAATCAGTTTTTGAAAATTAAAACCGAAGCCTCCGGTTGGCCCAAAGACTGCGACACTCCTGCCATGAGAAATGATTATATCCCACGATTTTTGGAAAAAGAAGGCGTAGTACTGGACAAAGACGCCATTGAAACCAATCCTGGCAGGCGCGATTTGGCTAAACTGATGTTAAACTCCCTTTGGGGAAAAAATGGCCAAAGAGATAACTTGTCCACGTGTGAGCTTGTGAAAGACTATTCCAGGCTCATAGACCTACTTAACGACCCAGGTGTAGAGGTACAGTCTTACCTAGTCGCTACAGAGGAGGTGATGTACGTGGTATGGAAACATTGCGATTAGAACCCTAAATTGAATTGCACCACTAACACAGTCATAGCTGCATATACAACTGCCCATGCAAGAATTGAGTTCTATTCCTATCTTAGGAGATAGGGTGAACGCGTGTGTTATTACGACACAGATTCTCTTATAGCCACGTACAGACCGCGGAAATGGATGCCTCCGACGGGTCCATTTTTAGGGTGTATGACAGATCAAATAGAAAAGTACGGTGATGGCGCGTATATTTGCAGATTTGCATCTACAGGCCCATAAAGTAACACCATAGAGTTTAAGTGTGGGGATAAGACGCACTCTGTAAAATTAAAGGTATCACCCTCAACTGGGGGAATTTGGAAAATGTAAGCTCTGACGTTATCAGGAACACCGTACTAAGGGATAATTCAATGTCGGTAGTATTTGAAGGCACACAGATTTCTAGAAAATTTCTAGAACTGTGGTAACTCAGTCTTCAGTGAAAACCTATAGGATGGTGGTCAACAAACTTGTACTGAGTGAAAACTTTGATTCCTACCCGTACGGGTATAAAAGAAGGCGTGTCTACGTGTGAGTACATCAGTCACCCACAATATCTACTAACCAACACTTTAAATTTAATTTCCCACGCACCATGCTAATTGCAGGTCCTTCGCGGTGCGGTAAGTCTACATTTGTGAAAATTGTAATTAGTAATGCAAGCCGGATATTTGACAATCCCATGACAAAAGTGTTGTGGTGTCGTCCGTTAGAATATTCTCCTAAATTAAGCCCGTTCTTCGCAGCCCATGCAGGTATACCAGATTTGGAGACTGTTAATGAGGGAGATTTAGTTATTTTGGATGATTTAATGTACGAAGCCGACGGGGAAAACGTGTCAAATTTTTTCACTAGAGATTCACATCACAAACGCTTTGGGATTATTTACATATTACAAAACGTGTTTCCACAAGGAAAGAAATTTCGAACTATATCTCTAAATGTAAACTACATTGTCGTGTTTAAAAACAATAGAGACAAAATCCAAATTCATAGGCTTTGTCAACAGATCGAGCCAAAGAACTCTAGGGTTCTTTTAGAGGCGTTTGAAAAGGCCACTTAAACCCTCACGGCTATCTGGTGTTGGTTTGTACTCAGTACACGCCAAACCAATACAGGTATCGAACCGGTGACCTACCAGGAGAAACGCCTTCTTAATTTATACCCAATTGTTGACCACTTTTCTGAAGGTTTTAATTGAGTGCTTCCCAGAGAGTTTAAACAAACGAGCAACGATCACACTTCAGTCATTTTATCACAGACACAGGCAGGATGAGCTATGCCAGACTGAGTAGCCCACTGATTGCAAGGCAACACGCAAATTTGACAGTTTTAGCCAAGGCTAAGCCCATTTTGCGACAAAAACTGTTGAAAAGTACCAACCCAGAGCTAATAAAATCCATTTCCGAGTGTGTACACAACGTGTGCAGAGGTCAGGTCAGTTTACCTATAAATTGCTTGAAGCGCTTAAAGAAGCATAAAGCTAGCTGGGCGGTTTTTTTACCTGCTTTTCTACTCCCGATATTGGCTTCACTCGGTAGTGCGCTCGTGTCAAATTTGAGTTAAATGAAGTACGGTAAGCAAATTATACTAACTTCACAGCCAAAAGCTGCCGAAAAGCTTCACCTCGTGGACAAATCACAACCAACTCATCAGAGAAATGAATAAATTACAGCGTACACATTTGGCACCCCCTGAAAAATGCCAGTTGATAAAATATAAGTTGGGGAACTATCTCGATCTTATGTCACAAGTGAGGGAACCATACCTTCAGTCCAATGACATCGAGGTAAAGGAGGAAGAGAAGCCAGCAAAGACGAAAGTAGATAAAAACCGATTACCATTAAAAAAAAGTCTTATAACCTTCGCAGGCAAGTGTGGGAGCAACTATGAACGCGCTGAAGAAAATCTATTTCAATCCTGAACACTATGCTGGTTTTGGCACTGCAGACAAACTTCGCCACGCCACCCGTATACCAAAATCTAAGATCGAGTCCTTTCTTCAAACGCAGGATAGTTATACATTTCATAGGCCGTTCAGAAAACGATTCCCCACCAGAAATTATCACGTGACCAACATCGACGACTTTGGGAAACTGATCTAAACGTTATGAACGTAAAGGAACACAATAAACCATACGTTTACATCTTGACGATGATTGATGTTTTCGCGAAATATGCTTGGGGTATACCATTAAAATCAAAAGTAGGGGCCGAAATTACAGCAGCGTTTAAAACGATATTCTCTCATGGCAATCCCAAGATATTGCAAACAGATAAAGGAACAGAGTTCGCCAACAAAAGCTTTAAAACATTTTTAACCAAACATGGTGTAAAGTATTACACTACAAAAAGTAATGTCAAAGCCAGTGTTGTAGAACGTTTCAATAGAACCTTAAAGGCAAAAATGGGGAAATATTTCACCCATAAAAACACTAATAGATACGTGGACGTTCTTCCTGCGCTTTTAAAGTGCTACAATTGTTCCTTTCTAGTCCATAAAGATGGCTCCAAAGGATGTCAATGAAGACAACATGTTGCAGGTTTACGAAAATCTTTATGGTCGGAATGCAGACAAACCACGTAAAGTTAAATTTAATGTGGGAGACCATGTGCGTATATCTAAGGAGAAAATGAAGTTTACCAAGGGGTACGAGCAAAACTGGCCGGATGAAATTTTACAGATGGACGAGGTGGTATACGGTTCCCCCGTTGTGTATAAATTGAAGGACTTGGGTAGGGAGGCCATAGACGGCATCTTTTACTCCGAGGAGATACAAAAGTTTGCTCTTCCATAATCATTCAAAATAGACCAAATATTCGACCCTAAAGGTCGCGGTCGGAATAAACAGTTAATGGTTAAGTGGAAAGGTTATCCAGTCATGTTTAACTCGTGGGTTCTGGGTTCATCTATCAACTCCTTATGATTAGAACAAAACCGTTTTCCCTCACGCTCATGAGTATTGCCTCTATGGGGCGTTTCACTGACAATACAATTTCCAGATTTTCAAACATCTTACCCGAGAGAATAGTGCTGCAACAAGAATGGGAAGTCGCACTGCAAAAGGTTAGGTACCCTGTGAAATCATCGATCCTGGTGGTGTAGTGGTTACCATACTGGCCTACTAAACCTTAGATCGCGGGTTCGAACCCGGCCAGGATCGATGGATTTTTTCGGGGTGTAAAAATCCTAAGTATGGTTTCCTTCGGAAGGGAAGTAAGGCCGTGGGTCCCGTGTCGTACATTTAGGGCACGAAAAAACCTCAAGCCTGAAAGAGAGGCTTCTGAGCAAAATTAGTCGGCCGTTTCACGCCCTAAGTTGAATGGGACGCTGATGACCTGAGCTGTTAAAGAGCGTCCATAAATAAATCATTCAAAAAAAAAAGTTCCTGTGAAATTCTATAACGTAACAAATTACGATAATCAAATCATTGGAACAATGTATAATATGGTAGCGCCAGTGACACATTCAAATCGTAACTTACAATTGCCACATGGTGTCGTATACAATTCTAAGTATTTGGTACACGCTGCCAACTCTGTTATACGCGAAAATTTGCAAGTCGAAGACTTTTTCATTTATAACGAGAACAAAAATACTGTCAGGATTAACATCAAATTCGCACAAACCAGTCATATTCCCACCAGCAAATATGTAGGATATGTAGAAAATTCTGAGTCCTCTAGGAGAAGTGTATCAAGAACAGAAATTAAACACCCTGAAGGCACGAACCAAACGTTAAAAAACAAAACTAGAACTGATACTCCTACCAGAACTCCTCCAAGACCTATCAATTCTAAACCACCAAATCCTCGTAAACCAGACACTCCTCCTACACCAGAAACGCAGGAAAAACCTGACAATCCTCCTTAACCTGCGCCAAAGAACCTCATACATGTATTGGTTTTGTCACCATCTTTGGCCAAGATGATGGGTTTCGAACCATACTCAACGTGGTTGAACAGGAAATTGGCAAACACCCATTTGGATCCGTACATGGGTTTCCCTTACGAAATGTTCATTTACTGTAATCTGATAGTACAAGTGGTGGGCAACACCTTTGTGCAAGTCTTTGAAAGCGTCTCTGTAGAGTATGAAAAACGTGACAACACCTACATCACTATTGAAAAGTCCTTCGTTCCACTTAACTCGGTACCTTTGATACAACAGGACTTTAAAATCGTGAATATAGATTTAAGGAACGGTTACGGTGATTTCTTGCCATTTGTAGACGGGCTTTCCTCCACTATAGTTCTAACGTTTCGTCCAAAACAGACATAATGGAGCTGGATGCTGTCACCAGATATTACTTAAACCAGGCAGGAGGAGCATTATACAATGGAGATTTTCAATTGTGGAGTGGCAAGCGTTATCAAAAGGGCAGCGGCTTGATCTCTGCTCTCGGTGATCTTTTCAGAACCGTGCTCCCGTTTTTGAAGAGCAGTGTGAAAGCTATCGGTAAAGAGGCATTGAAAATGGGGGCCATTGTGCTTCCAGATGTTGCAAGTTCGGGGATACCGCCAAAAGAATCATTAAAGACTAGGCAGAAGGAGGCAGGAACTAACTTGAAAAGGAAAGCTGATGTAAAGATAGACCCTATGATAGGCACTGGGCTATTAAACCGCCCGAAGGGTGAAATATATAATCAGTTTAAGACTCAACGCCGAAGACGTAAGGTGCTAGACGTATTTTCATAATGGCTGACGAATCGTTGGAGCACATGAGTTCCGAACTAGACATCTTTAAAGACTTGCCCGTTCAAATGAACGTGGAGGAGTACCGTTACCATTCTCTAAACCCTCCATTTACACTTATGAAAAAACGCCCCCATCACATTTCATTACTCTGGCAATGCAGACGATTACCTCGATATGACTTATGTAGTACTTGAGTTGTTCGTGCAAATAGTTGATGACGGTGGAAACGACTTGAAAGAGGACAAGCAGGTTACCTTTGTAAACAATTCCCTAAATTCCTTGTTTCAGCAATTGGAAATTATCACTCAACAATGTCACGGTTTCCATGCTTGAGCCAGGATACCCCTATAGAACTTGCATAGAAACGTTGCTCCATTATTCGGAAGATGTCATGAACAGCAGACTACAGTCCTCGCTCTGGAAAAAGGACAAGGGAGGAATGATGGACGCGTATGTAGCAAATGATGGAATTAAGTGGCGTAACGACTATACCAAAGGAAGCAAAGTTTTGCAGCTAATGGGTAATCTATCCAATGCACTCTTTAATCAGGAAAATCTGCTCTTGAACAATGTGAGCGTTACCATCAAACTCTCACCCTCTTCACCCTACTTTCATCTCTTTACGCACACAAAGGACTTTAAAGCCTACACAGAGATTCAGTCTGCTAGACTGATTTTGAAAGCTGTGAGACCGTCGCCGACCATCAAGCTTGCACATCAGGCGGTGTTAGCAAAGAGTAATGCAAAGTACCATCTCAAAGATGTGGGATTTCACGCTCTCAACATTCCCAAGGGGGTTAGTAACATGACTTTCAATGACATTTTCATTGGGCAAATACCCCGAAGAGTGGTTGTGACAATGGTTGCCGACCAGGCATACAACGGTAACATTAACAAAAACCCATACAATTTACAACACTTTAAAATGAAATCTTTTCAACTGTATGTGAACGGCCAGCCTTTTCCCTCACAACCCCTACAGCCCGATTTTGATGCCGGTCACTTACTCCAATGTTTTCAAACATTGTTTTTTTTCTTGAACAGCAAGCAGCAGAAGTTTGCAGCCGTTGGGTTTTCACCTAAGTCTCTACACAAGATCGTGATGACCGTTGGTGGACGACGCAGCGCGGTGGTTCTGATTTCAACAGAGTGGCAGAAGCTTGCAGAGGCGATACCGACTATACAGAGCTCGACTCTTCATCTAAGAGAGTGACATTTAACCCACCGACTATCCATGCTTTTTATACGTTTATTTGGCGCACATAATATAATCAAAATGGACGGTCGCTGTATATCGCTGAGTATGCAGGAATGGAGGACACTAGAAAGCCTAGAGCGTATGGTCACCGACATCTTATATCACAAGAAGAAAGAAGAGTTCGAAGTACAAAATCAAATAGCAGCCCATCGCAAGTATTTGTTTCACGCCCACGTTTCTGGGGGGAAAATGAACTACACCGAATACACAAGATACATTCGTTGCGCAACCTTTAGAGTGTTCTTAGAGATGGAGCATTTTCTAAAACCGATATTCATCAGAGTTGGACCAGGAAGCCGTGGACAAGTTCACACAAGTTCAAGGTGAGGTCGCACCTGTACCGTGATGACGTCACGAAAACACCTGCAAGAACAAGTCCAAACACCAGAACCTCCCGAACAAGTCCAGGCATGACGTGGAGATGAAGCATCTGATATTGAACAGAGAGTTGGACCAGGTAGCCATGGACATGTTCAACGCGAGGTTGCACCTGCATCGTGATGAACACACCTGCACCCCTGCCCAAACACGAACACCTTATTACGTCACGAACAAGTCCAGGCAAGGTGAACATATGACAAGTCACCCGCAAACCATGGACCTAGTGATAAAGCTTCTGAAAAATGGTCGTCGTCTCACAATGATGGAGCCAAATGAACGTCATCTACTAGCCGTGGAGTGAAACGCAATCTTTATTCATCATTCGCCAGTAGATGTGGACGCTGTATGGGCGGAGCGTACACCAGAAGCTAAAGGAATTTACGCCCCCTTACCGCCGCTGCAACCAGCACTACAACCTCCCCACCACCATTACCCACATTGACGTTCCTCCCCCCCTCACCAAACAATGCCCAATGTGTGTCAGTAGCTAAAGTTCTACAGAGAATTCAACATGATCAACGACGCGTTACGCCAACTAACTACAGTAGCGAGCAACTCGGAGTATGTATCAGTGTCCACGTTACAGCCCAACGTACCATACGTCGTGGTAGGGGTCCGGAACATATCCACAAAGCACGGACCCAGGACGCTTGTTCGCCTCGAAAACGGGAAAGATGTGTTTCTACCTACAAGATTTAACAATCTTTCTGCAGAACTCATCAACCAGCTCAACTCGTTCGACTTTTAAATCGTGTACCAGGGTGAAGAGGTACTCAGAAGCGGCTACCGGAGACACGTATTGAAGTTTACACCGAAATAAACAACATGCCCAGTCAAACAGATCCGGTGGTAGTAGGCAACAATGTATTTGTCAAACTAGATTTTGACAACCAAAATCACATCACACAAAGCGGCGAGTACCCCGCAAACATCAACCTCATCTCAACAGAAATCTCCTTTGGCGAAGACAAAACTGTTACCGTCAAATTAGCAACCAACAACTCCGACGTCGTGAAAGTCAGGTGCCTCCGGTCTAAAGCACTCCACTACGGCATAGACGCACGCTGCACCATCTACCTTGGAACCATGGGCAAAACGCCAGCCCTAGAGTACAAGGTCACATTGGCAGGTAGCTTCACAACCGCATCCATCAGCGATTTCGACGTCCCAATCGCCATTCCGTCGGCCCAGGTACACCTCAACATCAACTTTTCCCACATGTAACTTACCTGCGTCACCACACCACACGAGGAGGAGGAAAGCAGCAGCGACGAAGACAGTGAAGTGTCGTTTGTCAAAAAGACATATACAATATATTTTAAAAAGAATTTTTTGTAAAGCCGTCTGCGCCATAAACCCACCAGTGATGTGTGAACTGCACAGCCATTTTTTTTGTAATGCCAAACTCTCACAATGTTTGTAAACCCGCCTGTGTCACCCACATGTGATGTGTGAACTGCACCGCCATTTTTGTAAAACCGCCCGTGTGCCAACACCAGTGATGTGTGAAATGCACCGCCATTTTTAAAGGGTAAAACCTCCATTTTTATTGTTAATTTTTATTTTGTATAATACAAATATTCAGTACCATTATTTTGCATTTTAATTGTATTTAAACAATTCTTTTTGTTATCACATATATGTTAATTTTCTGTATAATAAAAAGAATACCCCTTTTCCGATGATTTAATTTGAAAAAGTTTTGATATCAAATTGCCTCATCGCTTCCACCCCCACCCAACGACGCCCACCTTTCCCCACTTTTGATATCATTAGCAATCAATTCAAGCACCGGAAAGGGGATATATACTACTGGTACCTTACCTATTGGCAACAGATGTCTGTATTATCCGTAAAATTTTTAATCATATTTAGTTAAATATTTACAAAATACTTGCTTTTCACATTTGCAAGAAAATTTAAACACACAAGCCTATTTCATTTAAAACTATGCCAAAAGTTAAGTGCTCTAATATTATTAATTGATCTGATTTTGTTAAAGAAATAAAGGAAAAAATATTTTAGCAGTGATGGTGAAATTTTACTTTGTAAATTATGTTAAGTGAAAGTATCGACGAGAAGAATTTACTGTGTAACAACATGCCATATCACCAAACAGAAAAATTGCTATATGTGCAAGTTGACATGGAAAGAAGAAAATTGTTGTTTGAGAAATCACAGGTAGCCCATTCACACTCACTTCAATAATGTCAGATACAGCATCAACACTGTTTAAAGGTTAATTAGAAAAGTTACAGCATTTTGCAATGATGAGAAAGAAAGAGTTCATTATCTGATACCTGCAAATGAGGTAACAAAAAGAACTGCTACAATGACAGGCAAGACATAATGATTGGATTTTTTTCATTTTTATGCCTGTGATATTTCTATTGTACATTGTCACACAGGAGTCGGTAAATCACGTTTTTTTTTTCTCAAAATAAAAGTGTAAATTTTCAAGAATTATTACACATTAGAAATTGAAAAAGTTAGTTATTATTTTATACATTACTGCATCTTGGCTAATAAAATCTTTCCAATTTATACAGGTATGTTGGATCAATTATGAGACATTAGGCTGTCACTGCAAGATGACATGCTCTTTACATGTAGCTAAAAGAGACCAATAAGTCGATTAATCATAATATATATAGAAATTAACAGTAATTTTGATAGCAGCAAAAGATAAAACACAAAGAAAAAGTCACACTTGAGAAAGCTTCTATGGCAAGAAGATAAGTAAGGGTGATAAAAGTAAACATTGAGTATCGAAGGTAACGTTATGCATGGAAAAAGATGAAACTAGAAATGAGAGTGTGGGGGGGGGGATTAATACGTAAGATTTAAACCAGGTGGTATACGCGCTTTATGTAAAAAAAAAAAAAAAAAAAGCTTCCATTTCTCTATCTCTGAGTAAACTTTCAGAGCATTGTGTAGGTGCAGGTAAAGCATCAATAAGTGTTAGGTTAAAATCCTTTTAGTAAGATAAGGCATGTTGGGCCACCGGGAAGGGAGACTTGGTTTTAACAGAACGTCTATGATTGTTCATGCGTAGCGAAAAAACAGTAGAAGTTAAACCAATATAAAATGCTTTGCAAAGCTTACAAGATAACATATATATGACCATCTTGGAAGAACAGATAGCAAATGAAGAAATAATAAATTCTCTTAATAAATTGGGCTGTGGAATGAATGGCAAGGCATAATTAGATCAAGTTTTATATTTAGGGCGTTGGCAAGGATATGAGCCAGCAAAGGGACGTGGTAAATTCGGAGGAGATAGGTTTCGGCGAAATATACTTTTAAGGTTAGGGGGTGTTCTAAAAGTAAGGCGGGGTACAAATTTAGAAAAATCATTTAAAGATGAGTGCATTAACAAATTATCATGACATTCTTTCAAAATAGGTTTGATGGTTTCAATTCCATGCCGTTAAGTAATTACAAGGTTAATGAAGTTCTTGTTAGAAGTTTCAGGTTTGCATTGGAAAGTTTTGTGCGCTGGGATTATACGGGATTTTAAAAGAGAGGAAGGATAATTTTGGTTTTGGAACTTTTGAGCTAGGTTTTTAATATACTTGTCAAGAGATGAAAGTTACCATGACGATGACCACGGATTGAAAGAGAAAAAGGAATAAATCTTTTGATATGCAAGGGATGATAGCTATCAAAATGATACTGTTGTAAATTGGTAGGCTTAATGTGCACAGACCTAAGAAAAGAGCCAATATCAATATCTAGGACGTAGCAGCATTGGGAGAGACAGAAAAAGTGAACCTAACTGAAAATTTGGAGTTAAGATTAGTAAGGAACTGATCGAGAGATTCTGAGCCATGAATCCAAAGCACGAATATATCATCAATATATCTCAGCATAATAATGGTGCCAGAGGTTCTGACCTAAGAAATTCCTCCTCTAAGCGATCCATAAAAAGATTGGCATAAGACGGTGCCATTCTGGTGCGCATCGCAGTACCTTTAATTTGTAAATAATATTTATCATCAAAACTAAACGCATTGCGAGTGAGGACTAGATAAGCAAGATGACAAATGAAATCTGTAGATGGGGTATGAGGAGGTGGTCGAGAGTCCAAGAAATGTCTAACAGCAGCTAATCCTTCAAGATGGGGAATATTAATATAGAGTTATGTCACATCGATAGTGGCCGGAAGTATATTAGTATGTGCCAAAATGTCAACTTTATTTAGTAAACTCAAAAAATGGAAGGAATCTTTGATATAGGATGGCCTAGATGTAACAAATGGCTGTAACCAACAATCTACTAGAGCGGAAATACGTTCAGTGGGGGAATCGTAGCTGGCTACTATTGGGCGGCCTGGACATTTCTTTTTATGAATTTTAGGGAGAAAATATATGGTGGGAGTACGAGGGACACGAGGAGTAAGTATAGTGATATCTTGGGAACTAAGTCCTTCAGCAGTACCAGAAGATGCAATAAAAGAAGCTATTTCTTCATTAAACTTGACTGTAGGGTTGGAAGACAATAGTTTATAATAAGTGACATCTTCAAGCTGTCGGTAAGCTTCAGCATTGTAAGTAGAAACGTCCCGTAGTACTACTGAGGACCCTTTATAGGCTGGAAGAATAATAATATCAGGATTATTAGATAACCTTTTAAGTGCTGATTTCTCACGCAAAGTTAGGTTATCTTTCGGAGTGATCTTATCTAGAAATTTGGAATCACTAATCGAAGTTAAAAATCGATTAATAAACATTTCTAAAGGATGGCTAGAAGGTAAACAAGGAGGTTCAAGTTTGGAGGGAGGACGAAACTTGAGAAGGCAAGGAGTAACATTTGAAGTAGGCTGAGAAAATTTAGTATGCCAATACTAACGCCATCTTAAATTATGGCAAAATTTAAAGCCATCGGAAATAAATTTAAGGCGATTAAATTTGGGAGTTGGGGCAAAAGATAATCCTTTTTGCAGAAGCAATGTACCAGCATCAGAAAGTGAAATAGAAGATAAATTAACAACCGCACTATTAATAGTAGGAGAAATACAAGGGATACATTTGCTATTGGGATGCTGATATGAAATACCGGAGTAAAACTTAGATGGACGGAGTAAATTGAAAATGGAAGCCAAGCCAGGAGCTGACGCTACGAGCGGCGGGGAAAAGTTTTGGAAGAAAGACGCGGTAAACTGAATAGGAATACGTGCTCTTAAATATTGTAAATATAACCACGATAGTTTAAGATGTTTCCGATTCAGAGAATATAATAATTTATTCACACTCGTCAAGATACTATTAACAATAGTAATATATTTAGGAGAACATGCCAAAATAATTTTGATAAAACTAATTAATTTAGACAAATGAAATTGCTGCAAATATTGACAATTATTGAGGATCATCCGTCGAAATTGCTGGGAGATATGGTGCCTAAATAAATGAAATTGACTATGAGTGCTTAGAAGCTTTAGCGGACAATGGCAATTGAATTAATATTCCATTAGGACAAACACCAGTAATAGCACAATAAGAAAGAAAACCAACATGCCATGTATACTTGTATTTAACTAATTGCTTAGAATGGTACTTACATTTGTTTAACCAAAATTTCATTACATTACTTTGGATAGATGTCATGGTATAAAATGTAATAAACAATAAAGTCTATGAAAAACACAGAGAAAGTAAGAAATAAAATTAAAAAAATAATAGATAAATAGTAAAGAAGTCAAAAGCAAAACACACAAAAGCAAATTCAACTTAATAAGCAAAGTAAAAGCAAAAGCAAAAGAAAATTAAACTCAATAAGCAAAGCTAAGCAGCACCAGAGGTGCAAACAATATATATAAAAGTGGAAAAGGATAAAACACTTAAAGTCACACTTGAAATTGCTATATTTCGAACTACTAGAGTTCTTCAATGGCAAGAAGCTAGACCATTGGTAGTAGTTCGAAATATAGCAATTTCAAGTGTGACTTTAAGTGTTTTATCCTTTTCTACTTTTATTATTACTGTTAGTGTGTTACATTGTTAATAGAGTTACTTTATTTTATTTTTATTTTATATTACTGTACATAAAGAAGTACCAACACTTTAGAAAATATTAAAAGTGACATAGGAAGCAACAGATTTTAAGGGTTGAAAGAAACTTAAGGAAAGTTAGCAGGTCCGTGTTAGTTGAAAAAGTATTACATTGCTGCATAGGCGGTATATTTGAAAATATGAGAGAAGTATCAAGGAGGAAAATTCATTGTACATTTGAATTAAACTGGAATAAATCCACATTATAAAGTAAAAAATCCAGGCAAACCACAAACATCACCTATAATACTAATGGAGAAAGGTAGGTCATCACTCTAGCCAGAGGCTGCAAGGGTTTCATCAAGGGTATGTTACTTGTTTTCATTGTGGAGGCAATTATACTATGAAGAGATTCATAGTGGCTTGTTGAGAAACTACTTTGCAATTTACCTACTAATTGCATTGCAACTAAAAACCAAGCCTCCATGTGCTGCTAATAAATAGGCAGAGATTCAACAATGACTAAAACTGAATTATTTGTGGGGGGAGAAAGAAAAAGAAGAGAGAGAGAGAAAGAAGAAGCTACTTCTGGGAAAATTATGATCATCTCATTTTTTCTATATTGAAGGAAGATGTGGCAGCATTTCATCTCTCATACATAAGTGTAACTGGACAACACTACAGAGACTTCCTGAAAACTCTAAGGTCATACCGCATGCAAAAGGCCACATTTAAGTGCAACAATTTGCATGCTGAACCCATGATATTGTACTATTGCACATGGCAAATGTTGGTGAATATCTCATAAAAATCAATATGAACTGTATCGATTACCCTCCCTCAAGTCCATATTTAGCTGGAGTGATTTTTTTCGAAATTGAATAAACTCCTTCATGGGAGACATTTTACATAATTAGTAGCAGGCATTTCTGCAGAACTGCTTCAAAATGGTTTCCAACATGTCTTGGAAAACCTGGCAGAAATCCTAAGTCAGGTGCATTGCATTCAACCAACATTAAGAAATATCATTAAAATTATTAGTTAAGTGTTTTACATAGATATTTGATAAATTTTTTATTCAATGTTATTTTTTATTCGTAATTTAAGAATGCTAGTCTGGTTTTACCACAGTTGTTAAACATTTAATCCAATATCTTGATTGCCACTTTGCATAATCAATTCTATTAATTATTAAATATCTACAAACATAAATGTTTCAGAATATGATTGCAAATAAAGCAACTTATTATTGAATCATTGATCTTAAAAACACCATAACTGACATTTTTACAATTGTTGTTTTTTTTTTTTTTTTTTTTTTGGAAATTGTTATTCTTTCTCTAAAGACAAATGGTTTAGTGTAACAATCTCTCATCTTCAAATCCATAATGTTGACGAATTTGGTATCTAGTTTGCGATTACTGTAAAAACTACTCAAATAATGCATTTATGGGATTTTTACATCAACCTTTGGTATAGGTGTGTACTTAATTGTAGACAGCCAACAATGCATTAGCATTATGTTTTGTAAGTTAAAAATTATAAATAAAATATTGAGTTCAAGATGTGGTGATGATGCTGAATGTAATTTATCTACTAAAAAGTTGTAGATGAATTAGAAATGATCAGCGATATATAATAGAAATGCAATTAAAAAGCATGATTATGTGGACAACCCTACACTAACCATAGAAAAGTTAGATTGGTGCTGATTACAAGTACTATTATTATTATTATTATTATTATTATTATTATTATTATTATTATTATTATTATTATTATTAAAATTTATAGTCAAATATGCAAAAATAGTTGTCCCTTATTTATTTTTTTCCTTTCAACATAAATTGCAGTAATTGAGAAATAAAATGTATACAATTATAATTTTTATGGACAGATTAAACATCCTAAGAAATAATGTTACATAGACCCTTGAATTTTCTGGGTGCACAAAGAAATGTTATGCAAGGATTTCTGAGGGAAATAATTACAATATTTTCCTTGTTCGGGGACCTTAAAAAAAAAAAAAAAAAAAAAAAAAAAACTCAGGACATTCAGCTACAAAGTCATGTCACAGTACAAGGTGCAGAGAGGCACATAACCAAGAACAAAGATGGCCATACTTCTCATAAACTTACTGTGTCCTTTCAATATCATGTAAAACCATCAGGTTCCTTATTGGAGGTTTGTAAGGTGGCATTTTATAACTTCAGATAGTATCAGAAGGCTATGTAATTTTAAAAGTTATGCATTACTTACAGATTCAAGAGGATAAGCCGCTTTAAAACATGCTATTCTTGGAAAAACCTGCATTGAAGAACACACCAAATCATTTTCCCCCAAAAAACTCACATTACGTCCAACTCCTTACCTTTCAGTTGACATAGCACTAGAGAAAATGCATCAACTGTTTAAAGTAAAACATCCTGAGGTAAAAATAAACTATTGGTTCCACTAAAAAATTTTCAAGAAACAATTTAATTCGCATTTTGGAAGACATCAGGTAGACACTTGTATTACCAGTGAGTCGCTCAACACCAAAATTAAAAGTCCTGCTCTAAATGAAGCAACTCAACGTTCTGCTGTTGCTGAACTCATTTTATATAACAGGAAAAGTAAAAAGTTATACCATAAATTGACATATTTGAAGTACATGTCAATTTGATGATTCTATTGACTGACTTTTTTTTTTCGCAGTAGTTAATAGCGAATAATGTTTGCTGAAGTAGGGTGACGACGAAAAACTCGTAGAGCACCTCGGCGAGCACGCAACGCATCCCGGCATTCATCGGTCTACCAGGGAACCGGAAAGCGTCTGGGGTGGCAAGACGATCGGGGAATAGCCTAATCTGCGGTATTAAGAATGGCCGTTTCTAGGTGCTCGATCACGGCTTCGATGGATGGAAAATCTAACCTTGAAAAGTCCGATCTCTGGATCGGAAGAGGTGCCAATTCGCCTGTGCAATAAGCCATCTTGGCGCGCGCTGAGAATGTGCGTGTGAAGAGAGTACTTGTATCTGACACGGAAAGTTGTCACTAAAATATAAATCGGAGGTGACGTTCCGGGTAAAATGTACAGCAAGTGAGACAGCACAAAAGGCTAAGTCCAAGTGTGAAAAACAATGAGTACTGTCAGAAATAAAAGTAGGTTGACCAGTGTAGAGCAGAGTGAGATGGTGGCGATCTAGAAAGTCTGTCAACATGCTACCCCTGGCACACTTCGTGTTGTAATCCCATAGGGGATGATGCGCATTAAAATCCCCAAGAGTAGGACAGAGGGTGGTAGCTGAGACAGAAGATTATCGAGATGAACAATTGCGACAGTGGAAGATGGAGGTAGGTAAACAGTGCACACAGAAAAACTAAGGTCAGAGAAGTGAATTGTAGCTGCAGAAGCCTGTATAAGAGTCTGGAAGTTAATTCAAGTACTGTACACGTAATCTAGGATTAAAAGTGCCATGCGCGGGAGAGCCATCTTCGGGAGGAAGATCAAACCTCACCGAAGAATAACCGCGTAAATTAAAGGAATCTTGCGGGCGAAGTTTGGTCTCTTGGAGAGACAAAAGCGGAGAGTCGGTGGAGCGTAAAAGTAACTTCAGGTCACGTCTTCAACTGCGGAGTCTGCGCACATTCCAATAAAGGACAGTCATTGTTAAAACGAGTTAAAACAAATAAAAATACCACCTTACTTTTTGCTAGACCCAGGACGAATCGAACGTCCTTTTTTCAATCCCGTGGGACTGGGTGGTTTATTTGGAGCAGGCACATCCTACTCCATGATCTCTTCAGAGGAAGGGCTCTCCGATGAGAAGTATCCAACGATTCCAACACCTGGAATTGGTTTGATGTGGAAATAGGCGGTGACGGCGACCGCCTAGGGGGTTTGCTCCCATTATGGGAGCGGCACCTCCGAGAAGGAGAAGGGCTATTTTTCTGCTGAACAGGAGTTGATGTTTTCAAAAAGTCAGTTCTCGTGTAGCTCATCCTGAACTTTATTTACGCCGCATTGAAGACTACCGGCTCCGGTTTCTCGGTAATGCGCTTCGGAGAACTGGGCTTAGTAGGGACCCGTGTAAATACAAGGTCGCAAGTCTGCGTACTGCTGTCGCTTTTCTTCACCGCTAAAGAAGCTGCAGCGCTGTATGTACCGGTCTTAGGTACTACAGGTTGACGAGATTGAAATCGCTTCCGGGTCTCAGTAAAGGAGAGGTTTTCCTTTACCCGGATCTCCTGTATACAGCGCTCCTCTCTAAAACGAGGACAGTTGTGCGACGAGGCTGGATGGTCGCCGCGGCAGTTAACCGCAGACGGGAGCGATGTACATGCTTCTTCATGACTTGCTTGACCGCATGTTGCAAAGATGGAAATGGCACTCATACACGATATGCGAGTGTGTCCAAAACGTTGACACTGGAAACGTCACAACGGGCTCGGGATATACGGACGCACTTTAATCTTGTGCGGCAATTCGACACTGCTGAACGTGACGAATAGAGCCCGGGTTGACTGTTCCCCCCTTTTTGCCTGCACGCGATAAACAGAAGTGACCCCTTGGTCTTCCAGGCAGCTCTGGATTTCCGGGTCAGGCATACTGTCTAATACATTGGTGGTAACAACTCGCGACGAATTCAATATCTTATGCTGCTCAACACGGATAGGATAGCCGTGGAGTAGCGTCGTCTTGAGCAATGAGTTGCTTTGAGACAGCCCAAGTGTCTCCACCAAAAGTGAACCGTTACGTAGACTGGTATAGGACTTAAGGGTCGAGCTATAGCATCAATGCCCTTCTGAATCATAAATGGGTATACCTTAGTAAACGACTGACCATTTTCGATAAGACTGAGGACTAAGTAGCGAGGAAATGACTTCTCGGATACTTCTTTCACGTCAACTCTTTTGCGTTTAAATTGTATATGATTATCGTGTACTACAGCGATTTAATCCTCCACCATTGCAACCGATGGCAGGCTGCTTCCTGGGCGCCACCCCGGCTCAGGTTACATGCTCTGGCCTGAACAAGGTAACCTCAGGGTCACACCTTCCTGTGGGTTGACAAAGGGACCCAATCGCCTGAGGAAGTACAACAGCTCATGCAATGGCCCTTCCCCGGGCCTGGCCTTTACCAGGGGATACGCTCCAGTCCTACATGATAACCTAGTGCTGGGAGTTACGCCGTTACCCAGTCACATTTTACCGTGTCAAACACGGGGACACCCATCAGACGAAGAACAGGGAAGTAGGACGAATAAAAATTAAAATAGAGGGGAAATAAAATGAGTCAAACACGCTGAGCATGGATGTTCGGGAGCAGCTCGGGTGCCTGGGGTCGGTACCCTCCGTACGCAAAAAATTGGGCCCCTGAAGGGGCCTACGACCGAGATAATACTTCAGTCTAGTTAAGTGACGCGTCTGTGCTAATGTTACGTTTAGGTCGCTTTTGGCAAGTGAAGAGTTGTGAATTGTCGTTAGTAACGCTATCCATCGGAGAGAACAAAAGTTAAGTGTTAATTGTTTCTTTGATAGTAGTAAAGAAACAAATTCCCGTAAAAATGACACAAAGCCCCTGAAATCCTGTATGGAATAGCCGATTCTCCGCCCAGTATTATGAACCTAGACAATTAAAAAAAAATGTGGTAGTGAAAAATTATAAATCGGCTGATATAGTGTCAACACCCTCATTCCCTTTTCCCTGTCATACCTAAATGACTAAAATTCCAGTAGCAGAGTCTCAACAGCTGTGGCAAAACTGTAAGACAGCGGTAACCAACGACAGACAGCGGTAACCATCGGCAGAGAAGAAATAACATTCCCCCCTGAGAATTCAAAATAATCTGATAATTTCCTTTTTACAAATTCTTCGCTCCACTCTACATATTTTCATTAACCCCCATTCCTGTTTATCAAATATCGCTGCAACACAAAAGTCTTTACATAGGCACAACCGCAATAGTTACATTCCTTCGGAATTCGATTAAAAAAAAAGAAATTAAATAAATACTTTTGTATATTTATTGGAATTTACATAGGAAAAAAGTCAAGTGATATAAGATATCTGTAAAATAATAAATTTGGGATTTTTTTTAATAAATTATATGTTCCAAACATATAGGTTTCTGAAATTTCCCGTTATTTTATTCTTCTCTCATCATTTGTATGATACAGTTTGATAACAAACACACATTTGTAATCATAATTATTACTGGATTGCGACAATTAGCTTCCTAAAGGCTATAACATCAACCATTCACCAAAATCATGCCATTTTACATACTTTTCATATCAAATAAAAATTACTTCCGAATTAAATGGGCTGAAGAAAAGTAACTTATCAGTAATTTAGCTATTTACAACAAAATGTGAGTAACGTGTACGCACCTGCATAGACTTATAAGCTCAGGCTTGGCCCCAAGAACGCAGGATGAACGTCAGTGTTGCACCGCTCTCTATATCTGAACAATAACGCTGGTTTTGCTGACTGAAAACATTCATGAGTGACTCAGGACTTCCTGAACCCAACTGAGTAATGAAGTCTGAAAATTGACGATGTGCATGGGCATCGGCGTGGCGACATTTGACTTTCAGCACCATCTCTAGGCGTGCAATTGAACCACAAAACTGCTTGCACAGCATTCATCAGAACTTTGCGTCAGGTTAACTAACATACTGGAACGAAACTCGTCAAACAGAGTTTGACATAATCTAAGGTCACATTTTTGTCTAATTTTATTATCCAAACATTAAATTAAAAATACTGCTAAGTGATCTGCCTAGCACAATTTTTTAGTTATAAATTATTTCAATATAATATGTGGATATACACTGTCATCACTTATAAATAGCTTCTTGCATTTTATAACCATGTACATTTTCATTTCACCATGTGAGTAAAGAAATAATTAGAACGGTCAATAATGCGCAACAATAAAAACATTATTATTGCCATATGTTAAACTATAACAATAGTTGAAGAAACCTTCTACATCAGAAAGAATTGTGCAATATATACTTGGTTTACTTTTACTATATTCTGAGACGTAAGAGAATTTTGGGTGTAAATAATAAAATAATTTTCGTTTTGCAAATAATACCCTAAATTAGTACATGTTGATTATTGTAATTGTTTTGACGAGCGGTTTAATTACGATTAGGTTATTGACTTCCAAATGCTTCCTATGTATCCGCGCCCCAACTTTTGAGTGACATTTATTTTTAATTTTCCATATCTGAGATGAAGACATGGATCCCCCCTCGCAATATTTTATTGAAGTCGGCGGCTTTTTATGGCACAGGTGTGTTTAATTTCTTTTTGGAGGAATCGATTTCAAGGCGTCTACTTTTGAAGGAAGTTACAGGACGATGTTATAGTTTCGCGTAGTGATAGAAAAGAAAGAGAGCAGAAGGAAGCTTGTGTCAGTGCGAATGAAAGTGAACGGTAGATACTTTAGAGCCTAGGAAAGTCCATTGCTGGATCATCCACCGTACAGCCCTGACCTTGCATCGTACGACTTCAGGTAGCTGTTCTGTTATCGCTGGAAAAACTTGAAAACGAGTTTAGTACCTTGCCCAAGTAATTAATTCACCTCTGCCTGCAATACCTTAGTTACAAAGAATGTCTTTAATAAATGCCTGCAATGCTTGTGGCGAGATGGATAGTAAAGTGAAGGTATTCAACACAACCCATGACTTGCATTTAAGTAAATCACTAACGTAACTTGCGAATGCTCCAAGTAATTTGATATAAACACTTAACAAGATAAAAAATAGAGACAACATTCTTAATAACGAATTCTCTGGTAAATCGAGCCTGTGGAAAGGGTAAAGTAATTAGTACACGGTCTTTTATTTTAGGCAATAACATGGATATGAACCTATGACCGTAGTATTCGGTATGAGGGTCAGGCATGGTGGACTTTTCCAGAAACGTGTTTCGTTAGCCACATAAGTAAAGTACTTTGCAAGTGTTTAATTTAGTAACAAGTAACTCCGCGCGAGTTCAGTTGTATAAAAAATATGAAAGTATTTTAACTTTTAAGATACACAAATTTAAAGTTAATTAGCTGAAAGCAAGAAATACCCACAATGCCATTTTTTCAGTTAACTCGTAATATTTGAATTACATTTTGTAGAGGAAATCTTCAAGGAAATGCTTCACAAATAAAATGACAGTTACACATTTACTATTCTATGATGTTCTGTTATTTAACTTCATTACCTTATTTCTACGGTTTTCTACAGTAACGACAAACAACGTTGATTTTGGTTTGTTTTTACTTAAGGACGCTCTTTAACATCACAGGTCATCAGCGTCACACTCTATTCAGGGCGTGAAACGACCGACAAATTTTGCTCAGTGGGCTCTTCTTTCAGACTTGAGGTTCTTTTTCGTGCCGTAAATGTACGACAAGGGACCCACGGCTTTACTTCCCTTCCGAAGGAAGCCATACTTACGATTTTTACGCCCGAAAAAATCCATCGATCGTGGCCGGGTTTGAACCTGCGACCTTGGGTTTAGAAGGCAAGTATGGTTACCACAACACCACCAGGACCGACACAAACAACGTGCTCTATCAGTCTACAGGAATGCTGGTGCAGCAGACGCCGGAACAAAACCGTCACCCAAACTCCTGCAAGACAAGATGAGTCAGTGACAAGATGAAAACATTTGTTGTATCCATAGGCGCCGACAGGAGCCGAGCCAGAGCAGCCTGCCTCTCATCTCCCTTTCTCAAAGTTCACGCTTTGGTTGCTGATTAGTATATATATATATATTATTTTCGGAAAGTTCAAATTAAAATCTTGAAAGAAAAACGCCAACAGCGACATTGTACAATACTGCCAACAGTAATTCCTTTCCTTTCATCTCGCAGTTTTATGTGCTCAAATTGCAGCTCACCAAGTTTTCATGCATGAGCATTAATAGCTACCACGCAAAGTTGCACTCTAAAAAAATTAGGTTATGGATTTTGGACTTTTCCAACCCTTTAAGATAAATGCCTTCAAATAATATTTTAATTAGAACATTGAATTTCAGTTCAATGTTCTCCTTGTACAATTGTAAGTGTTGCTTCATATCTGTAGATTGAAATTGAGTATTTGATCACAATTGGACGTGATAATCTCTCTCTCTCTCTCTCTCTCTCTCTCTCTCTCTCTCTCTCTAGGACGATATTTATTCTGACAGCCTGAAATTGCATCATAACACAATGGATCTTTTGGAATCAAAGATGAACGAGAATTCCCTAGATAACTTTTCCTCAGGTATACATTTTCTAAAAAGTAATGGCTTTGTGAAATTGTTGCGGAGTTAACGATATTTGTAGACTTAAATAGTAATTGCTGAGCTTTTTATTTCTTAAAATGTTTTTGATTTGGATGTTTACAGTTTATAGATTTTTTAAATACAAAATCTAATAGAAGTGTGCTTCCCCCCTCCCCAAGTTGGCTCCTATGTTCAAACCTGTAAATATTGTAATTTCACTCTAATGCAAACTGCTGTAAGTCCATTTGCATAAATTTAATAATTTATAATGTATGCATGTGACGCAATATATTGCAATTGAAGGAACATTGTGATTGAATTTCCCATTGGCTTTCCAATTAAAATTAAGTATTTTGAATGTCATGTTAAATAAAATTACAGAAGATAAGAATAATTTATTAAAACATTTCCATGCAATTATAAAAGAAAACGATGGAGATAAGGCACTTTAGAAGTTAGCGCACAGGAATTAGTGAAAGTCGCGTACTTTCATTTCTTGCAAAGGGGAAAAAAAAAATTAAATTTTAATCTTCGTGTTTTTTCGGATTGGTAGTATTGGGCTAAATGTTTACTTTTCGGTAGAACGTCAGTTACAAACTAAAACTTATATATAAAAGATAAATGTACATTAAAGTACAACGTTGTACGTTATCTATGTCTGTCTCTCTCCCTGTCCCTGCACTAAGCAATAACATCCTTCAACTGTCAGTTCTCAGGAATAATAAAGCAGCAGACGATTTTTTTTTTTTTTTTTTTTTTTTTGAGTCGAGCTTAGCGCTCGTTTTTACTACCGAGGCACCAATGGCGGTAGACACTGATAATACACAAGGTGAAATGATACATTGGAAAATATTTTTTTTAAGGAAGGAAACGTTCCAGGCCTAAATTTAAAGTACCTCTACGGCATTGGCCATTAATGAGGTCTGAGGAAAACCTGTAAAAAACCTACTCAGGAAGGACGGTCCTGCTGGGATTCGAAACCCAGACCTTCCGCTCACAAGCCCGCAATAACAACTTCGGCCGATCGTTGCGGTTCAGCAGATGCCGTAAAATCATCTAGCCAGACGAACTGGTTTTCAAAATGACTTCTACCCTCGTGTAGGTAGTTTTCGTAGTAAGAAAACTAGTCACGTCCATTTTAATTTTGTGGCGATCAAAACCTGCAAGCTGTTCTAAATCGAACCACACAGGAAATAATAATAATGATAATGATGATGATAATAATAATAATAATAATAATAATAATAATAATAATAATAATAATAATAATAATAATAATAATAATAATAATAATAACAACAATTTAACTATAACATGTTGCAATAGATTTTTCAAAAGTCACAGATTAATATTCCATACATAACCTATGAATCAATTTATTTAACAAAAGCAAATATACAATAAAATAGACTTCAGCTAGCATAACAAAAAATTGAAAAAAAAATAAATTAAAAAGGTCCCAACTGTAAGAAAATCATATCCCACAAAATAAGTTATACGAGTTTATGTCCTCATTCAATTCATTATTACTGTACTGAACTTTACCAACAAGTACATTTTAGCTGTTCCTAAGGAATTCAATTGTATCCATAAATTATTTTGAAAAAAAATTCTTCAAATGTCCATGATACGAAAATGACAATGAAATAAATATAACCCACCAGCAAGTACAATTTTTGTTTCTTCTCAACGCAACTCAGTATATAAGTTTTAACCAATCAATTAACAAACGATTCGTAGAGTTTGTTTACCAGCAAAATTGACCCATTAGAGGTAAGGGTTAAACTACAGCGAAAATATTTTTAAAATTGAAAATAGCTCTAGTGGCCACAATTTTTGTTTTTTCTCAGCGAAAGTATATTTCATTTAGATAAATTAATAAAACAATTTCTGAAAATCAGGGCAATCACACCGTAAGGAGTGGGGGGGGGGGGTTAAAGCGAAATTTAAAAGTAGGTGTAGCTGCCGCAATTTATTATTATTTCTTTTTTAAGAAAACTCCGCATATATCATTCAAATAAAATAAAAAAATAAGTTCCTTAAAAACAGTGAAATCAGATAATTAGTAATGGGTGTTTACCTAAAAATCAACAGTTAAAAATCGCTCTAGCGGCAGCAATATTTTCTTTTTCCCAACAAAATTCAGCATATACCATTCAAATAAAATAATTTACTAGCCAGAATATCTACCAGGTATTTACATTTTATGGCTGCTATTAAAGCATGTTGAATATTTGTGGTCCTATATGTAGGTACTGTGTAATTACTTTTAGTCACATTACGTTTTAGCTCATATAAGCAGGTATATTGAGTTGGGCTAAACATGCTGATCCAACATGAACCTGCTCTAAAAGGTATTCCTTGACAATCCTAAAGGATAGTGGGATCGAGGACTACCCAGCTATTGGCAACCCGGCTGTCACCCGCTGGCAAGTAAAACTGTGCATTATCGGTACGTTCAAGAAGAAAGTCTTATTAGTGTAAAATATTGCTAAACTGGAAGTATTGTCACCAGTGTAGAGAAACTAAATCACAAAACAACCACCTCGTGTTTATTAATAACGTTACTGGCGCACACGCTGATGTTATCTGTGGGGGGGCTCCCCCTTTCCAATTCACGCCACATACTGGTTTGGATGGCGGCGGATTCTCTCCCAGGTACTCCTGGCCCGTCTCTCAATGGATTGTGCAACTGAAGGCATGCCCGTCTCCTCGTGAGTAAAGTTTTTAATAAGAAGCGGTAGCCTCAGTGCTTTTCTTGGCGAGAAATTTTGGATGGTTTGTAAGTGTTGTATTGCCAATTTGGACGCGTGAGCCCATGCCACGCAGGCGTACATCATTGATACTATAAAAGACCTGTACAAAATTATTTTACTCCTAATGCCTAATGACTTACCGCGTAGAATGGACGCGCATAGTTTCAACCGCTGCCTCCCCCTGTCGGCCACATCTCTCAGGTGTTTGTTCCAAAGCAGTTTACGTTCCACGCAAACCCCTAAGTATTTTACTTGCTGAGATGACAAAATTTTGCCGTCGATCATTAGATCAACTGCTAGAAGGTGCCGCTGTTAGGAAAAATCGCAAATTGGTACTTGTGGATATTAACAGTAATCTTCCATTGGTGCAACCAGGACGTGGATTTTTCTATGTAGCGCTGAATTTCGCACGTTCCAAATTTCAAAATTTTGAGTGGTGATAAATTGCGGTGTCGTCAGCATACATGTGGATCTTGCATTTGGCGTCCACGGGAAAATCATTAGTGAAAACTATATACAAGTATGGGGCCAGTAAGCTTTTTGTGGAACGCCGTCCTGTATTGGTCGCATGGTGGATTTGGAGCGATCAACTTGGACATAGAAGCGCCTATTTTCTAAAAACATATGTAAAAGATATAGGTAGTTTTAGAGGTCGGGAAATTTTGGTGCAGTTTATAAATAAGGTCATTGTGCCAGCATCGGTCAAATGTAGTCTATGGTGTTGCACAGCTGTGTTTACAAAGATGGCGGTTCCTCCGAAACCGTCAGATCTGTCGGTGCGGTGGCAAACGGTGCCTGGGATGGTGATTTTGTTTGAGGCCGTCAACTAGGTTTCCTGCACCATTAGCACCTATATCTGGTGCGAGAAGAAGTGTATAACTTCCCGGAGTTTGCTCTTAATGCCCCTCGCATTCTAGGAGCACGCCTTGAATGCCATTAGAGTTGTGGCTCCGGAAAATTTACCAGCCCTTTTGTAGGATAAATTTGAACATTGTGTGGCATAGGATGGTTTCGGCGGGCACGGTTTTGGGCGGGTTAACAGGGCTTTCGCCAGAAATTCTGCGAAACTTGTCTGCGCATGGACGGGTATTTTCGCTATTACTTGAAGAAACGTGGCATCTAGCTTGGGTTGTGAGGTGGTTTGACAGCGGTGGTGTCCTGATGGTTACGTTTACGTTTACACGTTTTATTGAGCTTAAGTGTGCCTGAATCCAGTACAACCGATCCTTAGATTCTGAAGTGGACGATGCTGAATTTCAAGTGGTAGCCGGCAAGAGAAAGCGGCGAACCCATCCTCATTTTGAAGCAGAAGGCTCCAGTACAGCTGGAAAGCCAAATAAACCAGCTGACGCTACCATCAGTAGCAACTCGTCCTCTTTACCCTCGAGACGCCTTATCTTACCGATTATCGTGGATTCTTTTCAGGGTGTTACAGGCTTCCTGAAGGAAGTTATGCCGTCCCTTATCGCCGAATGCAAGGTAGTACGGAAGGGAAACACATTCAAATTTCAGGCAAGGTGTGCTGAGGACTACCAGCGACTGTTAGGAAACCTCAAGAAACGAGGAATACTACACGTTTCCTTTGCTGTTGATAAAGCACGCGATATCCGTCGCATCTTTAGAGGGCTGCCAGCGGATACTCCGGTGGGAGATATATTTGTCCACCTCCAACGCCAGGGCATAATCCCCAAATTGCTCAAACAACTTTCAAAGCCCGTTCAAGGTGACAACCCTTCCGTGAGAATCTCCATCTTCCTCTTCTTGGTAATAATAGTTGAGCGAGCCGAAGACCCTGAGGTGGCGATAGACAAACTAAGGTCAATATGCCACCTCAATGTTAAAGTTGAAACTCCCAGACGCCCTGATGATTACTGTGTAAGAGGCGCACAACATCCAAGGTCATCAGCGCCCAAACACACTAAAAACTGTGCCAGAATTAAATAAGTAATCTACACAAGATCTGCGTAGAAGATAAGCCCAGCAGCCCTTTAGGCAATAAAATACAATCCCCAAAACAAATAACAAGGGTAATAAAAATAACAAAAAACGAGACCGTTACTAAAAACTCTGCTGCAAGGGCTGAAAACACAACTGTATTTAATGGTCCCAAAGATAACCATAACCCCCCCCCCAAAATAGCAAGGGTAAACTGGCCTACAAACAAACGGCGGGTATTAAAACTCAGCCAACAATCTTAATAGCCAAAGTTGTAACAGTAAAAACCCCAAAACAAAAACAAGGGCAATATGGTCAACAATGTATAAAGACTAAAGCTGAAACGCAAGCAAGAGCTGAAAAAACCACATGCTTTTAACGGTCTAAAATGGTAACAACAAAAGCCCAAAACAAACAACAGGGACAATATGCAACACAACAATTAAAGATTGGTACTGAAAAGATTCAGCAAAAGCTGGAATAACAACAGTCTTAAAATGGTCTAAAATGCAGTCATGAGTAAAAAGATAAAACCTCACACCTTGCTCCAAAAACCACAAACACGGATAAAACGGAGCACTCGCTCAACAACCCCATCATCCGCAAGTAAGTCCTCAATGGATGAGGGCAAACCTAGGCTATGTCTAAAAGCTACCAGATGCTGGCATTCAATTAAAATGTGACGCACTGTAAAGGGGTGGTCACAGTGAGGGCAAGCTGGAGCGGGTTGACCATTAAAAAGGTGACAGTGACTAAATTGGCAATGTCCAATTCTCAAAGGAGCTAAACGGCGAACTGCGCGAGAAAAAGTCGACCAGTTAAAAGGGGCGGATTTACATTACCGAACTTTATTGGCGGATATTAATTCCCACTCGTCGCGCCAGCGCGAGCGAGCAAAGTATGTTGCTCGTACTCAGCAGGGTCTAAAAGGGCGGATTTAGCTGCGACATCTGCGGCCTCATTACCTGGGAGTCCAACATCTCCAGGTACCCATAATAATGCCACCCTGACGCCAGCGTCGAAAAGAGTTAACACTATATCCTGGATCTTCTGTACAAGTGGTTGGTGGTTGTGCAGATTTCTAAAACTGAAAATGGCACTCAAAGTGTCGGAACAAATAACAGCATTCCCCATCCCCTGATCAGAAATAAATAAAATCGCCCGATAAATAGCATAAAGCTCCGCTATAAAAATATCATACGTAAAACTTGCCCCATTAAATACAAAAGCACATCCTACTCCTGTGTCAGATTTCAAGCCGTCGGTATATATAAAATTCCAGCCATTAAAAGAAGATATAATCTCGCGAAATGACTACGAATAACAGGTGCTACGGTCGAAGATTTAGGACAGGACATAAGCCAAAGATGAACGAGGGCATCTGCTAAAATCAAGGTGGAGAAGAAGTTTCCCCGGTTAAGAAGAAAGCAGGCAAATCCACGTCCAACGTTCTTAACAGCTCCCGTAAACGAAAGCCAGCAGGCTGATGAGTAAAAGACCGAGCAGCGTAAAAACCATCGAAAGAGACATTAAAAAAACGGCCCATTCGTGGGATGGCGAGGTTGCGCAGCTAGGCGACAATCGTAAGCAGAAAGTAAAACATCCCTACGACAAAACAACGGAGGTTTTCCAGACTCCGCATATAAACCCAGGACTGGTTTGGGAATGCTCCAATGACAACACGGATATCCCGATAATGAACGGGGTTAAGACGACGAAGAACGCAGAGTCGTAAACACCACAGCCGTAATCCAGTTTGGACCGGATAAGAGAGCGGTAAAAAGGTAGAAGAACCGTCCGATCAGCTCCCCAGGATGTGCCACTTAAAACATGTAAAATACAAAGAGAACGTTCACACTTGCCCCTAAGTTGTGCTATATGCGATGACCAGCATAATTTTCTATCTAATATTAAGCCAAGGAATCGAACTTCGTCTGCAAAAGCATGAGCATCTGAGCCTAGATGGAGAGACGGAGATCGATACTCCTTATAGCGCCAGAAGTTCATGCAGACGGTCTTTTTCTGCAAAGAAACGGAACCCGTGGTGTACACTACAAGCGTAAAGGCGGTCGAGAAAGCACTGGAGGCGGCATTCCAAAAGATAAGTTCTGCTAGAGGAAAGATAGATGGCAAAATCGTCAACGAACAACGACGATTTTATTCCTGGCGGTAAACACCCAGCGATTAAATTGAAAGCAATGGCAAACAGTGTGCAACTAAGTATCGAGCCCTGAGGTACGCCATTCTCTTGAGTAAAACTAGATGATAAAACTGATCTCACGCGAACATTATAAAACCCGGTCTTTCATAAATTCCTGAATAAAAACAGACACACGATCGCGTAAATGCCAATCGTGAAGCGTCCGAATGATACCGCCTCTCCAGCAAGTATCATACGCTTTCTTCAGATTGAAAAATACGGCGATCGTTTGGCACTTCCGTACCAAACCGTCCATAATATGGGTGGTTAGAGACGCAAGATGGTCGACTGAGGAACGATGACACCGAAAACCGCACTGAGGGTTCGTTAGTAAATCCCTGGACTCTAACCACCACATAAGCCGGCGATAATCATGCGCTCCATTACCTTGCAGACGCTGCTGGTAAGGGAAATCGGACGGTAACTGGAAGGAAGGTGTGTGTCCTTACCAGGTTTAGGTATTGGTATCACGGTGTCCTTTCGCAAGTGCTTGGAAATATTCCGTTGCACCAAACAGAATTAAAGACATGGAGTAAAAAAGCTTTGCCTTTCGCTGATAAATTCCGCAACATAGTAACATGAACGCCATCCGGCCCTGGTGTGCAGTGTCTAGAGTTCGTAAGGGCGTGCACAAATTCCCTGAAGGAAAATGGAACATTATAGCACTCCTGCTGGTCGAAGAAAAAACAGAAACCCTTCGACTCGATCTGCTCTTTTAACGCTCGAAATGAAGCAGGGTAATTGGCGGAACTCAAAACTCAGCGAAGGTGCGCGCTAAAATATTGGGAACGTCAAGCGGAGTGGAAACCACTCGATTGGACATCCGTAAACCGAGTATTAGCGTAAATCTTAGTTTGCCTGCAACGCGGCGTAGCTGTTCCCAAACAACAGAGGAAGGCGTTTTGCGATTAAAAGAGGAGGAAAAGGCAGTCCAGGACGCCTTTTTGCTATCCTTAATGATACGACAGTTGGCGCGCTTTTGCTTGTGGCGAATCATGTTCGCTGAAGTAGGGTGACGACGAAAAACTCTTAGAGCACCACGGCGTGCACGCAACGCATCCAGGCAATCATCGTTCCACCAGGGAACCGGCAAGCGTCTGGAGTGGCTAGACGACCTGGGAATAGCTTGATCTGCGGTAATAAAGATGACTGTTTCGAAGTGCACGATCACGGTGTCGATGGATGGATAATGCGACCCTGAAAATACGGCCATAGATCGAAAGAGAGGCCAATTCGCCTTTTCAATGAGCCATTTGGGCGCAGGCTGAGAATATGCGTTTGAAGTGGGTACGTGCATGTGACACGGAAAGTGGTCCCTAGAATTGAATCAGAGGTGACTTTCCAAGTAAAATGTACAGAGAGTGAGGTTGAACAAATGGATAGTCCAAGTGTGTAAAACTGTGTGTGCTGTCAGAAAGAAAAGTAGGTTCACCAGTATTGAGCAGTACAAGATTGTGACGAAACAAAAAGTCAGCTGAAAGGCTACCCCTTGCACACTCCGTGGTGGAACCCCATAGGGGATGGTGCGCATTGAAATCCCCCAAAAGAAGGACAGGAGGTGGTCGCTGTGAAAAAAGATAATCAAGATCAGCCTTGGTGACCGTACCAGACGGAGGCAAGCAAATACTGCAGATAGAAAAACTAAAGCCAGAGAAGTGAACAGTAGCTGCAGCAGCTTGTAAAGTAATCTGAAGCTGTAATGTAGTGCAGTACACGTCGTGTACAATTAAAATTAAAACTCCGCGGAGAGCGGGAGTGTCATCTGCGGGAGGAAGATCAACCCTCACCGAAGAGTAACCGCGCATAGTAAAGGAATTTTGTGGTCAAAATTTAGTCTCTTGGGTACACACAACCGGAGAGTTAGTCGGACGTAAAAGTAACTCCAAGTCAGGTCTTCGACTGTGTAGTACACCCACATTCCACATAAGGATAGCCATTGTTAAAATGAGATTAAAAATAAAGTAAAATTTTATCACCTTACTTTTTGGACGGTCCAGGGCGAATCAAAGGTCCTTTCTTCAGTCGCGTGGGAATTGGTTGAATGTAGGTAAGGACGATAGCGACGACCACCCAGCGCGGTTGCTCCCATCATGGGAGCGGGACCTCCGAGGAGGAGAAGGGCTCTTTTTCTTCTCCGTAGGAGTTGATGATTTCATAAAGTCTGTTCTCGTGTACCTGATCTTGAACTTAATTTCAAGTGCATTAAAAACAATCGGCTTAGGCTTCTCGGAGGAGCGTTTCGGAGAACTAGATTTAGTAGGGACCCGTGTAAAGACAAGGTCGCAGGTCTGCGTACTGCTGTCGCACTTCTTCACCGCTAAAGAAGCGGCTGCGCTGTACGTACCGGTCTTAGGTACTACGTGTGTGCGAGATTGGTATCGCTTCCGGGCCTCAGTGAAGGAGAGATTTTCCTTCACCCGGATTCCCTGTATACAGTGCTTCCTCTTTGAAACGAGGACAGTCGCGGAACGAGACTGGATGGTCACCGCGGCAGTTGACGCAGACGGGAGCGGATGAACATGCTCCCTCGTGACTTCCTTAACCACAGGTTGCACAGATGGAAATGATATTCTTACACGACAGGCTAGTGTGTCCAAAACGATGTCACTGGAAACATCGCATCGGGCTCGGAATATATGAACACTTCAATCAACTCTTATTCCGCTTTAATCTTCAGCGGCAATTCGACCCTGTTAAACGTGAGGAAATGAGTTGTCTGTAATTCCCCCTATTTTTTGGCCTGCACGCGATAAACAGAAGTGACACGTTGGTCTTCCAGGCACCTCTGGATTTCCGGTCAGGCATACCGTCTAGCACATTGGTGGTAACAACTCTTCGGGACAAATTCAAAGTCTTATGTTGCTTGACACGGATAGGATAGCCGTGGAGTAGCCTCGCCTTGAGCAGTGATTTGGTTTGAGACAGCCCAAGTGTCTCCACCAAAAGTGATCCGTTACGTAGATTGGTACAGGTCTTAACGGGTCCAGCCAGCTATGGCATCAATGCCCTTCTGAATGATAAATGGATTTACCTTCGTAAACGACTGACCATCTTCAGTACGACTGAGCATTAAGTAGCGAGGAAATGACTACTAGGATACTTCTTCCACGTCAACTCTTTATCATTTCATTTGAAAATGATTAATATTATGTACCATAGGGATTTAAACCTCCACCATTGCAACTGTCTCCGTTAGCAGGCTGCTTCCTGGGGGCCACCCCGGCTCAGGTTACTGGCTCCTACCTGAACAAGTTAACCTCAGGGTCACACCTTCTTGTGGGTTGACAATGGAACCCAATCCCTTGGAGGAAGTGAACAGCTCATGCAATGGCCCTTCCCCGGGCATGGCATTTACCAGGGGATACGCCGCCGTCCTACATGATAACCCTGTGCTGGGATTTACGTTACCCAATCACATTTTACCGTGTCAAACACCGGGCACCCATCAGACGAAGAACAGGGAAGTAGGGCAAATAAAAATTAAAATGTAGGCGAAATAAAAAGGAGTCAAACACGCTTAGCGTGGACGTGCTGGAGCAGCTCGGGTGCCTCATGGTCGCTACTCCCTGTACCCAAAAAATTGGGCCCCTGGGGGGCCAGACGTCCTGGCTGCCCCACAAAGTGCCACCGATGCTTGGGCTTCAACCACTTGAGGGAGTTCTGTTCCCGGAACCATGGATGCCTTAGATGCGGTGGCCCCCATCCCTGCGAGACCTGTCAGCGTGCTCCTACGGAGACCCAACTTGTGCAAATTGCAAGGGGGACCACGTGGCCTGTTATGGGAGGTGTCCTATAAGGCTGAGAATAATCAGCAATAACTGCAACCGCAGGGTCCAACCTGCCAACAACCCAACACCAACCACTACCACCGCATCGCCTGCAGCAACACGGCCACCAGCCACTGCAACCACTACTTCAACCATCAAGGCCACCACTACCAGCAATGGAAACGTCTCTTACACTGCAACAGCACGAGGACATCCCTCTGATTCTCGACGGATATCGCTAGCTATAAAACAGGCTCCACAAACAAGACCGACAACTACAGGTCCGTCCCAACCAGCTCCCAAGGCAGCGCCGCCCTCCCAGGAGGACTTCAGATGCTGAGGGGCAGGGCTCCACTCCCCAACAGGGGGAAACCCAGGAGACGCGGTAGCCTCCAAGGCCCTCTCCTAACTCTCCCCTAACCCAACAAGGCGAAAGCACCTTAGACTTGCTCCAGTGGCTGTTACTACTGTGGCACACATATGACAGGAAGTTACAGGAGCTTCTCGGTCGATTCCGCCATGCACCAGACTCCTACAGCAAATGATAGGTCTTTGAGGCTTTCTTGTCGATAACAACCAGGCGACCCAGAATGGAATGAAGGGAACTAGGTCTCGTACCTCTTTTCGGTTCGCATTTTGGAACGCTAACGGTCTTGCCGAAAAGAGGGACAAGCTTCATCATTTTGCTGCTCGGTTTGCCCTAGACGCCATCTTAGTCAGCGAGACGCACTTCAGCGATATTCCACCTTCCGTCTTTTGGGCTACACCTGCCTCCGGACTGACCGAAGTGCCCCTGGCGGCGGCACGGCGATCTTCATCCAGAGAAATTCACCGTCCAATTCAGATCCCGCAACTTCAAGCGCTAGAAGCCACAGCTCTCTTTGTTGAACTTAGTGGAGCGGAGGTACTGATAGTATCTGCATACCACTCCCCATCCAGAGCCTTTGTGGTGGCTGATTACCAGTCCCTCCTCGCCCTACATATCAGTGTTATCATCGCAGGAGATTTCAATGCCAAACATCCTCGTTGGCATTTTACTCGCCGCGCGGATACTAAAGGCAACGCAATCGTTCGCTTAATCGATCAGGACCCTCAGCTAAGAGTACAGAATCCCTGGCAACCCACCCACCATCCGCTTAATAGAGGACAGTGATATGTCATCGACTTTACGATTCTCAAGCACTTCCCTTACCATCTCACCATCTCACATCAATCAACGAACTACATTCCGATCACAGCCCCGTGTTGGCCGAAATCATCACTAGGATTGCCAGGCATGATGTCGCAGGTCTAAACCGCGAGATAGACTGGAAAAACGCTAAGGAATGCCTCAGCACTATCATCCCTCCCAACCCTAAAATCACAGACATCTACTCCCTAGAGCCTAGTCTCATTCTCCCTGACAGTCACCAAAGTCACCCACAGTCTCACAATCCATACTTCTGTCCTCTCTTTACGGAATGTCATACCGCTAGACCTCGAGCTCATCCGTCGCTCCTGGGCCGCCCGCAGACTCTATCAGCGTCACCGCACGTCGCATCATCGAACTCTGTTAAAGACCTTACACCGCCAAGTTAGTGTCCGCCTCCACGAGCACAAGAAGCTCGCGTGGGAGGACATTATGCCAAGACAGAGATTAATTCATGGCGACGTGTGGAGGATAGCTAAGAGCCTCCGCAGACAACCAGACAAAGCCTTCCGACACATCCATGGCATCCAGGGCTTCGTATACGATCATCACGTCAAAGGCTATGCTCTCGCTCTGGAACGTCTATTCAGGTCTAGGGACGACCCCCAGGACGATAGCTTTTCAAGTCAGGTTCGTCGCGACGTCCGTCGATATCTTCGACGGCCGCCGTATGAAGATGATTTAAGGTTTCCCATCTTTCACCCCAACGAAGTCCAGGGCGCAATCCAGAGTCTGAACCCCAAAAGGACTGCCGGACCTGACGGAATAACCCCCCCCCCTCATGCTCCGCAACCTTCCTTTCAAGGCTGTGCTCTTTGACACAAACGTCTTCAATGTATGCATCAGCCTGAGCCACTTTCCACGAGAGTGGAAGGAGGTACAGGTGGTATGCATAATGAAACCAGGCAAAGACCCAACCCACCCTTCCAGCTACCGATCAACCAGCCTGCTTTCCACACTCTCAAAAGTGTTTTGAGAGATTACTTCTTGACCGTTTGCTTCCCTTGCTGAGAATCATGCAAGCCATCCCCTCTCACCAATTCGATTTCTGTCCTGGGCATTCTACTACCCAACAGCTGCTGAGGGTTATGGAGGCCTCAGCCCTAGGTTTCCAGGAGAGGTCCATCACCCCAGCGGTATCTTTGGATGTAGAAAAGGCCTTCTCGACGACCTGGCATGCCGAGATCCTATGCAACCTCTTTCACCTGGAGCTACCTAAAACCTACATACAACTACTACACTCATACCTTAAGCACCGCACTTTTAAAGTAGCGGTAGCGGAAAACAAATCAACACTAAGACCGATACGAGGCGGAATACCCGAAGGTTCTGTTCTATCCCAAATTCTGTTTAACATCTACACATCAGACTTTCCCCACACAGCAGACGTCAACACCGCTCAATATGCAGACGACGTCCTGCTAGACAAAACAAATAGAAACCGAAACAGACATTCCCATACAAAGACTACTACACCTAATCGAAAGATGGTGTAGGCGTTGGGGAATGTCAATCAACCCAGCAAAGAGCCACTCCATAATTTTCACAAAACGCCGCGTAGCCGCAACCCCCTCCCCGCACAGTAACATACAAACAGCAAACGATAAGGTGGAAAAATTCCATAGCCTACTTGGTGTGCAACGATATGGGTCTAACCTTCATGTAACACACAGCAGGGACTGCTCACAGGGCACAGGGAGCAATAGTTCCACTGTTTCCTATGCTCAGTTCTAAGGCGATGCCAGTCCGCCTGAAATCACACCTTTTCAAAGCCCTGGTTATCCATGTCATATTATACGCCTGTGAAATCTGGGGTATGGCGGCTGACAGTTCGCGCGCACTTCTGCAAAGGGTACAGAATAAGGGACTCGGGACCATTTATTCTGTATATCGATGCTTTCCAGTCGGGCTACTTCATTAAGACCTCCTCCTTCCCACATAGAGGAAATTAGATGCCGGGCCAAAAATTTCTTCGCCCATTTACTTAATCATGAAAGCGCTCTTGTTCGATCAATTGGCAGCTTTCTTGTCGCAATAGGCCTAAGCCAAAATTCAAGGTGCGACGCCTAGCGCGTGGCCACATTGGATAACAAAGGGTAAAACCTAGCAACAGGAAAAACATTCCAACTCCCCAACAAAATAACCATAAAAATAACAATCAGAAAACCAAGTAACAGTATGCCCATGCTATTTACAAAGTAAGTAAAAACATGCGCGTATCAAGCATAATCCAAAGATGTCAGATATACCCGCTTCAGCAAGGATACAGACTACAACAATCTAGCGGGGCTGTTCTTGAGACCCAAAGGCAGAGTCTTATATGGGCGCTTCATAAGCCCGAAAACTGAATATAAAACCACCAATAATTATAACCACTATTGTTATTTTAAATTGCAAGGCTGGGTCGATTGTACCAGCTTCAGGCACACCTAACCTTAATAAAACCATATACCATACGCCTCCCTGGACCCCACATTTTGACAATGATCGGGGCTCCATGAACCAGAGACTTTGGACTTCGTTGTCACCAAAAATGCAGCATTAACAGAAAATTTCACAGCCTGGATTCGGATCACTTGCCTGTGCTCTTCGAAATCTGTGGCGCCATGGCGGCCAGGGTTTTGAACCTAGTCCGGGACGCCGACATCGATTGGAACAAGTAAAAGCTGCACCTGTATGCGATGGCGCAACCCAGACTGTGCTACAGCAACGAAGCAGATGTTGACGCTGCCATTGAAAACTTCACTGCTTCGCTACATACGGCGAAAATAAATGCCACCACCATTACTGTTTCGCCGCCTAGTTTTGTTACGTACCCAGAGGTGTTACACATTTCGACCATACTTTATGGAAATTAGTTAAATCCTTCAAGATATCCTCCAGCGTATACACTGGCAACGTTGCACTTCACACTCCAGCTGGCCCTATTTTCTCCTCAGAGGAGAAAGCGGAGGTATTTGCTGATGTCCTCGCAAATCACCTTCAGGAAAACAAAACAACAGACCAGCAGCAGGATATTCAAGTTAGGTCTTGGGTTCGAGACTGGGCGGCACGGAAGTCCGAGCAACCACTCCGCCTAATTACGCCTCAGGAAGTTTTCAAACAGACATGATTACTTAGTAATCGTAAAGTTGCCGGCCCGGACAGGGTGACCAATGAGGACCTTAAAAATTTACCGATAAAGGCCCTGGTGCAACTGATACAAATGTTTAATGCCTGCTTGCGGCATAATTATTTTCCTTCCAAGTGGAAAGAGGCCAGAATAATTACATTACACAAGCAGGGCAAGAGCACCAGAAGTGAAACAAACAGTGATGTTTATTTCATTAAATTGGATAATCAATTTATAATTCCAGCCAAAAAGGCTAAATTTTTGACAGTCCTATCCCGCTTAACAGCGGCCGGGATGTAAAACGTGGATTATCGGTAAAATTGAAAATAAATCTTATTTGTCTAAAATATCGTTAAACCGACAATATTGTCATCTGTGCAGATAAAATAACAAGCCTATTTCAGTATTAAAACTAGTAATGTTTCCAAAGCAAAATGCTGTATGTATTATGGGCATTTGCGCTGTTATTGATCGGCGAGAGAATTGCTGTGTTTTCAATAAATTTACAAAAAAAAAAAAAAAAAAAAAAATTGATACAAAATGTTCCCAAAGTAATACTATTACCACCTGTACAGAGAAACTGAATTGGGCATGATCATTTCACTATAAAGTGAGTGATCAATTAATATTTCTACGAAAAAAATGAAATGTGTGACAGGTTTCGGGCTGTTAACTGATGGTATATAATATGGGGCATAATCGGTAAAATGACAAATGAGATTTCATTATTGTACAATATTGTCAAAGTACTAATATTGTTACCTGTGCAGAGAAAATGGCCTGAGACGGTCCTTTTACGTAAAAATTCGGTATTACATTTATATTACCACCTCAAAGGAGATAAATTTATGATGGACCATCGGGCTCTTACCTGCTTGCTAGTAAAAGTGTTAATTATAGGAAATTTTTCTTGTAACATATTGTTAGTGATGTCCTGTGCGGGAATATTTATTGAGTCAGTAATGCCTATTTCCGTAAAAATTGGATTTTCAATTTATAATTCCATTGTAAATGGACTAAATTTATGAAAGACGATCTGGCTCTCACCTGCCGGCAAGTACAATCATGCATTACCGGTAAACTTAAGAATAAAATATTATTAGTGTTAACTATTGTTTAACAGTGCAGAGAAACTAAATCAAGGTCGCCTATTTCCGTATAAAACTGCATTATCAACTTACATTTCCAATCCGAAAATGCTTAATATGTTATCGTAAATCGTGATATTAATTGACGGCGACAGAATTGCTTCGTTTTTATTTAAAAAGTCAATAATGCTTTATAAATATAAAATGTTAAAGTAGATTGTACTACCACAGAAACTTAGCCGTTAATATTTATTTCACCAAAAATGTGCGATTCGTTTAGTTTCCAACGTAAAAAACGAAACCTATGACTGTTTCGGGTGTTACTTCCGGCATGTCAAACAGTGCATTAAAATTTTTAATAAAGAACAATGTTTTATTATTATAAAACATTTCCGAAGTACCAGTATTTTAATTGTGCAGTGATTAGATATTCCACAAAAATTAATTATTCCATTCAAATTTCCATCTGAAACAGGCCAAATGACGAGCTATTGGCCTCTTACTTGCCAGCTAATAAAACTGCCCATTATCTCTAATTTTCTAACAAAATATTTTTCTTGTAATTTCTTGCCAAAATTGTAATATCATCATTTACACAGAAAAACTGGATGCTTATTTCAGTTAAAATTGGTATATCAATTTATAATTTCATCGCAAAAATAATAAATTTGTGACTGGGGTTCAAAATCTTACTTGCCGGTAACAGAATCCCTCAATTATCGGTAAAAAAACCAACCACAAATTTTATGTACAATAATAACAAAGTATTTTTTTCTGTGTGTACAGAAACTGACAAAATGATGCCCTGTTTCAGTTAAAATTGGGTAATTATTTTAAAAATCCACGAAAAACGGATAAATTTATGGTAGACTATTGGGCTGTCATCTATTAGACAAGTGAAATACTGCATTGGCGGTAAAAAGAACAAATCTTATTAGAAATATAGCTAAACTGGTGATATTGCCACCTGTGCAGAGAAATAAGACTATTTCAGCATAACACCGTGAAATAAAGTATAATTTCCACTGCCAAATTGATAAGATTTTCTACTGGCGATCTTGTGGGTAATTACCGGCAGAAGAATTTCTCAGTTATCGATGAAAATACCAAACATTTTATTGACGAAAAATGTTCACAAAGTGCAGAGAAAGTGAATTGTAAATGTTTATTTCACCACATTTTGGCGATTAAATTATATTTCCACAGCGAAAAAAAAATCAAATGTATGACTGGTTTTGGATTGCTACCTATCGACATGTTTAACGGTCCATTATCGAAACAATGTAGAACTTTTACTTATATTAAATATTATTCACAAAGTACTAGTATTTTAACTTGTGAAAGGAAATTGACCAGTGACGTGATTTTCAGCCGAGGTTAATTTCATGAAGTACAATCGGGCTTTTATCTGCCCGCTAATAAAGCGGTTCAATATCGGTAAAATTACCAACGTGATATTATTCTTATAAATATTGCCAAATTCCTAGTAATGTCATTTTCGCATTACGACTGAATCAGCGATGCCCATTTCGGTTAAAATTGTATGATTAAATTTGAGCCTTTTTCCACAGCAAAGAGGCTGAATTTATGACCGGCAACCAGGCTCTCACCTGCCGGGATGTAAAACTATGCGTTATTGGCAAAGTCAAGAACAAAATATTTTTGGTATAAAATATTGCCAACTGTAAAATATTGATAAAATATATTACCACAGAAAATGAATTGTACATACTAATTTCTCCAAAAAGTGTGAGATCCATCTAAATTCCACCGCAAAAATTAAAACGTATAACAGTTTTCGGGTTGTTATCTAACGACATGTAAAACGGCGCATTATCGGTAAAATGAAAAGTTACATGTAAAATATTACAAAAGTACTAATATTGTAACTTATGCCGACAAACTGCCAAATAATGGATTTTCCGACATAAAAATAGATATTACTTGTATTTTTCTAACGCAAAGAAGCTAAATTTATAAAAGGAAATGGGGCCTTACCTACCAGCTAGTAAAACAATACGTAATAGTGAAATTTACGAACTCATCATTCTTGTAAAATTTTGCTAAAATCCTAATAATGCCCTCTCCAATTTCATAACCGGCAACCGGGCGGTCGACTAGTACTACGATGCATCATAGGTAAAAGCAAGAGCATGTAACTATTGCTAAACTGCCAGCATTGCCATCTGTCCAAAGAAACTAAACCACGGACGCCTATTTCAGTATAACACTGGGGTAATCAACTAAGATTTTCAACACCAAAATACTAAATACGTCACCCGTGTTCGGGCTGGTAACTGTTGGCAACAGAATTTCTCAGTTGTAGATAAAAAAGAGGACACATATTTAATTGGTGCAAAGTGTTCACAAAGTAGTGGTATTTCCATCCCTACAGAGAAACTGAAACGTACATGATTACTTCACCAGATATTGGACGATTAATTAATATTTCTACCACAAAATACAACACGGTTTCAGATTGTTACCTGACGTCATGTAATATGGAGCATAATCGGCAAAATGAGAAATAACATATAAAATATTGCCGAGTACCTGTGTAGAGAATTCGGCCTGTGATGCTACTTTTGGGTAAAAATTAGGCATTACATTTATATTTCCAAACGCAAAGAAGCTAAATTTATGACAGGACATCGAGCTCTTATATGATTGCTAATAAAACGGTTTATTATCGGTTAAACGGTAAACATTAATTTTATTCTTTTAAAACATTGCCAAATTTCTAGTAATGCCATTTGCGGAAAGAATCTGAATCAGTGAAGCCTATTTGAGTAAAAATTGATGATTAGTCCATAAATCCACAACAAAAATTTAAATTTATTACAGACATTCAGGGACTGAGCTGCCAACACTAAACCCAAAATTATCGGTAAAAACTTGAAATACATTGTTTTGTGCAAAATATTCATCTAATTAGTTCATGTGTGCAAGGAAAATGATACAATGATGTTTATTTCAGTGACACTTTGACGAACAATTTATAATTCAATTTTAAAGGGGGAAAATTTATGATCAGCAATCGGGCTAAGAACTACAGGAAATTAAAATGGTGCATTATGGTAACAAGAACAAATTGTAATTAGTGTAAAATATTGTTAAACTAGCACTATTGGCACCTGTATAAAAAAAACAAAGGCATATTTCAGTCAAAATCCCGGTAATGAACTAATATTTCCATCTCCCAAAAGCTAAATATATTACCGGTGAGAGAGTTTCTCAGTTATCGATAAAAATACAAAAATATTTTATTAATGAAAAATGTTCACAAAGTAGTGCTATTACAACCTGTGCAGAGAAACTAAGCCTACATGGTTATTTCACCAAAAATGGGTGAATGATTTCACCTTAAAAACAACTGAAAAGGGGGAATTGTCACTTGTACAGAGAAACCAACCAGTGGTGGGATTTTTAGTAAAAACAATATGTATTACATTTACATTTGCACCGCAGAGAGGCTAATGTGCGAGGGCCTCGAGCTATTACCTGCCGGCTAGTAAAACGATTTGGTAAAATTTAAAACATATTCATGACAAATATGGTCACAGTTCTAGAAATGCTATTTCGTAAAGAATATTTCAGTTAATTTATGATCCATTTATAATTAGACCGCTAAAAGGATAAATTTATAACCGGCATTCTGATTTTATCAGCCGGCCGCATAACGCTACACTGCGCAAAAATTTAAACAATTAATTTTATGTAAAATATTCACAAAGAGTTAGTTTATTTCATATGTGCAAAGAAACTGAAACACCGATGCCTATTTATATTAAAATTTATTATCAATTTATAATTCCATCATAAAATGTTAAAAATTATTATTGGACATAGCATTTTTCACCTGCCAGGAAGTAAAACACTGCAATATCGATCAAATGAACATTTTATTGCATTAATATAATGCCAAAGCACTAATATGGGTTTTTGGGCACAGAAAATAGCCAATGATGTCATTTTCAGGCAAACATACATATATATACACACACACGCGCGCGCGCGCGACAAAGAGCCGAAATTCATTACATGCAATCGGGCTCTTACCTGCCTGTTCGTAAAACGGTTCATTGTCAAATGAACATATTATTCTTGTAAAATATTACCAAATTTCTAGTAAAGCCATTTACGCTGAGAAACTGAATCAGTAATTTTTCAGTTAAATTGTCATTATTTAATAATTTCACCGAAAAATGTCAAATTTATAACAATCATTCCAGGTATTCGGCTCCGGTTCCTTGAATTATCGGTATAAACCAATCACATTGTTATGTAAAGTATTCACACTGTGCTAGTTTTTTTTCTCATTTGTAAAGAAGCTGATACAGTCATGTCAATTATGATACGAATTGTATGATAAAATAATTCCACCGTATAGAGCTAAATTGATGACCGGCCATCAGGCTGTCATCTCCCAGCACTAAAAAAATAAACAGAGAGAGATGAATAAAAAGAAAAAGACTATTGGTAAATCTAAGAAATATATCTTATTAGTTTACAATATTGCTAACTGCTAGTACTTCCTATACAGAGAAACTAAATCCCGAACACCTATCTTAGTATGAAACCGCGTAATCAACAACCTTTTCCATAGCCAAAATGATAAATATATTACCGGCGTTTGGGCTGGTAATTGCCGGCGACCTTTTCTCCGTTTTAGATAAAATCGGAAAAATATTTCATTGATGAAAATGTCCATACAGTAATGGCATTAAAACTGTGCAGAGAAAATGAAATGTACACGTTTATTTAAGCTAAAAGTGGGTGACCAACTTATATTTCCATCTCTAATACCAAACTTGGTTTTGGGTTATCTACCGTCAGGTAAAAGGGTGCATTATCTGTAAAATGGCCAACATTGTATTCATTCACATATTGCCAAAGTATCACTATCTGCACAGAGGAATTGAATTTGGTTAAAATGTGATGATCAATGTATTATTCCACTGCTAAAACGCTAAATTTATGACCGGCATTCCAGATCTTGCAAACCGGTAGCATGATCCCTATATTATTATAAAACTTGAACATTTTTTTTGCAACACATTCACAAATTAATATTTTTTTCATATTTGCAAAGATATTGAAATGGTAATGCCCATTTCAGTTAAAATTGGATTATCAATTTTATAATTCCACCATAAAACGCTGCATTATTGGTAAAAATCAAGAACATAATAGACTGCTACTTTTGAATAGTATATCGTTTTCATTTCTTCCTTTATTAGCAAAATTTTTACAATAACACTGGATTCTTGATTGTTCCCAAAATATACAAATCAGATTTTAATAAGGCAAGCGAGGTTAAAAAAAGGAAATAATTCATGTCATATGTTGTTTGTAAGTTATGATATTAATTCATTGTAAGATCACATGGACTCACTGGAAACATAAAGAGGAAATTTTCCATTAATTAAAGGACTGACGCAAGCTTGTTAAAAGTAAATAATCAGAAATACAATTTACATTACTACAGCGAGGTTTAAAAATGCCTCAACATTTGGAATCTATGAAAAGTATCAATTACGGACTCACAATTTCACTGATAAATGGAGAAAAATTACAATTGAAATGCAAAGAGAAAGTTATAAATACAAGTCAATTGTTCCTGCTGCCAGAAAGTGAACCATTTCACCAACAAAACTTTATTTAACATCTTAGTTATTGGAGCCTTAACAGATTATTTACGACAATTAATACGTCACTTTGCACCAGTCAAAGAGCTCAAAGATGGTAAATTGGCTATGGCCAAAAACAACAGCGTAACGTGAAGAGAACGACAGTACCAGAGATTCTGATAGAAATACTTTGGTTTTTCCAATTTTTTTCTTTACAAGTTTGTATATAATGTAGGCATTCTAAAATATTTCCCTTTAATGTGCTTAGAATAATGTTTCATTGAATATTTAAAAAAATCATAATTTTAATTCATTCTTGTGACACATTTTCCTTCTCATTAAATGCAAGCATTTATCCTTCTCTTGAGCAAATGTTCAAGTATAACCGACATTGAAGGACTCTCCAAATGGGAGAATAAATGGGTAAAAACAATAAAGGAGGTACACGAGAGAAATCTTTCCTAACAAAGAAGCAAAATATGACAATGATTACAAATTTAGCTATCATGATAATAAGATGTGAAAAAACCAAGACTTATCTATAATGACTTGAAATAATAAATGTTCTTCCCTTCACAATGGACATGCAGCACATCACCCAGTAGACTTATGTTTCAGAGAGAGAGAGAAAGAAAGAGAGAAATAACTATATAGACAACATTACATTTCCTGTCATAGCCATATAACTATAAACACAAACAAAAAATGCATTTATCAAACGGCGACAGTTTTGAATTTTAAGTTCATGTAATGCACTGCAGTTTGCTACATATTAGCATTCATTTAAAATTGTACGCAGTACACATTTACAACTTTGAAGCTTGTTATTACACGTTTTAAAAGCTTGTTTTTTCACAAACACATAGTATGCATATGTTATGTTTTAGGTAAGAAGAAAAGCAAGAGCTTTATGTCAAATAAGGCTGTTGGTCATTAAAATCTCAGTAAACTGCCTGAAATACTGTTATAATAATATACAGCGATACTGATGAGAAATTCCTGGAAGACTTTTACCATACCTTCTCAAATCTAAAGAAAAGATCAGAAAACATTCAGAACTTTCTTGGTGCCATAAAGCTGTGAAACATTACTACTTTAAATAAATGGCTAGAAAAATAATATTCATGTACTAAACTCTATAAAGCCACTCAGTTTTAATTAGTAAGTCCTATTGCAGCACACTTCGGAAAAGGGAAATGGAGATCTCCATAGGGTGATTGACAATGGATTTTTTCTAACAAAGCACAAATATAGAAAATAACTAAGTGTGCTAACATTTCTTGGTTTAATAGGTTCGTAACATATTCACCATATTTGTGTGAGGTCATCAACTTATGACGATTAAACCTAAGCCATAAAAGACTGTATGAACAATTCTAATTTAAACTTGGCATTTATAGATGTCAGAGGAATCTCAAGGGCCATGTATGTGATAAAATATTCCTTGCACATGATATGGCATACAATTTTATTTTTATACTCAAATGTCAAACAAAGAGAGAGACAAACTGAACCAGGACATACAAAGTAAAACACTACAGTTCCTAAACTTTCATAGCCATATAACTATCAAAATAAGCAAAAATTTACATATAAATACAATTTTAGTCTCCAGGAGAAGTTAATGTAATGTATTTAAGTTTTTTATGTATTAGCATTCATTTAAACTTTTATGTAGACACATTTAGAGCTTTGAAGCTTGTATTGAATATCTTTGTAAATGCTTGTTCTTTCACAAAACCATGTATGCATTTCTTAGGTAAGAAGAAAAGTAACTAATTATGCAAACAATGTCAGGTTGCTGGTCACAACATTAAAATCCCAGGACTATGCAAAATACTGTTTATAACCGATATAATAATAGTTATATTAGGGAAAAGCTCAGAAAAACAAATTCAGTACTTCATTAGAGAACAAAAGTTGTGCAACATTTTAAATTTACAAATAAATGACAAGAAAAAGAAAAGTAATATAGAGTTAAGTCAAGAAGTATATGTGTGTGTGTGTGTTCATGTATATAACTTAACTCTCTAAAGGAGCACACAGTTTTAATTCAGAGAACTATTGCAAGATCAATTGCAGTACACTTCTGAAAATGGAAATATTCTCAATTGGCAAACTGGCCATTGATTTCTTCTAGTATAAGTGTTACAAAAAAATGAAGCCCAAAGGAGAGAAAATAACCAAGTTTGCTATTTTTTCTCAATAGATTGGTAGCATATCCGCCATTTTTGTACTTATTTGGTGATATGCATAAACTTACACAGTATAAACCATTCAAATGTGGTTACACTTAGCACCTACAGATGTCAGAGGAATAGGTCATCATCTCAAGTATCATGTGTACGATAACGTATTTCTTGAACATGAAATGGCGGGAAATATTGTCCAGGATCCATTTTTTTCAGGTATGGAGTTCTTAAACAATCTTTTTAAATGTGGTTAATGGAAAACCTGCTTATGATGGTGCACAAGCTTATCATGACAAATACAGATTTACTTCTTACAAAATCTGATGATTTCCTTGTTTCTTATCAATTTCGGTTTACATTTTATTTCTGATATTTATAATATGTGAAGATTCATAACACTGTGAAGTTGACTTGCATTTACTGTAAGAGTGTTAATATGTATTTCCTTTTAATTTAATGGAGCATTTATTCATAGATTTCTCAGTTTTATCAACTTAAAGTTTTAGTTATCATACTACATCACAGTAGTCAAAAATACCGTAAGTTTAATCCTTTGTTGATAGTATGTTATACAATCTGACGTTTTCTAACAAGTCTCCTGCAATACACCGAGGTTGGTTGGTTTGGTTAAATGAAGTTACGAGAATTTTCATTTCTACTATCAATTACGTGTTCTATTTGAGTACATTAAATTACTTTTGACAACTCTCAGTTATCAATTTAAAAGAATTTGCACAGCATGTGTAATTTACAGGCCAAATCAGAACTTCTAAAAAAAATTATAAAAAATTATAATATGCATGGGAAATATAAATATTATACTGCCTAATGCCTTATTATGAGTTATAAATGAACAATAGTTCACATTTGATGCTAGTAAAGTATACATTTTTAGATATTTTCTGACTATCTTTCTCATGGTAGTCTTATCAATTATGAGGGTGTATCAGAAAGTGAAGGCAAGAACATGTACCACATTTACAACCTAGTAAATGTATGCAAAGAAATGTATCATTCTAAGTGCAATCAATCATGACAATGCACTTGAAGCATTATTCCACTAGCTTCTGCATTCTGGTAGAGAACACTACAGATTACAAGAGATGCAAATGATGATAGAAAGGGCGACATTTGGGCTCTAGGTAGATGTTCCAGAACCTTGAAACCCAAATAATTCATGTTTTTAGCAGTATGGCTGGCTTAATATAAAGTTACAACAATATTTATTTAATATGCATTTGCTCCGAATTACTGGTTTCAGATTGTCGAGCAAATCACTTCTTGTAATGTTCATCGTTCATACCTTTACCCTGCAGTTGATCTTTTGAGTCACAAAAAACTGTTAGCATGGAAATTCTCAACACATTAGTGCCTGTGTTTTTTTAAACAAAAGATAAAGGATATAAGAGTACAGCAAGAAAGGGGAGGGAAGTTGAAGTGGGATCAGTCGGGAGCTCTAGAGAGCTCGATGGTGAGGTACTCCATATTTGCATTCAAGGGTAATGGGTAAGAACGGCGTGCAATGCATGTCCAGTAGATGAAGAAAGGTTAGCTGGGAGACAAGCTTGAACTGGGTTCAGCTTGTCTCCTTGGGAATTAAGAGTAGTAGTGGTGACAGAGTTGGAGAGGAGTATATTCTTTAATCACCATTTATATTTGTAGTTTGGTTGATGCATCTGTTGTTTGCATTCCGGCGAGTCGGATTGTGTGACATCAATGTTGTTTTATCTTTTGCGTTCTGTAGCATGTGCGGCAGGGCAGCAGCGTTGCTTTTTGTGTTGTCCTGCGACACGCATTCCCTTCCTAAGTGCGTCATTAGTCCCCCTCTAAAAGGACGAGGCTGATCAACGGAGAGTCCCATGTGAAGATCAGATTCTTGTCATTCTGACTGCCGAGACCTATTGGTGCAGAGCATTATGGGGAACGTAATGCTCAGTAGAGAACCGCGTGACTCCGGTGATTTCTGTGTAGGCTTGTTTTCTGAACTAGTGTGCTAAACTATGAAGGCGTAGGTGATTGGCTGCGGTAGGTGTCGTTGTAAGGTGCGCCTGGTGAAATCAGGCTTGAGATATTTGCAAGTGGCGGCGGAGTGGCCGAGTTATTGCTCCGAGCGGGCTTGGTTGTTGGAGCAGGGTGGGAGCGGGCTATAAGAGATGGTTGTGGAAGAAGTTCCAACCCACAATGCTGCATTGCCATAGTATGCGGATATGCATTGTCATGTTGCAGCAATACACTTCTACAGTGTATTCCTATTCTTTTGCTGCACATTGAAGGTTTCAGTTTTTCTTGTACCTAACCACATTAAGTTTTATTGTACATTGTTTGCCCATGTTACTGAAGTCATCAAATTAGGTTTCATGTCTTTAAAAAATATAACCCATTTGTCAGCATGTGCTTCCCTTTTAAATTATTAGCTGCAGAAGTTTCTACTCAATGCTTAGTTTCTTTCTGTCCTGTTATCGAAGGTGGACATCAATTCTCTCTGAAACGCACACATTTTGTCCGTACTCTTCCTTCATGCATCGTTGCTTGTGCAAATCGTTTGGGAACACCGTGAACAAAGTTTAAAGTATTGCAACTCGTCTTGCTTTATGGCAAGTACAAAGCCATAACCGCTATCACATTCTAATGCTATTTCGGATGCTATCCTCTGGTCACGGCATCGCTGTCAATTTGGTTTTTTCGAGTGGCGTTGACAGTAACTTTATTAGACCTTTGCTGCAATTGCTCTTCTTATTCACAAATTTCTAACTATTCATAGGCCTATCGTTGATTAACAATACGTGAAGGATAACGATCTAACACATGGATTAGATTGCACCGTACTCTCTATTTCTAAGCCGAAAGCGCACAATGGCACGAGCTCTTCGATGATGCTAGCCATGAGGGCGGTGTTAGTGGATTGCAACTCCAACGGCCGAGGGATGGTTGTCTGTAGTGGAAATACCCATTAATAAACACGAACATATACTTCCCTCTGATTTGGTAACCGCGTAGTTGAAAAACTGTCTTTACCTTCTGATTCACTCTCGTATTATTTCCAATAACATTCAATATTTACAAAAGCATTCACAAATAATACTCTGAACTTTTAGAAAGCTTCGTTGATATTTGAATATTTCTGCTAAACATGTTGTTATTTGCTGACAAGCAGCACTAAATCATACTGACTTTATATGCCCAGTTCAGACCAGGACCATAGCACACCTACTCAAATGTCACAGACATTATTTACACCACCTTCAATTAAGAATGGCAGCCTATTGGCTTGCCACATGCCCATAAGTTCCTCTTATGGTGCATTATTATTTTAGTAACCTTCACAGGCTAAGAGTACATTACTTCTATGTGATAATTACTTTGTTTTGTTTACTTGCACCCAAAGATGAGTCTAAAACATGATCTCATCAAGATGCTCTCCCAGACTGTCCATTGTTAACACTTAAGGTTTGCTTTCCTGTGCAAAAACGGGTGGGATTGTTGGATACTGATAGCTGCTAATGTTAACGGTGTGGTAGCGTTCTCTTCATAAATGGTTGGCATTTTCAGCGTAGGACTTGGACTAGTGTCAGATGAGTGTTGTTTCACACCCGTAAGAGGTGAAAGCACACATTTACAATATAGATGCATATAAATGTTTCATGTCAGAGTACTCCCATTTATTATATATGCTTTCATAACGTACCAGTGCACAGGTAAGACAAAAGCAAACGCTTGGTTGTTTAGTAAGAGCTTGGAGATGGGAGAAGATGGCGATGATAATGACGTTAACGAGCGTACTCTACAAAACAACCGTCAGATAGAGTCAAGTTTAGTTATGGAAGGTGAGCACATTTCGTGAACCTCCAACATTCCATACCTCTAAGCGTGTTTTGCTCATGTCTTACCTGCTTGCTTAAATACTAAAACTCACAGACGCGAAACAGTGCTCGCCCAGCTGTCCAAGCAGTGACTTATTACTGCTTCAGTAAGTGCGAGCCTATGCTGAAAGCCAAACCCAATTCATCAAAAGGCACTGGTACAATTTATTTCTTGTCACCATCTAATAAGACCGGCTAGTAGCTGTCTGAATGTTGAAATGGTGCTAAATTTGTAAGAAATTAGCACGGTATAACCTTAAGTGCTAACTGGATCGTATCTTTGAAAATTTGTACTAAAGCATGTCCAACCTGAGGTACTACATTAGCAAGTTCTCTGTACATGACATGTTAGTACTGGACACACAAGGCCACACACACATTCGAAGAATTTTTGTAATATACACCACCTAAGTGTTGCAACAATTGTACCGACTATTGTTCTAAAAGTTCTACTATTATCATTCATGCGCAATTCATCTAATATAGTATTTAGTGTAGCATATAAGATTATTATAGCAGTAGCCTAAACTCGTTCAGGTTCGAATAAGTTGTAACGTATTAGTGCCCCACCACTCATTGCTTCTTCTTTGTACATAAAATTCATTTTCAATTTCAAGTTAAGATTTATAATTAAATGTTGAACAAGGATTAGCTAACTTACCCAATATAAAGCATGATTTGCATAATCTGTTCTCTCACATTAGACCAAGTGTGTCAAACTCATTTGAGATGGGGGTAATTTCCCGTCTCAAACTACCTCTAGCGGCCCAACCCGGTTTACACGTTTTCATTAATAGGGTCTCTCGACCCACGAAACGATGCATTTAATAAGTAATTAAAACATATAATTTGCGCGATTCAACAGTAGATTTAAGATGCGGCATTGTCAATTTTCAGTGATGCGCACGCATTCGTTTAGGCGACAGTGATGCTCATTTGGGCAATATACGGTGCTTTTTGCGGTAAATTACAAAATTTCTTTCAAAGATGAGGAAGGATGTCAAATAATACGATGGAGCCTCAAGTGTGACACACCTTTATTTGATTTTGTTTTTAGCGTAATTATTGTTCCTAAATTGCATATCATCAAATGAATAAAATATAAATCAACTAACCTAAACTTAACTATATTACAGTCTACACATAATTAAAGAAATGCTTCTTAGTACTCCATTTACGCCCCCCTGTCCTATATAATAGAAGAAAGGTTTCTTTGATTTGCATTTACCCCTTTCTCCCATGCAATTAAAACATGTTTCTTAGTGTTTCATTTACCCCCTCCCTATATTATCAAAAATGTTTCTTAGTGCTGCATTTACCCCCTCCTTATATTATCAAAAATGTTTATTAGTGTTGCATTTACCCTCTCCCCATTAACTTACAAAATTTTACGCATATAAACGGAACATTAATTTGAATGCTAAATTGTACAGGACAGGTCATAACTATATTCTCCTTTTATAACATTTAATGTAACAGGTATAATAATAATCAGCCTTTACGAAGTTTCTTTAAAACACGTTCCAAATGTGCAATGTTTGTCCCATTTGTAACATGATATATATCAAGCCGCTAATCCAGTTCCGCTTAAACTTTCCATACCTCTTCAGCACCAATCCTGCTTCGCTTGTATGCCAATCAGCATATCTTCAAGTGGGTGGTAGAAAGACGCGATCCACGATGAAACCACAAAGATAAAATGACACGGGATGACATTTGTAAGTGTAACATGCAGTGTACCAGTTCTTGATCCATTTCTCTAGTTGAACGGCCATTTTCCGTGGAAGGTCACAATCCTGATTACATATGAAGTTAACATTCTCTTCCTCCAGTTGCAGCAGTAGTTAACATTTTTTGCAGTGTTTTCCGCAAAGAACAAGATATCAGAAAGTTTTACACGAGCAAAGCCGCTGATTTGGAGGGAAATCACATTCATGTTTCTGAATGCGTAGGAATCTTCAGTTCCACAAATCTTCACTTTGTGTCTCTTTACAAGTTCTGACACGTGGAATGTTGCTTAGCCTCCAAAAAACCAACTTTTCACATAACCATCTTCTGGAGCAGATTTAAACGAAAGAGATCTAACATACGTCATTCTTCAGATCATGTAGAAGTTGTAGGCAGTAAAGCATCATTAATGCTTCCCCAGTATCAGTCACAAAGTTTTCTGTTTCTCGGCTTGCTTGGTAGGAGCATTTTTGAAATTCCTTGCATAACAAGCACTAACATGCTCCACTTCTTCACAGTTGTTAATAACATTATTGTGGTAAGCTACAGCTGGGTGGTCTGTCCCACAATTTATCCGGCAATGACAACCCACAACACTTGTTCTTATGAGCAGCACAAAATTATATGTCCTCTCTTCTCAGCTCATTTTCTTGAAATGTCTCTTATTGGACAAAATAGCGAACATGCAAAGTCGGCAGGCACATTTAAAACGTTGGAAGTTTATATTTTCAAACTTTACATTTTGAAAAACATTTATTCACTTCATTTCACAAAGAAAAGAAATCGAGAACATAATTTTGACCTATTCTGTATATTAACAGAACAGGTTATGCATATCATACCATATTTATCTTAACTTCTTTCATTTTTACAATAATTATATTATAACAACGATTATGCTACACATTATTTCATTTTTCTTAAGGTGTTTCCCCCCGATAGCGGGTATTACCTCATTTGGTTGAAAAGACGTTTTAATTGGTTAGTGTTTCTGAATACTCCAACATGTAGCCTAGAGGTCTTTTAGTAAAGTTTACGATAATAATGGCAGCACTTATTTAATGGCGGTGCTTCCTCGCCATATCGCAGTGTCGTCATAGAGTATATGTGGTATTTATAAGTGTGACTACGCCACTAATCACCCTCCCACACTCTGGTAACACTGCTGCCTCTGTCTATGGCTGGTTTACCGCTGTTCACTGCAGATGTCTTCTTAAAAAATATCAATTTCAATGGGTTTTTTAAATATTTCTAAGGAAGCTAGAAATACGTACCTCATTATATTTTCCTTTAATATAATGAATTCTGTTTAAATGCACATTAGCACACTGAAAACAATAGGTACTTGTCATTAAGCTGGTGCGTATAAATAGTCTGGTTATAATATTTTTCTCGCCATTTAAAGTATTTAAAAGAGAAATTCAATATTACAAATTTGAACATATTTTTACATTTTTCTTTAAACTACATTCCTTGCCTACCTATTTTGGTATAAAGCATCTGTGAGATATATATTTGAATGTATTGCTTCTTACATACAAAGTTTATATTAACAGAAATTAACAACTCATAGTATAAGTTAATCATTTTCAACTAGTTGTTGACTGCAGCTTTCTTCTACGTCATTAACATGTATAGATTCATTTTAAATGTTTAAGAAACAATTCTGTAGTTGTGCATTAAGAACCACAAATATAGCAATTTGATTTTTCCATGTAACGTTTATACCTGAAAGATAAAAATCAATCTTCATAAACCGAGTTTACTCATATTCCCCACCAATCTTTCAAATAGTATATTTCCTTAATATACTATTGGTGTGATAAAGCATCGTATAAACTGCAAATGATTCACAAACTACATTTATGTAATGTGTGTGCTTACATGGGGAAAAGATGAACTAATCTGAAGGCAGCAAAGCTATTATGTTGAACGTTGCACTGTGCTAAAGCAGATCTAGACAAACTTGAGATGATGAACCATGTGTACCTGAAGCTTAGATTTTCTGTTGGGTTTAAAAACTTGATGTCAATATTTTTGAACAGGCTTATTATTTTTTAATAAAATGACAACTATGTTGTGCTGTTTCAAGTTGTTTTGTGGTAAAGTTTAAATGTTGCCAGTTTCATAACGTGATGGAAGTCATGGGGAAATGAATTTTGGAGTTACATAATCACTAGTTTGCCATGTAACGTGAAAGTCTGAAAATGAAACTGAAGACAGTGCCAATATGAATACTGATGAATAGCCGATCTCGTTTGAGAGCTAAGTATAAGTGCTATATATATAGTTAGAGAATAAAAAGTATCATTTCAAAATTTTTCAGAACTCCAAAAGCTCCTTCGAATAAAGGTAATGAATATAGGATTGCCATATAACACGGAATTAGCGGATTGTCCGCGATTTTATAGTGTATGAACGAAGTCACCATTTTTAATCCAGTTGAACAGAAATCAGAAAAATTGCAATAGTTTGGTCATTATAAGTTACCTGGGTATTCACATTTAGAAAGTTATATATATATATATATATATATATATATATATATATAAGGTTAAAGAGATTGTGTGAGCACACATTTTCAGAGTGCTCGTTATCATAATAAGCTGATGTATTTAGGTTGAAAAGATTTTGCCATTGTCTGGTCACCTTGTTCTATAGAACCTAATAGATTACTTGCGTACATGGTTTGAGCTTTTTTTCTGAACATTTTTGCTGGATACTGTTGAAGACATTACCTGCGTGAGAAGATGTTGAAATTACTTTGAAATAGACATATTGTAAACTAAATGAGAGTCTTGTCTTTGACCAAATGGTCAAACTGAAAAGTTTCCTATCGGAATACTATACAAATTTTGTATGCTATACAAAAAATAAAGATATGCTTTCAAACAATTTTCTTTATCTTCAATATTTTGTGTCTGTGCAGCAGTATTCAGAATTGTTAAAAAAATAGAAGTGTTTTACGACGATAAGTAAAAGTTTACTCTTGTTTATGCAAATTTATATAAAATTAAACTGGATTCCAGATGGGATCTCTGTTCATATTATGTGAATAAATGATATTAGTAATAACTTTGTTCTAATACTAGGTCTGTTCAATACAGAATAATCCATTTTTGCAAGCATAATTTCTAGCACTAAAATATAGCTGTGATATTTTGTTGGCTTAATGAGTAATGTGTCGGTTCTGGTGGTGTAGTGGTAACCATACTTGCCTTCTAGATCCAAGATTGCGGGTTCAAACCCGGCCAGGATCGATGGATTTTTTCTGGTGTAAAAATCCCAAGTATGGCTTCCTTCGGAAGGGAAGTAAAGCAGTGGGTTCCGTGTCGTACATTTACGGCATGAAAAAGAACCTCAAGCCTGAAAGAAGAGGCCTGTGAGCAAACATTTGTCGCCCATTTCACGCCCTGAATAGAATGGCACGCTGATGACCTGTGATGTTAAAGAGCGTCCGTAAATAAGCAAACAAAAAAGGGAAAATGAGTCATGTGCAGTGGTATTAGTATCACTGTTGTCACTTCCAGTACTCACATGCGAGAGGCGTGCAAGTTTAAACTTTTCACTTCTACCTACAGCAAAAAGGATGTGACACGTGACATATAATATACTGCTCTGAAATAAATTTTCATCCGAGGGCTATGCAATATTACACAGAGCTACGGAGAATGTTTTTCCTTTTAGCACAATTCAAAGATGGTTTAAATAATGGATGAAACCAGTTTTCAAAGGAAGGTGGACACGACGCTCTAATGGAACAAAGGGTTACACCGCTGCAGTCATTGTGAGAGGATCTTCGAATTACATTAAGAACACTTTCAGAATTTAAAATTTATACTGGGTGCCACCCACATATTGAAAAATGAAAAAGTGTACATGACATCTGTTTGTACATGGTGGGTTTCAATACTTGCCGAACAAAATGATGTTCACATGCAGTTTAACATATTACAAGATGATGCGAAGTTTTTTCCACGGGTAACCACAACTGATGAAATTTGAGACTTAAATTTCGATTCGAAGAGTAAACAGCAAAGCTGTGTGTGGAAATCTCTATAATCACAAACAGAGAGAGAAGAAACACGAGGAGGAAAGGAACTGCTTTAACTGGGAAAGTTATAGCCATCTCATTTTTCAATATTCAAGAAAGATTTACCAGGATGTACCTGCATTCATATGTAACTGTGCTATACTACACAGGTGTACCGAAAACTGTGCAACGCCATATTACACGCAAAATGACCACATTTTCGTGCAACAAACTGGATGCTGCATCACGATAATGCACAACCGCCATCGCATATCAATATGAAGTGTGTCCCACACCCTCCCCATAGCCCAGAATTAGCCTATTGTGATCTTTCCTTTGATTGAAGAAACGACGTTTGTGAAAGTCATTTTTCAATATCTGCAGTGATGAAGACTGCGGAGAGGATTGTATAAAAAACCTGTCAAAATGGTTTCCATTATGTCTCTGAAGAACGGCAGAAACGCTGGGACAGGTGTATTGGAGCCAACGGGGACTACTTTGAGACAGATCGTAAAAATTATAAATACGAATAAACATGAGTTATTATTATAATTATGATTTTATTTTAAACTCTTTCCAACTGAATTCATTTGTTGCATTATAAATAGTGTAATGGATTTTTTTTCTTTTTTTCCCCCTCCCCATTACGGCAACACAAAATTGATTGCACAATATAATTATAACATTTACAGCAAAACTGTGCAACATTCCGCCAGCAAGCCTAAGATGGCATCAACTGCCAAACTGCAACGTTTTAATTAATAAATGACTCCTAACAAAAGATTTAAATGTAAATACAGTTAGGAACTGTACGAATAAATAAGGAAAATAAAATATTTAAAGAAATACGGCCCAACAGATACAAACTACAATATTGTAAATATCAAATATCAACCATGTATGATGGCAAAAGAGATGTACAACTTTAACGCTTAACAATGAATAATTATTTAATGCAATGTGGCCTAACGTGGCTACCTGTCACCTTTCGGGCAGCTTTTCTACGTATAGTACGCGAAGAAATTTTCTGCTTGGCTATTTTCTGGTGCACAAAGTTACTCGAAGATTTTCCGCCATTCCTTTGTAAAAAATATTATCACAACTGTCACAAAGCTACATATAATATAGTGGACCATATAACTTGGAATACTGAACATTTGAAAACAACCATGACGTTTCAACAGTATATCGTAGTCTTGTGATGTTTCAATAGAATGCAATATTAATAGTTTATATCATATTGCTTTAATGTGTCCCTCTGACAGGCATAAGGCATTTGCAAACTTGGCTGATTCCCGGACTCTCGTGGTCACTATAACTAAATTAAGATAAAGTTTAATGCGTGGAATCGATAAGTAAAAATACAATTTTAAATAAATAACTGGTTTTTAGACTTTGTAAGCTTTAAGTTAATAAAGTTAACAATACTTTTACGTAGTTAATAATCGCAGCAATTTAGCAGGCTTATTAACCTTTACATTTGTTATGTTGCTCCAGTACTTTAACACTTGTAGAGAGAATACCGAATATAATAAAAAGAAATAAACATCAAAAATAGAATGGGAGAAGAAAGGTACGCTAAACATAATTTTCAGTTTTCTTTACATTAATGTTCAAATACGGAATTTTAGTGCTAGGATTAACATGCTTATTTACAGCTGAAATTAAGTTTCTAACCAATTTAGTTGGTATTTTTCCACGATATGGCAGATCAGAGTGCGTTATAATAGTCCAGAATACAGTTTCGCCGGAATTATATGCCAATAGTTGGAGACAAAGTGAAGCTTGGAGTGTCACAGTAAAAGTTAGTAGGGATGTCGACAAACTCTGATAACAACCTAGCGAAATGACTTTATCCTAGCAAGTAATAATCAACGAGGAACCAACAGCGTTATAAAGGTTGGCAGGTACAGAGAGCAACAATCATTGAACAGAACAGGCTTTAAATGAAATACAATGTGTCGATCATGAAGAAAATATCTTTAAAACACACAGACATTGGATATATTAAAGAATGTATAAAGCAAGGAAATAATACGAGTAGATGAGCCAGAGTTTATAGGCGGTTCAAATGGAAACTGTAAAAGTAAATTAAATCAATTACCATATTATTAGGGAATCGGGAGTATAAAAACCTGTAGAAAATAAGTGTTTTTGCATTTATTATATAAAACAGGAAAGCAGATTGCATTAAGACTATAGTAAATAATAATTGTCGATTAAACTATAAATACTTCACACTTGTGGGGAAATAAATAAGCAAATAATTAAAAAATATAAGGATACGTTTGCAATATTGTGCGTTGAATTTATTCCCATCTCTGATTGCTGTTTTAAACCCACTAAGCATTTTGACAAGTTAAATAATTATCGTTTAATTCTGATAGAAAGAAACACAAGTTGATAACATCGCGACAAAAACTACCTTACAGTTACCCATAAGAGAAATTTTCAAGTATCGAATGGCATGATAAATATCTAAATAATAACAGTACATAATAAACATTAGTTACTGCATTTACCACTCTACAAATTTTATATGAGAATGTAGTTTAAACTAACGTGTTAAAGTAAAAGAAAACATAGCACTAATAGCTGATTATAGAATATGTGGAAATTATTTCTTAGTTTTTTCATTCTTTTAATGATGAGAGTGTCAGTTAAGATAGGAATGAAAACAACAAAATCCAATCCTCTATTGTCTAATATTTGGCACCAGGCAAATAGGTATATAAATAAATGTACTTATTTAAAATTAACATTTTTTTACTGTTTACAATCTAAAAGTAATAATTTTTTTAAAAAAGGAAAATGCAAAATTAAAATCTAAAAACTGGGTGCAATAATGATTTCATTAGCGGCATTCGTGATGTCACTTCGAATACTGAAGCTTGCAATATCGGTTAGCTACGAACTAGATGTGCTGTATGATTTAAATAACGAACTGAACTATATTAATTCAAACAATAAACTACTATAATTAACATTTATGTAATAAAAATAGTTTTGACCTCTATTTGTATGCAAAAGTTGGGTGATCTAATTGCATTACTTTAGAAACAGTTGAAATGCCACTACTGGCATACGGGCTTGTCAACTGTCGGATATCAGAACAGTGGAATATCGGGGAAAATACAAACCATATTTCTATGAAGAAACTCCTTTTAATTCAATTGAAATATACTAAGATCCAATTACAGTTCCTGCTCAAGAACGAAAATTGTACTAATGGCGGTATCGATGATACTACAAATAAATATTAATATAAAAAATTACTAAACTAGTACCATTGACAGCTATGTGAAGAAACAAAGCCATTGACGCCTAATTTAATATAGAAAATGGAGAGATATTTCAAACGCTAAAAAGGAAGCTTAACTAACGGAATTCCGGCTTTCACGGACAGGTAGTTTAAAATGTGCACTATAGGTGAAATTACAAACTCATAATAATTTAAACAATTAATCAACCAATACTACTTCATTTATTTTTATCAAAATAATGTTTGGTGGCTATTAAAACGTAAAAAATGTGAATTGCGTTTTTAAAGAAAAAATCGAAATTTTACTAGCAGCATTCAGGTTGTCACTTGCCGGCTACTGAATCAGGAGGGTTGTTGGTGAAATTAGGAACCAAATCTTTATTTAAAAAAACTGAACGATTAGTATTATTATATATGTAGAGAACAGAATTTGGTGCCTATTTCAAAGAATAATCACGATGAACTAATTATATTTCACTCACAAAAAAGACATGAACGTTTTTATTTTAAAGACTTTCTTATAATTCTAGATTCGTTTGAACCACTGGCGAGGAACGAAATAGAAATGCTCTCGCACTCTCTCACTGAACACAGTTTCTTTTACAATATCTGCGCGGTACAAATTTTATAACCAATTAAATACTTCGCGTTGCTGTTTTGTTGATTTATCGCGACTTTTTCACACTAAATTCGCCGTAGTGACTTCAAATTTAATAATTTACTCGTCTGGGTGACGAAAGAACAAATATTTCACTTGCACAGAACACAGCTTGAGACTTGTTGAACTACTAGCAACTCCCTGAAACATTTGACTCAATAAAATATTAGCAACTGTGTAAAACCTCCCCGTGCTATCGTTGCATGAACTATTTGCGACACCACGAATAGTTTCCAACTCCCCGAATATCCCAGGAATTTGGTTATTTAAGCGCTCTTAAAGTTTCATGATGCTTGTATTCAAAATAACATTCTGGAAGCTTCCTAAATTCTATCTTCTTATTGGCTAGATAACTGAATTTCAGAACCTTCTAGGAGCTAGATTCGAAAAACAGCCTTCTGATTGGCTACAATTCCCATTTACTTTTCAAATGGGCGAGTTATCCAAGCTACACTTGGCAATTTTCACATTTTTTAGGAATCGCTAGACAAAAGCACAGAAATTTCAGCTTTGTATCTATATTGCTGTTCCAAGGACTTTTTCGGAGAAAACATTACTTGGACCTTGCCACTGACTCCGGAGAGTTGTGAACCAAAATACAACATTCGGGGTAGATACAACTTATATCAGCAATTTTGTATGATGAAATTTCTCTTATTATATACTTATTTCTCTGATGTGCATATTACCACTCTGCACTCTACTTACTTTCCTAGAATTATTATAGCATTACAAAATTATATACATAGAACAGAACATACATTAATAAGCAATTAAATGGCAATACCTCCTATATTTCCGTATGCCTACGGGAGTCGAAGCTGGGTATCCCGCTTCGAGTATTAATGTAAAAAAATTACTAAATATTAGTATTGTGATCTATTTGAAGAAACTATGTAAATTTAGCCTTGTTCAATTTAACAATATTGTGGTCTAATTTCACTGCAGTAACGAAAATATGACTGCCGGCATCCAGAATGTCACTTGCCAGCAGCTGAAGCAGTACAGCATCGGTGATTGTACGAACTTAATATTATTAATGTAAAAATGTACTGAAGGTTTAGTAGTAAAATTATGTGGAAAAAACAGAGTATTTGCGTCTATTTCAATGTACAAGCAGGGCGATTCAATTACATTGCAATCCCAAGCAAAAAAGTTCTGCCACGACCATTCATGCTGTCACTGGTAGGTAGCTGAATATATGTGTTATTGCTAAAATCAGGAACCAAAATTGATTATATTAAACAATTAATTAATATCATTGCCATTTATGTAAATCAACGTGGTCTTTAATGTATATTTAAATGTAGAAATTGTGATCAAATTATATTTGTACTGCATGAACGACATACTACCGCATTTGGGCTGTCACCTGCTGACTAATTAAGCAGTAGAGTTTCAGTGAAAATACGAATTAAATATTAACATAGAATATATATATATATATATATATATATATATATATAAAAATATATATATATAGTCTTCTTGTCACAGAAGAACTCTAGCAGTTCGACATATAGCGATTACATTTGTTAGTGTTTTATTCTTTTCTGCTTTTCTAGTTTTACATATATAATATATAGATATATACATCTATGAGGCAAAACTGGGTCATTTCATTAGCTATTTCAATGTAAAAAAAACGCTGATCCAATTACGAGGACCATCATCTCACTACGAATCAAATATAAATGTAAAAATTACTAAGCTATTAGCATTGGCATCTATGGGAAAAAAAACTAGGTCTATTTCATTGCAAAAGTATGGTTACCCTATTACACTTCCACCGCAAGAATGCAAATTTCACTATCGACATTTGGGCTGTTACCTGCCAGTAATGCAAGCAGTGCAGCTTCAGTGCAGCTACAAACTAAATATTATTTAATGTTAAAATATTCCCATATGACTGGTATGTCTTGTAAGTGGACAAATTGCTTCAATGATTCCTAATTAATGGGTGATTAAATTATATATCTACTACAAAAACAGTACCTTTACCACGGAAGTTGGGACTATCAGATGATGACAAAACATGCTGTTTAGTGTCAGTGATATCACAAACCAAATGTTACCAGCATTTCTCATTATCACCTTCTGGCAAATGAATCTGTGCCTCATCAGCAAAACTGAAAACAAAATTTCATTAATGTAAAAATATTAAGAACTATTAATATTTCATCTATATGGAGAAACTAAGGCTTTGACACCTATTTTAATGTTAATACTGCATGATTAAATTATATTTCAACTCAAAACTAATAAATTTGAAAGTTGCCGCTACTTTCTGATAGGTAAATCTTAGTAATTGCTGAAACATTATATTAAGAACAAAAATATAAATTGTAAAATGTGCCATAGATAAAATCAACAAAATAAAACCAAATAATAAATATATTAAATACGAAGGGAGAATCAACAATATGTAACAGTAAATTGCTTTTTCTAATAAATATTTCAGCTTACAGTAAATTCAAAAGAGCTTTAAACAAATAATATTTATCATAGTACAATAAAAATGGCTTATATGTTTAACAGGGAACAAATCTATATTAAACAGAGTGGACTTTATATACAGAATTGTGTAATTTCATTATATAATTGACTTTTTCTTTAACACAAGGCAAATGTCTTATTTTTGAAATACTTAATTTGTCACATTTACCAACTATTACTAATATTTAACTTAACAAGTTTAAGAAAATTGACCTTATGTTTTGCTTTTATGTTTGTATTTGTTAGGGCATTTCATTTTTAATTATTTCTGGTACACTTAATTAAATTTTACATTTAGAATTTCCCACCAAGATATTGCTTCAGGTATAGCTGTAGTTAAGAATATGCAAAACATTGTATAGTATATTTGAAAAGCTCATATACAAAAACTAAAGAGAGCTTCACTTTTGATCAAAAAGAGATATAAAAACTATAGCTACAGATGAGAAGAATACGTATGAACATAAGCTACTAATGATGAAGAAATTGCAATTAAAGATACATTTTTATTTTAAATATTTGCAATTGGTAAGAAAAACAAAATATCTATGGCTGCAGATTTTAACAGAAAGACTGCAAAGCAATATAATAAACTTAGGTGTTCATTTTTTTATGCTAAATTCCACTTACATAAAAGTTAAGACACATTTCCGGAGAATCTCTTCCATCTTCAGATGTTCGCTGAACCGCCATTACTTTTGAGCATTAAAAATTCAGTTGATCTAGTCAAAAAACTTAAAAATAGCAGAACTACAGCTAGAGATATAATGGTTTCATTTGATGTAAAAGCCTTATTCCTGAACATACCTATGGAGAAACCTATGCTTATGCTAAAAAAATGGTTAACATCAATAAATTTAAAAACAGAAGAAATAGAAGATTTAAAAAACCTGCTAACATTTGCATTAAACAAAATTACTTCAGCTTCACAAAAAAAAACCTAACCATGAGAAACCCTTTGTTATTCATGAGTTATTTGAAACACACATCACAAAAGCCTTCCCTTTAATTTTCAAGTCATGATATAGGTATGTGGATGATATTTTTGCAATAATACCGAAGAAATAATCAATAGATGCCCTGAAACTTCTTAATTTGCAACATGAATGTATACAATTTCCCATAGAAGAAGAAAGAAATGGTTGGCTAACATTTCTAGATTTAAAAATCATTAGAAATGGAGATGGATTGAATTTTGGAATTTACAGAAAAGGAACACATACAGAAAGCTACATAAAAATGAGAGTTATAACCCCATTCCACATAAGTATGCAGTATTTCATAGTTCAGCACACAGATTGATGAATATTCCACTCACAGAAACAGAGTACAAAATAGAATACAAATAATAAAGATGGCTATAATCAATGGTTTCAACCAAGACACAGCAATAAAAATTATCAATAAATCTAAGACAAAAAGGGATAAGGGAAGTTTCCACACTGAAAAACCCAAAAGAAAAATACAAATTTAAAAGTTTCACCTACCATCCAATTTATCACACAAATTCAAGAAAATTATCAAAGAACATGGGATAATGTTAGGCCCAAAGAATAGATACAACATCAAGAATTTATTAGGTTGCACAGTAAAAGACTCCATATCAACAGAACAGAAATTGGGAATTTATGAAATAAAATGTGCAGATTGTGAGCAGAGCTACTTAGGCAAAACAAAGAGAAATTTGGAAATTGGGAGAAAGAACATTTTAGGGATATTCAGTTTAAGCAGGTGGATAAATCAGCAGTAGCAGCTCACTTTTGAACCAAAAACCACGAAATAAAACCAGAAATTAAACAACTGAAACATCTTCACAAGCCATTGGAGTTATCCACTTGGAAAAAAAAATTTATATTAAAAAACAGAGAAAACCTAATGAATTTCGGGTTTCCTCCTATGGATGAACTCGGCAATTTCCTACTTCAAGGAACAGAGGCCACCACAGAAACATCCAGGTGTCCAGCCATTGTTTCGAGTAATGGTGGTTCGGTGAACAACTGAAGATGGGAGAGATTCTCCCAAAACGCACCTTCTTTTATGTAAGTGGAGTTGTAGGAAAAAAAAAAAAAATGGACACCTAAGTTTAAGATATATTACCACTCCATTGTCACAGCTTCGTAAATACAATATTTAATATGAATACTATTTTCAATTTAATATGTTGATATTTTTCTCCATTCATCAATCTTTTAACTCAGATCATCGTCAAAAGACTAAAGCTCTAGTAAATTTCAAAGAAAGAGGCAATAATTGTAGTCCCTTTTCCCCAGAAAGAGTTCTTTCTATGCATTATCACAGATTAATGATAGTATGAATAACACTGCTAGTTGAGTAGAATTTACTAGTAATTAATAAAAATTACATTTAGACATTGGCAAGAACTTAACAGAACCAGCATATTGTGCATTTCTGCAGCACAGCATGCAATAAGGGAAGGATATACAAAAATGAGTATGCACATCAAACTGGGACACTCTGTTTATGCCTAATTAGAGCTGACATCTAGTAGATAACATGAAATGCTAATTACTGTTAGCTTTCCATAGTTGGAGCTGGTTAGAAATTGAATGAAATTGCAGTGCTTAGATTTTTCAAGAAAATAATTTTGTATAGTGCAAATATTTTTCTGAAATTACAGCCTCCTGTATGGTATTAAACGCTGCTGGATTTTTTTAAGTAAATCTAGTGTTATTCATGTTTAAGGACTATATTTGTACAATTGTCATCAATTACTTTAATGAAGAAATGCCATGCTTTAATTGTTTTCTGTCCTTTCCTCTCTCTTTCTATTTATAAATATAGTTTTATAAACAGATTTACTACATACGACTAAATAATTTGTTGATTGTACCTGCAAACTTACAGCATTGCATAACTAACAGTAACCACCAATAACAATGGGCGCATGCTTACTCACTCCCAACCTTCAAGCATGGGCATCTATACTGATCTCTAATTTACAGAGAGGACATTTTGAACCAACGGTCAAGTGCATCTTATACCTGCACACCTATTGCTCTTGCCTGCTGCATACAAGATCTTCCTCATTCTCTAATAAATTCCGGGGTGCAATAACCATACATGAACACATTTCTCCCAACATTCCCTTCTTATTATTAGCACTAATAGCATGGGAAGGTGATTTAGATATTTCTTGGAAGTCCAACACCGAGGGGTGAGGTGGTACCCTCCCCCTCATTATCAAATTCCCTTCTATCCCACATTTTCTGACACTCTATTTATGCATTTAAATATAAATATCCAATTTATGAAAATATTTTAACATAAAGCTTTAGGACACAAAACATACCTTTTCCTTCTCCCCCCACATTTCCCCTATCTATATTATTACATATGTTTTAATATATAAAGTTGCAATGTATGGAGAAGATTTAATTTAATGCTTTAGGGTACAAACTATTTCTTTCTTCTTTATTCTCTTCTTTTTCTCTACCTTTGTAAATATCCTTCAATATAGAACAGGTTTAATTTAATGCTTCAGAATATAAAATGTCAATATGTCAATACTCAATATTTCATAATTTTAATGCAAAATTTTACAATATATGGGGAAAGGTTTGAACTTAATGTTAAGGCTCTAGGGTACAAATTTTATTTTTCTTCTCACTTAAGATAATGGCTTATATAATTATAGATTGATGAGCATAATTCGTATAGCTGTTAAGGTTTTTGAAATATTTTGTGTAAGCAGATTGTTACTTACTTTGAAACTATTTATTTGTTCAGCAAAAGACAAAAAATTATTTCAGTGAAATATACCGAAGTGTGTTGAGAAAAACCAAAATTGAGGCAGATCGATTTTTAATTTATTAATTTATTTATTATTTTTTTTTGCAGTACAATTGCTGTTGAGGCTTGCTGCCATGTGGCTGGTAAAGTCAAGAGCTTTTTGATTCTAAAGTCTATGGAGGATGGCCTTTTTTATGTGATGGATGGCAACTTTCGAAATGTAGGTACTGCTGTAGGTTAGTAGGTTTAACATGAATAGGTGTCAGAAATTGCTTATTGACTAACTGAATTTCCACATCCAGGAAGACAGCTTGAGTACGGGAAACTGTGGATGTGAACTTAGCTGGGTAGTTGGTGTTCAGCCTATTGAAGAAACCATCAAATGCCAATACCATGAGTCCAAATGATGAAAATATCGTCAATAAATCTGCGCCACACCAACGGTGCTAAGGGTTCTGAATGTAGAAATTCTTCAAGTTTGGCCATAAACAGATTGGCGTAAGATGGAGCCATTCTGGTCCCCATGGCTGTCCCCTTGACTTGAAGAAAATATTGACCTTCAAATACAAACACATTATGTGTGAGGACAAAATATGCTAATTGGCAAATAAAATATTTGGAAGGAGTCTGAGCTATGTTTGATTTATCTAAAAAGTAGGCTAAAGCTTCTAAACCCTTATTGTGGGGGATATTGGTGTAAAGCGAAGACACATCTAGAGTAACTAATAATACGTCATCATAATTATTTAAATCAACAGACTTCAACCAACGTGTAGACACTGATTCAAAAAACCAAGATGGCTGGTATATTTAGCTAGTAGAAGAGCATGTACCGAACAGCGACGAAGCCAAAAATTTTATTACTCCATTAATAGTGTGTATGTATGTGTGTATATATATATATATATATATATATATATAAACCTATTTGACATGTCTTGCGTTTAACGTCCTTAGATGTTCCTTCGTCCTTATAATCATTCACAACCGTAGTCTATGAATGAATGCTACGCGAACAAGTAAAGCTATGGATACAAGAGCTGATAAACAATGACTCGCGCACCGCGCTACAAAGTTTGAAACATTTGTGTGCAGTGACAACTACGCAATAAATGTAGTAAGAAACGTGGGTAAGGATGAGGTCAAATGATCGCCTCCGGGAACCGATGGTAAATTTGGTATTATTTTAACAGGTTAAGCCTGAAATTAAAAAAAAAAAAAGAATAAAAAAAAAACTGTTGAGCTAAACGTCCGTCATTGAAAGGGATTAAAAGTCACAAAACCATAGAAAAATACTTTCGAAAATATGAGCTTTCGAAAATCAAAAGATGGGCGTTCCAGTGTTAACTCCCACACCCAATGGTCCAATTTTGCTGGTTAGGAACTCGACAAATCGTTTTTATATGCAGAGTTATGTTGAGAAAAAAACAAATTGCAACCGGTAGAGCTCTCTCTCTCTCTCTCTCTCTCTCTCTCTCTCTCACACACACATATTGTCATTTTCGATGCCTAGTAAGTAGGATCGATGAAGATTTGAAGAAAATTTTAAAAAAATATTCACACACACACACACACACACATATATATATATATTCATTTCCGGTGCTAGTTGGTAGGATCGATGAAGATTTGAAGAAATTTAAAAAAAAATTCATAAGTACAATCGCAATAGTTAATTTCGGAATTCGTTAAAAAAAATAATCAATGCATAAGATAAGTGCTTTTGTTAAGTTATCGCAATTTAAACAGGGAAAAAGTAAAGTTATGTAAGGAATCTGTTAAATATTAAATGTGGTATTTTTTTTTTATAAAAATGTCTGTTCCATGGACATCACGGTTCTGAAATTTATCACACCTAATTTCCAATTATTTCGTCTTCACTGGTCATTTTTATGATATAGTTTGGTACCAAACATGTTTGTAATCATAATTATTGCGAGATTGCGACAATTTGTACTTGGTAGCTATTTCCTGAAAGCTATACCACCACAAACATTCCATTTTAAATATTTTTCAGTTCACATAAAAAATAACAAAAATAATTTTCAAATTAAATGGGTAGAAAGTAATTTTTCAGTAATTATGCTATTTACAATAAACTGTTAGTGCCGTGTACCCACCCGCTCAGGCTTGACCCCAAGAACGCAGGATGAAGTCATTGTTGCACCGCTCTCTCAATCTAAACAATAACACTTGCTCTGCTAACAGGAAATTCACTCCGGTAATTCAGGACTGGACACCTGAGCTCGACCGAGTACTTAAAACTAAAAGTTGACGATATGCAGGGGCATCGGCATGGCGACATTTGACTTTCTGCACCATCTCTACACCTGCAATTGAACCACAAAATTGCTTACAAAGCATTCACTAGAAGTTTGCGTTAGGTTAACTAACGTACTGGAACGTAACGCGTCAAACTGAGTGTGATCTAGCTACCACAGATTTTTTAATGATAAATTATTTCAATATAATATGTGGATATACACTGTCATCCCTTATAAATAGCTTGTTGCATTTTGTAGCCATGTACATTTTCATTTCACCATGTGAGTAACGAAACAATTAGAACGCTCCATAGATACTCAGCAATGAATATTATTGCCACATGTTAAATTATAATCATATTTGAAGAAAACTTCTGAATCAAAAAGAAGTATGCAATATATACTATTTACTTTTACTCCATTCTGAGAGTCGGTCCTGGTGGTGTAGTGGTAACCATACTTGCCTTTTAAACCCAAGGTCGCGGGTTCGAACCCGGCCAAGATCGATGGATTTTTTTTCGGGCGTAAAAATCCTAAGTATGGCTTCCTTCGGAAGGAAGGGAAGTAAAGCCGTGGGTCCCGTGTTGTACATTTACGGCACGATAAAGAACCTCAAGCCTGAAAGAAGAGGCCTCTGAGCAAAATTTGTCGGCCGTTTCACGCCCTAAATAGAATGGAACGCTGGTGACCTGAGATTAACGAGCGTCCTTAAACAAACAAACCAAAAAAAATCTATTCTGAGACACAAGAGCATTTTTGGGGTAAATAGTATTATAATTTTCGTTTTGCAAATAATAACACTGAATTACCACCATGTTGATTATTTTAATTGTTTTGACGAACGGTTTAATTACGTTTCAGTTACTGACTTCAAAATGTTTCCTTTGTATTCGTGCACCAACTTTTGAGTGACTGATTCTTACTTTTCCATATCTGAGATAAAGACTGCATTCCCCCCTCCCAATATTTTATGGAAGTCGATGCATTTTTATCGCACATGTGTGTTTGGTTTTTGGAGGAACTGAATTTAAGGCTTCTATTTATGGAGGACAATACAGGTCAATGGCAAAATTGAGAAACTTACGAGCACAGAAAAGTCCATTGCTGGACCATCCACTTTACAGCCCTGACCTTGCACCGTTAGACTTAAGGTAGCTTTTCTGTTATCGCTGGAAAAACTTGAAAACGAGTTTAGGACCTTCCCCAAGTAATTCATAATTAATTTTTTTGATTGGTATGTTTACAATTTACAATTTATAGATTTTAATACAATCAAATCATAGTTAAGTTCTAATATTAGTTTATTTTTAGTTTGAAATTGGATTCTCATAATTTAGTGAAACTTATTATCTCCAAGTCAATCATTTAGCTCTTTAAATGCCTCTGTGGCTGAATTTGAAATTTGAGCATATGAATATCCCGAAACAAACATATTCGTATCATCCGCAAAAACACTGCCTTAGATTCTTTACTTAGGCTGAAAGGTAAATCTTTGATAAAAAGTAAATAAAGGACATAGCCCGGTATTGAGCTCTGTGGCACTACAAGTTTATCAATACCAGTAACTACTCACATTTATTAATACTTCTTTTGGTTTTATTGGTAAACATGAATTAACCCAACTTAATGCTGTCAACACCATACAAATGTAATATCTGTAGTTCATTATTTATGCTATTACATGCCTAAAATATTCCCAGAGGAAATTCTTGTCTATTTAGCAGTGATAAAATTTCAGTAGTGAACGTAAAAGTAATATTGCAATTTGACATCCCCTACTTGAAGTTAAACTGGCATATTCCTAGGATATTGAGCAACAGTAATTCACAATGCGATTATACATTTTACATTAATCTTTGATAATGCAGTTTAAAGTGAAATGTATCTGTAGTTGGAGGTTTCACACTTATCACTTTATTAAATAAAGGCTTAATTACAGCCAGCATCTTTCCTTCTGGTAATATCTCCGTTAATTAAGAGTGAATGATTGCAAATATTGCTAAGGAACTCTCACAATTCCAATAGTTTGGTGCTTAACTTAACCCATCCAATAGCTTTTGCCCTATAAGGGCAATTTCTAGTGATGGTCATAGGTATATTTTAAATTTACATTACATTTTGGGATATGATTCCCGCAGTATGTAAATTATTGCAGCATTCAACATCGGTCTAACTGCCCCACCCTCAGTTGCAGTTAAGAAATATGAATTAAATGCATTGGCAGATTCATGATCATTGTCACTGAAAGCAATTGGATAAATATTTTATAAAAGATTCTAAAAGTGTTAACAAGCCACTGTTTGAACATTTGTACTTTGTTAGTGTTAGTATACCATTAGTAGTAGTTGGCTGTTAGAAAAGTAAGATAATCTACTGAACATCCACACACACACGTCTGTTTGTAAGAAGGAACTTTCTTTCCAGTCAAATGGAGAAACAAGGAAATTCATTTCAAGTATAAAACCCAGTGGAACCCACAACTGGACTTATATTAGATTTATTTTTAAAGAGCAGAGAAATTGAATTTCTAGTACAATGTAGATATCTCTGTTTCAAACCTCAACCTAAGTATGACAAATATAGAAAATAAATTTATGTTCCTTTAAAGAATGTGAAGGCAGCAAATAAACTTTGCTAGAATAAAGAGTAACATTATTTATGGATATATAATTTAAAAATTTAACGGCCCCAGTAAGTTGGTTGTTGAGAGAAAGCGTAGACAGGTTGGATTAAAATTACAGAAATCGCTATTTATATTGCAATGTATAATTTAAGCTTTTGAAAGACAAAATGTTTATTCAAATTTAAAATAATATTTTATTTATACATTGGTAAGAAGATAATGCAAGTTAAAATAAATTAATATTAACTACTTTTACATGATCTATTCCAACACATACCATTAACGGACAAACTCTTTCCTTCTGCGCGATTCAACCACTTCTGCATACAACGTACTTCCTTCTGACTACTCAGTGAGAGGCAAACGCGATATGCTTGACGTACACGCACGCACACAGGTCGAGTGACACGAACGATGTGAACTTCGATGTTCAGTCAGCGGAGGAATATCGAGTAGTGTGGCACAGCGTTACCAACACCTTACAAATAATACTAGATGGGATCTTAAAAATGGTATTATATAACAATATAACAAAAAAGCCTAGATACACAACGAGCCTCAAATCACTGATTTTTTATTTGTAAACGTTCAGGTCCACCAAGAGATTCAGTTATATGATAATCGTTCCGTAATATTTAAATATGTAAAACAATATTTTATATAATTATTTAAACATATTTAACTAAAGATCTACCAAACAAATTAAAAATGTATATTTGTCTAATACATGAACAGTGTGTATAAAAATATGCGATGTTTAGTATGAAATTTGCTAAAATTCATTAGGTAAAATATGTAAAAACTCACCAAGTCCCTGTGTCAAAAATAATGTAGTTCGGGCTCTACTCCAGAAAGTCGATTTCGCCGCCTACTGTAGTAATAGAAATAGATGGTTCAAATAGGGATTCCGCATCAGCAGCGTAAGCTCCCTTGGTACCGATTTTCTGTAGCACCGTTTTTGGGAAGTTGGCAGTCCTTACAATACTGTTTGTTCCTTCGTAGACCCGCACGTGTTGTTACGATTGATTCAATTGTTTTAGGTTCATTTTATTTCTCTGTTTTCACTTCGCTGAAAATTTGGTTAAATAATTGCTCACCTTCAGCATTGGAACAAGGAAGTAAAAGAAGCATAATAGGAATTTAGATAATTCAGCAAAAGGGTTTAGACCGCTTGCGTCCTTACTATATTTTATTACTTCATTCCAAAAGGAGACTGTGTTTTTAATTTCCGAGCATTTTTAGTTGTTAGGTTCACGCATTGTATTTGAATTTTTGAAATTTCATTTGCTGGCTATAATAATTGCAAGTGCAATCAAGGGATCCTTTATCGTTCTTAAAGCATTTTCTACGTATATAAATGCAACCATTTTGATAGGTTCGACATTCTGTTGCAAATCTTTTAATAATTTGCCAAGAAACCTCAAACAACAATCTCGGAGCTATTGATGCTGCTCTGAAGACAATTTCAGCAGTTTCAGCTCGGTATCAAATTCACAGCCGAGATAGGCGTATGCGTCAACAAAGTCACAACGTTGTCTTTGAGAGAATCTAAGCAACAGATTGCGGTTGGTAAAACCACTTTCCTAGCAATTGGATGAGTGAGACTATTTAATCATTTAACAGTTCGGCGGGGTATTCTATTCAAAGTTATTTATTTACGGCCTATACTTCACAAATAACTGCTTTCAAAAATAGCAAATAAACATGGAGGGTTTCACTGATTTACATGTTTTACAGTAGCTCTGCAATGTGACATTTTTACTTTAAACGAGTCATTTAAATGAACGTTTTCAACTCTAACCATTGATCCATGTTTCTGCAGACAGCCGTTTATAGCCAGCGAGCATCATAAGTTGTGCCATTTTGAAGACGATCGTGACCATCAGCGATAATCTGATGTAGAAGACGATCGATATTGCTGCCGCCGAAGTGAAGAGTGATTAAACCAAGTAAATGTTTTTTTAAAAAGGAGCTCTAAATTTCTAGGAAACGCTTCTGCAGCAGCAGCTGAAACTGCTAGCTGCAGGAAATGACATACACAGGGTATAAGTACCAGAGAAAGAATGTTGTCTTTTTTGTGTACACTCCACTATTTACACTGACCACAACAGATGCATTAGCAGTCCTAATCCAATATGTTTCTTTAAACCGAGTTCTTTGTTTGCAGCACTGTCCTTAACTGCAGAACAATTCCATCGGCATTAAAAGCTGTAAGCTTCACTGTTGTGAATTTTTTTTTTTTTTTTTTGAGTAGTGTTTAACGCCCGTTTTTACTACTGAGGCACCACAGGCGGTGGACACTGATGATACATGAGATGAAATGATAAATTGGGAAAGGATTTTTTTTTAAGGAAGGAGGCGTTCCAGGCCTAAGTTTAGGTACCTCCCCGGCATTTGCCAGTTGTGAAGACTGAGGAAAACCTGGAAAAAACCCAGTCAGGGAGGACGGTCCTGGTGGGATTCGAACCGCAGACCTCCCGCTCACGAGTCCGTGCCTTAACGACCTCGGCCACCCGTGGCGGTACTGTTGTGAATTAAGTAGGGAGTATTTCCCCGCGCTGTTCACTAAAGTAATTTATAGTCATTCACCAAAGTTTTCTTATACCGATATCTGTAGATCCCTACTTTAGGCCCCCCCCCCCCAATGCTCCAATTTTGCTGGCAAACGAATTCGATGAATTGTTTGTTAAAATTAATATTTATACCCAGAGCTTCATTGAGAAAAAACAACTGAGACCATTTAGAGTGAGAACGGATATATATATATATATATATATATATATATATATATATAATTGTTATTTATTTATTTTTTATTCTAGGTGCCTAGTAGTTACGATCATTAAAAATAATTCCATGGGTACAGCCGCAATAGCTTACATTCCTTCGGAGCTCTCTAAAAAATGCTAAAAAAATAAATAGATATTCACAGGTCCGACCGCAAGAGTTTCATTCTTCGGAATTCACTTAGATAATGTGTGTGTGTACCTTAACACTATAGGTTTCAAAAATTTTGTTTTTTCTCAACGAAACTGTGCATATAACCAATTAACAAACTATTCCTCGAGTTCGTTAACCAGCAAAATTGAACCATTAGGGGTGGGGATTAACCTAAAGTGAAAATTTATATGTATGTATCTCTGTATATATATATATATATATATATATATATATATATATATATATAAGGCGATCACAAATCATTGTTTTTCAACGAAACTCAGTAATTTCTTTAAAACGAATTGATAAAAATAGTTTTCGAATATCATGGCAATCAGGCCAATAGGAGTAGGGGTATACCTGAAAAACGAGTGGAAGTTAAAGTAAAATTTCAAAATCGCTTTAGCGGCTGCATTTTTTTTAAAGTGAACTCGGTATATGCCATTGAAATAAATTAAGGAGGTAGTTAAAATTATGTGTGTTACTTAGAATGTACATATAATAAAAATGAATTAAGGGCTACTTCTGAAAATCAGTGATCGAACTATTAGGAGGGGAGAGGTAGCTGAAATCAAAAATTTAAAAATCGCTCTAGTGGCATTAATATTTACTTTTTCGCCACGGAACTCTACATATACTACTTAATTCAAATATAATAAGATATAAAATAAGAAAAACATTTTCAAAAAAATTACTGAAATGAAATTATAAGAAGACGGGGTTTACTTCGCATGTGTTCCCAGAGGAGTAGTGATGTAAAGTTTCCAATCGGTGAAATGGCCAACTCAAACACCCAACTTGATACCCGTAGACAATTTCTCTGGGTGTAGTGAAAGATCAGAAAATATCAGGAACTCCCAACATTGCGCGCAATCGCTTGTTCGCCGTCTTCACAAGTTTATTCTTGCAAGCGGTGGTCACATTGAAAATCTGTTGAAGTAACATAGTTTCATTAGATATGGCGTTACCGATTATTTTTGAGTGCGTTTTCTAGGCTGAATATAATTTAAAAACAAAGATTCATTGAGCTATAGGCCATTAGTAACTTTGTTTAGGAAAGTAAAACTAATTCCGTTAGCAATAAATGGACCTGTAATTTTCAGTCCGCTAGAAAAAACACTTATGTTCCATTTAAAAATTACAACTTTGAGTTCAAAACAATATTTTTCAAATGTTCTGGATGGTTCGTATTCTACCATTTTTGAGCCCCTGACATTGACATGGGTACATTCCTGCTCAACGAGATTTTTCAAATCTTATTTCATTTCGAAAATATTTGAGATCGCAGAGTTACGTGAAACACCCCATATATACAAAATGTTTCAAAATTAGATCATACAAATTCAATAAACAATACTTTGAGATAAGGAACTTATGATCTGTAGGCTCAAATTTCCCTGCAATTGAGTAAAATATTATAACGGATAGCACGCCTCTGATTTGGTTTCAAACATTTCTCATGTTGTTTTAGGATCAGCATGAGCAACAGGTTAGCCTAAGATTATTGTTGCTCTATATCTCAGTGCTTATGCTTACTGACCTGGAAATAATCATATAAACAACGCAAAGGGTTCGAATCTTGCGCGATGCATTGAATTTTTATTTCTCGTAGTTTGCATCATTGCGAAAGGCCGGATATTCGTTTCTGTTGGTTATGGTTACTTCTACATTTCTCATTTAATTATTTTATTATAATATTGCGCCATGTGACAGTAAAATTAATTTTCAATTTGAATGAATTTGAAATGGAAACTTACAATTAATGAAAACAACTTTCTCGGTTCTGAAAGGGTAAAAGACGAAAAAACTAGGTATGGTGATGGATACAATAAGACGATAAGTTTTGCTTTTAAGTTGAGCACGATTTTAAAATATAAATATATAATCGTAGAAACGCACTTCGAATTTTACACTTCTATAAATATGAAAAACAAAATATCGTAAAGAAAAACTGTGTTCAAGAACAACGACAGTTCAGCGACAACTTTTATCTTGTTTCAAAGTTTGAGCGTCATTTAGAAAACAATTATACGAATTGTTGAAAATGGCGACCACCAACATCCCTCGAGAAATCGCATAGGCGCATAAATGAGGGATACATGGTCAGGGAAAACGTGAGGATGCTGTCAAATGTTCCTATCAAAATGAACCACATGCTGGAACATTTAATGTATTTCAGAGAGACGTATTCCACGAATACAGGCACAAGTTAATGAAAAACTTACCCATTTAGCCGCAAAGGAAAAAGGTGCGATCCAAGTAAACTACAAACTGTGCCAGCTCGCTGAACCTGTGCTGATATCGTGTCTCGTCAAGGTTATGTGGATTTCCGTAATCGCATGTGTGCCTGGCTGTTTCTGTGGTTGAGCATATGCTCATTTCTGGTGAAAGTGGCATTGAGGAAAACAAGTGTGAATTTTCACTATAATGATTCAACACCCAGTTGCACAATTGAAAACCGGGGAACGAAGTTCGCTGGTCCCAAGGTCTGTTTCTTCAGAACGTGAAATTAGTGAGCCGTTCCTCCTGTAGGTCTCCCCAAACACTACTAATGTTTGTGTCCATTTCACGAGTACTTATTGAAGGATGAGCTTGTAGTCTGTCGAGAACTTCTTGTTCGAAGCCCAAGTACGTAGGTTTTGATTTGCAATAGGATCCAGTCTATGAACTGACAGGGATCCAGTTCTCGTAGAGGGCGATGGATAGACCGAAAGGTGATACGACGAGGATGTCGTCTGTTTGGATATCTTTCACGTACAGCTGCGCGGTTGCACGTCCTCTAGCATTACCATACATTAAAGGAATATCACTAGCTCTGCAAATGAATAATGGTTATTCGTGTATTACTGCGCGTGGAACTTGTAAACGACCCGCTATCGAAAATGTACTGGTGGGCAACAGGCAAACGTACTAAGTAGTGAAATGGAAAACTAGTTGGCGTTAGCAAAGCTTTGCTTCCCCTCTACCTTGGTGACAATCACTACCACGAATTACTTTAACACTTTTATTGGGATAGTGTTGAAGTATATAGTTGTTAATTTGGCTATCCTCTTAGATTAAGTATTCAGTAATATCTTGGTGGTTTTTTTTTCTTTCTTTGTTGATTTTCGTATTTTGGAAGTGAAAAATAAGCAGAATATTTAAGAGTAGTATTATTCAATATCGACGTATTTCCATGCACAAACTATTGTATCTAATGTGGTAAAGCAGTTAACAGCAAGTGTGTTCTTCGTAGGCCTAAACACAATGATGGAATTACGGGAAATGTAAGAAAATTAAAATACAAAATTACAAGTTAGGTACGGGGCTGTAACCACATATTATCTACTTTGGGGTCCAACACTTTGCCAATTAGGCTAAACAGACAACAAGGAGTTTCCCTATGATTAACTTGCATAGTCACAAATGCTTTTCTGTATTATCAGTGGCGCACATGCTTTTGCCAGAAGCAAATCGTTAGCAAAACAGTGATGACATGTCACTGAAAATTAACAATCGCCAACAATGAATCCAAGAAGTCTCCTCTAAGGGAGACTTCATAAAGGAACATTTTGCAAAATAAATCCAAAGCATGCATAGATTTAATTCTATGCATATATATCATCCGAGCCATAAATTACACTTTATCTTCGAATTTTGAGCCCGCGCACCACAAGTTCCCTATCTCAATTTGTTTAGCGAATTTCGAAGGAAGTAAACTATTGCAGTTGTACCCATGGAACGATTTTTGAATAATGTCTTCAAATTTCCATCGATCTTACTCACTGTGCACCGGAGGGGGAAAAAACAAGTTAACTCTCTGGGGGTCGCAATTTTAATTTGTTTCTCTCTCTCAACGAAACTTGGCATATTACTATCAATTAACAAACGATTCGTCCAGTTCTTAACCAGCAAAACTGGATCATTGGGAATGGGGTTTAACAAAAAGCGAAAACAATAATAATAAAAAATACAAAATAAAAAGTTTTTAAAAATAAAATAAAGTGATAAAAGTAGTTTCCGAAAATCAGGGGAATCGGGCGATTAGGAGTGGGGTATACCAGAAAAACGAGTTGGGATTAAAGGGAAATTTAAAAATTGCTCTAGAGGCCTCAATTTTAAAATTTATTTAAAGAAACTCGTATATATCATTGAAATAAAATAAGGAAAACTATTTAGAAATTCAATGAAATTGGATTATTAATATGGAAATTAGCTGAAACCCAACATTTGAAAATCGTTCTGGTGGCATGAACATGCTTTTTCGCAAGGAAACTCCGCATATACTATTTAATTAGAATAAGAAATATAATTTATGAAATTTAGTGAAATCGGGCAATTAGGAGTGGGCGTTTACCTGAAACGCGAAATTCAAAAATCGCTCTAGCAGCACCAATATTTGTTTTTTCACAACAAAACTCCGCACATATAATTTAGATAAAACAAGAAAAATATTTGCTGAAAATTAGCGAAATCAGATTAGAAGTGGAGGTTTACCTGAAACACAAACTTTAAACATTTAAATAAAATAAGAAAATAGTTTTCGAAAACTAGGGAAATTAGACCATTAAGAGTAAAGGTATATTTTAAAACCTAAATTTAAAAATCGCTCTTGCGTTTAATTTTTTGTATATTGTTTTAAAATAAAAGGACAAATTAATTTAGTATATAAACTATTTATAATCATTCATATGTTTTATATTTAACAAAAGTATTGTCATGAAGATAGCAAAGGTGAAATATTGATCTAATATGTGTTTAAGAATTATAATTGTATGTGTGAGAGCTCTGTAATAATATTCAATAAAAGTTTGCGTTATATGCTTTTAATACAATAACATTTTAATTAAATTTCAGAGCTAATGAAAATCAATGAAACCTTCGATTCTATATTGTTGATTGCGTATAACATGCTTTTGTTATACATTATTACCCGGAATAATGAAACAGATTCTTTTTCTCTCCTAAGATCCCAGTTAATCACGATTACTTTATTTAAATTCCAATACAATAAGAAGTACAGAATGTAATAATAATATTATATATATATATATATATATATATATATATATATATATAAATGAAGAGTCCGTCACGCAGGAGCTGCGTAAACTAACGAATTCCTTAGAGTGGCATAAACTTTATTAAAAATGAATATAAAATCCAAATTAAATATTATAAATTATTGAATGAAATAAATTATGGCATTACTGTGGGGTGTTAGGAAGACAAAATTAAAAGTCTTGCAACCAAGTATTACAAAAGAGAAATCACATTTTTAGAATTATTATTATTGTTGTTATTGAGATTGAGATTAAACCACAAAAATTACTGGTATACTATTAATTAAATTATATCTATGACCACTAATAAATAAAGCTATAGTTGAATATTTTTCAACATTATTTAATGCAACCATATTTATGATTTCTTATGGGCCCTTGGTATCATCTTTAAATTCACCAAAATAGAGGAATAACAGAAAGTTTGGAGTTACATTGTGTATTTAAGAAGATGTTCATATATTTCTATAAAACAAAAATGTGTTACTATTTAGAAACATTACAATATACCATGATAAAAAGAAATCGAAAGTTATATTGAAATACATTGGATTTGAAATTTAATTTACATACTGTATTAAAACACGTAACGAAAACGTTTTCTGAAGGTTATTGCAGAGCTCTGTTAATTACAAATATTCTCCTAACACACATGTTAGATTAATATTTCACATTTGCTATCTTCACGGCTATGATTTGTTAAAATTTATATGCATCATTATAAATAGAGTTTATATGCTGAATTAATTTGTCCTTTTATTTAAAAATAATATATGGAAAATTACACGCAAGAGCGCTTTTTAATTTCGGTTTTCAAGTATACCCCTACCCATAATTCTCCAATTTCCATAATTTTCAGAAACTAATTTTATAGTGAAGAAATAAACATTTATGTTGGTAGAGCGGTTTTTAAATTTTGGGTTTCACGTAAACCTATCCTAATGACACGATTTTCCTATTTTATTTAAACATATATTAATGCCACTAGGGTGATTTTTAAATTTTGGGTTTCAGGTAAATCTCCCCCTCTTTGAGTTCGATTTTACTGATTTTCTGAAAACATTTTTCTTTATGTTAATTCAATGGCGTATACCCCAGTTTCCTTAGCGATTTTTCCCCGTTTTTTCTTCTTTCTTTCACCTTAGATTATCTCCATTCCCAATGGTCCAATTTTACTGGTTAACGAACTCGACGAATAATTTGTTAATTGATGGTTATATGCCGAGTTTCGTTGAAAAAGAATTATGACCGCTAGAGCCTTAAAGGACGCACACTTACATATATATATATATATATATATATATATATATATATATCATAATATAAATGAAAAACAAAGTAACACTATAAACTATGTAACTAAAATAGCAATAACTAGAGAGCAGAAAAGAAATTAAAAACTTAGTATTCACAGATAATAGTTCTTCTATGGCAAGAAGACAAGTAAAGGTGCTAAAAATAAATATTTAAAATTAAATATCAAATGTAACGTTGTGTATGGAAACAGACAAAATAAACAACAAGAGTGAGATATATAAACCCGGTGATATACGCGCTATATACAGAAATACAGTGGCCATCTCTCTATCTCTGTGTGAACTTTCAGACTTAAGTCGGTAACACATCAACAATAGTTAAATTCAATGCATCATCAAAATCCTTACAGTGAAACGGGGCATGTTGAGCAACCGGCAAGGGAGACTTGCCAGATGCCAGATGCCAGTTCGGGGCACCTGAGAAATGTATTTCCCAGGTGGGTGTCAAGTGTCAGCAGTACCTAGCCGCGCGCGGCTTTACCTGCTCGATGGACGTAGGATGTTCTTAATAGCACAGGATGAAGGATGTGCTTTGTTGTTGCCAGAGGCGAGTTCAGTGCTCGGACTGCCACCCACCCAAGCGCCGACTACGCTCGAGGCTGCTTAACCTCAGCGAGTGCAGCGCCCGGCGGTCGACCATCCAAGCACTGGCCATGCTCGATGCTGCTTAACGTCAGTGATCGGCCGGCGTTAGCAGATGGTTCGCCTCTGGCAGGTGTCGGGATGGGATTTAGTGAGTTGCTCAGACTCAGGTTCTAGAGATGGTTTGAGGGTTCAGTTATAAGTCCCCAAGGGGTCCCATGGCGTCCTTGGGGAGCCAGTAAGATTTAAATCGTCTAGGGGCTCTATGATCGTAGTCCCCTAGAGTCCTGACCAGTGTGTTGGGATGATGCGGGAATGTATCATAAGGCGTCCGGGCCCTCTCCCGCATGACGTCTATGATGTAGGGTATGTTGGAGTGTTCATGGAGTATGTGGGCGGGAAAGCGGCGGTCTGTGCCGTACACGATTCTTAGCGCTCGGTTCTGCAGGGTCTGGATTCTGCGGATCGTGGTCGATGCCGCGACACCCCAGATCTCACAGCCGTACAGAACCATCGCCGGAATCGTGGCACGGTAGACGCGCAGCTTTTGGGTCAAGGTCATTGAGCGAGAGCTCAGGATTGGGTACAACTTCCCGAGGGCAGCTTGGCCTTGCCGAACTTTAGCGAGTATATGCTCCCTAAAGATCAGCGAGTGGTCCAGCGTGACCCCGAGGTACCTCGCACTGCGGACCCAGGGGATCCGCCGGCGATGCAACACCAGGTCCCGCCGGCGCCTCGGACGTCGGCCCTTAGTCAGGAAAATAGCAGAGCTCTTTTCCGGATTAATGGCCATCCGCCATTGCTCGCTCCAGGTCTCCACCGCTCGGAGTTGGTTCTGAATTGGACACAATGCATAATTTTGATTATTATTCTGTGCCAGAATCAGCAGGTCGTCAGCATATTGACATGTGGTCGATCTGTCATTGATGAGGAAGTCGGCCATGTAAGCATTGAAGAGCGTCGGGGACAGCACGCTGCCCTCCGGCACTCCCGCGCCAATGGGCCGGACTGTGGAGAGTTTGCCATCTACTTTTACCCGGAAGCTGCGTTCTCTGAGGAAGCTAGCCACCAGGGAAATGTAGGGGGCAGGGATGTCGTGCTCGAGGAGCTTGTAGACGAGGCCATCATGCCACGTGGTTGAGAATGCTTTTTCCACGTCCAACAGAACCGCTACCGACTTAGACCTCGATTGGAAGCCAATCGAGACCCTCTCGGCCACTCGCAGTAGCTGCTGGGTCGTGGAAAGCCCAGGGCGAAAACCGAACTGATGGTTTGGTAGGAGTTGCTTCTCCTCAAGGTGAGGGAGAAGCCGGGACAGGAGAAGTTTCTCAAATATTTTGGAGACTATGGGAAGGAGGCTTATGGAGCGGTAGCTTGAGGGAAGGACCGGATCTTTGCCGGGCTTCGCAATGCAGACCACTTGCGCCTCTTTCCATGAAGAAGGAAAGTGGCGCAGATATAGGCAGGCATTGTAAATCCGCGTCAAGTGTATCACGGCCCATCTGGGAAGGTGCTGGAGCATTTCCGCTGTTACGCGGTCTTGCCCAGGGGCTTTGTGGGGTCTTTGGCGTTGGATCAGGGAGGCCACCTCCTTGGGGGTGGCGATGGGGATGTGGAAGTTCTCATGTTGGCCCCGCCTACCTTCTAGGAAGGCTGAGACGGTGTCCTCCACGAGCTCAGTGTGGTCGTCGTCCTGGGGTTCCTCTCGTGGTTGGAATTGAAACTCCAGGTGGTCTGCGAAAGCCTCCGCCTTTTCTTGGGCCTCGTATACCAGGTGACCAAGAAAGCGATTGTGCACGGGGTGGTTGTGTTCAGCCTTATCTCTCCGAAGGCCTCGGACGATCCGCCACGGTTTCCTCTCTTGGAGGTTAGCGTGCCGAAGCGTGTTTTCCCAGGCCTCAGATCTGTGTGCCCTTAGGAGGCGTCTCACCAGGGTTTTGAACCTCCTGTGGACTTCTCCTATCCTGGGGTGGCGGAATCTCTGCCATAGCTTCCGTACGACGTTTTTGGCTTTAATGAGTTGCCTAATGGGTCGTGGCATGATATGCGGGTTCGAGTTCTCGTACGGTATGCGGTAGGTGTGGGCACGGACCGCAAGAAGGACGGTGCTGGAGAAGTGTGCTGCCGCTTCCTCGAGCTTCTCGATTGAGTCGACTCGGAGGGACGGTTCTACACACTGGTTCAGTCGATGGATTACTGCATCCCAGTCGGTCTCATTTGTCCAGTCTGGTATGGCCAGAGCTGGGAGCGTGACGCTGGCATCCACCACGACCGGGTCGTGATCGGAGTCCAGCGCGTTGACCGTTCTGAGGTCCAGATGAAAGTGAATGTTTTTGCTGATCAGGATGTCAATGACGTCCCCCCTGCCACGGGGGGGGGGACGGTGCGTTGGACCTCTCGGACCGTGCGCGAGCAGGGCCGGATCCCCGCTTATGAAGCGGGCGAGCTGGCGGCCTCTGCGGTTAGCAGTGTGGCTGTGCCACGAGGCGTGCTTCGCGTTGAGATCTCCTGCGATGCAGATTGCGGGATGTAGGTTGACGAGTGCTGTATAGTCTGCTTCGTGGAAGCGACCATCTGCTGGATCGTAAGCCGCAACCAGCACGACGTCTTGGCCGCCCAAGGAGAGCCTTATGGAGGTCGCCTCGACGTGCTGTAGGGGCGGGAGTGGGAGCAGGGAGTGAGCGATATGTCTTTTAATGAATATTGCAGTACAACCGCCTCGTCGGCCGACTCTGTCAGTCCGATGGGCGACGTAACTTGGCAGGTGAAAGTTTACTCCGGCATGGAGGTGGGTTTCGCAGACCATCAGAATATCGATTCCGTGGTCCTCTACAAACTCCAGGATGCCTGGCCTCTGTTACCTGACTCCGTTCGCATTCCAGAATGCGGCTCGTAATGGTCTCCGGACTAGCCGAGGGGCCATTACTCGCTAAGGGAGTCGGGGAATAGGTGCCCGAGCGTCCTGAGCACGATCTGGATCTTTTGGGCTGGTGATGCCGTTTTACTGAGCATGACCTGCTTGCAGCGCCGCAGTAAGGGGAGGGAGTTTGAAATTAGGTCCGTGAACCAACTAGAAAGCTCCTGGAATTCCTGTACGTCCTGAGCAGTCAGTACAGCACTGGGTGCCTGTGAGGAGGCGTCTGTTGCTTGGTCGGCCACGGCCGATGGAATAGCCGGCGTCGGAGCGGGGGTGGAAGCCTGGGCGGCTGCCACCTGCTCTGCTGGTTTCTCTGCTTGCTTGCCATTGGCCCCTGAGCTGGGCGTGGCTGGCTTGCAAGGAGGGGCGCTTTTCTTCCCCTTTGATTTTTTCTTTTTCCCCTTGTTGGAGCCCGAGGAACTGGGCTGGGGAGGTGCGGGCTTCGGTGCTTCTACGGCCGGTTCCTTGGCCGGGGCCGTGCTGGGCGCCGGTTGGGCTTCGTCTGTAGACGGCAGCTCCTGCACTGGTGTCGCCTCCTCCAGCCTCTGCTCCTGTCGGCTGAGGGCGTCCAAGAAGGACACCCCCGGCCGTACAGGTGCAGAGGGCCGGCGCGGCTGTTCCCGGTGCTGGACTCTCTGCTCATTCTTGGCCCTCCTGCTCTCGATTATACGGAGTCTTATGGGGCAACCGCTGTATATACCAATGTGGGTCTCCCCGCAGTTGGCACACTTGCGGTCTTCCCTGGCCACGGTACAGTCCTTCACAAGGTGAGGACCAGCACAGCGGAGGCATGCAAGCTTCCGTTCGCATGCTAGGCTGGAGTGATGGAAGCCCAGGCACTTAAAGCACTGGGCAGGTCCTTCCTTGCCCATGTAAGGTTCTATTTTCACTCTCGTGAAGAATAGGCTCTTCACGAGATCTATATCGGGAATGCGGCCAGCTTCCTTGTTCACTACCACTAGGAACAGAGGCATGGGGGCCCTGGATGTCTCTCCGGCCTCGCTGAGGACAGTTTTCCTCAACTGGGACGCGGAGAGCGCCACAATTCCGTGCTCGGCTCTCAGAGCTTCCCGCACATCTTCCGGGCTGGTCTCCGAATCCAGACCCCGGATGATACGACGAGCCACGTTCGACTTCTTCAGGGAGAAGGTATAAAAAGTTATACCGTTCTCCCTGAGTACCGACCTAGCGGCTCGTGGTCTTCCGGGGTGCTGGTGTTCAGCTTGACCTGCCGGGGCAGGCGTGTCGCTTGGAAAGAGGCCTTCAACTTAGAGCCCAGGGCCCTCATGATCCTCACATGGTTTGGGAAGGGATCCGACATGATGACAGGCATCTTGAACGGTGCAGGAGCGGGAGTGGTAGGGGTTTGGCGGGGAGCAGGAGCATTCTGCGGCACCGCCGCTTTCTGGGAGGGCGCCGTTCTGCCTGCCCTCTTTTGCCGCTTTGAGCGGACCAATTCAAATCCCTCGCAGTCCGAGAGCTCAGATTGGCTCTCGGGAAGAGGGGCAAGAAGCGGGGAAGGTGGTGGTGCTGGTACAGGGGGAGGGACGGGGGCAGCTGGTGCCGCCGACGCACTCCCGGCTTCCCGGTCCGGGGACCGGTCGAGCCTTGCTCTTTTGGAGCTAGCCCTGGCTAGCTCCTTCCCCTTTGCCTGAGCAACAGGTATCACAGGAACGGGGTCCTTGGCGGACAGGTCGAAGGCAGGGCAGGGTCGTCCATCGTCGGACTTACCTGGCTGCTGGTACTGCGGGGGGGGGGGGTTGTCAGTGGTCCCGGGTGCCATCCAGCTACTCTCAGAGGGCCGGACGTCTCCAGGGGAGCACGCGCCTTTAGGGGGTCTGGTTAGCCCCAGGTCCGGACCGAAGTCCGGACCCCTGCTGGCTGTGACCTTGAGAGCCCGGTTATGTGTGGTCCTGTCAGTCACAGTCGGGTCGGGGGAGGGGCAGCTCAGGAATTCAGAAATCGCTTTCTTCAAGACCCGATTGACTGCCCCTTTGTCGCCTGTCCTGGCTATGGCGCTCCAGACGACGGTAGCGGGAGGCTTAGGTGAAGAGTGACGCCTCGCCGGAGCAGGGTCCTCTTCCTTCAGTTCCAGGCCGCTGGCAGGCTGGGCTGCGGCTCAGGGTGGGGCGGGGGGGGGGGGGGCACGACGTCAGCAAGGTAGCAGGGGAAGCTCTGTCCACGGCGATTGCTGCACGTGCCTCCGCTAAGTAGCGGCAAGGTTCTGCTCGGCCGGCTAGAAGGGGGCCAGTGCCCACTGCCGGCCGATGACTGTGCGTCGACCCTCTTGCAGGCTGGGAGACTTGGTTTTAACAGAACGTCTTATAATTTCATACGGAGTGTAACAACAGTACAAGTTAAACCAATGTAAATTGCTTTGCAAAGCTTACAAATATAGTATCCATATTTCTAACACACCGCCACGGGTGGCCGAGGTCGATAAAGCGCGGACTCGTGAATGGGAGGTCTGGGATTCGATTCCTAACAGGAACATCCTCCCTGAATGAGTTTATTCTTTTTTTTTCAGGTTTTCCTCAGTCATAAATGACAAATGCTGGGGAGGTACCCCTTAACTTAGGGCTGGAACGCTTCCTTCATTAAAAAAAAATATGCCTTTCTCAATTTATCATTTTATGTATTATTAGTGTCCACCGCCTGTGGTGCCTCAGTAGTAAAAAAGACCGAAAACACAATTATATATAGCTCTATCTCTGAGTAACTTTCAGAGATCTGTGTCCCAATAATAAACTTTAAATTAAATTACCAGCAGTATGAAGTAAGTAACGGTGTAAAATTTAGGAGGGTGGCGTACATTGAGAATAGAAGCCAAGTCAGAAGCTAACGCTAAGATCGGTGATGGAAACTTAAATTAGACAAATGAAATTGACAATTACTGAGGATAGTAACCAGTTCCATTTCCCCATCGAAAGCATTTCTGCCCTAGTAGATTTTTGGTTACAGCCATTTGCTTAAGAAAATTGACGCGTTGGTACATTTTATTATACTTCTGGCCACTATCGATGTTATTTTACTTTATACTAACATTCCCCATCGTGGAGGATTAGCAGCTGAAGACATTTCTCGACTCTTGAGCACCTCCTCATATCCCATCCACAGATTTCATTTGTCATCTTGTTTATCTGGTTTTCACTCGTAATTCGTTTGATAATAAATATTATCTACAAATTAAAAGCACTGCGATGGGCATCAGAATGAAACGGTCTTATGCCAACTGGCTCACTTAAATGGGAAATTTCTTAAGTACCGTTATTATGGCTGAGATATATTGATGATATATTTGTGCTTTTATCCATGGCTTAGAATCTCTCGATCAGTTCCTTACTAACCTGACTTACAAATTTTTCAGTTCAAAGTTCACGTCTTCTATCTCTGCCAATGCTGCAACGTTCCTAGATATTGATATTTCTTTATGCAATGACACTTTTCTTAGGTCCGTGCACATTAATCAACTATTTTACAACAGTATCTTCATTTTGATAGCTGTCATCCCTTGCATATCAAAAGACATATTCCTTTTCCTCTTTCAATCCGTTGTCATTGTCTTTGTAATAACTTTTCATCTGTTGGCACACATTAAAAAGTTAGCTCAAAAGTTTCAAGACCAAAAATATTCTCCCTCTCTTTTGGAATCCCGTATTATTCTAGCGCACAAAACTTCCCAATGCAAACCTAAAACTTCAAATAAAAACTACATTTATCTTGTCACCACTTACTTGCCTGGAATTGAAAGCATCAGAACTATTTTGAAAGAAGTTACGATATTAATTTCATTCATATTTATGTGATTTTTCTAAATTCTTACCCCGCCTTACTATTAGAACACCCCATTACCTTAAAAGTATATTTCGCCGTCATTTATCTCCTTTCAATTTACCTCGTCCCGTCGCAGGCTCATGTCCTTGCCATTGCCCTAAATGAGAAAAGAAAAAAAAAAAAAAAAAGAAAAGAAAAGAAAAAAAAAAGAAAAGAAAAAAAACTGTGCGCTTATTACGCCATACCGTTCATTTCGCAACTCTAATTTATCCAGAGAATTTAATATTTCTTCATTTGCTACCTGTTCTTCTAAGAAAGTCGTATATATGTTATATTGTGAGCTTTGCCAAACATTTTATATTGGTTTAACTTCTACTGTTGTTTCTCTCCGTATGAACAATCATAGACGCTCTATTAAAACCAAGTCTCCCTTGCCGGTTGCCTAACATGCCTTATCTCACTGTTAGGATTTTGATGATGCTTTTAATTTAACACTTATTGATGTGTTACCGACTCATAGCACTGAAAATTTACTCACAGATACAGAAATGAAATATTTTGCATTAAGCGCGTACACCACCTGGTTTAAATCTTACGCATTAATATGTTTTCTCTCTCTCTCTCTCTCTCTCTCTCTCTCTCTCTCTCTCTCTTGATGCTTGTTTAATCTGTTTCCAAGCATAGCATTACCTTCAATATTCAATATTTATTTTTACCACCTTCACTTGTCCTCTTGCCTTAAAGATCGTAAAAAGTTTTAGATATACCGATAAAAATCTGTGAATTTGTTAGTGTTTTATTGCTTCTCTATTGTTATTTTATATATATAAAATAACACTTATAAAATATATAAAATAACACTTGTCTAACTTCTTGCCATAGAAGAACTATAGTAGTTCGAAATGTAGCAATTTCAAGTGTGACTTTATCTAAGTGTTTTATCCTTATCTAATTTTATTATTACTTTTAATTTGTTACATTGTTAATAGTGTTACTTTATTTTTATTCTTCATTTATATTAAATATATTATACATACGAATGTAGGTATTTAAGTTTCCGGCATTTTATAGATATCATGAAGACAAAAACTATATTTCACTTTTCAATACAGTTATCTTTCATTGCAATATGCTTCTCACATTTTTGAATTAAACACATTGCAATCCCCTCTCCCAATAGTCAGAAGTCTTATCTGCAAAATGGGCATAAACAGCATTCATCACTTCGTCACACTTATATCCTTCCTCGAAGATCCTTCTAAGTTTTGAGAAGAGGAAATAGTCACTGGGAACTAGACTTGGGCTGTAGGGTAGATGATCGATCTCCTTGAAGCCACATTTCTTCACATCTTCCTTTTCAACAAGAGCTGTGTGCACAGGCGCGTGTCGTGAAGAAGGCGCACACCATCACTCAGCTTTTCTCGCCTTTTCTCTTTGATGGAGGCACGTAGTCTGTGCAGTAGACCAGCATAGTATTCCCCATTTACTGTGGTGTTCCTCTCCTTGAAGTCAATGAAGAGCATTCCTTCACAGTCCCAAATGATTATGGCCATGCTCTTGTTGATTGACTGAGTGATCTTGGCCTTTAGACGCGGCGCTTCGTCAGGTTTACACCATTCCATTGATTCTCTTTTGATCAATGGATCATCATTTCCTGTAACAATAGTTTGCAGAACTTCTCTCTAGTTGCTACGGCAGAGCTCCAAAAAAGCCTGACAACAAATCACTCGTTGCTGCTTTTGGACTGAAGAAAGAAGTCTAGGCACCCATTTTGCACTAACCTTATGCATGTTTAAGTGATCATGAATAATTAGAAGGATTGTTGTTTTAGAAAGACCCAACTTTGCTGATATTTCTGTAACTTTGAACCCCCGGTCTTCCACAATTTCCCCTCCACAAGAGCGATGTTTGCAGGAGTGAACACCACCAAGAACCGTTTTGTACGCTCTTTGTCTTCAATGATTTCTCAACCCATTCGAAAAAGTTTGGCTCATTCTTTTGCGGTAGAATATGAGGGGGACGCTTCCCCATATACACCGTGCAATCGCTGTTCAATTTCGTTTAGAGTAAGTCCTTCTTTTGTGAAGAACTTAATAACAGCTCGAAACTCCATTTTGAACATGTCACAATCTTCTACACACAGCCTTCCATATGCAACTATATCTGAACAACTGAACATAGCGAAGTGAAAGTTACAACTACAATTATTTACTTAACAGATAAGGTATGACACCAGATAAGGTTTTTGTGAAGACGATAATTCTTATCGGCGAGGCCGAAAACTTATTGACCTACCCTCGTATATGCTTTTTAGATTTTTTTTCCCATTGGAACAATCGCAATAGCTTACATTAATTCGAAATTCGCTAAAAATAATAAAACACAGCAATTGTTTATTTCCTTCCGATTTCGCTATAAACATGATCTTGAAGATAGCAAATATGAAATATTAATCTAGTATGTGTTTGAGAATTATATTTGCATTTAGGGTGCGCTGTAATAACCTTCAGAAATGTTTTTATTCCACTAACATTTATATTAAATTTCAAAGCCAATGAAAATACCAGGAACCTTCGATTGTAGATTGTTGATTGTGTATATTTTCTTAGTACATTGTAATTGTTTTTAAATATAAAACATTTTTGTTTTATTGAAACATATGAATATTTTTTTCCTTAAATACACAATGTAATTCGAAACTTTGAGTTATTTCTCTATTTTAGTAAACATGATATCACGGAGTTCATAAGCATGGTTACATTTAAACTTTTAAAAATACCCACACGGTGTAGCTTTGTCTATCGTGGTCATATGTTTCATTTAAGTAATGGTATACCATTAAATTTTGTAGTTTAATCTCAACAACAACAACATCAACAACAACAATAATAATAATTCTAAAATGTAATTTTTCTAATAGATTGCAAGAATTCTAATTTTGTTCCCCTAGTACCAGACAGCAATGCCATAACATTTCATTAATTAATAAGGCATAATTTGGGTTTTATGTTCAATTTTAAAGTTACTCAAGTGACAGAAACTCGCATAGTTCACGCAGCACCTGAGTGACGGACTTTTCAAAGTTCAAACCTCTCTAAAATACACTAACATAAAACAACAACAACAACAACGATGATGATGATGATGATGATGATAATAATAATAATAATAATAATAATAATAATAATAATAATAATAATAATAATAATAATAATAATAATAATAATAATAATAATAATAATAATAATAATTAAAAGAGGAGTCGTGTGCCTCGCATATAAAACTCAGTTCCCAGCATTCTCAAAATGTGCCAAATATACAAATCTGTACAATGGTTGGGGAGACGTTTACAAAAGTTTATCTGAAGATGGTTTCGGTGGTTGGGCTATAAGGAGATAGATTTCATTTTGAAACTGCAACACGCCTACAAATATGGGTAGATTTCCCTAAAGATTATACTAGTAATACATCTAGCAACTCTCAATGTAAAAATTCCCATAGAGAATCAAAATTCGACCTTGAGATTTTTTCCTTTAGAAATAGCAAGCCTTTAGACCGGCAATTGGTAAATTTCAAGCCCCTCCAAAGTACAAATAACAAAGAAAAGGAACACGATGTGCCCTAAACATAAAAGTCGTCCCCAACACTCAGAAAAAGTACGGAACATCGAATCTAATGGATTGGGGGGGGGATCTGGGGAAATTTATTTCGTTTCGAAATTGAGCCACGCTTACATATATGGGTAGATTGTACTAAAAAGCATACTGGGAATATATCTAGCAAAGGGCCATAAAAATTGTTGACTTTTAAAAAATTGCAAGTTTAGAAATTTTTAAATTTCAAGATTTTCTAAAATATACAGTAACATAAAAAAAGAAAGTAAACATCGTGCCCTGCATATAACGCTTTCCCCAGCATCCGGAAAAAGTGCCGATACGAATTTACACAACTGTTGCGGAAATATTTACAAAAGTATGTCCGAAAATTGGTCTTTTGGCGCTCTCAGGAGAACGATTTCGTTTCGAAACTGCACCACCCTAGAAATATGGGTACAACGTCCTATAATAACACTTATGCGATTGAACCGTACATTACTTCAAGAAAAATTGTGTGATCAATTTATATTTCCATCGAAGGAGAAAAAAAAAAAAAAAAAAAAAAAAACCAGAGCGAAACGTATGAGCGGTTTCAGGCTCTTATCTGCCGGCATGTCAAACGGTGCATTATCGGTATATTGACGAACAATATTTTATTGTTTTAAAATATTGCCAAAGTACTCGTATAGTCACTTGTGCACAGAAACTTGCAAGTGATCCGATTTGCGAAAAATTAGATATTACATTTATATTTCCACCGAAAGGAAGCTAAATTTGTGACGGGCCATCGGGTTATTACCTGCCGGTTAGTAAAACGGTTTATTATCGGCAAAATTACTATCAGACGTCTTTATAAATATTCCTGATCATGACATTTGACAAAGAAACTTATTTAGTGGTGCCTATCTCAATTAAAATAAGATGATCAATTTATAATAATCCCAAGGCAAAAAGAATAAAATTTACAGGCACTGGAGGTCTTACCTACTGGCTACAGATGGCTATAATGGGTAAAGAGTCAACGTTTTTTATTTAAAATACTCACAAAGTACTACTTTTTTCATGTGTGTAACGAAACTAGTATTAGTTGAAATGGTATGATAAATTTAAAATTCGAGCTCAAAAAAACCCAATTTTATGACCGGCATTCGGGCTGTCATCTGCTGGCAACGCCACGGGTGGACGAGGTCATTAAGGGGCGGACTCTGAGCGGAAGGTGTGGGTTTTGAATCCCAACACGACTAGTTTTTTTCCCCAAGGTTTTTCTCAGTGCTAATAAATGACAAATGCGGGGAGGTACCCTAAACATAGGCCTGAACTTTTCCTTCATTAATACACTCTTTCCCAATTCATCATTTCAACTCGATAGTGTCCACCGCCTGTGGTGCCTCAGTAGTAAAAACGGGCGTTAAACACTTAAAAAAATTGCCGACAAATAAAACGTAAATTATCCATAAAAACCAAGAGCAAAATCTTATTAGTGTAAACTATTGCTACTAGAATTGCCACTTGTGCAGAGAAATTAAACTATGGACGCCTATGTCAGTATAAAACAGAGTAATCCATTTATATTTCGTTCGCCAAAATGCTAAATATATTATATTTTTTCTGATGTAAAATATTCACAAAGTACTGGTATTATCTGTGTAGAAAAATTGCACCACACATGCAGTTGCATATTTCACCAAAAGTTGGGTGATCACTTTATATTTCTACCGAAAAAACCAAAACGTATGACCGGTTTCGAGTTGCTAGCTACAAATATATATATATATAAATGACTCATTATCGGTAAGATGATCAAGCACACTTTATTATATTAAAATATTGCCAAAGTACTACTATTGTTACATGTACAGAAAAACTGGCCAGTGATGCGTTTTTAAGCAAATATTAGGTATAAATTTATATTTTCACCGCGAAGATGATAAATTTAAGACGGCCATCGGGCTCTTAATTGCGGGATGGTTCATTATCGGTAAAATTACGAAAATTATATTATCCTATAAAATATCGCCAAATTCCTGGAAATTCCCTCTCTGCAGAAAAACTAAATGAGTAATGCCAATTTTAGTTAAAATTTGGATGGTCAATTTATAATTCCATCCCAAAATGCTAAATTTTTGACCGGCTGCTGGACTGTTAAATGTCGGCAAGTAAAATGGTGCATTATCGGTAAAATCAAGAACAAAATCTTATTAGTGTAAAATATTGCCAAAGTAATAGTATACCAACTGTGCAATGAAACAAAATCAATCACGCTATGCCAGTACAAAACCGGGTATTTGCATACATTTCTCTGACAAAAGCTAAATATATTATTGACGGTCCCGTTATTTTCCAGGGACAGAATTTATATGTTATTGATACAAAAAACTAAACAATTTTATTGATGTAAAATGTTTACAAAATAGTGCTATTATCATATGTGCAGAGAAACTGAACCATACAAGCTTATTTCATGAAAACGTGGCTGATCATTTAAAGTGCAAAAAAACGGTTTCAGGTTGTTACCTGCCGGCATGTAAAACGGTTCATTATCGGTAAAATTACGACATAACAATATTGTTGTGAAACATTGCCAAATTCCTTACAGTTCCATCTGCATAGAGAATCTGAATCAGTAATGACTATTTCAGTTAACATTTTGTGAAAAATTTATAATTCCACAGCAAAAAATATAAATTTATGACCAATATGCGGGCTCCTACCTGCCGACTACAGAATCGCTGTATTATCAGTAAAAACATTAACCATATACTTCTAAGTACAATATTTAACAAATTACAAAATTTTCCATATGTGCAAAGAAACTGAAGCAGTAATGCCTACTTAGTTAAAATTGGCTGATCAATTCATAATTTCACTGTAGAATGGCTAAATTAATGACAGGTCTTTGGGCAAGTGAAATGGTGCATAAACGGTAAACTGAAATACAAAATCGTATTACTGTAAAAGACAGCTAAACTGCTAGAATTGCCATCTGTGTAGAGAAACTAAATTGTTACGCCAATTGAAATATTGCCAAAATACTAGTAATGTTATTTGGGCAGAGAAACTGTTCCGTGGTGCGATTTTCAGCACAAAATTAGATATTTCATGTACATTTCAGCCGCTAATAGGTTAAATTTATGACCTGCTATTAGGCTCTTACCTACTGACTAGTAAATGATATTATAGTTAAATTATGAAGATGACATTCTAGTAAAATATTCCCTACTTCCTAGCAATGTCGTCTACACAAAGAAACCAAATTGGCGATACGTATCTCAGTTATAAGATAACCAATTTATAATAGCTCCACAAAAAGAATACATTTATGACGGGCATTCGCAGTCTTACCTGCCGGCTACAGATTCGCTGTACAGCTCTAAAAACTTAAACCTTTGTAACGTATCCACAAAATATAGTGTTTTTAATAGGTGCAAAGAAATTGATACAGTGATGTCTATTTCAATTAAATCGGATGATCAATTTATAATTCCAGCTCAAAAATGCTAAATTTTTTTACGGTCCACCCTCTAACAGCGGCCGGACTGTAAAACATGAATTATCGGTAAAATAAGAATAAATCTTATTTGTGTAAAATATTGTTAAACTGTTAATATTGCCATCTGTGCAGATAAAATAATTTACGCCTATTTCAGTATAAAATTGGGTAATTAGGTAATATTTCCGCCGCAAAATGCTACATGTATTATGGGCTTTTGTGCTGTTGTTTGCCGGCGAGAGAATTGCTGTGTTTGCCATAAAATTACGAAAAACATTTTGATATAAAATTCTCTAAAGTAGTACTATAACCATATATGCAGAGAAACTGAATTGTGCATTATCATTTCACCAAAAAGTGGATGATCAATTAATATTTCTACAGCAAAAAGAGAAATGTGTGACAGGTTTCGAGCTGTTAAATGATAGCATGTAATATGGAGCATAATCAGGTAAAATGACAAATAAGATTTCTTATTGTGAAATATTGTCATAGCACTACTACTGTTACCTATGCAGAGAAACTGGCCTGAGATGTTACTTTTACGTAAAAATTAGGTATTATATTTATATTTCCATCTCAAGGGAGCTAAATTTATGACGGACTATCGGGCTCTTACCTGCCGGCTAGTAAAACGGTTAATTATCGGAAAAATGACATACATGATATTATTCTCCTAATATATTCCCTGCGGAAAAAATATTGACTCAGTGACGTCTATTTCAGTAAAATTTTGATGATTAATTTATATTTCCACCGCAAAGTGGCCAAATTTATTACCAGCATTCCGGGTCTTACCTATCGGCAATAGAATCAGTGAATTATGGGTAAAACATTGAAATACATTGTTTTATGTAACATATTCAATAAATACTACTTTAATCATATGTGCAAAGAAACCGATACAGTAATGCCTATTTCCATTAAAATTGGATGTTCAATTTATAATTCCACCGTAAAAGGGATAAATTTATGAAAGGGCTTTCAGCTGCCGGCAAGTAAAACTGTACATTATCGGTAACATCATGAGTAAATTTTTATTACTGTTAACTATTGCTAAACTGTGCAGAGAACTAAATCACGGACACTTATTTCCGTATAAAACCGTGTTATCAACCAACATTTCCAACCCCAATATGCTAAATATGCTAGATCATGTTAATTGCCATCAACAGAATTGCTCCGTTACTAATAAAAATAAATACGACTTTAGTAATGTAAAGCCTTCACAGAGTAGATTGTATTACTACAGAAACTGAGCTCTTTATACTTATTTTACCAAAAAATGTGTGATCTATTTAATTTCCAACGTAAAAAATGGAATATATGACCGTTTCTGGTTGTTACTGCTGGCATATCAAACAGTGCATTATCTATAAAATAAAGAACAACATTTTATTATAAGATATCGCCAAATTATCAGTATTTTAAATAGTGCGGTGATCAGATATTCCGCCAAAATTGATTACTGCATTCAAATTTCTACCTGAAAGAGGCAAAAATTATGATGGGCTATTGAACTCTTACTTGCCGGTTAATAAAACTGTTCATTTTTCTTGTAAATTATTGATGAAATTGTGGTAATATCATCAACACAGAAGTCACTGGATGCTTATTTCAGTTAAAATTAAAATTGGTATATCAATTCATAATTTTCCCAAGATCGCGGATTCAAACTGGGGCAGGACCGATGGATTTTTTCGGGCGTAAAAATCCTAAGTATGGCTTCCTTCGGAAGTGGAATAAAGCCATGGGTCCCGTGTCGTACATTTTCGGCACGAAAAAGAACCTCAAGCATGAAAAAAGAGACCTCTGAGCAAAATTTGTCGGCCGTTTCACGCCCTGAATAGAATGGGACGCTGATGACCTGAAATGTTAAAGAGCGTCCGTAAATAAACAAAACAAAAATTATAATTTCATCACAAAAAATCTAAATTTGTGACTGGGGTTCGGAATCTTACTTGCCGGTAACAGAATCCTTCAATTATTGATAAAAACCAACCTAAATTTTATGTGCAATATTAACAAAGTACCTATTTTTTTCCATGTGTAAAGATACTGACACAATGATGCCTATTTCAGTTAAAATTGGATGATTAATTTATAAGCCCATGTAAAACAGCTAAATTTATGATAGGCTATCGGGTTGTCACCTACAGGCAAGTGAAATGCTGCCTTATCGGTAAAATCAAGAACAAAATCTTATTAGTATAAAATATAGCTAAATTGATGGTAGTGCCACCTGTGCAGAGAAATAAGACGACTATTTCAATATAAAACCACGAAATCAACTAATATTTTCATAGCCAAAACGCTAAACATATTATCGGCAACAGAATTTCTCAGTTATCGATAAAAATACAAAAATATGATATTAATAGACTATGTTCACAAAGTAGTAATATTACAACCTGTGCAGAGAAATTGGGCCTAACATGCTTATTTCACCAAAAAAAAAAAAGTGGGTGAATCATTTCTATTTCCACCGAAAAAAGGGGGAAAAAGAAAAAACGGGGAAGGAAAAAAAAAAAAAATAAATATATGAACGATTCCGGCTTGTAACCTTCCGGCATGTAATATAGAACATAATCGGTAAAATTAGAAGAACATTTTATTGTTAAAATCTTGGTATAGTTCTAGTATTGTCACTTATGCAAAGAAACCGACCAGTGATGGAATTTTCAGTAAAAAATTATGTGTTACATTTACATTTCCATCGCAAAGAGGCTAAAATTTATGAGGGCTATCAAGCTGTTACCTGCCGGATAGTAAAACGGTTCGGTAAAATTAAGAACATATGATTCTTGACAAATAGGGCCACAATCCTAGTAATGCTATTTCGTAAAGAAACTGAATCAGTAAAGGCTATTTCAGTTAAAATTTAAGATCAATTTATAATTCTATCGCTAAAAGGAAAAAGTATGATTGGCATTCTGGGACTTACCAGCGGCCGCATATACGCTTCATTATGTAAAAACTTAAAAGAAAAGTACGTAAAATATTCACAAAGCTATTTTTTTTTCTTTCTTTCTTTCTTTCCTTTTTTTTTTTTTTAAATATGAGCAAAGAAACTGAAACACTGATGCCCATTTAAGTTAAAATTTGACGACTAATTAGTAATTTCATCATAAAACGTTTAAATTTGTTATAGGCCATAAAAAGTTTACCTGCCGGGAAGTAAAACGCTGCAAAATCGGTAAGTACAAGAACAAAATGAGATTAGCCGTAAAATATTGCTAAACTCTGATTGCTATTTGTGCACAGAAACTTAACCGCGGAAGCCTATTTCAGTATAAAAGCGGGTACTCAACTAATATTTCCACCTCTAAAATTCGGGCTTAATATTGCCGGCTACAGAATTTCTCCTTTGTAGATAAAAATACAAAAAAATATTTTATTGATGAAAAATGTTTCCCCAAAAATGGCACTACTATTGTTCAGAAAAATTGAGCCGTACATGCTTAATTCACCAAAAAACGGGGAAAAAATTTATATCTCCACAGGGAAAAACTGAATCGGTTTTGTGTTGCCACCTGCTCTCATGAAAACGGTGCATTATCTGTAAAATGACGAACATTTTGTTGCATTAAAATAATGCCAAAGTACTAGTATAGTCATTTTTGTGCAGAGAAACTCGTCGATGATGTCATTTTCAGGCACAGATTAGGTACTGCATTTATATATACACGACAAAGAGCCCAAATTCATTACATGCAATCGGGCTCTTACCTGTCTGTTAGTAAAATGGTTCATTATTGTATGAACATATTATCATTCTTGTAAAACATTGCCAAAGTAATGAGAAACGGAATCAGTGATGCTACACTTAAATTGTCATTACTTTATAATTCCACCGAAAAAAATATGAAATTTATAACAAGTATTCTTAGTCTTTGGCGCCGAATCCTTAATTATCGGCATAAATCAGACACACTTTTATGTAAAATATTCACATAGTGCTAGTTTTTTCCACATATGCAAAGAAACTGATACAGTCATGCGAGTTTAGATTAGAATTGTATGACCAATTTATAATTCCACCGCAAAAGGGCTAAATTTATGACCGGCCATTGGGTTCTCACCTCCCAGCAATAATAAAATAGAGAGACAGACAGACAGACAGACAGACAGGCAGAGAGAGAGAGAGAGAGAGGAGGAAGAAGAAGAAGAAAAAGAAAAGGTGCACTGTGGATAAAATTAGGAACAATATCTTATTAGTGTAAAATATTGCTAAACTGCTACTATTGCTACCTGTGCAGAGAAATTAAATCCTGGACACATATTTTAAATAAAACCGAGTAATCAAATATATTTTCCACAGCAAAAATTATAAATATATTACCGGCGTTCGGGCTGGTAATTGTCGGTGACAGAATTTCCCCGTTATGGATAAAATAGGAAAAATATTTAATTTATGAAAATGTTTATATAGTAGTGGTATTTCAACTTTGTAGAGAAACTGAAACGTACATGCTTATTGAAGCAAAAAGTGGGTGATTTATATTTTCATCGCAAAAAGCGAACTGGTTTTGGTTTGCTATCTGCCGTCAGATAAAACGATGCATTATCGTAAAATGGCAAACCTTTTATTACATTAAAATATTGCCAAAGTACTAGGTATCACTGTCTGCACAGAGGAATTAAATCAGAGATACCTGTCAGTTAAAATTTGATGATCAATTTATTATTCCACCACTAAAATGCTAAATTAATTACTGGCATTCGGGATCTTATTAGCCGATAGAATGGTCCCTATATTATCAGTAAAACCTGAACAATTTTTATGATGTAATTCTCAGGTACTGAAGCTTACGATTTTTGGACTTCATCAGTAGTGACTTTTTGGGCAAAGAATTTTAAGATTTCATGTCTCAGTATGGAGTTGTTGGCAATAGTGATTGGGGAATGGGATTACCAGAAGATGAAACAGGCATAATTATATATTCCGGCATTGAGGATATCAAATTTCTGGCTAAAAAATATGACTGGTGGTCACTTAACTACCTGGTATAAATTAGAATTTAATAAACAAGGATAAGCTAAATTTCATAATACAAATTGTTGGTGCTATTTCTCCCTCATTCATAACACCATGAGATCCATCTTCACCAACACATTTTGGGAAAGCTGGTGAATGTGGAATAAAAGGAGAAAGGCAATTCTGAAGATGTCTGTGGCTGGTCATGGGCATTGATCTAAAACTCAACTCAGCGGAGCATAACAGATGGCTTACCATTTTATTGCTCTATTAATATCTATAAAGAAACCTTTCATACTTTACACCAACAATGATCAGTAAAAACGTAGCACTGTCTTTTTAAATTATGTTATCTAATAAGGAAACAAGATGAAAGATGCGATGTAAAACATTTAATTGTAGAAAAATTCAGGTATATTACACTTTTATTTTTTTGGATAATGTTTAATGAATGTTTTTAATGCAGAGCTGATGATAAACAAGATGAAATGATTAATTGGGAAAGGAATTTTGTAAGGAAAGAAACATCCCAGTTCTAAGTATTAGGATATTTTGGGAATCAAACTGCAGATCTGCTGATCATCAGTTATCACTCCCAGTTCCCTCCTGTGAAAGATGTGAAACTTAATGCATGTTTGGTTTCACAAACAGCAACATGAAGGTAACATATTTCAAACAATATGCTGCTCTGAAATTCGGCCTTTGTCAAATCTTCAATTGAGGCATATAATGTTACAGGAGGCTATGAAGAGGTTGTTCTTCCCTATAGCACAGCTTGAAGATGGTATAAAATGTGAGGGTAGGCTATCAATTTTATAAGAAGGTGAATGTGGCACTCCAGTTTTAGCTCATGGAAAGCATAAACATTGCTGTTGTCATTGTGAGAGAATTATCAAATAAAATTAACAAGACTTTTAGAAATTCTGAAAAGTTCAATGGGTGCCACCTAAATGTTAGTAATTGAAAAGTTGCACCTGAGATGCACATGTACATGGAGGGTTCGAAGACAGCTTGATGTTTGCATACAGGTGTGATACAGTTGCAGATTTTCTTTCAAATGTAATCGCTACTGATTAAATTTGGCTACATCATTTCGAACTTGAGAGCATATAACAAAACTATTCTGAAAATCTCCATCACAAATAAATATATAAATTAAAAAAAAAGAACAAGAAGGAGAAATGAGAAAGAAGAAGAAGAAAATGATTCTGCTGGGAAAATTATGGTCATCTCATTTTTCTATATTCAAGGAATGCTTTACCAGCAGTTACACCTCATACATAACTGTAAATGGACAACGCTGCAGAGATGTCCTGAAAACTCTATAAGGTCACATCAAATGCAAAAGAACACATTTATGTGCAACAATCTGGATACTGACCCATGATATTGTACTATTGCACATCGCAAATGTTGCTGAATATCTCATTAAAATCAATGTGAAGTGTTATCAATTACCCTCCCTCAAGTCCAGACTTAGCTGGAATGACTTCTTTCCTAATTGAAGAAACACTTACATGGGAGGCATTTTCCATAATTAGAAGCAGGCACTTATTACAAAACGGTTTCCAGCATATATTGGAAAACTGGCAGAAATCCTAAGACAGGTGCATTGCATTCAACCAGGATATCATTAAGAAATATCATCAAAATTATGATAATTAAACATATTATGCATAAATATTTGATAATCGTTTTTATTTAACAGCCCTCATAATTTAGGAATGCTAGACAGGCATTACTACAGTTGTTAAACATTTAATCCAACATCTTGATTGCCACTTTGCATTATTAATTCTATTAATTATTACATATCTGTAATCATAGTTGATATCTCAGAATGTGATTGTAAATAAAGCAACTTAATATTGAACCATTTATTAATAAATTGTTAATCCTTGTCTGCTGACAATTGGTTTAGTGTAAAAATACCTCATCTGCAACTCCATAACATTGACGAATTTGGTATTCAGTATCTGGTTCATTGTAAAAAAACCCCTCAAATAATGCATTTATGGGATTTTTACACCAAACTTTGGTATAAGAGCATACTTTATTGTAGAGAGCCAACAATGCATTGGCATTACATTTGTGGTTGTTTTATAAGTTAAAGAATGTAAGTAAAATGTTGAGTTCCAGACATGGTGATGATGCTGAAATGAATGACATAAATCAACTAAAAAGATATATATGAATTAGAAATGATCAACGATATATAGTAGAAATATAATTAAAAAGATTATTATTATTATTATTATTATTATTATTATTATTATTATTATTATTATTATGTAAAATTGAGAGTGAAATGTCCAAAATTAGTTGTCCCTTATTTTTTTCCTTTTAACATAAGTTGCTATAATTAATGCAATTATCACTTTTATTGATAGATTAAACATCATAAGAAATAAGGCCATATAAACCCTTCTGTTTTCTGGGTGCAAGAAGAAATGTAATGCAAGGATTTCTGAGATGGAAATAATTGTGATATTTTCCTTGCTCTGGGACCTTGAATCAAAAAATGCTCAGGACATTCATCTCCAGGTTCATGTCACAGTGCAAGGTGCAGACAGACACACAACCAAGAACAAAGATGGCCATACTTCTGATAAACATTCTGTGTCCTTTCAATATCATGTAAAACTATATCAGGTTCTTTCCTGGAGGTTTGTATACATATAAAACTTCAGATTGTGACAGAAGCCTATGTAATCTTGAAAAAATTAATGTTACCTACATATTCAAGAGCAGAAGCCCCTTCGAAACATGCTATTCTTGGGGAAACTTGTACTGAAGAACATATCAAAACATTTCCCCAAAAATCTCACATTACTCCCAAAGAGAAACTCCTTACCTCTCAGCTGACTTTAACACCAAAGAAAATGCATCAACTGCTTAAAATAAAACATCCTGAGGTAAAAGTAATATACTAGTTCCACAACAAAATTTTCAAGAAACAGTTTAATTTGCATTTTGGAAGTCCTCAGATAGACACTTGTGTTACCTATGAGTCACTCAACACAAAAATTAAAAGCCCTGCTCTAAATGAAGCAGCTCAACTTTCTACTGTTGCTGAACTCATTTTATATAAGAGGAAAAGTAAAAAAAATTATCATAAACTTGATGAAGTTAAAAGTAAGTGTCAAGTTGATGATTCGTCGGTCCTGGTGGTGTAGTGGTTACCATACTTGCCTCCTATACCCAAAACGCGGGTTCGAACCCGGCCAGGACCGATGGATTTTTTCGGGCGTAAAAATCCTAAGTATGGCTTCCTTCGGAAGGGAAGTAAAGCTGTGGGTCCCGTGTCGTACATTTACGGCACGAAAAAGAACCTCAAGCCTGAAAGAGAGGCCTCTGAGCAAAATTTGTCGGCCGTTTCACGCCCTGAGTTGAATGGGACGCTGATGACCTGAGCTGTTAAAGAGCGTCCATAAATAAATCATTCAAAAAAAAAAAAAAAAAGTTGATGATTCTATCGCTGGACTATGTTTTTGATTTTATGAAGTATATTCAGTTCACAAACATTCCAGATAAACATATATTTTACTATCGTCAGCTGACTGTGAATATGTTTTGAATTACAAATCTTAAAGATCATTCTTCAAAGACATATGTTTACCAAACAGAATTTGTCATAAAGGTTGCTTCATTTAATCATGAATATCTGAACAATAAATGAAATGAAAGAGTCAAGAAGTTGTTCCACTTCAGTTATAATTGCAATGATTAAAATAAGAGCCACACAACAAGGTATTGCAATGCTTTGATTGAAAACAATCGGTTTCATTAATATTATTCAGTCCAAGATAATCTTTTCCCCCCTGTGATCAGGTATCTGGGATAATAAAAAGAGCCCTGAATCAAATTGACCAAATCATTTACCTGCTGACAGAAATCATGATAAATTCGTAAAAAAAATTTATTGTCCATATGATTCAAAGATAGGATGTGTTGAATTTCAAAAATTGGTGGTGTTCATTTAATTAACTCAGATATATGTCAGAGACATCAAATGGTACACATGTAGTGAGAAAAATCAAAGTACATTTCAAAATTTCACAATTTTCTGAATTTATATACACTAGAGAGAAAATAAGAAAAGTGTTGTGTAAAACCAGTATCAGAGGTTTAGTGCTCACAGAAAGCTTTACAATATGAATTCCAGAAAAAAAAAAGCATTTATTCAGTCAGCTGACTTCCCAAGTCTACAGAGACCTCCTATATATTCAAGGTTCCCATCAAAGCCAAAAAAATCTGTGACTTATAGAAAATTCTTATGTTTATTCCTGATGAATTCAGCTGCTTTTATGCAGAAATACTTTCCTTGCCAACAACAGAAGATGTCTTAATAGATGTGGAAGAACCATTATACTGAAAAAGATTCAGTATTAAAACATGTAATATAGTTTCAATATTAATTCAATATGGAATCGAACATAGTGAAACACACATTAATAATCTCTTCTAAGTCAATATATTTATAACACTCTTTATGGTTTCACTTACATGATATTTACTTATGACAGTTGTTCCATGAAACATGTTCTGAGTAAATCTCATAAAGTGAAACCATAAAAGGTTTCTAAATATTATGACTCAGAAGAGATTATAAATGTAATGTATTTTGTAAATTTCTGGGAATTGATCTTCTAATTAAATACATTGTTTAAAATACACTTTTCTTAATTTTGATGTAATGAAGTGCTTAATTAGCCCATACTTCTAACATCAAGGCCAGTTTATTGTAAAATCCCCATTAAGTGCTGATGTGTATTTTCATCCTGTACCCTTATACAAGTGAATTCTACAAAACACAGTTTTATTTATGGATGGCATTATTGAAAAGAACATTAGCTTATCAAAATATATTTCAAGGTGTACACCATCTTTTGCCTTTCCTGTAAAATTTTAATTTTTACACTTGTAGATTTTTACAATAAATGATTCTATTATTGTCCAATGTTTGTTTTTCCTTGGAGAGAGATGCTATTTACAATACTTTGTCACATTATGCCATCATTTTGAATGCCAATGTCACATCTGATAGTTACAGAGAGTCCTGAGTAAATACAGCAACAGTTAAAAAAGCTATGGCTCCATATGTCAAAGGCAACAGATCAGAAGCTATCTACAAGGATCATATTGAAGAGGATCCTGCCATTGAAGTCAAATTAGGGCTAAGGCTGCAGGCTCCAGCAAATACAGCAACAAAGAATGCACAAAGAAGAGCTGTAGAAGTTACCAGACATGTAATAATATGATAGATATTCTGCTGCAGCTTCAAATTTCAGCAGTGGTGCAGATCAACCCTTACATCAATATTTGCAGAAGATAATACAAAGAAGATGAACAGGATTTCTAGAATCAAGAAATATGCTTTTACAACACCAACATGCTTTTTGTAAACGTTTTTCAAATACCTCTGCAATACCGGAATTTATTCACAAAGTAATCACAAACCTTGAGGAAAATAACAAAACTGTAGGTATATTCCTAGACTTATCAAAGAAATTTGATTGTGTCTCTCATGAACTATTACTTTCAAAAATGCAGAACTATGGAGGGAAAGGTAAATTACAAGAACTTGCCATCTTACCTAAAAATCATAACTGTACAAAGACTTTCAAGTCAAAATATGATGCGAGAACAGGAGTTCCATAGGTCCTCTATTATTTATACTTTATGTAAACAACACAAGTATTCATGATTATAGTGTTGTATCATATACTAATTTTTAATACTTCAACTAAATTGTGTTGACAAAACACTAAAACAAGAGGGAGAAAAGGCGCCAATATCTTCATTACAATTATCAAATTACTTACAAAATTCACCATTAAAACTCAATGTTGACAAAACAAATTTATTAATGGATATCATTGTATGATTAGTTGAACTACACACTCTTAAAGCTTCACTTACTTTTCATAAATGTATGGAACCGGTTTCGAGAACATTTTGTTCCCATCTTCAGCCATGCTAAGGTTCAATTGTCGGATCATTCGTTGAGCTGTGGGAATGTATATTCTGCTCTGGTGGCGGTGTGATAAACTTGTAGTTTATGTTTTCATCCCCGACAATGTCGAAGTTCATTATGCTGTTTTTGTATTTGTAGATGTAGATTTTCTCCCAGGTTGCTAATTCCGTAGGTCCTTGTACTGATTTTAATAATTTTGTTTTATTTATTATGTACTGATTTTGTGTCCAAAAATGATATGCTACTGCTGATTTCTCTATTTGCTTGTACTTTATGTTCCTGAAATGTTCCTTTAACCGTGTGCCAATGTTTCTCTTTGTTTTCCCTATGTAGATTTTTTCACATTCTGCACAGTTTATTTTGTAAATACCTGATTTTTCCTCTTCTTCTTAATGACAGTATTCCACAAGAAGAAAAATCAGGTATTTACAAAATAAACTGTGCAGAATGTGAAAAAATCTACATAGGGAAAACAAAGAGAAACATTGGCACACGGTTAAAGGAACATTTCAGGAACATAAAGTACAAGCAAATAGAGAAATCAGCAGTAGCATATCATTTTTGGACACAAAATCACGACATAATAAATAAAACAAAATTATTAAAATCAGTACAAGGACCTACGGAATTAGCAACCTGGGAGAAAATCTACATCTACAAATACAAAAACAGCATAATGAACTTCGACATTGTCGGGGATGAAAACATAAACTACAAGTTTATCACACCGCCACCAGAGCAGAATATACATTCCCACAGCTCAACGAATGATCCGACAATTGAACCTTAGCATGGCTGAAGATGGGAACAAAATGTTCTCGAAACCAGTTCCATACATTTATGAAAAGTAAGTGAAGCTTTAAGAGTGTGTAGTTCAACTAATCATACAATGATATCCATTAATATGATTGGCTTCACTGTGTTAAGTTCCAATTTTACATTTAAGAAATAAAACAAATTTATATTATTTGAACTCTGTGACAACAAAGAAAATGAGCCAATAATACACATTAATAATTCAAAAAGTGCCCAAAATGATTGCACCAAATTCGTAGAAATCTACGTTAATAAATGATTCAGCTTATAACCATCATGTAAATAGGCTTTGTAAAAAACTGTGTACAAATATATATTTGTTAAGAAAATTATCACAGTTGTTAGAAGGAGATGTACTTAAAATGGTTTATTATAGGTTGATATACTTACATATTGCATATGGTATAGAAATCTGTGGAGGGACAAGTATTTGGTATAGAAATCTGTGGAGGGACAAGTATTTCTAACTTATAATTATATTACAGGAAAGTCTGAGGTGCATATTTAATTTAACAAACCTCCAATCTGTTAAAGAAATGTTTTGAAAACAGCTGATACTAACAGTCAGCTATGTCTACAAAGTTATGTTACTAATAAAATCAAAAGGGTAATACTCATCATTAAATAAAGATCATTATAAATACAACACAAGGGAATTAATAATTATCATAGGGAGTATAGGACAAAAACATTGCACAATAAAAATCCATACAATATAGGTTTTATCATGTACAATAAAATTTCCAGCTTCATTAAAACTGTACAAGGTTAATTCTTTTAAGAAATTGTTGAAAATAAATGTATCTCATCGATAAATGTCTGTACATAATTGATGGATTATAATCAATGTTACCATTATTCTCTAGATCATATTATCCAGATTATTCTTTTGTTTGTATTGATTCATCTTATTTATATAATTGATTGTAAAGGTATCTAACAACTCATAAGGTAGGATATTATATTGCGGTGTATTTAAAATACTTAACTGATCTGATGAATTAACTAGATACTGACCATGCTTAATATTTGCATTCACAGGTCTAAGAGCAATAAAGTTATTGTTGTTGTTACTACTACAATTATTATTATTATTATTATTATTATTATTATTATTATTATTATTATTATTATTATTATTATTATTATTATATCAAGTTGTGACAGGGAGCAATTTCTCTCTGAATGCAAGGTACATTCCATGCTCTCAGATTTCAATAGAAAAAATTAACACAAAATCTACCTAGATGAATTTTTCATCCAGAACACAAGGCTTATACATGTGGAATTATGGTAGTCTTTTCCATTCTAATATGTCATTTGAGCTCTGGTTGCTATGGCCTGCTAACTTTCAGAGAAAAAAGGACCCTTCTCTAACACACTTCCATAATTGCAAGACAAACCACCATCTTTTGTCATCACTCCCTCTGTTATAGTTGGTACAGAAAGATGGATTGATTTATTTATGGACGCTCTTTAACATCTCAGGTCATCAGCGTCCCATTCAACTCAAGGCGTAAAACGGCCGACAAATTTTGCTCAGAGGCCTCTCAGGCTTGGTCTTTTTCGTGCCGTAAATGTACCACACGGGACCCACGGCTTTACTTCCCTTCCGAAGAAAGCCATACTTAGGATTTTTACCGAAAAATTCCATCGGTCCTGGCCGGGTTCGAACCCGCGATCTTGGGTTTAGGAGACAAGTATGGTAACCGCTACATCACCGGGACCGACGTACAGAAAGAGATTCTTGATATTGTTCACATACTATCAGGTTGGAAATTCGTCACCCAAAACGCGGGTTCGAACCCGGCCAGGATCGATGGATTTTTTCGGGCGTAAAAATCCTAAGTGTGGCTTCCTTCGGAAGGGAAGTAAAGCCGTGGGTCCCGCGTCGTACATTTACGGCACGAAAAAGAACATCAAGCCTGAAAGAGAGGCCTCTGAGCAAAATTTGTCGGCCGTTTCACGCCCTGAGTTGAATGGGACGCTGATGACCTGAGATGTTAAAGAGCGTCCATAAATAAATCAATCAATCAAAAAAAAAAAAAGGTTGGAAATTCATGTTCTGCGTTAGTCACTGCATGCACAAAATAATATATTTCTTTAAACTCAGTCCAAGTTTTGGAAAAAGGGCAAATCTCTAGGATCTCCACTCGAATAATCAAGATTTTTTTGCACCACAATTGTTGTTGAGGCTCGCTGCCATATGGGCGAAAAAGTTTTTTTTTTTTTTTTTTTTTTGCAAAGTCTATGGTGATTTTTTTTTTTTTTTTTTGATGGTGTTTAACGCCCGTTTTAACGCCTGAGGTACCACAGGCGGTTTGGGGGATAGTTTTTTTTAATTGTTTTATTTACGGACGCTCTTTAACATCTCAGGACATCAGGCGTCCCGTTCTATTCAGGGTTTGAAACGGCCGAAAATTTTTGCTCAGAGGCCTCTTATTTCAGGCTTGAGGTTCTTTTTCGTGCTGTAAATGTACGACACGGGACCCCACCGCTTTACTTCCCTTCCGAAGGAAGCCATACTTAGGATTTTTACGCCCGGAAAAAATGCATCGACCTTGGCCGGGTTCGAACCCGCGATCTTGGGTTTAGAAGGCAAGTATGGTTACCATTACACCACCAGGATCGTTGCATTTTTGCATTTTTAAAGTGACCAAGGATTTTTGCATATTGGCAGGAGAAAATATAAAAATATTTTTCTTAAATTATTTCGATATGATATACTGAGTTTCTTTCAAACAAATTAAAAATTGCGGCTGCTAGAATGATTTTGAAATTTCACTTTAAACCCGTAGGTTTCCTTATATACCCCCCCCCCCCCACTGCTAATGACCCGATTGCCCTGATTTTCACAAACTTTTTTAAATTCATTTTAATGAAATACGTCGAATTCCGTTGAGAATAAGCAAAAATTGAGGCAGAGAGAATTAGTTTTCATTGGTTTGTTTTTTTTAAGGTTAAACCCCACCTCCAATGCTCACTTAGGCTAGTATTTCCTCCTTTTCAGGTAGTGCAGGAACATCTTCAGTGTCTGTCTAATATAGAGTCATTAATATCTTCAGAATGCCCTATAGTTTGTTCAATGCCGATCTGATTTTGATATATGTTGTGTATGTGTTCACATATATCCCATTAAATGCTGGAATCAACAAATGTGGAAGAGTATCTGCGTAGGCATGTATTACATTCACTGCAGATTAATTTGCATTTACAGTGCAGTGCACAAAATATATTTCAGCCGCTTTCGATCTTCCAACCACGATGTTCCTTAGCTGTCTTTGCTTATTTCCATGCTTGCTTTATGCCTATGACCAATGTCTTTAATTTTGCTTCAAGCAAGCAAACCGAGAAATTCACTTTAATGCTAATCCCCCGTTCGGGACTGAGGAGTTGTTACTTGACGTTACACTGTGGATAGAAACGCATGGAATGTGGGAACCTCGTTGCAATCCCGAGCGACAGCGGAGAGACCCGAACTTGTTTCACTTCACACGGAGCATTGCCTGAGACGTGTGATAGTTGTGCTTAGCATACTAACACAAATTTTGCACGTGCAATTCCATTGCGCCAAAACATCCGAATTTTGAGTTCAGTTTATAATTTTTGACGCCAGATGGTGCGACAGTAGTTAAAGCAGCTTTGTCACAGCGATTTACCCAATAGTTAGAACAGTGATTTCGTAACGAAACTAACTCATTAACTTAGCAGCGATGACATTTTCACATTGATGTAAATTCACGCGTATATATGAAAATATGATTAATTGTAGTAATCAAACTTTATTTTCTATCCATGAATGTGTACAAGGACTTTATTTGAGTCGAACTATGTTGGCACCATTGAACCATGAAGTTACCAACGTTTAAGTATATACTCAATGTAAACAACTACCGTATAGAACATGAAGCTTACGATAAGTGTGCGGAGTGCTGGCGCTAACTAAATTAAATACTTCAGTTTAGTAATAATGGAAAATGTATGGCCAGAGGAGCAAAATGAGAGGGAAAGAAAAACTGGAAACGTCCAAGATGAGTCACAAACTGGACAAGATGTGGATGAAGAAAAGACGGATAAGCTGCTGAAACTTCCGCTTTCCAGAGTGAAACATATAATGAAAATGGATGCAGAATTTCAGTTAGCCAGTCAGGAAGCAGCGTTTCTAATTACTAAAGCAACGGTAAAGTGATTTATGTTCACAGACCTAACAGTTTTATCTAGTAAGGGTTATATCAAATGAACTAACTTTAAAACAGCAAGGAGGAAAGCAAGATGGTGTTAAAGTTATATACTCGGTGCTATGCAACTAAGTGAGACAATCTCTGAGAATTGGGAACTCCGCTCATTTGTTTTATATTTTTCAGAATAAACACTAGGCTATGCCCAGATCGCACGAATAACTATTTTTTTTTTTCCCCAGTTACACAGCGGAAGTCATGCAGCACTTATATCGACTGTAATCGCATGTAATCAATATAACATACACTCAAACTATATAATTGCTAACACATACAAACACGTATAAAAAGCACACGAGCACTGAGGGTGCGCAATCTAAACTGCCAGTATCAGATAAATATTGCTATTTTAGGAAGTATTTGGTGGTTCATAAAGGGACCGTGACGGCGATTGCGGTGAAAAGGTTAAAGTAAAAGATGCAGTTGCAGGTTGTGCGTAGGGGTGGTAGCTTGGTGGCAATTAACTTTGAATTTCGTTCTAACTAAAAGGAAATTTAGAATGTTTTATCGAGAAATGAATGTAGTCGCCATTGTAGATACCGGAAATGCACTTCAATGTTTGAATTTCTCTACAGGAATTCGTGAAGATCGGACGTAAACAATGCATCCGAAGTTCCATACTGACTTCTAATCTTACGTTTAGCCCTCATCCACATGTTTTCTACATTTTGTGTATGAATTTCTGCATTGTCCCAGTCTACAAAATTTAGCTTGTGAACAATTACATCATGTTCACAAATCCCCCCATCGATGCCCAAAATGTTAGCGTATGCCACCCACCCATCCGAAACAACAATAGTCCCGGATAGTATGAACTGTCGAATTAAATTCATCAAAGTAAACAGCCTTTCGGTCTTGTACTTCAACAAGAAATCATCTTCCCGACCCTCTTTCAATGACCATCCCTCCACAAACCGCGATGATACTTCCTGTGGAAAAATTGCGATTTGTCAATTTCTACGACTTTCAGCTTTAACACAATGCGTTTACAACATAGACCATTCGGTACCCTCACCACCACATATAGTTCATTTCGCGAACATTTCCCACCTGTTTTCAATTTCTTGTTACACGAACATAGACTTTCGTTTGATTCCAGCAGTTTCACACCCACAAATATAAACAAACCCTATTGCATCATTGGAGTTCACTATTCTCAAATATTATCCTAAATGGTTTATGAAAAATTATGTACAAACTTAGCATTGTTATTTTTATAATGTTGTTAGACAACCTAACCAAAAACATTTAAGACGTAATTTATTATTTATTAATATTAAAAGATGTAAATTAATTTGGAAATGGGTACCCAAAATTAAATAACGTTTTTTTCATTTCCTGTTTCAGGAGCTATTCATTGAATCTCTTGCAAGAGAAGCTTATAAGTATACAGCACAAGGGAAAAGAAAAACACTACAGAAGAAAGATATTGATACAGCAATTGAATCTGCTGATTCGCTGTCATTTCTTGAGGGTATTCTAGATGTGTAAAAAGCATGTTTTATGATCTCAATAGACACTGGCATTGCTGTTAATAAAACTTTGGGAAGGGGATATTATGCATGAAGAAATAAAATTTTACAGAAAAATGATTACTACAACCATTAATGCCCCATGTCTTTTTCTGGAATTACCTGGTGTTGACGATACTGTTGCTTCTTAACTTTTAACTACACTCATGTTATATTGGTGGTACACATCTTAAATGTGCTATATTTATTCACAACTAATATTAATTCCTTTATTTTATACAATATGTGCAGTTAGCATGTATGTCTCAATTTTAATCAGGGCAGCTCTGTGTATTACCTTCAGCTTTTTCAAAGTTGCCAACCATTACATTTTATAGTATATAATTTAGTGAAATGATAATGGAATAGTAGAAATAGGCGTGTAAAAGTAATGTCAAATTCATCAATACCACTCGTTAACTTAAACCTAACTTGGAGTTACATTTAAGATTGTTATGCATTGCATACATGGTGTCACAATCTTAAAATTTAACCCCTACGTTAGGTTAAAGTTTCACAAAGATCCTTGTAATAAGATATATTTATTTACATTCGGTGTTTATTTAAGATATTTTTCTTAATTCATCTTTACTCCTTACTCTTCCACGCTATGCTTTTATCTATTGTACTTCTTTATGTTGGTAACAAATGTGATATCACCACAACCATTTTCTCCACGTTCACACATTTTTCTGGGTTGGTTACTAGCTTTCAACAAATTCAGTCCATTTCTTGGCTAACTGAACTTTTAACTTTTTTTGCAAAAGTTTATTGAGTTTTATATAATTGGGCATTTACAGACTCTTTATTGAATAATGGAATATTTACAAGAGATGATATATTTCAAGGAATCATGCCAAATACAACTGTAGAAATATGCTGAGATTCATAGTATAAAAATCGCTTCATCTGTGGAATAGAAAGTGGAATATTGGTTTAAGAATGTGAGTGATTGTATTTCTACCATAAGTAGCCAAGTTACTTGTTTACTATTAAAAGAAGAATTTATTTTGTGAAAATATCAGCTTCCTTTCATGTAATGTTGGTCCAGGTTCCTTACAAAATGTACAACCTTCTGAATAATATAAACAGTGTGTTGTGTATTTTAATAAGGAGCTCCAACAGAATCGTTAATGACAATTAGCATGATGTCTTTAGTTTATTCAGAGCTGCAGCTATCATTTCTTTATAATGAGGCCTCATATCGTGCTTTAATTTGATTTCTGTTAATGAATATTGGCTAGACTGTACCAGGGTGAGTAGCTAACTTGATATATAAACAAATTGCTACAGTCATTTAAGAACTTTCAAAAATTAAGAAATTTTTAAAAAATTCTGTTGGAACTTACACATTAAAGTTTGTTAAATGTAAATATAATTAATCTGTCATCTAACGCACTGTTATGCTTTACATACTTTTAAATACGGTGGGGCCGGTTTCGAAGAGATATCCTCTTCATCTTCAACCTACTTGATGACTGGTATGAGAAACTAACATCTATGAGAACCTGTGGCTCCGTCCTGGTGGTGTTTTTTTCTTTATAAACTGGAAATTGGTATTACATTCTCCTATAATGTCAAAATTCATAAGATGATCCCTATGTTTATGAATGTGTCCTATTTTATACATCAGTGTGCTTCTTTTAGTAACTTTATTTCTCTTTTGATGTTGTGATTATCTTTCCAAAAATGGTGTGCCACTGCTGACCTATCAATCTGTTTGTGCTTAACGTTCTTGAGATGTTCCTTTAACTGTGTTCATATATTCCTTTTGGTTTTTCCAATGTATATCTTATCACATTCTTTACATGTTATTTTGTAGATGTCCGACTTTTTCTCCTGTGGAATGTTATTAAAACTGTTGTCCAATAAAGCATTTTTCAGAGTGTATTTGTTAACAGGTGCCAATTTAATGTTAATATCTTTAAATTTTTTTTGGAATTTATTCATAGCTACTGGATGGTAGGTGGATTTTTTAAAAACCGGTCTCTCTTTTTCAGTTAATAGTGTGGTAGTATTCTTGATCAATTTCTTCTTTAGGAATCTATTAAATTTTTTGTTTACTAAATTTTTGTTAAAAACTATTTATAATGGCAATCTCCTGTATCTTCTCAAATTCTTTTTTGTACTCCTCTTTACTGATTGGTAAATTCATCAGTCTATGTGTTAAGCTGTTGCAAATTGAGTGCTTGTGAGCTATGGGGTTAAACCCATTTGATTTTTATACAGTTATCTGTGTGCGTATCCTTTCTATAGATTCCAAATTCTAAATTTCCATGATTATTAATTTTTATATCTAAAAATGGCAACATTCCCTTAGTTTCTGTTTCCATTGTTAAGGATATATTCCTATCTTATATATTTAAAAACTTCAAAGCATCTTCAACAAATTCTTTTTTCACATTTTTAGTATAATGAATCCTCACAATTAAGTTCATAATTTTGCCTGCAATAAATATATAGATAGAATAAACAAAGAGAAACTTGCTGCATAAAGGAACATTTTGGAAATACTAAATACAAACAAATTGCAGCACATTTCTGGACCAAAAATCATGGCTTTAAAAAGGAGCCTAAATTATTAAAAATAGCCAAAAATACTGCAGAGTTGTCAACTTCAGAAAAGATTTTTATTATAAAAATAAAAAATTCTTGTCATGAACTTAAAGATTCCATCATTGGATTATTTAAGCAAATTCAATGTTGTTGCCAGAGGATGATATTAGTCTTCAGCTGATGAGAGCTAGTGCCCTTGAAACATGTTTTGGATTTAAAGAAGTTAGGTATAATATCTCTTCCAGTTAAAATATTTAAGAACTCTTAAGAACTCTTTATGGCTCCATTCCCATGGCATAAGATCAGTCTGATTTAAAATATTCAAAACACTCTTCATGATTTGACTCTTAAGAATTAAAAAAATTAGGACATGTTTTGTGAAACGCTTGTTTAAAAACTAGGTATAATAATATTACTTAGCTGACCATTATGGGGTTATTTAATGTAATTTTATGGAACTTCCACAGTGGAGATGTAATTATAAATTAAATGTAAGTCTATTACATACTTATTTTCCATTACCAACATTTATTGTAATCTGCAATAGTTTAACATACACACCGATAAAGATCTTGAACAAATAGAATACAATAAATAGACATATATAAATAGTAATTGCAGACTACAATTACTTAAGTAAAGAACTACTTGTAAAAAGATATAAAAAGTAAAAATGGATATATGAAGGTGTCACTGCCATAATTAAAAAAAGAAGTTTAAGTTCAAAAAATTCACACACTACCTTTGAGTTTTTCAAAATGCTGCAAAGAATTTAACAATCTTGGCTCCACAGAACAAATGATCTCATAACATCAAATCATATTGGCAAGATTCTACCAGATTAATTTGTTCAGAATGCAAAAACAAAAATAAATATAAATGTTAGACTAAGAACATTCCAGGAATAAATCTTGGCCATCCATGAATCATGAAATACAAAAGAAAACAAAATTGTTAAAATCAGCATACCTGCCTTAGCTAATGGGAAAAGATCAACATGAAAAATAAAGACAGACTGATGAATTTCAAAATTCCAACAGTTGACTATTTAATCACAAAGTTTTGAAAACCTCCCACTGGAATTCAGCTGTAAGTGTCCAAGATACAATTCAGACTGTCTGCAAGTCATGTTTTGTTCTGCAAATAAATGTTGATAATCTTGTTGAATTAAATGTAAAACTTCTAAAATCATGTCAATATATCAAACTCTCTTGATGTTTAACATCAAAACTTTTTTTTATTAAAAAATAAGTTGGGACTAGTTTCATGAGTCACTTGCTCACATTGTCAAACAATTGACGACATTTTAGAAGTTTTACGTTTAATTCAACAAGATTATGATAGTTTCACTATGTGAATTCCTACATTCATTTTTAATTGAAATGTTGGTAAATTGAAAAATAAGAGTATATAACTGACTCACCATCTAAAGCATTTAATTTGTAAACATATTATTTTCTAAACTTAGGTATTAATTTTTTACATTGAATTACATTTACTTACATAAAATAAGATGCATTTCGGGAGAATCTCTCCCATCTTCAGTTGCTCACTGAACCGCCATTACTCGAAACGATGGCTAGACACCCGGAAATTGGCTATGTTGGCTGAAGCAGGAAATGGCTGAGTTCATCTATAGGAGAAAACTTGAAGTTCATTAGGTTTTCTTTATTTTTTAATATAAAAACTTTTTCCCAAGTAGACAGCTCCATTGGGTTGTGAAGATGTTTCAGCAGTTTAATTGCCAGTTTTATTTCATGGTTTTTGGTCCAAAAGTGAGCTGCTACTGCTGATTTATCCACCTGCTTAAGCCGAATATTGCTAAAGTGTTCTTTCTTCTGAATTTCTAAATTTTTCTTTGTTTTGCCTATGCAGCTCTGTTCACTTAGGCAAAGATGGGAGATATTCTCCCGAAACACATCTTATTTTATGTAAGTAATTGCAGTTCAGTGTAAAAAATGAATACCTAAGTTTAGGATATATTACCACTCGATTGTCAACAGCTTCCTAAGTACAATATTTATATTATTTTCTGATTCTGACATTTTTTCTCAGTTATTTCATTGAATGCTGAGTCATAAGAATTCAGAGTATTTATAATTTTAAGTATGTATTCTGAATAATGTAGTACAACATCAAGTTTTATCCCCCCCAAAATTAAATTTGGATGTGATGGTAGGGGAATACCTAATGCTATTTGCCTGAATATTCACATTCTGGATGGGGCTTTTTCAAATATTTTTTTTACTGATGAGACTAACTTGTCCACTAAATGGTCTCTACTATACCCACACAACGTTAACTGAAAATCCTTTCCCAATATATCATTTCATCTCACATATCATCAGTGTTCACCGCCTGTGGTGCCTCAATAGTAAAAACGGGCATTAAACACCATTCAAAAAAAAAAAAGTTAACTGTTTAAGGTCTTCTGAATATTTGATATATACTGTTGTAACACAAGGCAACCTATATTTTGCATAAAATACTTTAATCTGGCATATGTTCTTTAGTGTATTTTTTTAGTGTTGGATTATTGGTTCTAAGGGAAAAAATACTCTACAAACTGTTTCTGCATTTTTAAAGAACCAACTCTTTGTATTTATACATATTGATAAGATTTAATACAATGTGGTTATAATTAAAGTGATAGGTAGATATGCTAATAAGGAAATGCAAAAGCAATTTTTGCCATAAGAGGTACCAGTATGATATGTCAGTATTTGACATAACATGGCATACTGTGAGGAACACAGTATGGTTGTTCAGTAAAGAGACTGTGGCTGAGGTTTTTTTTTTTATCAGAATGGCAGCTAGAGCAGTGCTGCATTGAGATATTGTTGTCATGAGAAGAAAACCCATGTCAACAAATGGGTTAAAGAAGATGATAAAAGAAATTTGGGTGTTGCATGAGAGAGGAAGGTGACCCATTCCGATGGAAGTTGTTGATAACATTGTTATGGCTATAGCTGACCATGCAGCATGTGCCCCTAATTCTGCCAGCAGTAATCGAGGAGTGTCACTGATATTGTCAACAGTTCGAGAAATTCTGCAGTGCATTTTACACTGGTATTCCTACAAGATTCAGATTGTGTCTTGATTTTGTCCATTTTTGGCACCAATGGAAATGTATAACATTTGGTCGGAAAATATTCTATGGCAAGTGCAGTGAATGTGCAGAACTGTCACATGTGGGATTCAGCTAAACTGCATGTTGTGCATTCCACACTGTTTAAGTGACTGTGATGTTTAGATTCATAAACACCTTTACTCTTGGTCCAGGTTAATTTGAGAGGATTACATCCCAAGAACCTGTCCGTTATACCATAACATCTACAAGTTAGGAAAACATCCTTTGCAGCATGAGATTCCTGCTTTGTAAGAATGTAACTATGAGATCACTATTTTTATGCAATATGGGGCAATACTGCATATCAATTGCAAGTGTAACTTCTGCTTTGTTCAACCTTCATAGATGACATATTATCTCCAGAAGTTTTCCAAATCTTTGGCCTGCAAGATCTCCTGACCTGAATCCATGCAACTTTTGTGGGATACCTGAAAGATTGCATCTACCAAAGACATGTGTGGTATCTGCATGATCCGAAGGTCAGCATACAGTGACATGTTGCTCGGATTCTACCAGAACTGTTGCAAGCAACAATTGATCATACCCATATTAAAAACTTTTTGTAACAACCAGTTAATAATAAAGTTGTTAACATTACACTTTCTCATGTGTTTTACCCTACCTTCTCTGCCTAGGTCCTGCTCCTATCTGTACTATACAATTTCCACATTGCTTCTACAGCACTACAATTTCGCCTGGTGAAAAACATTGTAACTAATTTTATTTAGTAATTTATAGCTTGTATTGGATACCATTTCTTACTGCATACTTTTTTTTCATATGTCTTATAAAATAGTATTTTATTATCCGGAGAAATAAATTCATAAACCTTTTCAAGGGTCTGATGTACAACTATGTGATTTCTACTGCTAAATAACACACATGATGATCTCATTCAGGATAAATAAAATCATTTCCTTGTGCCTATAACTAACAAAAATGTATAAGAAATAAAAGCAATAATGTGCAGTTTATCGACAGTAAGTGCCAAAATATGTACAATAAAAATAGTTTATTGTAAAATTTTTTTTTTAAAAATTGTAAAAACTTTAAAAAAATTTTTCATATGGAACTAACACAGTGAAGCTCACATGAATTAAATCTGTCGTCTAACACTTTTCATGTTTCACTAACCTTAAAAATATTCGGTACCGGTTTCAAAGATATGTATCTTTGAAAAGATGATAGATTTAATTCATGGTTTTTGGTATTTAATTTTAAGAGCAACTTTGTGTCAGAACTAATACAGTAAAGCAACTTGTATATTGTTAATTATCTGGTGATAATACTCAATTTAATACTCTTATGCTCCACTTACACTTACCATTAAATTGTAAAGAATATGTTTCACAGGCCATTGCCCGCATCATCACCAATGAAACATGCTCTGTATATTATTTAATGGTAAGTGGAGCGTAAGAGTTTTAAATTGACTTACCAGCTAATTAAGAATATATGGTTTATTGTGTTTAGAAATTGATTATTTGTAGTTAATTCATGTGCAAGCTCTTAAATGTTGCATCAAATGTATCTACTTCTCACACTTAATTATGGGCCTTAGCTTAATGTGTCTGCTATAATAAAAACCTAGAAGCACTCTCTTTAATAACTTGTTATAATTTATTAGAACCTAAAAATTCTAACCCTAATTATCAGTTTCTAGTTCTGGAGCCCACAATGAAAAGTATAACGTATCACATAGTTTAATAATAAAAAACTCTTAAAAACAAACAATTTAGTGTTGCTTTTCTGTCTGTACTCTCATTGCGGATAGCTGAATGCAATAATATTATGTCATTCAAGTCATAAAATGTAACACAACATTTTGTTTCCTCTGAAGGCAACGAGTGAAAAATATTTTAGCACTGGAAACAGCTAATTGGCTTCTGCTACTGTAAGGACATAAGGGGGAAAATATAAACACAGTAAAATCTCTCTGATGTTCAAAATTTCAGCATTTTCTTCTCACTTCACTTTATTGTCTCAAAATCTAATTAAAGTGGCAATCTGATCAAATAAAATGCATGTAACATAATGCAGCCTTTAATTTTATAATACTTGGTGAGTTAATCTCACAATAGTTAATAAGGTGTTATGTGATTTTTATATAGATTCTCCCTAACTATAAAATCCAATATTCAGGGACACTCTTTGCAAGCACTACAAATCCACAAGTCAGCTGTATTTCAACTACTGGAAGTGTTTGATAATATCTACATAGTCAACCTATTACTCTGCATAACAACAAATCAAATCAAACTATTCTTTAAATTCTGGGAAATTCATACCCACATCAAGTTAAAGATTGTCAGCAAGAAGGCATAAAATAAACAAATTTAGAAGCTAAAGTTTGGCTCAGGCAATCACCAAATTGTTGGTCTTTGATAACATTTTTGAAACAAAATATTCATCTGCAAAATGGAGCATGTACAGGGCTTTCACATAAAACTATCCTGTTTGTAGGGGAAAGTGGGGAGAGCCACTTGCAGCTGACAGGATTTAAAACATTGCACCATGCATGCAGGATAGTTTTTATGTGAAATCCCTGTGCATTGCATTAGGGTCATAATTTATTTACAACTTCATTTCCTATACCATAATTTGATGAACTTTCACCTCAATATAACGAACTGACATGTTACAATATTCTTTTAGAAAAGGTCACCCTGAAATCAAACAGTTAATTTTTGGATATGACAATATATTTATTACATAAATTACATAAATGTTAGATATAATACAAACAAGAAAGCAGATCAAAAATTCCTATAATAGAATAGTTGTACATTATTGCTTAGAATAAAATGAAGCTGCAGTTTCTACATTAAGAATACAGTTCCAGCATCACTTTGCTTGCTCAGTATATTTAGTGAAGAAAACTGCTGCTTCCAGAGGTTTTGCAATGAGTGCAATGTTTTTTGGTGGTCAATTCTTGAAGTCAGTAGCATTGTACATCTGATTACTAAACCAATAGTCTGCCCAGTTGTTTGAAATGTTCTTCAAAGCATCTCTTGTTGAAGATATAAATATGAATGCAAGTGGAGCATAAATGGCTCTGAATTCCACTTTGCATTGTTGATATTTGGAAGTTTCTGAAACCAAATCAATGGGAAACACCCTTTTTTTTAAAAAAAATCTGAACTCACATGTTAAATGATACAGAAATTTCACGTCATTTCTCCAGCCTGATTTTTCAAGGGTACCTACAATTCCATTGACAAACTGTGCTTTCACTGGAGATCTGTTGTTAATCACAAAGTTCTTTATCCATCACCAAACAGAGTATCCTGAAGAGTGTTATTCAGAGTGGGCCATTAGTCATTTGAAAAACTTGTGTTTATGAAGTTGGTTCAAAAAGTTCTTGACCTGAGAAATGGCGTTGGCAGTACCAAATTGCATGAATAGCTCTCAAGCATGATCCTTTACATGGCGCACCCTGCATTTCCATAAACATGCTTTGGTTGCTATAGCCTAGCAAAGTAAACAAATTGAGTCTTTATCAGCAAAATGGACAAATTGAATATAGTGATATTCGTTTTAAAAGGTATAATGCCAACTGAGATAAAAAAAAATGAATGGGATTCCATTTTAAAAGACTCTTCACCATGATTTTCATATTGAAGAAATGGGCTCATGACTTTAAATGTAGTTGTTCTTCCATTTTTGATGACAAACGTTCAGGACATCCAATTACTGTAATGACTAAAGAAACATTGCAAAAGTCCACAATGCCATGTTAAAGGATAGATGAATCAAGGTGCATGAGCTTACTGAAATTGCAAAGATCTCAATAAATTATGTCTGGAACATTTTGCACATGCATGATGGGTGCCACATTTACTAACTGTTGATCAGAAGCTCATCCGAATGAACATTTCTTAGAACTTCTTGGACATGTTTAGTTGCAGTGCTCGACAGACTTTTTGTGATGTTACATCACTGTAGATGAAACATAGATTCACTATTACATGCCAGAGATAAAGCAGTAGTCCAAACAATCAGGAGCTCAAGAAGGCCATGTGTTCCTTCAGCAGGAAAATGATGGTGCCTGTGGGTGTGGTGTCAGTAGATTACCTTGAAAAGGGCAAAATCATCAATGGGGAGTATTATGCAGCATTGCTGGAGCAGTTGAAGAGCGTTATTAAGATCAAACATCTGCATTCGTTAAAGAAAAAAATTACTTTCCACCAAGATATACTAATTCAATTGTGAAGTTGCATGACCTTGCTCTTTGAGCTGCTATCACATGCACCATATTCACCAGATTTGGCTCCCAGGGGCTTTCTCCTCATCCCAACTGAAGAAATGGCTCATTGGATACAGATTTACAGCAAATAGGAGATCTTACCTCAAACAAATGCTTATTTTGCAGAGGTGGAAAAAACATTTTATAATGGAGATATAAAGAAGCTAGAATGTTGTTAATCTAAGTATAAAGAGTTAAAAGATGACTATGTTGAAATATAAAAAAAGTTAGGTAAAAAACCATGTGTTTTCTTTCTTAGGCCGAGAAGTTATAGAATCACCCTCATAAATATACGATAATTACAAATTACTATACATAGTTGTGTACAATATGATGATATGGAGTAAATGCACTATGTCTGGTGTTCAAAATGTCCATTTTGCATAAGTAACCTCTTTTTAGTACAAAAGCATATATGGATTCAGTAACGTCCTTAGGTAATGTAAAGGGTTCAGGATAAATATATTCCTTCATGTGCTTCATATACAGCATAAACTCTATCTTTCATTATCCCCTACATTGGGATGAGGTCTGGGGAATGAGCTGGCCAGTCATAGGTTCCATGTCTATAATCCATGTATGAAAGTACCATTTAAAAAGTCTTTTGTACTGAGGTGGTGCACCATTTTGCTGCAGATGTTCCATTATTGGACTGTTTTCCAATTCAATCATCACTTCTTGCAGCATGTCAAGGTAATTTTTAGAGCTATCAATCTGGTCCAATAAGCTCACCAGCAGACACTCCTGCTTATACTCCAGGAGCTTTTAATTAAGTCTGTATGTCAAATGTAGATTCCAAATAGTGGTAATCAATTGTGCATGTTCAACTCTTCCATTCAGTTTAAAAGAATAAAAATTAATAAAACCTAGAACATAATACAAATATCTGGCTAATTCTAACTGACCGGCCAAAATGAGTAAACTCAAGGAAAATCTATGCCCCCCAAATTTTTGGCCCAATCTTTCAATTATCTCAATGGTCCACAAAATTGTTTTGTAAAAATCCTTATTGTATTACATATCATTCACAGAATTCCTTTTATCCTCATTAAGACCTTGTCCTCAGCCCTATTGTTTTAATCATCCTGAGGCTTGTTCTTGATATGCCATACTTAATGGATGCTTTTTTGTGTTGATTTCTTGTAGGCTGTAGGAAACTTTGCTCTAAAGTCATGAGATTTTCTTTCATAGTTAAAGATTAAGGCTTCAGGAATGAGGACTTTTTACTACTGACCCAATCTTTTCAAACTTTTATTTTAGCTATGAAGAGTTTATCAAGTTCTATATTTATGGTCATGTAACCATTACTTCTGAAGAAAAAAAATACTTGTTTTGCTAAGCATTTTATTCACTGTGACTTTGCAACATAGATTAACATTAAATGAATTTTGATGTCAAGCGAATAACACTAAATTCACTTTTTATTGCTAGTGTCAAGATATTTATGGCTCATCCTATACTTTGCTATTTTGACACATTCATCATTAAGTGTTCAGTACTTTTTGAAGCTTTATTTGCATCATTTGGTTGGATATGTGTACATAAACATATACACAATCAGTTTATTTTCCCACATTTTTGTTACTTCTTTAGAAAGTTTCACTGCTTGCCCCTTTCCACCATTTATTTCTGTTCCAAGAAACTGATATCATCAAATAGTTTGCATTTGGAGGGATATTCTACATTTTTCTTCTAATAAAGATTCATCTTAAGGCACTCTTCATCTGCTATGCGCCTGCTAGAACCTCACTAGATTATTGGTCCAGATATCTTTATTTTTGTGTGACATTATTTATTGCTTGTAACAGAGAAGAAAAAGCATGCCATATAGTGTTAAAAATGTTCAGGTTTTCATATACAGAAATACTTGAGAGTTCTACACATTGCTATATATCATTACTATACAATATACTCTGATGTAACGTTATATACATTGTGAGTCTAATTTTTTATTTGGAGGTGATCTTTTCTTAAAACAGGGTGGTATTAAGTTTTATCATTGTTTGTAGGCAAAAGTTCACCAATTTGGGACACAGGAAATATTTTATATGAGGATCATTCAATTTAAATGGAACTTATGTTCTCTGGGCTAGGAAAGAGAAGAAAGAGGGTAGTATGTGGAAAGGAGAAATCCAACAGATTCTTCTCCACTGGTATTTCATATCCAGTAGCACTATTAGCAATAGATTGCCCAGTGGAATAATCATTTATTTTCTAAACAAAGGAATCAAACAGACCAATATTTTATCCATACTTCGGGCACAGTTTGGAGAGCTACACTTTCACCAATCTAAGTGTTTGACTAGCACAAGAAGTTCCAGCAATGGTGGGTGAAACAGTAGTAGAAAATGAACCACAGACGATTGTTACCCAGGAACAGTCAAGCCATTTGTAACCTTACAGAAGGTGACTGATGCCAAGTGTGCTCAAAATCACTTCGGAGATGGACAAAAGTTGTGGAAATGCACACACCATTCTTTCTGAAGAACTAGGATTTCTGAAAGTGTTGGTGAGGTGAATCCTACATCTCACTAATAAACAGAAAAATGTTTGGAAGGGCATCAGACAGAGACTTCTGGTCTGGATTGAGAATGTGAGCAGTTTGTGACCTGTTATGAGTTGTGGGTACACCACTATATCCCCCAAGTCAGTTCTGGTGGTGTAGTGGTACCATACTTACCTCCTAAACCCTTAATCCTAGCAAAGATTGATGGATTTTTTTTGGATATATCCTAAGCTTCCTTAAATCCATGGGTCCCATGTCATAGATTTACAGCATGTAAAAGAATCTCAAGCCAGAAAGAAGAGGCCTCTAAGCAAAATTTATCGTTTCACGCCCTGAATTGAATGGGACACGGATGACCTGAGATGTTAAAAGTCCATAAATAAACCAAATCAAACACTATACCCCCTAAAACAAGAGAATGAGTATGGAGGGGAGGAGTGGGTGATCTGGTCAAGGCTAAATCTCAGCTCTCAGCCAAAAAAGTTCTTGTTTTGAGACTCCAAAGGCATATCGGTCATTGACTTCCTTCACAAACAAAAGATAGTGGCATATTACTGCAAACTGTTGGACAACTTGAGAGCTGCCTGTCACAACAGAATGCTGGCAACCCACTTGTGATGTTTTGCTTCTGCATGACAATAAGATGACACATACAGCAGCCATAAGCCGAGATCTATTAAGAAAAATTCAGAGAACACCCCTAGAACACCTTCTTACAGTCACAATTTATCCTCTTATGATTATCACATGTTAGGGCCTCTGAAGGAGCCATTGGGAGAGAAAAGATTCAACACGATGCAGAGGTTGAGCACTTTGACAACAATTGGTGATGATACACTCATCTTCTTTCTTTGAGAGAATAAAGAAACTACCCGTCTGCTGGAGAAAATGTATTTTAAGTTGAAGAAAAATATATAGAAGAGTAATACAATACAATTTGTTTTGTAATTGTATATGGTAAGAATAAATGCATTTTTAAAAAATCTGGTTTATATTTGAATGACCCCCATATTACAAAAAGTAGAAATGTTGTAACCCTAAAGTATATTCATTGCTACACAGTACTGAAGTGAGTTCTTGTTCAAACTGCATGCTCACAAAACAGGACTCTAAAGATCTCATTCATTAGCAAACATGTGTTTGAATACACAGCATCTATTAAAACGTAACTATTTTCTAATGCTAAAGAAAGAAAATTCAATAATATTTTAGTAAACATGTATTTAATTCATTTCCTATCACAGACTGTAGGAATTTTCATAATGTTGAAAATATGGAGACAGTAATTTAAAATTAAATTCAGCCTGGAAGTATAAGTATGAAAATAACTAAATAGCTGCCTAATGGACTGAACACATCAACCTGCATGCAGCAGTCCCCATACAGAAAGATGTAATGCTTATACCAGAAGACCCAATCTGAACCATGTTCATAATGCAATGGTTATACCATGCCTCATTCCACTATGCAATAGTGAACACTGACCGACCTTCAATGGATGCAAGATTCTCAACTAGAATGGAGTTAAAGTTCAGCTTAATCAGGTAATTGACCTTGTTCAGTCTGTTTATCATGCCAATTATTTCAGTTTAATTTCTGTATTTGTGTAATGTAGAATATGCCAAGTGTGAGGTATAAGCTAGGGAAAATATTTTATGATTATTATGCGCAAAAGAAATCACACAAGTACTGTAGGAGAGAATTTTGTGTTAAATTTCCAGGATTAATAAATATAATTTCAGATAAGTGACCAAAGTTTGAAACCAAGGCATTTTTAAACACAAGAACCTCAGACCAAAAAAATCAGATTTTAACAGAGAAGAAGCTTCATTAGCCCAATAAGTTGCACAGTTTGCAATATTCAAGAGGATTGAAGCATATCTCACAAAGGGTAGACTCTTGTTTACTACTAATTAATAATAAGAGAAACAAAAATAGTATGCTATGAGTTCTGACAACCCAATATTTCCGTTTGCAGTTGGTGAGGGTTTTATGCAATAGCTTTCTGTCAGAAAAATAAATTTCTGATTGCTTAGCGGAATGCATAATTTCTTTACTGCATTTTTCTAAAGACAAAAATCATGCCCCAACAAAATTAATAATATGCAGAATTAGTTTCAAAATGAAGAATTAACCTCCAAGTGACTGGCAGTGAATAAAGAACATTTTGTTTTATATTCTTCAGACAGAATGTAATATAAGATGATCAGACCTGAAGATCATCTTAAGTTGCTTTAAATGAAGAACTTTCTTCAAAGTGAATGGGTAGGAAAATAAATGCCATATGAGCAAAGTTAATGAACATTTTGCTTCAAATGTGCTATAGAATCACTAAAAAATGACAATGGTTTATACTTGTAATACTTGAAGTCTACGAGCAACAAATAAACATAGTCCTCATTTGATTAGTATAAGGTGAGGAGAGTTCTAATTGACTGGCTGCTGACTTTGCCATCAAGTTGCAACACTTGCTTAGGAATCACTTACGTGAACCCTGCTCACATAGTATTATGTATACAAACATATATATATATATATACAACCTTTTGGGTATTGCCAATCCACATACCAACAATTTTAAATAGAGTTCTTATTTTGTAGATAAATGAAAGCTTTTAACAGCTTCATAACATTACCTGAACATGGGGCTACTATATTAATACTTCACTTGAACAAAGGTCCTATGCTATCACAAGGCACTCAGCATTAACAAGCATGATGCCTGACCTAGATGCAGGCAGAACTAGCACAATTATATATATTTATTTATTTTTTAATTTTGTTTAGCAACTTCATTTAGTTAAGTCAATATAGAGCATAGGAACTGTTAAGGAATTCATTTTATCTTTCATAATACTGTAAAACAGTGCTAATCCTAAAATTACTTCTGTTTAAAGCTGATCATTAGCAGCAACACAACTTGGGGCATATGGGATACCAAATTGATATCCCATAAAATACAAAAACTCTTGACTCAGATATGTGGCTCAGTCAACACATAACTTGGCAGTTCAAGCATAATGCACAGTAGCATCAATATATGACATTTTTGTTTGGCCAATAGGAAGCAGTGAGCTATATGCTCTGATATTCAATGACTTGCATTTCTGCTGGATTTTAAAATGAATGTAGGAATCCACACAGTGAAATGATCATAAACTCTTAGATAGATTAAAAGTAAAACTACTTAAAATCATGTTAACACATTAAAAACACTCATGACGTTCCATTCTTAAAACTGGAACATGTTTTGTGAGACCTTACTCACATTGTTAACCATAGAATGACTGAGTGGTTCAAACTACATTGGAGATTCAACGTAGGTAGTGACTGGGTGCTCTGATGGTCTGTTAATGCACTTAAAATGTCGTCTGCCTCTGGAATATCAAAATTCATGAGTCTTTGCTCATACTTCTTTATAATTTTTTTTCCCCATATATTAAGTTCCTTTGGGTGTTAAACTGCTTTTAACAATGTGATGGCCTCTATTTCATGGTGTTCTTTCCAAAAATGTCCTGCCACTGCCGATGTTTCTATCTGTTTGTATTTAATATCTCTTCAGTGTTCTTTCAATCTGGTACCCAAATTTCTTTTTGCCTTGCCTGTGTACACCTTATTACAGTCTGTGAATTTATCTTATATGTGCCAGAATTTTGTTCTTTTAGTCTGGGGTCTATTTTATTTAGTTTCAACAATTTGCCAACACTGTACTTATTTATAGGTGCTAAGTCAACTTATGGTAAGTTTTTTCTTTAGATAATTATTTAATTTTTTTTCCTATGAATCTTTTTATTTTTTGATCAATCATTTTTTTGTTAAATCCATTGAATTTGGCTGTTTCTATTATGAGTAAGTATTCTTTTTTAAATCCTCCTTATTGAGAGGTACATTTACCAGTCTATAAGCTATACTGTTAAAGGTTGCTTCCTTATGAAGTTTAGGGTTAAATCTTGAGCTTTTACAAAATTATCAGTGTGTGTCTTTTCTGTAAATCCCAAATTCCAGGTTGTTATTGCTTTTTATAATCTTCAAATCCAAAAAAGGTAAAGGTAAAGGTAAAATGTTGTTGATTTCATGGGCTTCTGTAAAAGTAATAGTTTGAGTGCATCTTCTATATATCTGTTTTGTAGAATGGCAAAAATATCATCCACATAGCTATTCCAGGTCTTCAAATTTAATTTTAAACATTTAAGAGTGGAACGTCATGAGTGTTTTTAATGTGTTAACATGATTTTAAGTAGTTTTACTTTTAATTTATGTAAGATTTTATTTTGTGAACATTTTAAAAAAACTAACAGTGCCAAATTGTAGGCAATGGATGGACAGGAAAGGATGCAGCCACGAGCAAGGTATACACTTACTTTGAGAAGCATGCAACACATTCTTTAAGAGAGAAAATTGCCAGAACACATTTCTGGTAATCTAGTCTTTTGCTTTCCAAAACAGATAAGTTTAACCTTTCTCTTCAGCATTTATATAATTATTAAAAGTTATTCAGAATTTAGGTTTGGTGTATTAATATAAAATGTTTATTTCATAAATTGTTATTACCTTTCTAACAAGAAATATGGCTGGTTAGTAGCTAGTGGTTGGGAATGCTGATATAATAATAATAATAATAATAATAATAATAATAATAATAATTTTTCTCTAGCTCACCAATAAAGAACTTCCAAATTATTTTTTATTGGTTGGTTGCTATCAAGTTGGCTATATTTCAGTCAGGAGTGCAACAATTTAAATCAGTTGATTTTCATAATAAAAAATCAATTAGCTTTCTTATTTTTCTCTTATTACTTGTAGAATGTAGTCCATTGTTGTTCAGATTCATATAAGATCCTTAAAATCAGTTTGCTCTCTTATTGTTTGTGGTCTATTGTTCCTCAAATTTGATTTGCTGCTTTTGTTTAGTTTCTTGCCCCTTTTGATTTTTTTTTTTTTTAATTTGGTTTATTTATGGATGCTCTTTAGCATCTCAGGTCATCAGGGTCCAATTCAAATCAGAGTGTGAAACGGCCAACAAATTTTGCTCAGAGTCCTCTTCTTTTAGGTTTGAGGTTCTTTATCGTGCTGTAAATGTACGACACAGGATCCAGGCTTTTCTTCTCTTCTGAAGGAAGCTATACTTAGGATTTTTACGCCCGAAAAAAATTCATCGGTCCTGACTGGGATCAAACCCGGGACTTGGGTTTCGGAGGCAAGTATGGTTACCACTACACCATCAGGACCGACTGACCTTTGTGAATTAACATCTGTAATATTAATTTCATTTTTTAACAGAAGATACGTTTTATTGAGTGTGTTGTGTTGTACTTGTAAAAGTTGCTGTTAACTTAAAATGAGTAATCCGGGCCAAAAACTCGATCCAGTATGGGGAGAATCGAAAATGTTTCCTATTTCAAGTGGAAAAGTCATGAAAGTTAGATGCAAATCGTGCAGATTAGTTGCTAGAATTAAATTATATTTTCAGAAATGCAACAGTACAAAGGATAATCAAGAAGAAAGTTATACTGCAACATCTGACAATGAAAATAAAAATTCAGAGACAGATCTAGTGGTTTCATCTTCACCTTCAGCACCTGAAAAAAGAGGCCTCTGAGCAACATTTGTCGGCCGTTTCACGCCCTGAATAGAATGGGAGACTGATGACCTAAGATGTTAAAGAGCATCCATAAATAAATCAAATCAACAAAAATTCACTTTCAGAATCAAATTCACAAAAGAGAATCGGCTCTCCACTGAGAGATCATCTCTGAAAATTAAGCAAAGTCCCTTTGTTGTTCAAACTAGTGAAAAAAGAAAGAGGACTTTAGATATACAGGTTGCAAAATTCTGTTATGCTACAAACAGTTTCTTCTGCTGCATTATCCAACCAGAATTCAAAAGACTCAAAAGTATTTTGTTACCTTGGTATACCCCACCATTGTATGGCAGTAGCTGGACCCCTTCTGGAATAAATTTATGAAAGTGAGAGAGATGTTTCAAAGATTTATTTGAGAATTTGCATGAGGCTATATGGGTGATCAAATGTGCATAATGAGCCTATTGTTGTGTTACAGTGACCAGTGAAAATGGGGACTTAACATCTATTCAACACGGTTGATACATCTGGGAATTCCCACACACACACAAAATACCTAATTGAACTTGCTATAAATTCATGAAAAAGACATTAATGTCTAATGATATAGTTTTTTTATTTCATTTATAGTGTATGTATGTCAGTAATTGTAATCCATTATATTTTGTAGTGCTGCTTTATAGTCACTTAAGACAACAATTCTTTTATGTTAGATCTATATAGGGATTTTAAAGCTGCTCTAATGGCCATTATTTTCCCATCAAAATTGTTAGCATGCTGTCCCAAAGGTGTATATTGAGAGAATTCTTCACAGTACATTTCAAAGCCTGCTTCTCCATTTTTAAGAGATCCATCTGTACATACTCAATACCATGCACAAGTCGGATAACACTGTGGAACCTTGATCTATCATTCCCATAACCATTGTTTTGCAGATGTATTGTTCAATTTATATAGTCCCAAATGTTTTGCCTTATATATTATGTAAATAAAACCTGCATTTATTGTTCTTCTATGTAAGGTTTTCCTGCATTATTCGTTCAAAAAGTTCAATTCCAAAGAAATTCTATCTTCAAACAATTGTTTTCAAAATGGAATAGTGAAGCAGTAATTGTTGCATGTAAAGAGTTCGTGTCACACTTGATCCGAGAAAGGGTGACCCAAACTCCCTCTTCTTTCAGAACCGCAGGATAGCTAATGCATCTTGCACCTTTTCCAGGCTGACTCCATGGAGTGATGTAGAGCCGGGTTCTGGGGAGCGCCTGACCACTAGGTGGCTATATATCCATGTACACCTGTTGTCTGCTGACACATGAATCGGATGGGTGATGGATCTGGGATAGGATCGCATACTAACCAGCTTGGATGTCTAGCATAAAGTGAGTATGCTTTCTGCGTTAGTCTCCTTATGGTGTCGTTAATGTACTCCAGGCAGAAGTTTCATGGAGGAAAACTGTGGGGAACATAAAATCAGTGCCAAAATTTTTCCTTATGCAAACAAGCCTTTTGCAAATAAGCAACATAGGATAGACCTGTATAGCCCTAAACCTCACTAGAATACAGCATTATTGCCAGAATAACAGCTTTATAAATTTGCAATTTGATGCGAATTGGTACAGAGTTTAGTTTAAAAATTGGAGTCAGTTTTGAAATGGCCACTCGGGCCTTTGCACCCTGTGCTGGCACATGGGGCTACAAGGTCCTGATTCAAGATAACCCCGAGGTACTTGATCCGGTTCCTCCAGGGAATTACCTGGACTTGCAGACTCAGAGCCCTTGGATTGGCTGGTCTGTGGTGCTTGGTGATGAGAATTGCCTTGCTCTTCTCATCACTGACATGCATGTGCCATCTCGACGAAGATGAGTAAGTGCGAAATGTAAGTTTCTGCTTTGGGCCAAAATAAGAGAATACTGATAAGTAGACATACTATGTCTTGTACAAAAATCCAATATATAAACAGATAAGAGTGTTTCAATCTGTGTCGACCTTTAACTTTGACACAGAATGCGCAGTTTGAGAGAAATCCATCAATTAACTCTATAACTGCACATGGAAGCCCCGCTAGCCAGGTGCTAGGGGAAACACTTTCTCAAAGTCAAGCAGCACTGACAGAGACCATACGCTGCCTGAATCCCAATGTGGCCTTCTCAACCACTCTCCAGTAATTGCTGAGTGATCAAGTGTTTCAGTTTGAAGCCAAACTTGTGCTCCGGAATCAACTGAGTTAACAGCAGATCCAAGCGGGCCAATAATGTTTGTTCGAATAGCTGATTTGCCAGTAGTTGGAAGTGTGAACTGGGTCCTTCCCTTTTTTTTTCAAAATGCAAATAATTTCAGTTTTTTTGCATTTGTAGATTAATGTATGAATTGAAATTTTTTGTAAGGTGGAGTATAGGCTGCCTTGGGAGTTGGTTAATAATGTGGAGAATGGGCCCCCCAAAAATCCATCAATTTTGGTCAGAATTGAACCTGCGCTCTTGGGTCTATTAGGCAAGCATGGTTATCACAGACCATCAGGACCAACCACAAAGTGTAAAATATGTACAGAGTAACTTGTAAAATTGACGCAAAATAAAGTACTAGCTTTATTTTTTAACATGATTTATGCACTTTCCGTATCTATCGTTTTCCCACACCTATTGTTTGTTAAACCTGGTCCATCCATAAACAATGAATCGAGATTCCATTGTGGTCGTTTAGTATAGTAAGTACTGTCGATCTTAATATTTCAGGTATGTCACCCTTCTTGGAGATTATTGTATCCAGATTTAGTTTTACGTTAATATCTATATATGGTAAAGGATCAGTTGGTGTAATGACAGGTTTAGTGGTTATTTTTAAAAAATTTTCTAAACCTTCTTTCTTTATGTAATTTTTGAAAGTCTGTTGTGTTTTTAATTGTTGTATGCTGTCAGGAATACGAAACCATTTATTCCTGTGTTGATTACTTTTTAATTGGCAGGTTGTTAGTTATGCTCTGCATTGCAGCAATTGTTGTTATTTTAACGGCTACTGTTATTGTTCTTAATGACCTAGATTGTAATGTATCCAATTTAGCTTTAAGCTGGTTGTTTATTGTGATATTATCTCACTTCCACAGAGCAATTAGGCTTTATGTAGCTTTAGTACATGTCATTAAGGAGACCTATGGTTCCTACCCATTTGACACCTGCTACTCTTAACGAACAAGAAATAGTAACATATAATTTAAAATTAATGCAAAGCATATGAAGTATGCTTAAATTAAATCACACAACAAAAAACTGCATAAATTAAATTCACCCATATCTGAAAATGTTTACATAAATTTATAAACCAATGAATGAATACAAATTTATATAAATAACAAAAGTACATAGAATATATTAGTTATTGGATTATTGATAACATAAAAACTATAAGAGTAGTGATCTGTTTTTGCAGCTAACTGCCAAGTTATGTGCTGGCACTATAAGTGAGTGGCTCTGTTTGATTTTGTTTAGAGAGTATTCTCTCACCCTGAAAAGACAAATGCCAACTAATTTTAGGTGTCCAGAGAATATGGGTTCATATATGCCATCATTAATTCTTCTTGTTCTGGAAGACCTTGACAGTTGGCATGCTTCTCTAAAAATGCTCAAACACTGTCAATATGGGAACACAAGAAACTTTAAATGATCTTTATAAAACATGGAAGATGAATATTAAAATAAAAACAATATAGTAGTTCTGCCTTTTACCCCAAGTTTGGATATTAACATCAATCTGGCAGAAGAATGCACTTTTATTTATAAACCAAAACAACACATGAAATATACCTGGTCCTTAAGATTATACAAAAAAGTTAGGAAAGGCATACTGCTGTAGTGTTTGTGTTTTTACATGCTCTTAAAGCATTAGCTTAATTATTATGTTAGTTATGAGCCTGAGTTTTCTTGCATAGAATTGAAAAAAATGGTTTCCTCACCATCTTAAGTTAAAAAAAATCTGACTGAAAAGCAGTCATAATGTTATGTTTCTTCAAGAATAAATGCTGTCTGTGATTGTTGTCCACATCTAAAACATCTAACTTTGCTATCATATGCAGAGTAACAGGGAAAGTTTACGCTAGCCAATCACAGCACCAGTACATTTTTTGTAAAGGCATTATAATTCATGTACGTGCCTCATTTTTTACGTTTTCCTTTCCTGCGATTCCGAGCTGAATCAGGGCGTCCGCCTTCTCCAGGCTGATTGTATAGATTGTTCAGGAAGTCCTCAAGATCTGCCTCACTGAAACACACCAATAATGAGCTACAATATCAGCGAAGCCCCAACTTCTAGCAATAATCAAATCAAATTTCTGGCGTGTGCAGGTAAAATAGGAGAGGATTATCAGGTAGTTTGCTGAACAATTTTACAATAAATGTCCTAAGTGGCTGCTATTAACACATAAGAATGCAATAGACAAGATATTCCCTGAAAACTGGTGGCTACTGCAATTACTCGTCTACGAAATCTAAGAACCTTTCTCCACTTTACAAGGGACACTCAGAAAGTTACTTACTTTCTGTACTTATCACTACATCTTCTATCTCCTGAAAGCATTCAAGGTTTCATGAACTTCATTTATAAGTTTTTAAATTTACACCTTGTTTCAGGCACTTCTATTCCCATCTTCAGCTGTTTACTGACTGCTTAATAAGTTTAGGACTGTATTGTATAGTCATGGCTGGATATGAATAATGTCCCTGTTGACATCTATTGGCTGGAATAGGAATTTATTTAATTCATCCAAGGGTGAAATGTGAAAATTCATTCATTTATTTCTGTTTTTTAAAATGAAAATTTTTCTCATGCGGACAATACTACCGAAGTATGTGTTTCTTTTAACAAAATAGCTTCTTGCTTAATTTTATGATTGTGTTCCCAAAATTGTGCTGCTACTGTTGATTTACCAATTGTTTTAGACAGATATTTCTAAAATGCTCTTTCTTTCCAAATTTCTCTTAGATTATTCCTATGTACTTTAATTAAGAGCCTAGCTATTTTTATGTTGAATCCATTTTGTATTGCTAATTTTGTGACATAATCTTTGAAAATCCATTTAAGCATTTCTACGCTTTAAAAGATCAAAGAGAGTTGTAAAGACAGCAGATTCACATTATCACCCACAATATCATCACAGACTTTAGAATATTTTCATAGATAATGGAATTAAATCAGCAACACAAAATAGATGTAACATAAAAAGAACTAGATTTTTCACTAAAATACAGGATAACATCAGAGAAAATATCAGGCATGTACTATATACACTGCTCTGACTAATTTAAAATACATCGGAAAAACTTAATATAAATTTGGAAATCAGGAAGAAAGAACATTTTAGAAATATCTGCTTAATTCAGCAGTAGCAGCACATTTCTTTGAATGCAACCATGAAATTAAGCAAAAAGATATTTTGTTAAAAGAAACACATACAACAGTAGGTCCATAAGTTTCCAGCCTTGCCGATAAGGATTATCGCCTTCACAAAATTCATATCTGGTGTCATACCTTATCTGTTAAGTAAACAATTCCAGCTGTAACTTCTACTCCATTGTGTTTAGTTGTTCAGATAAGTTGAATAAAGAAGACTATGTGTAGAAGATTGTGACATGTTTAAAATGGAGTATCCAGCTATTATTAAGCTCTTCACAAAAGAATGACTTACTCCAAATGAAATTAAACAGCAACTGGACAGTGTATATGGGGAAGCATTCCCCTCATATTCTACCGTAAAAGAATGGGCCAAACTTTTTCAAATAGGTCAAGAAAGCATTGAAGATAAAGAGCATGCAAGTTGGCCCTTGGAGGTGTTTATTCCTGAAAACATCGCTCTAGTGAAACGAGAAATTATGGAAGACTGGCAGCTCTAAGTTACAGAAAAAGTAGCAAGGTTGAGCCTTTCTAAAACAACAGTCCTTCAATTATTCATGAACATTTAAACATGAATAAGGTTAATGCAAGATGGGTTCCTAGACTTCTTTCCTCAGTATAAAAACAGTAACTAGTCATCTGTTGTCAGGCATTTTTGGAGCTCTGCTGTGGCAATGAGAGAGAAGTTCTGCAAACCATTGTTACAGGAGATGAAACTATGATTCTCTGCTATGATCCCTTGTGTAAAAGAGAATCAGTGGAGCATAGTAAACCTGGCGAAGCACCGCCTCTAAAGGGCAAGATCACTCATGGTCACACTTTTTTTGAACTGTGAAGGAATACTCTTCATTGACTTCAAGCAGAGGAACACCACAGTAAATGGGAAGTACTATGCTGGCTTATTGCAGACTATGTGCTTCCATCAAAGAGAAAAGGTGAGGAAAGCTGAGTAGTGGTGCACGCCTTCTTCACGACAATGAGCAACAAGAGCTAGGCACACAGCTGTGAAGAAATGTGGCTTCAAGGAGATCAACCATCCACCCTATAGCTCAGATCTAGCTCTCAGTGACTATTTCCTCTTCTCTAAACTCAAGAAGGATTTTCGAGGAAGGAAATTTAAGTGTGATGAAGTGATGGATGCTGTTTATGCTCATTTTGGAAACAAGACTTCTGACTATTTGGGGGGGGGGGGGGTGATTGAATGTTAATTCAAAGATGTGAGAAGGGTATTGCAATATAGGATAACTATATTGAAAAGTGAAATATAGTTTTTCTCTTTATCATACCTATAAAATGATTAGGCCATAAACTTATGGACCTACCCTCATACATAAGTAGAACATACAGCATGGGGAAAATATTTCATTTTAAAAAATAAGAGATAAGTTGATGAATTTTGCCATTCCAGCTTTAGAAAAAGTTTAGTGAATTCCTATTCCAGCCAATAGATGTCAACAGGAAAGTGATTCAGATCCAGTCACAACCATACCAGACAGTACAAAACTTACCAAGCAGTCAGTAAGCATCCAAGGATGGAAACAATGGTTCCAGAAATATGTCCTAATTTAAAAACTTGTAAGTGAAGTTCAAGTAAAAATTCAAACACATGCAGTGTCGAAGATATCATTGCCTCATTGTCAATAGCTTCTAAACATATATATTTAAGCTTTATTTAAGGTTTGTTTGTGCTGTTTGCAAGTTACAGTTTAGATATAAAAAAGAATTTGATGTGTAATAAATTAAGTTGTATTTTTTTTTTTTTATATAACGGCCCCTGCTGAAAAAACGAGTTCAAATTCACTGGAAAATAGTAATGTTGACAAATGTACATATACTGTCAACTTCAAAATAAAACTCGTCCTGGTTTTCTGGAGCAGGAGTGTAAATGGAGAGCTGCTAATCTCACAAGTGGGTTATTTAAGGGTACTCTTTAACATCTTTGGTCATCAGCAACCCATTCAATGGGGGCATGAAACAGCTGATAAATTTTGCTATCAGGCCTCTTCTTTTAGGTTTGAGGTTCTTTTATGTCCTGTAAATCTGTGACACAGAACCAACAGCTTTACTTCTGTCCAAAAAGAAGCCATTCTTAGAATTTTTACACCCTAAAAATCCATTGACCCTAGCCAGATTTAAACCCACAACCTCAAGTCTACAAGGCAAGTATTGTTACACTAGACCATGAATGAATAGTGTTTAACGCCCGTTTTTGCTACAGAGGCACTACAGGCAATGGACACTGATGATACATGAGATGAAATGATATATTGGGGAAAGATTTATTTTTAAGGAAGGAATTGTTCCAGGCCTTTGCCATTTATGAGGACTGAGGAAAACCTGGAAAAAACCTCAGTCAGAGAGGATGGTCCTGGCGGTATTCAAACCCAGATTTCCTGCTCACGAGTCTGCACCTTAACGACCTTGGCCACCTGTGGCAGTGTTACACTAGACCAACAGCCACTGATTGTGCTCCATAGTAAAAGGTATCTGGAGTCTGCTACCTCACCTGATAGTCTCTGGATGTTCGTCTTATCTGCTTAAGCAAGGAAATACCTGCAGGCTCTGGAATCTGTTATATGTATAGCCTCATACTTGTATCTCCTTGTTTGTCTTGTCCCATATTCAGTAGAAAAGAAATGTGTTCTTTTACTTATATACATACAGTCATGTCATAAATACTGTTACAAATTTTTGAGGCAGACTCGCCACATTTGTAATAAAGCAAAGGGGTTGGCATTGAGACTTGAGCTCGGGAGAGAGTGAGTATTTTGCATGGAGTAGGATGATTACAAAAAGCATTTGACAGTAAGTGAGAAAATCAGCATCTGAGATTTTCATAGACCTCAAGAAACTGAAAATTAGCAGGTTCATTGAGACTGGGACTATTGGTGACTGCCAAAGATGCTCTGGCATCTGCTGACTCTACAGCAATGCTCATATTCAATGAAATCCTGATAGAAAACAAGTGATGGCTTATGGGCTTGATATTTAAAAATGACAATATCCTGAGTAGTGACCTAGGAATCACTCTACAACTTAAGCATCAGAGGAAAAGGCTTCTTCAGTGTTATGTAGGCAATGAGCACAGGGGAATTCTTTTTAGTGGTGAAGAAACCTTCATCTACCAAAATGATTTAGTTAATGCCTCAACCACAAAAGCAGTTTGAGACAAAGCTCCAAGAGTCCTCAGTGGTCATCATAATGCTTTTCACCATGGTAATGTGGAGCATGTCTTTTTGATGATTCACAAGCTGCATTTTTGTGTAAACAGCTGCCAAAGTGTGTAGAAATGTTGCACTGAAGCCTTTGAGCAGCAACAACTTGTACAGTAATGAATGCTGGAGTTGTTGGCATCTACCTACAAGGCAAAGAGCACCCAGAAGTGGATTTGGACTTCATATCATCAGCTGATTGGCCTTGCAGCAGTCCTAATTTGGACTATAAATTATAGACAGTCTTGAAGAAATGGTCAGCTAAAGCAGATGCTCCAATTGCAAATTTACAGCACTCCACGATGAAGGCAGTGGTAGATTTGTATTATAGACCATGCATTGGCAATTGTAGAGTGAGTGGTCATAGAGACTAAACACCGTACAAAGGACAGAAATGATCATTTTAAAAGTGATTGATACTTTGTGAGCAAAATTTATGTAAATATCTCTGTACACAGTATATTGAAATATAATTAAAACTATGCATTTCATTACAAAACTTAATAAAAGTATTTATAGTATACCAATGTATAAAAGTGAGTAATTTAAATTGCATAATCTGTATTCTTTGTATTAGATGATTTTTCCTTCATGTGACTGCTCCATTTGCAGTTGACCAAGCTTTGCGGTTCTTGTCTCGTTCTCATGCTTGAAAGCTGGCTAGGGAGCTGAATGGGAGATCAGTATGAGTTTAATCCTAGGATGCAATTGAAGGTTATGTCGGAATCCACACAGTGAAACTATCATGAATCTTGATTTGATCTAAAGTAAAACACTAAAAATCAGGTCAGCACATTACATGCCCAAAATTACTTTTAATAAGTTTAATTGTGAAACTTCAAAAGTGTTTTAATGTGTTGACATTTTTGTGTTTTACTTTAGATCAAATCAAGATTAACTCTAGGAATATACGGACAGTTTTTGTCTGTTTGATGTCAGTGTATTAATTACATTAATATGGCTCAATTCAGGTAATTTATCTCCAAAAGAGTATTAATTTATGATTTGTACATAATTACAGAATCAGCCATTGATGTAGAGAGATTGTTTCAAGAGAGATTTCCTGATATTCCACTTCCAAGTCAAAGTATGATTCATAGATTAGTAAATAAATTTTGAAATGAGAAGTATTCTTGATAAAAAGCATACACAGACTACAGTACTAACAGAAGATAAGTTAACCCTAATAAATTTTCTTTATGAATGAATCTTGGTTGCACCTAAGCAGGTAAGCTCATTCACAAAACAACCGATACTGATATTCAGTAAAATCTAATCTGCTTCATGAGGAACTACCACATGATCAAAAGATAGAAGCATGGTGCACTGTTACCAGCAAGAGAATAATAGGCCTATTAATTTTTAAGAAACAATTGATGGTAATTGGTATGTGCAGAATATTTGCAACCCTTTTTCCATGAGGGAACATAGGTTCGCAACTTTCCAACGGATTCTGCAATGGCACACACAGCTCATCTCTCATTGCATGCTATTTTCATGAAATATTCAATGATAGAGTCATCACTAATAATAACATATGCCTCCCTTGGTTCCCTGATTTATTGCCCTGTGATTATCTCTGGGTGACATTAAAGGAAAAAGTGTACAAGACAAATCTACACACATTAGATGAACTGAATAAAACATTTGTGAAGAAATTCCTTCCATTTCTCAGAGGGAACTGCAGAGAGTAATGATAATTTCATTAGCCAATGCCAGAAAAGTTTGGAAAATAAAGGGAGGCAGTTGCAGCATTTTCTTGCTTGATAATGGTGAGTAAATATACCTTTTCAGTAATTACATTACTGTACGACATCAAACTATACACTCCTTTGCCTTCACTTGTTTATATTAGGACATGCTTCTCAGATCATCTGTGTTCTTAGCAAATTGGCAATTGTTTCACAGTATTTTTTAGGGATGCATATTCTTCTCTGGAGTAGGTATGATGAAATTAAAGCTGATGCTTTCATTCTCAGAAGTGTCGAAGTTCATCAATCTGTCTCTGTATTCCCTACATTGCCTCTGTGCTGACTTCAATTACTTTGCTTTTTCCCCTATGTCCAAAAATGAGATGCCACTGCTTATTTCTCCATTTTTTTGTATTTAATGCTCCTGAAGTGTTCATACCATAATTTAACATAATGATCTGCTTCACTGTACAAGTTCTAACTGATACTTCAAGGTAATATCATTTAAGTATTATGCAACATTGCAGACTTTCTGAAGTCCATTTTCTGAGGTACCAGATTGAACTGACTAATCAACCATTACTCACAGAGCAGTCTCCCATTATTTCTTATATTGAATAAATCCAGTAGGAAACTACTGACAAACCAAAGACTTGTTGAGATTAGAAAATAATGATGATGATTATGGTTTAAAGGGCGCAAAATAGCTAAGGTCATTAGCACACAATCACTGTGCCAATGTTAAAATAAATAATCAATTTACACTAAAACTGTGCAGAAAACAGGCAGCATTAGCATGATGGACAATAAAATAAAATGCCAATTACAAACAACAAGGGTACTAAATTGCAACAATAAACAAAGACTGATAATAAATATTCAGGCAATAGCTGGAAAAATAACAGTCTTAAAAAGGGCTAAAGAAATTGTAACATATAAAATTATAAAAAAAAATCACACCATACTCTAAAAACCACAAACATGGATAAAACAGAGCACTCGCTCAACAGCAACCACACCATTTGCAAGTACTTCCTCAATAGAGGGCAAACCCAGAGAAAGTCTAAAAGCTGCTAGATGATGGCATTCAAATAAATGTGATGAATGTAAAGGAGTGGTCACAATTAGGACATGATGGAGCTGGTTCACCTTTAAAAAGATGACAGTGACTAAAATGGCAATGCCCAATCTGCAAACATGCTAAAAGAACTTCTTCGCAATGATCTACATGAGAACTTGAACAATTAAAAGGGGCTGATTTACATTCCCGAAGCTTATTATCATGATGTAAATTAATTCTTCTGCCAGCATGAGAGAGCACCTCCAGGTAAAAATTATTTAAAATTCCTGGAGTAAAAACATTGCTCAAATGCAGCAGGATATATAAGCGTGGATTTCGCTGGGACATCTGTGACCTCATTGCCTGGAATTTCCACATTATCAGGAACCCATAGCAGTGCTATGCTGACGCCAGCGTCAACTAGCGTAAACACTGCGTCCTGGATGTTCTGCACAAGAGGATGGAAGTTGTACAGATTGCAAAAAGACAAAAAGGCACTTTTGTCAGGGAATCAGAACAAGTGACAGTCCCCTAGCAGCTGTTCAGATACAAATAAAAACGCTCGATAAGTAGCATAAGTTTCGTCATAAAAATAGATGTCGCAGAACCAAAACCAAAAGTAAAACTACCTCCATTAAAAACAAAGTCACATCCAACCCCTGTTTCCAATTTCGGGCCGTCAGTATAAATAAAACTGCATCTGACAAATGAGAAGACTATCGTGCTAAAATGGCGACGAACAATAGGAGCTGCGGTCGAAGACTTAGGACAGCAAATAAGCCCAAGATGAATAAGGGCACTGCTAAAAGCCAAGGGGGAGAACAATCTTCCCCGGCTAAGAAAAAAGTAAATAACTTAACGTCCAAAGTCCTTAACAACTCCCGAAAACGAAAACTAGCAGGCTTAGGAGTAAGAGACATAGCAGCGTAAAATCTATCCAGCGACAAACTAAAAACGGCTTATTAGTGGGATGAAGAGTTTGACTAAGTAAAATGTCCCTTTGATAAGATAGAAAATGTTCTCTAGATTCCGCAAATAGGCTGGACACAGGACTTGTAGGGAATGCTCCAATGGCGACGGAATCCTAGGTGATGAATGGGGTTAAGGCGACGAAGAACTGAAGTCATAATCAAGTTTGGACCAGATTATACAATGGTAGGGACTTGAAAGAACCGTCCGGTCAGCTCCCCATGATGTGCCACTTAAAATCGTAAAATACAAAGAGAACCAACGTTGACACCTGCCTCTGAGTTGTGCTATATCGATGACCAGCACAATTTCATATCAGCACCAAGCCAAGGTACTTTACCTTCTGTGAAAGATAGAGCATCTGGGCCAAGGTGAGAGATGGAGAAGGCCACTCCATAGCGCCAGATATTCATGCAGACGGTCTTCTGAACCCGTGGTTAACACTCTAATCATAAAGGCGATCTAGACAGTATTGGAGGCTGCGTTCCAAAAGACAAGTGCGCTGAGACGAAAGAAGGTAAGAAAATCGTTGACGAACAACGACGATTTAATCCCTGGCGGTAAACACTCGGTGATGGAATTGTTAGCGATGGCAAATAGTGTGATACCAAGTACCGAGCCCTGAAATCCTTCGTTCTCCTGAATAAAACGAGATGATAAAACAGAACCCAGGCGTACATTAAAACCCCGGTTTTTCATAAACCCCTGAATAAAAAATGACATGCGACCCAATACGCCAAGCATGAAGCGTAGAGGAATACCGCTTCTCCAGTACGTATCCTAGAAGACAGCGATCGTTTGGCACTTCCGATCAAATCCGTCCACAATATGGGTGGAAAGAGACACCAGATGGTCGACTGATGACGTCGAAAACACTACTGGACGTTCGTCAAAAGCTTCTGCAACTCCAACCACGACATAAGCCGCCCATTAATCATGCGTTCCATTACCTTGCAAACGCAACTAGTGAGCGAAATCGGACGGTAACTGGAAGGAAGGTGTGGGTCCTTTCCAGATTTGGGTATAGGAATGACGGGTGCCACACGCCAAGCGCTCGGATACATGCCATCACACCAAATAAGATTAAAAATCTGGAGTAAGAAGACCTTGCCCTCCGCTGATAAATGCTGCAAGATAGCAACATGAATACCATCTGGCCCCGGAGCACAATGCCAAGAGGTAGAAAGCGCATGCTCCAATTCCTTAGATATACATGGAACATTACAGTACTCCTGATTGTGGAGGCAAAGGAGAATCCGCTCGACTCAACCTGCACCTTAATTGTGCGAAACGCTGGAGTATACTTAGCGGAGCTCGAAACATCAGCGAAAGTGCGCCCCAATGTATTGGCAATATCTATAGGAGTAGCAACTACACGGTGTTGTACCTTGAGACCGGGAATGGGCGAAAACCAGATTTACCCGCAACGCGGCGAAGCCTATCCCAGATAACAGACTAAGGCGTTGAACGGCTAAAAGATGAGGCGAAAGCAATCCAAGACGCCCTTTTGCTATCCTTAATTGCACGACGGAATTTGGTGCGCAGCTGTTTATAGCGAATCACATTTGCTGACGTAGGGTGGCGATGAAAAACTCGCAAAGGACCTCCGCGTGCACGCAATGCGTCCCGGCATTCATCGGTCCACCAAGGAACCGGAAAGCGTCTGGGGTGGGAAGAAGACCGGGGAATATGTAATGAGATATTGTCAATAGACAGAAAGGCACACCCAGAAAAGATGACCAAAGAACGGAAGAGATTCCAATTCCCTTTGCCAATAAGCCACTTTGGCGCGCGGTGAGAATGTACGTGGGAAGATATGGTATGAATCTGACACGGAAAATGGTCATTGGAGTACAAATCAGAGAGAATGTTCCAGGTAAAGTGTACAAAAAGAGAGGCAGAACAGAAAGATACATCCAAATGTGAGAATCTGTATGTACTATCAGAAAGAAAAGTTGGCTCACCGGTATTGAGCAGAGTAAGACTGTGGTGATCTAAGAAGTCCGTTACCATGTTAATCCTTGCACACTCCGTGATAGAACCCCAGGGCATGGTGCGCATTAAAGCTCCCCAAAAGTAGGAAAGGGGGTAGTAGCTGGGATAGAAGATGATCCAGATCAACCGCTGGATAGTAGCAGAGGGAGGTATGTAAATATTGCAAGCAGTAAAACTAAGGCCATAAAAATAAACAGTAGCTGCTGCAGCCTGTATAGGAGACTGTGGAGAACTGCATACGCCATCTCAGATTAACATTAAAACTCGGCCATGCGCAGGAGTACCATCTTCGGGAGGAAGATCGAATCTCACCGAAGAGTAACCGCGAAAATTGAACTAATCCTGTGTCGAAGTTTGGTCTTTTGGAGACACAAAAATGGAGAGTTAGTCGACCGTAAAAGCAACTCCAGTTCTGGTCTTCGACTACGGATTACACGTAAGGACAGCCATTGTTAATGTCTGGAATAGAGAAATTGACCATCTTACTTTTTATTCGGAACAGGGCCTTTCTTAAGACGCGTAAGGTCTGGAGCAGCAGGCTTGTCCTGCTCCCTAACATTCTCAGAGGGAGGGCTCTCCCGCTTAGAGGAGTCACCGATTCCTACACCTGGAACCGGTTGGAAGTGCAGAGAGGCGGTGAGGTGACGCCTACCGGGCTTGCTCTCAGAACCATCTTTGGAGCTCTATCTCCCAGGAGGTGAGGGACTTTTGATTCTTCTTAGTCTTACCTTCACTAGTGGACGATTTTAAAAAGTCAGTCCTCGCATAGGCCATCTTAAATTTGATGGGATCAGCGGCAAAAATAACTGGTTTGGCTACTACAGTACAGCGCTTAGTGGTCAGGCGCTGTAGAAGCTTTAGAGAACTCCAGGTTAACGTTTGCATGCTACAGTCACGTTTCGATATCGCGGTTGCACTGTAGATACAGCGGCTTGACGCGTTTCGGGGCCTCAGAGAAAGAACGTTTCTCTTTAACCCGGATTTCCTGTATGGAACGCTCCTTGCAATATCGAGGGCATTCTCGGGATGTCGCCGGATGAGAACCACGGCAGTTCACACTTAAAGGAGTGGATAAACACACTCCTCATGGCTTTCTAGTGCACATGTATAACAAACCGATACACTCTTACAGGTCAAAACGTTGACACTGGAAACATCACAGGGGGCTGGGAACATAAGACGAATTTTTTTGAATGATTTATTTATAGACGCTCTTTAACAGCTCAGGTCATCAGCGTCCCATTCAACTCAGGGCGTGAAACGGCCGACAAATTTTGCTCAGAGGCCTCTCTTTCAGGCTTGAGGTTCTTTATCGTGCCGTAAATGTACGACACGGGACCCACGGCTTTACTTCCCTTCCGAAGGAAGCCATACTTAGGATTTTTACGCCCCGAAAAAATCCATCGGTCCTGGCCGGGTTCGAACCCGCGATCTTGGGTTTAGGAGGCAAGTATGGTAACCACTATACCACCAGGACCGACGGAACATAAGACGGACCGCTATAACCTCATACCCTGCCCCGATCTTCTGCGCCAACTCAACCCTATTAAAGGTTAGGAAAAGAGTGGTGTTGCATGCACTCGATAAACTAAGGCAACATTTTTTCCTGCTAGCCCTGAATTTCTGCATCTGTTATGCTCCTCGAGCACAGATGTGATAATGGCTCCTCAGGATGTATTAAGGCTGCAATGAGTCTCAACAGGATCTGGTAACTAATAGGAACCATTGCATCCAAACCTTTCTGGATTAAAAAAAGGATTCACATTGGTAAAGGACTGATCTTCCTCAGTTCTACTAACAACCAGGAAATGAGTGAAGGACACCTCAGCTACCTCTCTTACGTTTTGTATTTAGGTGAAGATTTTCATGCACCACAACAAATTCATCCTCCACCATTACAACTGTCTCTGATGGCAGACTGCTTCCTGGGTGCCACCCCGGTTCAGATGACTTGTCCTGGCTTGAACAAAATCACCTCAGAGTCACCTTCTGGGGTACAGAAAGAGGGACGCAATTGCCTTCAGAAAGTTTACAGCTTGTGCAATAGTCCCTCCCTGGGCCTGCCTTTACCAGGGGATATGCTCCCATTCTACATGATTACCCAGTCACTTTTTACAGTGTCAAATACAGGAGCATTCATCAGACTAAGAACAGGTAAGTATGGGTAATAAAAATTAAAATACAGGCGAAATATAAAAGGGTCACACATGCTGAGCATGGACTGGTGGGAGCAGTTTGGGTACCTTGAAGTCGCTACACCCCATACCCAAAAGTGGGCCCGTGAGGGATCAGATTAGCAAGAATCCTAGATGTTAGACAGGAGGTACTCTAGTTATGTGTTATTTTATTTTGCATTGTTTCATGAATTGGAATAAGAATAATTATTAAATAAAAATTGTTAATTGGAACTTGTACAGTGAAGCTAATCAAATAATTACGATCATTGTATGATTTAGTCGAACTACACACTCTTTACTTGTCTATAATATGTAGTACTAGTTTCACCAATCCTTGGTTCACATCCTCAGCTACCCGTCGACTCTCCTGAGGGTTCATAAAAGTAGTACTAAATATTATAAACAAGTAAGTGCATCAATATGAGTGTGTAGTTCCACTCAATTAGACAATGACTTTAATGATAAGAATAATTAAGTTTATTTATAATTTCACAAGAAAGCTTACTGTAACAAACAAATTGTATTTGAGGGGATCACACAGGTGAAGACCTCTTGTACTTATGTGTCTTAGTATATAAATCAATATATTCATTTAAATAAAGCTGACAAGTAGGTTAGACGTTCAAGGTGTTTCCTTCTTAGAAGATATACAATTGGAGATCTTGTTAACAGAAACAAATTTACAAAGCTAAAAATACGAAGTGTACTAGAAGGAAATAATAAAATTTTGTGTACTAAGCCTGTAAAAAGTTTTCACAGTTTCAAATTGCTCAGTTTGGAAAGGAAGCAAAGTCGTGGGTTGAAGATTTGTAGATTTACAGCATATAAAAAAAACCTATGTCTGAAAGAAGAGGCCTCTGAGCAAAATTTATCAGCCATTTCACGCCCTGAATTGAATGAGATATTGATGACCTGAGTTGTAAAAGAGTGTCTGTAAATAAATCAAATCAACAACAAAACTGCTCAGTAATTTCATTTTTCTTTGGGGTCCACTATAAAACAGAAGTGACAAAACTTCTCATGATCAATTATATTGATTGAAGAAGAGCTTGAAAATAGATACTAAAGTACTTAAAATGTTTGTGCCACTCCTATCCAATATGCTTTTAAAGCACTCTTGCCTTTTAGAGCTATTCTCAAGATAGTAAAATAACCACATTTCTTCTGAGTCAAACTATTTAAATGCACTCTTTTTGGCTTCATTTACTGGAGATTTACTCAGGACATATTTTATGGATCTCATCTACATCCTCAGCTGTTAAATAACTTTTGATCATTTGTTGCATTGGCAGGTGTATAAGTTGACTTCAGTATTCTTGTGATTAACTTGAATAAACAGCTGTCTAAATATGGCATGTCAAAATCCAATGCTCGTGCTTTTTTATATAAATCCTTTTCTATTTTTGGAATTTTTAAAATTTTTGTTAAATCATCTCTTTGTTGAACCCATGACTTAGTGGTTTCTATTGTGTTTGGATATTCTTCTCATATTCTTCTTTGTTCAGTGATATATTAACTAGTCTGTACATCATGCTGTTGAATGCTGCTTCTTTATGTGATCTAGGATTGAAACCATGGGCTTTGATATAATTGTTTGTATGCATGTCCTTTCTGTAGATGCTGAATTCAAGTTTATTATTACATTTTATCTTCAGATCTAAAATTGGCAACATATTTTTGGTTTCAATTTCTACAGTGAACTTTATTATAGGTTAAGTTTTAAAGCATCTTACACATATTTTTTGTTTATTATGGCGAACACACCATCTACATATCTGTACCAAATTTTAAAAATGTGCCTTCATGATATGCATCTCAAAATAGCTCATGAATAGATTGGCTAGGAAAGGTAATAATGGAATGCCCATTACTAACTTCGTTTTTTTTTTACATTTTTTTTGTCAAATACAAAAAATGATTCATTTAAGCACATCTTAGTTATTTATTCTTTGTGTGTATTTGATGTGTATTTCTGTTTGATTTGTTGATTATAACCATTTTTTTAAAAATCTAATAATTTATTTTGTGGTATGCTGGGAAATAAGGCCTTGATATCAAAAGAAACAATGAGTCAAAGGAATTAAACACATGGGAAAGGATTTATATAAAAAAAATGAGCAAAACTTAATGAATTTCGACATCACAGAAGCAGACAGCTCCTTTTTTTTAAGTTTATCACAAGACCACCAGAGTCAATCCAGACATCTACCAACGCAACTTCAATGAATGATCCAACAGTTGTTTAATAGCTGAGGATGTGGATGAGGGTCCACCAAACATGTCCTGAGCAAATTTCCAATAAGCGAAGCCAAAAAGAGTGTGTATAAATATTTTGACTCAGAAGAGATTGTTAATACATGTTTAACTGTGTAGAATTCCAAATTTAATTAATATGAAACTCTAATTTAATTGGGAACTGGAGAGTTGCTTTCTGAGCAGAAATGATTAAGACCCAAAAGATTAATACACATACGAATACTGCTTCACAATTTTGGCAATAATTTTTATTGCACCAAACTTTGCAGGCATTAACAGCAGGTGTATGCCATAGGTGATTCTTAAGTGTTGCCAGTTACTGTATCCAAATCCATGTCCTATAAGTACACATTTCAAGAGGAGTTCTCAAAATTAGGTTAAAAATGTATATCAATCTGCAAAATATAATTAATAAAAATAATACTTAAAATTATAATAGCAAAATATTTGTAGTTTTTAAAAGCAGGAATTTTCACAGTGAAATACAGTCTAATTTTGAAATTTTTTATGAAGAAATCCCTCAAGTTTCACAGATTTGTCCACTTACATGCTTTCAAGGCTGTTGCCTTCATCATTAGAATGGTTCCATCTTCCCAGCATTGTATTAAGATGTTGCTCTGTAGATTTTATGAATTTAGGGATGAGGTTACTGTTTGAAAGATCAAAATTAACTACATTTTTTGTTTTTAATTAACATCACTGTATGTTCCAACTAACATATTAAGTTAATAAATTTTCTTTAAATTAAAATATAAATTTTCTTTGTTTTTGTTTATGAATACATTTTCCCACATGTGTACAAAAGTATGGAATCAAAGAAATGCTACACATCTATGGTGAAAAGTGCCTATTATGCCAAACTGTTTACAATTGGATGTAGAAGTTCTTTGAAGGTACAGACATATATTAAAGGTGAACACCATGGAGATTACCACAGAGGCAAATATGCAATAGCTTGAAGACTTAATCTGAGCAGACAGAAGGATAGCTATAGACACTATAGCTGCTGCTATTGCTTGTCATATGGCTTGGCCTATCTAATAATGCATGACAAGTTAAGTTTTCACAAAGTCTGTATACGACAGTTATCGCAATGCTGACTCATCACAAAATGCAAAGATGTGTCTGGTATTACAGCATCATAATGGACACAATATGCTAACCCAAATTGTCACATGTGATGAGTCTTGGGTTCACTATTACTAGCCTAAGACAACACGTGCCTCAATACAATGGAAACATCCTGCGTCACCTGCAGAAAAAAAAGTTCAAAGTGGCACCATCTCAGGGAAAGTGATGCTCACAGTCTTCTGGGATCACAAAGCCATAATGCTCACTACATTCCAGTCTCAAGGATAACTCCTAATGTAACATCCTCAGGAAACTTCAACAGAAGCAACCAGGACTCCTCACCAAAGGCATATTGTTCTTGCATGTCCTCATACTATCAACAAGACAAATGAGATACTTCCCTAGAGTATCCTCCATATTTGCCCTGAACTTCCATTTGTTTCTCCTAAACGTTATCTTGATAATGAAACTGTAGAAAGGGAAGTCATCACCCAAAGAATTTTATCCTGCTGGATTCAAGGGGCTTTTAAAATGATGTGCCTCGATGTACAGGCAGATTATGTTGAGAAATAAAAATATTTTTTGAACCAGTACTCTTATTTGTTTAAATTCTATATCCATTTGTAACTTACTTAATGACTTATCCTTCTATATTGAGATATATCTAAAAGCAGCAGTTAGAGAGCATTTAGTTCAGTCAGTACTGTCTGGGTGTTATTTGTAACACAGTCACTTGAGGCTTCTCCTTCCACCTAATTTAAGAGAGTTACAATAACCTTCAAAGATATTAACAGACTAAAAAACTCATCCTGCAGTCAATAAAAGAAATACAAAGACAAGTGGGCTTAGAGATTAGTTAACTGAGCGTTTTACCTTCCTGCATCAACACTTTAAGACCGAGGAAAATTTCTTCTCTATAGATGTCAACAAAGGCCAAAAATAATGCAGGAAAGATTTAGCATTTCAGCATGAGTTAGATATTGTAATAGGTGACAAGATCCAGAATTCCCTCTGACCAAAGTGAAGCATGGATGCTTCTTCTGAACAAGCAGCAATGTAGTCAAAGTCTACAGGACAGTTATTTTAAATGCTCTCAAAAATCAGAATAGTCAATCACAATGTCTCTACTAACATGGTTGTTTGCAAAAGCAGCAAAAACTTAGCCTCCAGTTGGCACCATGTGGCATTTTCTTGTTCCCAAATGTGAAGAGCAGCTAAGTGTAATGTCTCCCTTTAGTATTGGTGACATCAGATGCAACAGTTTAAAATGATACACTCTGGGTAACTTATTTACACACTTCACTTACTATGTTTTTCTAAGTTGGCATTGTAAGTGAAGTGTGTAAATAAGTTATTCATAGTGTATCATTTTAAATATAATAGTTTCACTGTAAACAGCTTCAAATATTATACATATAAGATGCAGCAGTGTTTGCCATTCAAGGGGACTGAGAAAAACCTGGAAAAAACCTCTTTCAGGGAGGACAATGCTGCTGAGAATCAAACCCCCGGCATTCTGCTCACAAGTCTGTGTGGTGGAGTAAATGATGAACAAAGTTTTCATCCCCTGTCTTGATGGTAAGGAGTGAGTTGACAAAAAACCCATATTTTATGGGATCCGAAGTCTTCACAGCAATTCCATGGGCTACCTCACAACCCTGGATCAGTATATTCACTTTGGCCTTATCATCCATTGTGGCAGTTGAGGGATGACTGGGTCAAACTTCTTCAAAAATGTTTAAGGAAGTCAAAATCCACACAGTGAAACTATTGTGAATCTTATTTTGATTTAAAGTAAAACACTAAAAATCACATCATCACATTAAAACTTTCTTGAAGTTGCAAGGAATTTCCCTCGTGAAACATATCCCAAAATTACTTTTAATAAGGGTGTTTGTGAAACTTCAAGAGTGTTTTAATGTGATGACATGATTTTTAGTGTTTTACTTTAATCAAAATAAGATTCTTCAAAAATACTTACTCATTGAACAGGTTGCACTACTTTTGGACCATCTGCACAGACATTACAGTATCCCCCCCCCCACACATAGCAATTGATGTCAGTGGTTGCCAAATCACTGACACCAGGTCTCCAATACATGTGCACCTGGTGCAAACCCACTGTTTCCTGCCCTTCTGCTGTTTGCATGATGAATTCTATAGCACTAGGAGTCATGTGCACAACAGTATGGAATTTTTCTGTAATAACTTTTATATCCCAAATGAACTTTTATTTTGAACAGCTCTTATATTCAGCTTAACAACTGGTAAATCACAATTTATGTTTATCATACATTAGCAGCCAACTCACCTGTTTGAGTCCGGAGGACTGCGATGAGCTGTTCTGTGCCTCCCATGTGACTGCTGTTGTGACTGTTTGCCAAGCACAATCCTATACTGCACAGTATGTGTGTTCGCACGAAGATGGCGCAGATTGTCAGCCTGGCATGCAGCCCACTCTGTAATGTCATACACTCCACCATCCATGCATGCATAGTAATGCCACAGGAAACCAAACATAGAGCTCTCTGCCCATATGTCTCCCTGCAACAATGGAACTCATTTTCTCAGAAACATTTTCCATTTAGCATAAATATCTGTCATCTGCCATAGTCAGTACTGGTTACTGAACATAAAGCATGCCTTATGCTAAGACAATTTACATTTGAGGCTTGTCAATAATTGTATTGTAAGAAAAGCAAACAATTTTGTACAACACTGTTTTGACATGAAACCTAAATCCATTGTTCCTGGATGCATCATTTTCCTGGATCCATTGTTCTCAGACATACTCTTATTATAAACCATAGGAATAAAACCTGCATTGTTGCTTGAAGTATTGTTTTTCCTGCAATGATCAAATATTTTTTTATTTTACATAATTTGTATTCTCGATCATTTTTTTAAATCAGGAACAAACAAAGCCACAAATAAACTCTTTGCTCTTTTCCATTGTATACTCTTGCAGTATGTATGCAGTGCACAAAGAAAGCTAAGTTTGTCACCAAAATCATGGCATGCCTCATGAAGCACATGAGGATACTTAATAAAAGACCTAAAGGATATTTTATATCATGAGAATCTCTGACCAGGAGGGCTTGACTCCTCCTCCATATTTTGATATTTTAAAATTAATATAGCAGCATATTTCTGCAGTTTTCTTTCATTTTAGTCAATAGGCAGGCTCTCCTCCCAATTTTAACTTACCAGAGATGTACATGTTTTAACCCCTTTTCCTGTCCATCATTTTCCCACATTTATAATTTTCTTTTGCTTAACTTGCACAAAATGATGCAGCAAGGTTGCCAGTATATCTCTACAAACTCCTGCACACTATAAAAACAATGCATATATAAATTTGCTTAAATTATTTTGAAACAACTAGAAGGAAGTGGTATGTTTAAATAAATCTGACAATTCAGTGGATAAAATATTTTAAAATGCTAAAAACATTTCTGTGACTTTACTTCTAATGAACATGGAAGCACTCTGACTTAAAAATAATTAAAATACTGGTACAATGATAAAACACTCTTAACATTTTACTCTTAAAATTAAAAAATTCAAGACATGTTTCGTGAGACCTTTGCTCACATTGTCAACTGTTAAATGACTGGTACATGGTGGACCATATTAGGTTTGAATAGATAGGTGATTGTGGTGAATTTGGTGGTCTGTTGATAAACTTGTACAAAATATTGTCTGCTTCTAGAATCCAATAAAACGATGATTTATCCGGGCTTCTTGGCCGTGGTCTAGAGGTAACACTAGTACCTGACGTTTCGCCCGTCACTCCGTCGGGCATCTTCAGAGGTAGACTCATGACTGACAAAACTCAAGAGTGGCGTTCTAGAGAACGCACCGTCAATATATAGGGGAGCGAGTACCTCCCCACATCCCTATCATTGGCCCGCCTCTCCGCCAATCATGGTGCGGCTAGGGTCCCCTCCTACTGTACGTCCGTCCTGGCTTCTTATTGGCTTGATCCTGGTGTTCTCCAAGACCAGCATCCATGCTTTGTGAATTCGTGTAGCCTCTTCTTTTTTATTGAAATTGTCCTTGTGCTTAAAAATCTCAATGGCCTCACGGTACAACCTCGAATAATATGGGGCTGTATTGTCGAGAATATCCGTCTCCCCGAACAGGATATCGTGGCCCGCCAACATAGCATGTTCCGCCACCGCCGATTTTTCAGTTTGACCAAGTCGACAGTTGCCTCGATGTTCCTTTATCCGTGTACGTACACTCTGTTTTGTGGTGAAGAAGTGGTAAAGTGTACATTGCTAACATCGAGTCTGCTATTCGAGGGCTCCCGGTAGCAGAAGCGGAGGAAGTTCGCACGGAAGCCGCGCGTATTCTACGCCGCGCCACACAACCTAAGCAGAACGTGACAAGGCAGGAGAGGAGTGCGTTGAAGACTTTAAACATGGATACTTCTATTATCATTTTGGATGCCGATAAGGGAAATGCGACGGTTGTGATGGACGCAGAGGAATACAGACATAAGATGGGACAGCTCTTGGAACCTGAGACTTATAAAGTCCTACAGAGGGATCCAACCAGTAAAATTCTAAGGATGACGAATCTATTAATAAAGAAATCATCGCTAATGCAAGAGGTGCAAAGGACCATGGTTATCAGTGAAGCCGTTGCACCGCGGTTATACGGTTTGCCCAAGATTCATAAGGATTCGACGCCATTGCGTCCCATAGTCAGTACCATAGATTCACCAACCTATTGTTTGTCCAAGCATTTGGCTCAAATGCTGCAACCGTATGTGGGCAACACGGAGACCCATATAAGGAACTCTGCACACTTTATAGAAAAACTTAAGGACATCAGGTTGGACCCACAGGATCAACTTATAAGTTTCGACATAACCTCACTTTTCACTAGGGTGCCATTGGAAGACACATTGGTACGCATTGCGGAAATCTTTCCGGCTGACATCACGGAACTGTTTCGTCACTGCCTTACCACGAGCTATTTTAGTTGGGGTGGCAAGTTTTACGAACAGAAAGATGGAGTGGCTATGGGTAGTCCACTGAGCCCACCGATTGCTAACTTTTACATGCAGTATTTCGAGAAAAAGGCCTTGGAGTCAGCCCCGTACAAACCTAAGGTTTGGTGGAGGTATGTTGATGATACTCTTGTTATCTGGCCACATGGCGAGGGGGAATTACAAGGGTTTCTGGACCACCTAAACAGTGTCAATGAGAGGATCCAGTTCACCATGGAAAGGGAGAAGGATGGTTGCATTGCGTTCCTGGATGTGTTGGTTAACAAAAAGCCAAATGGGACATTGGGCCACACTGTATATAGGAAACCAACCCACACGGACCGGTACTTACAAAAAACGTCAAATCATCATCCACGCCAGAAGAGGGGGATCATCAAGACCTTGGCAGTACGGGCAAAACGCATCTGCGAACCGGGGACCTTGGAACAAGAAATGAAACATCTGAAGGTCACACTGCAAGCTAATGGATATGGTTATGGAGAAATCAACCGGGCATTACATCCCAATAAAAAATGAGTTCGCACGGAGAACCCGAAAACTCAGAATTCAGCTTGCTTACCGTACATCAACAAGGTCACAGACAGAATAGGGAAACTATTGGGGAAATTTAATATACGTACTTTATATAAGCCTACCAAAAAGTTGAGATATCTTCTTCGATCAGTGAAAGACAAGCGGGACCCCCTTTGTTCAAGAGGCGTTTACCGCATTCCGTGCAGTTGTGGTAAAGTGTACATTGGGACCACAAAACGGAGTGTACGTACACGGATAAAGGAACATCGAGGCAACTGTCGACTTGGTCAAACTGAAAAATCGGCGGTGGCGGAACATGCTATGTTGGCGGGCCACGATATCCTGTTCGGGGAGACGGATATTCTCGACAATACAGCCCCATATTATTCGAGGTTGTACCGTGAGGCCATTGAGATTTTTAAGCACAAGGACAATTTCAATAAAAAAGAAGAGGCTACACGAATTCACAAAGCATGGATGCCGGTCTTGGAGAACACCAGGATCAAGCCAATAAGAAGCCAGGACGGACGTACAGTAGGAGGGGACCCTAGCCGCACCATGATTGGCGGAGAGGCGGGCCAATGATAGGGATGTGGGGAGGTACTCGCTCCCCTATATATTGACGGTGCGTTCTCTAGAACGCCACTCTTGAGTTTTGTCAGTCATGAGTCTACCTCTGAAGATGCCCGACGGAGTGACGGGCGAAACGTCAGGTACTAGTGTTACCTCTAGACCACGGCCAAGAAGCCCGGATAAATCATCGTTTTATTGGATTGACGCCGGCCGTGAAAGCCTAAGTTTGCTTCTAGAATGTTGAAATTTATGAGTTTTTCTTCATATTTCTTTATGAAAATCTTTTCCCCTATGTCAAGTTCCTTGGGATGTTGAACAGCTTTAATAAAGTGATGTCTCTTTCTATTTCATGATTTTCACTCCAGAAATGTGCTGCTATAGCTGATTTTTCTATCTGTTTATAATGGATGTTTTTCCAGTGATCCTTCAATCTGATGCCTATATTTCTCTTGGTCTTGCCTATGTATATTTTTTCACATTCTTTACAATTGATCTGATATATACCTGATGTTTATTCTTTGAGTTTGGAATCTGCTTTATTTAACTTCAATAATTTTCCAACACTGTATCTGTTCTGAAATGCCAATGTAATGTATTCCTTGTAAACTTACAAGAAGTTAGGAACAGTTGAGTTTGTTAAATATACAAATAAGTCAGTATTAGGTGACACTAAACTTCACTAACTGATTATCATATCAGTTAGTGAAGTTTAGTCACCTAATACCGACTCTGTGTGTGTGTGTGTGCGTGCGTGCGTGCGTGTGCGTGTGTGCGTGCGTGTGTGCGTGTGTGTAATGTTGTTGTTTGAGAATTTTTTGAAATTTACTATTGACTTGTAGGTGGTAAGTGAATATTTTGTAAGCTTTTTCTTTTGATAAGATAGTCAAACTTTTGTTCCTTTTGTTTTGGGAATCTTTTAATTTTGTGATCAATATCAACTGTTTTTGAACCCATTAGAAATGGCTGTTCCTATTATATGTAGGTATTCTTTTCTTTTTTAAGTGGTACATTAACTAATCTGTATACCATGCTGTTGAAAACTGCTTCTTTATGAGGTCTTGGGTTAAAACCATGGGCTTTAATATAATTGCCAGTGTGTGTATTCTTTCTGTAACTGCCAAATGCAAATTTGTTCTTACTTTTTATTATCTTAAGTCCAGAAATGGTAATATGTTATTTGTTTCAATTTCTATAGTAAATTTAGCTGTGGGTTCCTGTAAGTTTAATAATTTTAGAGCATCTTCTACCACTTTCTTGGTACAATTGCAATATCATCTACATATCTATACCAGATCTTAAAAATTTCTGGGAAAGCCTTAGTGATGTGCTTCTCAAAATAGTTCATGAATAAGTCAATTAGGAAAGGTGATAATGATACAGATATGGAGGCAATGTATTCGCCATTATAAACAAAAAGCACGAGGATAATGCACTAATACTTTTAAAACCTGCAAGAGCCTACAATTAAGAAGTTCACTGTTGAAACAGAAACAGACAATATGTTGCCATTTTTGGATCTGAAGATAATAAAATGTAATCAACTAGAATTTGGCATCTACAGAAAGGACACACATACAGACAATTATATCAAAGCCCATGTTTTCAATCCAAGATCATATAAGGAAGCAGCCCGGCCAGGACTGATGGATTTTTCCGGGGCGTATGGCTTCCTTTGGAAGGGAAGTAAAGCCGTGGGTCCCGTGTCGTACATTTACGGCACGATAAAGAACCTCAAGCCCAAAAGAGAGGCCTCTGAGCAAAATTAGTCGGCCGTTTTGCGCCCTGAGTTGAATGGGACGCTGATGACCTGAGATGTTAAAAGAGCATCAAAAAAAAAAAAAAAAGGAAGGAAGGAAGCAGTGTTTAACAGCATGACATACAAACTAATAAATTTAACACTGAACAAAGAAAAATTTATTTGAATGCTAAGAAAATACAAATTATAAGGGACCTCCATCAATCTGACCCAGGCCTACAAAGAAGAATACAAGAAAATATCTACACATAATAGAAGTAGTCAAATCCAATGGGTTCTGCAAACAAATGATTATAAAAAAAAATTAAAAGATTTCAGAAACAAAAAGGAATTAAACCAATCACAACTGGGAAAAAACATTTAAAAGTTCACTTCCCACCTGTCAGCTAATATGAAATTTCAAAAAAAATTTCAAGCAGTATAAAATCATCTTTGCACTTCAAACCGATACAGTGTAAAAAATGTATTGTAATTAAACAAAACAGATTTCAGGCCCAAAGAGAAAAAATTTGGCATTTACCAGATTAACTGTAAGGACAATGGAAAAAAATCTACGTAGGAAAGACAAAGAAAAATATAAATATTGTACTTATGAAGCTGTTCACAATGGAGTGGCAATATAACCTTAACTTATGTATTCACTTTACACTATACTCCATTCACTTACACAAAAGTAAGACGCGTTTCGGGAGAATCCCTCCCATCTTCAGTTGCTCACTGAACCGCCATTACTCAAAACCATGGCTGGACAAACAGATGTTCCTGTGGTGGCCTCTGATGGTTGAAGTAGGAAGTTGCTGAGCTCATCCATGGGAGGAAACTCGAAATTCATTAGGTTTTCTCAATATATTTTAATATGAAAATTTTTTCCCTAGTGGATAACTCCAATGGGCTGTGAAGATGTTTCAGCAGTTTTATTCCTGGTTTTATTTCATGGTTTTTGGTCCAAAAGTGAGCTGCTACTGCTGATTTATCCACCTGTTTAAACTGAATATTTCTAAAATGTTCTTTCTTCCAAATTTCCAAATTTCTTTTTGTTTTGCCTGTGTAGCTCTGTCCACAATCTGCACATTTTATTTCGTAAATTTCTGATTTCTGTTCTGGTGGTATGGAGTCTTTTACTGTGCAACCTAATAAATTCTTGATGTTATATAAGAAAAATATATTCATTAGGTTAACAGAACATTGGAGAAACATTCGTTACAAACAAGTAGATAAATCAGCTGTAGCAGCACATTTTTGGAATGAGAACCATGAAATAGAAAAAGGCACCAAGTTATTAAAAACTGTTCAACAACCAAAGGAATGAAACATATGGGAAAGGATTTATATAAAAAAATATAAGCAAAAACTTATGAATTTCGACATCCCAGAAGCAGACAGCACTTTAAATCAAATAAGTGTACTTACGAAGCTGTTGACAATGGAGTGGTATATATATAAACAATGTATACAGTTTTTTTCACACTAACTCCATTCACTTACATAAATTTGGAACATATGTTTCGGGAGCGATCCCTCCCATCTTCAGCCTGTTGACAAACTGTCGTTAAACGTGGCGGTTGGGTCTCTTGATGTTCTTGTGGCGGCATCTGTTGGTATTATTAGGAATTTGCTGAGTTCATCCAATGGAGGGATATCGAAATTCATCAAATTATCCTTATTTTTTGTAATGAAAATGTTTTCCCAAGTGGAAAGTTCTATTGTATTATGAAGTTGTTTAAGTAGTTTTATCTCTGATTTAATTTCATGATTTTTATTCCAAAAGTGCGCTGCTATTGCTGATTTATCAATTTGTTTTAAGCGAATATTTCTGAAGTGTTCTTTTTTCCGGATTCCCAAATTCCTCTTCGTTTTTCCAATGTATTTTTTGTCGCACTCTGCACATTCTATTTCATAAATACCTGACTTTTGTTCTGTTGGCATGTAGTCCTTTAATCTGCAACCTAATAAGTTCTTTATATTAAAATTGTTCTTTGGGGCTAACATAATTCCTTGTTCTTTGAATATCTTTTTGAACTTATTGTGATAAATTGGATGGTATGTGAAACTTTTGAATTTGTACCTTTCTTTGGCACTTTTAAGAGATGTTTCCAGAAAACAAATCAAAGGCATAATGAAAAGGGAAATTGACCAAATGGAAAAGGCTGGTAATAATCTGACAACAAACAAAATGGCAAGTTAACAACTGCCGCAAATGCAATACCTAACAATTTTAACAGTTATAACACCAACCTAGCAGTCTACTCCCAAAAAAAGAACACAAATTAAAGTCAAACCCAATGGTTGAATGTAAAATTTTTCTCACACCAAAAACTGTAGAGGAAATGCACAAAAATTAAAATATTCAAGAAATAGAGCTCTGCAGGATTTAATGAAATTTCAGAAAATTTATTGAAAGACTGATACATTGAAACTGATGGATTGATGAATAATGGAGAATTTTGTTGGAGTTTAGACGACTTTACCTAAGTCAGCCTAAAACGCTTATTGTTCAACTCCATTTGAAGACTCTCATTGTTTCTCAAAGTATGTTCACAAATAAGTTGCAGTATTTGGTTTCAATGTCATCATCCATTCCTAAGTATTCCCTAGTTATAGAAAGTATAAATCTCTTTTTTACTAGGAATGGGCAGTCAAACAATATATGCAAGGCAGTCTCCCAGTAGGAATTGAACCTCAGACCTCCCACCCACTAGTCCATGCCTTAGTGACCTCGACCACATGTGATGGTAAAATTAATGTCAGATAAGCTATGGGAGAATTGAAGAAAGCATAACAATTGCTGCTTTCTATTGTAAATTTTGAAAAAGGAAAACATTTTACAAACTTATGTTAATGTTTGCTTTGGCTGTATAATATTATCCAGTTAAGGCTAAACTTATATCATATACTGTAATAAATTATTGCTGTCACATATGCTATGACAGATAAACCTTCTTTTAATGGAGCATAAAAGCATTAAATCAACTCACCAGTTAATTAAGAAAACACACTTCTGTCAAATTTGTTTGACAATTTTATAAATTTGTCAACTTGTCGTTCTATGTGACACTATTATGTTTCATCTTGAAAAGCTTGCCATCTGTAATCTGATTAGACCCAGATGCACTATGAGGAGGTGGGATTGCTATGCAGTAGGAAAAATCACTGAAGAATTTCCAGAAGGAAATACAATCAATTTAATATGCAAAAACAATGACCCTAACTTTTATCCCAAGATATTGGCAATCAACTTATCCTGATAGCCTCTTCAGACATTGCAAATCACATCACTAGAAGACTACTGGAAGACACAGAGTCGTCATAATTGAAACCATCCAACCACAAATGAGTCATATAAAAGTTAACCGAGTGAAGAGCTGGAACTTCCAAAAAGCACACTGGATAACTTGTCAAAAACTCCCTGATGAAAAATTTGAAGATATTGACAAGGAGGAAAGTCCTCTGAAACTAATCAACAAAGTTAACAAAAAACTGATTAATGCTGAAAAATAACAATACCCAAAGGAAAGGATATTAGGTACAAACTTTTTTTTGGAATCAGAGATTAACCACATTAAAAAGAGGTGAAGATAACACCAGAAATATAGCAGAAGCAAAAAAAGATCCTAACTTAGCGAGAGTTTGGAGAAAGAAAACTGCATTTCTAAACGGAGAAATAAAAAAATACTAAGAAGGCATCATTTAATAAATTCCGTAGTTCCCTTGACTACAGCAGTAATAACACTAATTCATAAATATATTAATACATTAAACAATGCCCTAGAAACGAAGGGCATATGCAGAATATTTTTGGGGAAGGGGCAACATAACTTTGAAAGTAGGTGATGATTAAAATTTATCAGGTTTGAAAAATCAATTTAACAACCTAATTTTTAAAATCGATATAACAAAGAAAATGTAGGTTAATTAGTTATATTTACCTTAAATGCTTTATTTTAAAATATCAATGTTTTGACTATTAATTGGATATTTATATTTTAAAAACTTTGAGGGGGGCAGCTACCCCTCTGTGTCCTATCTTGCAGAGGCCCTTGCAGAAAATAAAACAAGAACCTCATAAAGAAAAATAAGGTCCTCATTCATAATAAAGATATAGCTATAAATATTGTACTTACGAAGCTGTTGACAATGGAGTGGTAATATATCCTTAACTTAGGTATTAATTTTTTTTTACACTAAACTCCATTTACTTGCATAAAAGTAAGACACATTTCGGGAGAATCTTTCCCATCACTCACTCACCGAACCGCTGTTACTCGAAATGATGGCTGGACACCCGGGTGTTTCTGTGGTGGCCTCTGTTGGTTGAAGTAGGAAATTGCTGAGTTCATCCATAGGAGGAAACTCGAAATTCATTAGGTTTTTTCTATTTTTTATTATAAAAGTGTTTTCCCAAGTGAATGGGTTGTGAAGATGTTTCAGCAGTTTAATTTCTGGTTTTATTTCATGGTTTTTGGTCCATAGTGAGCTGCTACCGCCGATTTATCCTCCTGCTTAAACCGAATATTCCTAAAATGTTCTTTCCTCCGAATTTCCAAACTTCTCTTTGTTTTGCCTATGTAGCTCTGCTCACAATCTGCACATTTTATTTCGTACATTCCTGATATCTGTTCTGTCAATATGGAGTGTTTTACTGTGCAATCTAATAAATTCCTGATGTTGTATCTGTTCTTTGGGGCTAACATTTATCACTGTGTCTTTGTTGAAACTATTGATTATAGCTGTCTTTATTATTTGTTTGTATTCTATTTTGTACTCTGCTTCTGTGAGTGGAATATTCATCAATCTGTGTGCTGAACTATGAAATACTGCATACTTATGTGGAATGGGGTTAGAACTCTCATTTTTATGTAGTTTTCCGTATGTGTTTCTTTTCTGTAAATTCCAAAGTTCAAACTTTCTTATAATTTTTAAATCTAGAAATGGTAGCCAATCATTTCTTTCTTCTTCTATGGTAAATTGTATAGATTCACGTTGCAAATTATGAGATTTCAGGGCATCTATTGACTGTTTCTTCAGTATTATTGCAAAAATGTCATCCACATACCTATACTATGACTTGAAAATTAAAGGGAAGGCTTTTGTGATATATGTTTCAAATGAACTCATGAATAACTCTGCTAGAAAAGGTGACAAAGGGTTTCCCATGGTTAGGCCTGAAACTTGTTGGTAATATTTTTTGTTGAAGCTGAAGTAATTTTGTTTAATGCAAATATTAGTAAGTTTTATAAATCTTCTATTTCTTCTGTTTTTAAATTTATTGATGTTAACCATTTTTTTAGCATAAGCAGAAGTTTCTCTGTAGTACCTACCTAATGACTTTATGACTTTACAATTCAAGAACCTAACCAACATATATAATCTCTAAAGAACAAAAAGAGCTCTGGACTAGACAAAATTCTCAGTAATACATTAAGAATTTAGGTACAGAGCCAAGAAGGTACTATTGAACATATTTAACAAGATGTTATGGAACAGTAAAGATAACATTCCTGTTATATGGAAAAAAGCCATAATCATATCAATTAAGAAAGACAAACCAGCTGGTGAGTTGTACAGTTATAGGCCTATTTTTTTATTATTTTTGTTTAATGGTGTTTAATGCCCATTTTTACTACTGAGGCACCATAGGTGGTTTTGGCCTATTTGCTAAAACAATGAAGAAAATGGTCACTACAAGATTAACTTATTATTTGGAATCTCAAAATCTCCTTTCAGACCATAAAGCAAATTTCAGAAAACAATATTCAACAGTTAATGACGTTTTACAATTAACAGAGCATATTGAAAATGCATTAAAAATACTGTGCTTACTCTCTTTGTTGACTTCAAAAATGCCTTCGACAAAGTATGGAGAGAAAAGCTTGTTTATAACATGAGTAATATTGGTATAAGAGGAAACATGTCAAGATGGTTCATGGAGCCATTACAAAGGAACATAGCTGTAAATTGGGATAATGTCTTCTCTAAATGGCATATGACTAAAGTAGGCCTTCCACAAGATATTGTCTCCTGTCCAATTCCTTTAGATGACACAAAACAATATTAGCTGTCATTTCCTAGGTGCAAACATGGGATTGTTTGCAGATGATAAAGGCAAATTAGCCAAAAAAATGAGCGGTAGAAATGACATTACATAAAACTAAAAAATAAAATGCAGAAAATAATTAATAGCATGGAATCATGGGCATCCTCCAACAAAAGGATAGTTTTCCAGCTTTTCAGTCTTCAATACATTACATATGACTTGCAACTTAAAATCAATAAAGAACTACTACAAGAGAAAGAATACACTAAATATCTTGGAATAATATGTTTACGGAATTTGGGAATCTTGGAATAAACTTGACAGAAAACTTTCCTTCTCTGAACAGATTGACAATATAATTAAATTTTATTAAATTATTGAGCTTCAGATTGGAATTTTCTTTTCTTTTGAAGCTGAATAAATGTAGCATTATAGTATGCATTTGAGAAATATTGGAATTAGTAGTTTGTAAAGGCTGTAGCAGCTAACAAAGTAATGGATAGGGAGAGTAACTGAAAACCTTTATTTAGTATGAGGGTCATTCCGAAACTAATGCCTCCTAATTTTTTGTGTTGACTTTGGATGTCCATGCCAGATGCCGTTGGTGTGCTAATGCTTGAATCTTCCTCTTTCATTTGCAGGTGGTTCCGTTGTTTTGCGGTAGTTGGTGCCAGCAGAGGAGTGTTCCAAAATGGAGTCTGATATGGACGCACGTATAAAAGAGAGGTGTATGATTGAATTCCTCACTACTGAAGAAATTGCACTGAATGAAATCCATCGACACTTGTTAAAGGTACAGTCGACATTCAGACTTGCACACAATTCTTTGGTCGTTATCCATCGATAAGCACGGATGAGTTTGATCAAGATGCTCTTCATTGTGAGAGGTGACAGCTGTGCAGGATTGACCAGGTTGTGCTTGTCATGCACACCCTTTTAACCACTGTTAAAATGCCATATCCATCGCCTCACATTGCTCACGTCTAGTGTATCGTCTCTATACACCTTTAGCAAGCGTCGATGGATTTCAATCAGCGCAATTTCTTCAGCAGTGAGGAATTCAATCACACATCTCTGTTTTATATGAGCGTCCATATCAGATTCCATTTTGGAACACTCCTCTGCTGGCGCCAACTACTGCAGAACAATGGAATCACCTGCAAATGAAAGAGGAAGGTTCAAGCATTAGCATTACACCAACAACATCGGGCTTGGACATCCAAAGTCAACACAAAAAAATAGGAGGCATTAGTTTCGGAATGACTTGATTGGGTCGGAGCCTGGTCTCCTGGAATACCTGTAGGTTGCTGCTGATGAACCAGGGACTGGAGACTGATGCAATCAAGATGAAAATATTGTATTTGTTTAATTATATTAGAACTTAGATTAAGGTGATAGTACAAAACTAATTATTGCATTTAAATTTTTGTAACTGTGAGGGACATACCTAAAATGGCCTGGACCAGATAGATGGAGGTCCTCTGGTAGTTTGTATTTTATATTTTCTTAGCATATCAATAAATTTCATTCCTTCAATATAACTAAGAAAGTGAATAAGAACAACAACATATTGAGGGGACTTTCAGGCATCAAATGGGGAGGATCCATGATGATCCTTAATGACGCATACAAAAGCTATATAAAGTCCAATTTACTCTATGGAAGTGAGATATTAACCACAATGAACAACCTACTTAAAACATACAATATAATCTAGGTCGTTAAGAATAACAGAACACTAATTGCTGTAATGCAGAGCATAACAAACAACTGGCCACAGGAATAAATGGTTTTATATTCCTGACAGTATACAATGATTAAAAATACACCTAAATTAGATACAGAAAGAAGATTTAGACAAAATTTTAAAATAAACACTAAACCTGCCATTATACTAGCTGAACCTTATAATGTATAGATATCAGTGTGAAACAATCTGGATACTATGGTCTCCAAGAAAAATTATCTACCTGAAGTATTAGTATTTAGTACACTAAACAACTATTATTCAACTGATACATGGTGTACAGAATATACAATAGATCTCTTAAAAATGGAGAGACATGCTTTATAACATACTGTGAAGAATTCTCTCAATATACACTCTTGGGACATTGTGCTAACAATTTTGATGGTGAAATGATGACCATTAAAGTACACTTAGAAAATCTACTGTTTTAACTTCACATAAAGAATTCTTATTTTAAGTGCCTCTAAAGCAGCACTACAAAGTACAATGAATTACAGTTACCCACCAACATAAACTATAAATGAAATATGAAAACTATACCATACAATCCAGATCAGAAATACAGAAATAATTTTACAATGGATCCTGAGCAGGTTGGATCAAAGGGAAACGAGATTGCTCTTAGTTTAACAAAGAAAAAAGTCACCATAAAATAAAAACAATCTTTTGAATTAGAAAGTCCTTCTAAATTGAAACTCATAAAAAGATTAATAAATGAACAACAACAACAAAATATTTAACAAAAACTTAAAGGAAAATCATTTGAAGATCTATAGACTTTCAAACTGCCATTACTGAAACCATGAAATATTAGAGTTGCCCAAATTGGCTGAATTGTTGGGCATGATTGCCTGCCAGGTGAAATTAATCAAGGACAACCACTGCTCATTGTGTAAAGTTATGAATATTACCCTAAACAAAGAACAGCATCTACTGAAATGCAGCCATCTGATAGCAGCAAACAAATGAAAAATAGATGTAGATTTTATCCCAGGTTGCTAGTTCCGTAGGTCCTTGTACTGATTTTAATAATTTTGTTTTATTTATAATGTCATGATTTTGTGTGCAAAAATGATATGCTACTGCTGATTTCTCTATTTGCTTGTACTTTGTTCCTGAAATGTTCTTTTAACCGTGTGCCTATGCTTCTCTCTGTTTTTCCAATGTAGGTTTTTTCAAATTTTGCACAATTTATTTTGTAAATACCTGCTTTTTCCTCTTGTGGAATACTGTCATTAACATTGTCTATCAGTAAGTCAGCTTTAACCCCACAGCACACAAACATGTAGTTATCAATAGTTTAACACACTGGCTAGTTAACCTACAAATTTAGCAAAGAAGAATATTTTAATGAATACAAACAAATAAGAAGAAGCAGCAGTTAAAAATGGTTTTTAAAAAGAACTAGTAAACAAAAGAAACCACAACACTTTCAGTAAGAAAAGATGAGCTAATCTTTAAAAAGTTCACATATCATCTATGGGCTACAAAAAATTTCAGAATATTCTTACAGATTTTAATATCAGGTTGGCACCAATTAATAACACTGATGACCTGAGATGTCAAAGAGCACCCTTAAATAATAATTAAAAAAAAATAGATTTAATGTTAAAAACTTACTGATAGACAATGTTAATGACAGTATTCTACAAGAGGAAAAAGCAGGTATTAACAAAACAAATTGTGCAGAATGTGAAAAAATCTACATTGGAAAAACAAAGAGAAACATAGGCACATGGTTAAAGGAACATTTCAGGAACATAAAGTACAAGGAAATAGGGAAATCAGCAGTAGCATATTATTTTTGGACACAAAATCATGACAATGAATAAAGCAAAATTATTAAAATCAGTACAGGGACCTACGGAACTAGCAACCTGAGAAAAAACTCTACATCTACAGATGCAAAGACTGCCTAATGAGCTTCAACACTGCCAGGGATGAAAACATAAACTACAAGTTTATCACACCGTCACCAGAGCAGAATACACATTCCCCCAGCTCAATGAATGATCTGACAGTTGAACTTTAGTCTGGCTGAAGATGAGAACTAAATGTTCTTGAAACCGGTTCCATACATTATGACAAGTGAAGCTTTAAGAGTGTGTAGTTCAAATGAATCATACAAAGATATCAATTAAATGAAAAATAATTTAGAAGCTCTGTTTTGAGCTAGGGAATAAATGATAAATATCAGCATCCCTAGTGACCACTAGCAACCAACTATGTTATGTTTCATAAAATAAGTATGTCAAAATATTTCTGTCACTTTTTATCAGTCACACTAAAAGTTTTATGAAACAGAAACATATCAAGTTATTGAATTGTAAAACTATTGCCTGTCAACTGTCAATTTTTATGAAACAGGGCCCTGCTTTACATGAAACTGTTGTTTGCTGACCAATACATGCATTTCCTTATATTGTACTCACCTCTCTTGCATTATGATGTATTTTACACTGAGCACAGAACCTCGCTGCATAGCTAGGCCTGTCCATGTGGATACGTCGATGACGTTTCCCACAGTTAGTACACCTGATAGTGTTAGCAGCATACTCCATCTTCTTATGGAACTGAGACAAGAGGTCACTTAGTTCGCTCCATGCTTGCTCCACCTGTTGTGTTTCTGCAACTCGCCTATCATAAGCTGTTCTTCTTTCCTGTAGAATGCAACAGACATAAAGTTTCCTCATATATAGACCCTAATTTTAAGGCAGATATGAAAAGCTTTGCATTTCATGTGGTAAGCAAAAGGTAGATAAATGTTAATTCACTACTGTGGCAATTTTCATTATGCCAAACACAAACTGGCTCTAGAGCATATACATCAGTATAATTACTAATGTTCTGAAGCATTTATATAATTAAGTTATTTATTATACAATACAGATGATGTAGAACTAAAGAAAACTTATTTTTAAGGTAATTTACTATTACCCTTTATTTAAATACCTTTATTTTGCATGGAAGAAGTAATTTGCTTTGATAACATCAAGCACATTGCATTACCTTGGCATTCAACAGCAGTTATATTTAACAAGAATCAACATTGTTCAACCAACATTTTTGACTAGTTGCCTTCCCTTTTCTTTCCAACTGAAACTGGCACTGTCACTGATTAGCCATAATGTTTTATAATTTCATGATATATGTTATATAAAAGTGAAGTTCTAATAATAAATACTAAATACAATAATTATCTCTTTCTAGCTTCAGTTGCTCAAGATTTAATAAAGGTATATTTCATGGATCTTTGTCCACGTCCTCAGTTGTTACCATTGAATCAATGGTTGAATTTGAGATAGCTGAATTGAGCTTACTGCTTCCAGGATGTCAAAATTCATTAAGACCCAGTTATATAAAAGTTGCTAACTTGAGGTTACTTTTAACTAGTTTAAAAAGTAACTAGAAGTTAGTAATAATTTCTGTTGCATAACCTAGACTTCGCAACCTCCAGTTTGCAATAACTGTCAAACCTATGGCAACATTGCAAAATAATAGGGAAATTCATATTTAGAGTGAAATGATGTCTGACTGCTCAACCTGAGAAAATCAATATTTATTCAGTTTTCCTGCATACCAGACATATGCCCCCCCCCCCCTTTTAATATATCTTCAAATATGGATAAGAAAAAGGCAAAGCGAATGTGAGTGGCAAATTTTAGCAAATGTGAGAAGGATATTCTTATTGATATGGGTAAAACATGGGGAGAGAAAAATGTTATAGAAGCCTGCATCACTTTCCTCCCCATCATCTTCTTCGGTTGCCATTTTAATGAACTGATGTATCACAGATGCAGTTGCTATACCAAGTTTATGGATGTCTTTACTCGCCATTCCTTTCTTCTCTTTTAATATGTCTCCAATAACTATTTGGAAGCCCCCTGTTTCATAGAAACTTAAAGTTAGTAGTATAATGAACATCGAATTCAAAGCATAATTTTGCTTAGTTTGCGATTAAAATTGGGGATGTAACATCTGTTCCAGTTCTTCGACAACATCTTTTGCTAAGCAAAATCACATTTTGAATTGTTGATCGTTCAGATTTCTCTCCTTTTTTTTTTTTTTTTGATTGATTTATTTATGGACACTCTTTAACATCTCAAGTCATCAGCATCCCAATAAACTCAGGGCATGAAATGGCAGACAAATTTTGGTCAGAGGCCTCTCTTTCAGGCTTGAGGTTCTTTTTCGTGCCGTAAATGTATGACATGGGACTCACAGCTTTACTTCCCTACCGAAGGAAGCCATACTTAGGATTTTTACGCCCGAAAAAATCCATCGGTCCTGGCGATGGATTTTGGGCGTAGGAGGCCAAGTATGGTAACCACTACACCACCAGGAGCGACTTCAGATTTCTCAAATGAAATACACGAGGAGCATGGTGAAACTGATGTCGGAATAATCAGAAATCTGTACAGAAATATATACAATATACCACTTATACAGTTAGCTTTTCATATGCTACAATTGAACACAACTTTATCTGTTTTTATTATGTAGAAATGAAAAGTGAAACATTGAAGAAACTTTACCTATATGAAATTAAAATAAATGTGACTCATCATTTTACTTATAAATGAAGTTGTTATGCTTCTGCACTCTGGGAAATATTTTATTTAACAATTCTGAACTCTAGTTAGCGCTTTAACTTGAGGAATATGGAGAATTAGATTTAATTTTAGGTTAAGATGAAATAATCTTAGATTTGTGTTTATACAACCAAAAATTACAAGTTAAGTATTAATTCATGATTAATTTTATGCCCTAAACTCAAGTCTTTATACAACTGGCCCTTAATGTTCCTAATTTTTTTTTATGTTAATCCTTTCCCATAGGTTTATATTTTTTGGTGTTTGGGTGTCTTTACAAACTTAAATTGTTTCTCTATCTTATGGTTTACAATCCAAAAATGCGCTCCACAATCATTCTATTATTTCCTAATATTTAATATTTCTCCAAAGTTCCTTGAACCTGATACCTATTTTTCCTATAGATGCTGAGTTTAAGTCTCTTAACTTTAAGTGGTAATTGGAACTGGTACAGTGAAGCAAATCATATAATTAATATTATTGTACGATTGAGTCAAACAACATAGTCTTATTGGCCCCACTTATTGTTCATATTTAGAACATGTTTTGCAGACCATTGTCCACATCCTCAACTAACTGTTGACTACTGGATAATTCATGGTGCTCTTTTGAGGATGCATATTTTGTTCTTGTGCAGGTACGATGAACTTGAAGTTTATGTTTTCATCCCGGAAAGTCGGTCCTGGTGGTGTAGTGGTTACCATACTTGCCTCCTAACCCAAGATCGCGGGTTCGAACCCGGCCAGGACCGATGGATTTTTTCGGGGCGTAAAAATCCTAAGTATGGCTTCCTTCAGAAGGGAAGTGAAGCCGTGGGTCCCGTGTTGTACATTTACAGCACGAAAAAGAACCTCAAGCCTGAAAGAGAGGCCTCTGAGCAAAATTTGTCGGCCGTTTCACGCCCTGCATTGAATGGGACGCTGATGACCTGAGCTGTTAAAGAGCGTCCATAAATAAATCATTCAAAAAAAAAAAAAATCCCGGAAAGTGTTGAAGTTCATTAATTTGTCTCTGCATTTATTACTAATATGCTTATTATTATAGTTAGCCCAGGGACCTACAGTGCTAGCAACATGGGAGAAAATCTACATTTATAAGTAGAGAAACAGATTAATCAATTTCCACACTTGTGAGGATGAAAACATAAACTTTAAGTTGGTCACACCTCCACCAGAGCAGATCCAAAGGAACATTGTAAATTATTCAGCTGAGGATGCAGACTATGGTTTGCAAAACATATTTCTAAATATAAACAAGTGGAGCCAATAAGAGTATGCAGTTGGACTCAATTAACAATAAAGCTTGCTGTTTCATTTAATTATCTTCAGATCTAAAAATGGCAATATATTTTCTGCTTCAGTTTCAACTGTGAATTTAATTTAATCATGAGAGTGTTTTTTCAAATAGTTTGATTCACCAGAGATTATTAATGTAAGTTTCACTGTGTTAGATTATACAAGGGATAAATTATAAGTCATGGCAACTATTTATTTTCTTGCGAATAAGGGATAACATGAAAAATCTTAGATATGTGATTGAAAGTATATGGAATGTAGTTTCAAATGAAGCCAGTACAAGGTCTATGTGAGCAGAGCGTGTGTCTCAGCACACTTAAAGTTCAGTTTGTGAGTGAAAGGTGTTAGGAATGGAAATCATGAAGAGTAAGTGCGCATATGTGAAAATAGCATTTCTTTATGGCAGGAATGCACAAGAATGCCACACAGAACTATGGGAAGCACTGGGGTGTGCATGCCCTGCACTATCAAATAGTGGCTAGGTGGACAGAGGCCTTCATATGAGGCAGAATGTCCACTTGCTCATGCAATTATAAACCAATATTATCCAGTTGCCTATGTTTTGCTCCTTCTCTACAAGGGCTGCCTACATTCATTCTTCCATTGGTGGCACCACTCAGCAATAAATGCCATATACTTTCAATTATAAATATCAGATATTTCGTGTTGTTCCTTTTTTATAAGAAAAAAATAGTTGCCAGGACTTATCCCTAGTAAAATATAATTAATTGAAATATGGCAATATTTATTGAAGTTAACCCACTGCCACAAGCAAAATTATTTCAGTTGTGCAAAAGAAGAAAAGGTAAAATGCACAGCAATTGACAACACTTATAGGTTTACTCATCAGCTCAAATACAAGGCTTGTGACAACTCATACCTGGACAGCCAAAACATTGCATTTGACAGTTCACACTGCATTTCAACAGTCACCCTTGCTGATATTGTAGAATTTTCAATTTTGCCAAAAGTTCTCCTTCTCCTTCTTCTTTAATTGATTAAGTTTTTTTACTCCATATATAGTTTGTTTACCTTTTATATATAATTTTGTAAGCAGTCTCATCTTGTGAATCCCAAAAGTGGACAAAGAAATCTTATTTGTGCTGCTTCCCTTTCTGTTAAAATTGAGCATTTGCTTCCATACAGGAGTACTAAATTCGAACCATATTATAAAATCTTAAAAAAGCATTTTGATTCACGTTTTTCACAAAATTTCTTTTTAAAATTCCATTTATTCTAATATATTTACCAAGTGACTCTTGGTTTCTTCATTTTTAAAATCTGTTATACAATTAATTCCCTTAGCACCTGAAACCTTTAGTTTGGTCTACATTTTACATTTATGACAATGTTTATTCTTCTGATGAGGTTTCCATAAAATGCCAAAGATTTGATGTTGCTCATTAATCTTCATATTATATAACTCAGTCAAATCAGTTAGTATCCTAGAGGACCTCTGTAGATTGTCCTCCATGCCATATATTAATATCTGATCATCAGCAAATAATAGTGTGTTAGTTGTTTTCTAGGAGCTATTAGGATTTTTTTGGATTTGTGCATTTCCATAAATTCAAAATTCCACAATTTCTATAATTAGATGGTCAATATATACATTAAAAAGTAACAGGGACAGTCCGCAGCCCTGTCAGAGTTCTAAATTCACTCCTAAATTTGTTTATTACTTTGTTTCCTAATTTATAGATATTCAGGGTGTTAATAAACTACACCAAAATATTAATTGATATCATTGTATGATTCAGTTGAACTACACACTCTTAAAGCTTCACTTACTTTTCATTTATCAATTAATATGATTGGCTTCACTGTGCAAGTTCCAATTTACATTTAAGTACACCAAAATAATATGTTTACGGAATTTGGGAATCCACACAGTGAAACTTTTGTTAATCTTATTTTGATTTAAAGTAAAACACTAAAAATCATGTCGTCACATTAAAACTCTCTTTAAGTTTCACAAACACTTATAAAAGTAATTTTGGTACATGTTTCGTGAGGTACATTCCTCACATTGTCAACCAAAACGACGACAAAAGAAGAACACCAAAATAATTTTAGAGTGTGTAAAGATGTCATGCATTAGCAATTTGAGATAAACAATGTATCGTCTACAAGTAAACATAATACAGTTTATGGTATACTACATTAATGTGTTCAGTTGTTAACACTAACTCCACTTACTTTTTAAAACTTTGGACTAGTTTTAAAAAGTAAGTGGAGTTAGTGTTAACAACTGAACACATTAATGTAGTATATATTACCAGTCCATTGTCTACAGCTTCGTAAGTACAATTTTTACTTAATTATACAGTTTATGGTATTAAACATTTTTGCATCAGATGCTGATAAGTCAACGTTAAAGCCAAGCTGGGTGAAAAATTGGTTTAGAATGTCTTTAAAACTGTCTTGCAAGCATAGAAAGATCTGCAGTTCATTATCAATATTTTCACTATTTAGTGCCATAAAAATCCCTTAAATCTCAAATAATCATTTGACAGTGAACATCCATTATTTGAGTAAATGTAATCTAATCTAAAGGGAGTTCTTTAACTGCTTGTGTGGTCTTGCATAGTGCAAAAACTGACATTCTGCAATTCTCAGGTTCAATTCTTGTGTGGCTGTTAATTTTTTTTTATATGAAGTTGTGAGATATGCATACTAAAGAATAATAAATGAAATTTACTTCATACTTTCAAGTTTTATTCTCTTTTTCAACAATGATGCATTACCAACATACAATGGTTAATGAGCTTACTCCTAACATGATGCCTAAAACTTAATTTACCTAATGCCTAAAGCTTAATTTACCTGACACATAATCAGGACACCATTCTGATTGGTAATTGCAATAACAACTACAAGGGCTATAATTATATGACTATCAACTTAAAACATAAGCTTATAAGCTGTATTACTAGGACCTAGCCGGGGAAAAAAAGAAAGTGATGAAGGAAATTTGAACTAGAAAACAAATGACCACCTTTTACTCAAAAGCTAATGTCATAACCATTGCGCCAGAGGAAACATTCTATTCTGAAACCTCTCTTCATTATTGTGTGTTATGCTTTCAAGGGGCATCTTCACTAGCCAGTGGCGTACTGACACTTTAGAAACTTATAGCCACTGCTTCAAAATTTGAACAGATAAGTCATAAGTTTTCTACCTCAAATTACCTGTCTAAGACACCTCCACACTCTCTGAAAAAATTTCATTAACACCTTGTGTAAGTTTCTTCTTATTACAATATTCCAATTGTGTAATATAGAAGGAATGTATTCCTATATTACTTTCACAGTTATCGTTGGAACCCTTATTATTACTGCAGTTTTCCATCCTTCTGGTACAGGACTAATTTATCATGTATGAGTGCAAGTCAAAAATTATCTCCATTTTGCCATAACATACTTTTAAGGTTGCCATATTACTTTCTGCACAGGTATGCTTAGAGTTAGTATAAATATGGTCATGGGTGCACAATTTGATCTTGCTTGTGTCACTTGCCCTATGGCTGTTACAGTGTAAAAATGTTTGCTTCCCTAGCAGTGTGCACCAAGGAGAAACAAAAAGCAGTGATTCAATTTCTCTGGTTGGCCAGTGTGAACGGAGCTAAAATTAATCGTAGACTTTTATCACTATAAAGGGATAATGCTTTATTATGTGAAAGTGTTTTTTCGTGGATCTTGATGTTAAAAAATGGCCAGAGAATGTGATGTACAAAGAGGGAGTAGGATGCCTGTCAACCTCTACCTCGGATTACAAGATTCAGGAAGCTCAAAAAATGCTTCTGGCAGAGAGGCATACTACCATCAATGAGGTAGCATCTTCTTTGAACATCAGTCACGGTTCTGTCTATCAAGTCATCCACGATGAGTTCAGCAGAAGATGTTGTTGCATGACAAAGCCTGCCCACACATTGTTCAAACCAACAAGTTGGGTTTTGTGGTACTGGAACATTATCCTTACAGCCCAGATCCTGTTCCCTCCAATTTTTATTTGAACTACTCAAGGTTTCTTTGAGCAGTCATCATTTTTCCACAGCTATGCAAGAAGCAGTACAAAAGTGGCTTTGCAACCAACCAAAAACCTTCATCTTAGAAAGAATATAGACCAAATACATTGAAAAGGAAGGAGACTATATAGAAAAGTGTAGATACTTTCTGATTCGTCCTTCTATTATTAAATAACAAAATAAAAATTGCAATTTTTATCTACTATGTTAAATAATTTTCAGATTAAGTTATCTATAAAATATCTATCTATATTTTATATAATTACTAAGTTATCAATGCCTGGACTTTTTCTGTTCTTTCCTTTTATCAGCTCCTATTCCATTGTGATATTGTCATGTGATTGATTCCTTCAAGATTCAATGATAGAAATTGTTACGTTATTTAATAAAATTTTATAAAGCAGTGCAAAAACACATTAATTCTAGAACTTTTCATAAAATTTTTATCCTTTTTAAACCTTACAAGATGTACAAAGATTGTGTTGTGCTAAATTAACAGATGCATTTTATTTTGTCTATGATGTTTCTTACTATATTTATTATCTTTAAGAAAAGTGGAATGTGCTACATTCTGTGTAGATATTAGAAACAAGTTTAATTAACATCATTCAGTAACTTTCGTAATTCCATCTTGGTGCAGCAGCGACATAATTATATTGTATTTTCAACCAACAGAGCTCGTATTCAATTGTTATATTCTCTCAGTACCTAAGTCAAGTGTGATCCTTAATGTTGCACAGCAGTTGGCAACTAACTTTTGTGAAGTGGACATCTTTCAGAGTGGGTTGAAAATTGATCCCGTAATTTGAAATAATGGTTCCCAATTCAAAACAAGCTGATTGGTCACCAAGTAAAATGAGTAAGGCAGTAACACTTCATGAAGAAATAGTGAAAAGGTTGAGTGGTAGCACTATAAAATCAGGCATTAGGAAATTTGCAAGCGGTACGAAGTACCTGGAAGCACAAGAACATACATCTCCAAGAAGTGGCAGAAAACCAAAATTCCTCAAGCCTGCCACAGAATCTGCCATCTTTCTCTACAAGATTGCCAACTTACAGCAAAAAATATAAATGCCATCTTGAAAAACTTCTATGCTACAAGTCTCCGACTGAACTATCAGACAAAAACTTTGATGAAATGGTCTACGAGCTAGAACCCAAAAAAAGAACCCTTTTCTCAACCAAAAGCAGAGGAAAAAGTGTGTGGAATGGGCTTTATCACACAGGGATTGCATGCAAGAAGACTCGTGTAAAGTCATTTGGAATGATGAAATGAAGATCAACATCTATGGAAGTGATGGCATCACATTTGTGCATCGCTGAACAGGTGAGTTCATGTTACCTGAGTGTACCACCGCCACTATGAAGCATTTTGTCAGCATCATGGTATGGGGAAGCATGGCAAGGCATGGTGTTAGAGAGGCAACATTAATGCCAAAAATTATCAAGAAGAGATCTTAAGACTTTAAAACTGCTGCCTATTATTCGTCATTTGTTTGGGAAATGACAGTCAGCAGTGCATCTTTCAGCAGGATGGCGCAAAGTGTCATGCTGCTCAGATCAATCACAAATGGTTCAGGGGTAATCGTGTTACTGTCCTCCCTTGGCTAGGGAATAATCCTGACCTCACATAATTGAAAACTTATGGTCAAGGCTGAATGTTTTGGTGCCATGTCAGAATTCCATCAACAAGAAGGAGCTGCTAGATACCACCATCCAGTTGTGGTTTAGACTGATGCCACCAGAAATTCTCCAATGTTCGGTGTACTTAATGTCACGAAAAATGGATGTAATAATCGAATCAAAAGGATATCTAACAAAATAGCAACACAAAGGAGTTACAATAATCCATATGAATGTGTCCAAAATATACTATTTACAGTTATTGTTTTGATAAATATTAATTGTATTTTTTGCTCATTTTTGAAACATTGAACATTATGATATATTTGTCTAGCTTTTCTGAAAATTTGAATTCAATAAAAGCATAAATTTAAATTAAAATCAACAGATTAACGTAATATTTATGAAAATTCTCTAGTGTACAGAATTAATGCTATTACTGTATATCAAATCCAATGATCCTCAGGAATTGGGCTGAGTTGCAATCTACCCCTATGTATTACTTGGCTCTTTAATTATTTATAGCTGCAGTGTAATGTAAGCATAATAAAGAACACACTTTTGACAGTGACAGATGTACTGTGTAGAGCTTTGCTCATGATTTTAAGTAGAACAAAGCTTTGAGTTATTACAATATATGCCTTACCCAAGAGCATTTTACCCTTATATGCAAAGAATTCGGTATTACTCCATAAATCAGTCTGCAAATGACCTCTTTGAGAAATTTTCTAGTTACTACAAATTAAGCAGTTTAATTAATCACAGTAACTCAACTACAAACATGTGATAGAAATCAGCTATATGCACAATAAGAAAACCCAGTGACAAAGCAGCTTCTACAACAATGTGACTTATGGATCAATAATGCTACTTTGTATTTGGTTCAGAATTGAAGTATAATGGATAGCATTCCTCATTTGTTAATCCGTAGCATTGCCAATTGAAAAGGTAGCAGTCAAATGCAAATTCTCAGTAACTTGGGTATATAGGTTCACCTGTATGCTCAAATGCAAGGCATGTAACAACAGATAAAGGTTCATCTATGAGTTGAACCACAGGCATGTGACAATAACACAGGTTTGCCTACCAGCGCAAATGCAAGGCATTTGACAACAATTACAGATATACCTATCAGCTGAAATCCAAGGCATGTGACAACAGTTACAGAATCATTTATGAACTCAACTGCAAGGCATGTGATGACACTTACAGGTTCACCTATCAGCTCAAATGCATGGACAAGAATCTTGAAGGCTTCTTCGGCACCAGGTTGGTTGTTTTTATCAGGATGAACAAGAACAGCTTGTCGCTTGTAATACTTCTTTATGTCATCATCTGAGCAGTGTGGAGTTACTCCCAGGATGCTGCAATGAGATAACATCTGCCATTACATAGTCCCGAACCTGATTCTCTCTGATATGGATGGAGGTATACAATTAAATATTAATAGGGCACTTTATCTCCTGTTGGCTTACAGTTTTTATATGACAGGGGTATTGCAAAAATATGGAAACCTTAGCAAGAAAATTAAAAACAATACCATTAACTTCTGATGCTAGCTGTCAGAGAAGTTTCATTTTGGTTTTCTTTCTTGGGGAAAGAAGTCTCAAGTAAAAATATTGATTTTCAAATGTAATAAGATCTTTCATCTTATTCCAATATCCGAGAAAAAGTTTTTCTCAATGTACCTCCTATTGATATCAGTAGTGCAGAATGTGCAATCACTCTAAAAATAGAAAATTTGAAATAACAGCTCAATGGAAACCCCTATGGATTTCTTTAAATTTCAACAACAAACTTTGTAATCAGATAAATAACTTTTATTACAGAACCCATGGGCTGTGACATTTTGTTACAGTGCAACACAATTATGTGCAATTAAATTAGGTAAACTATAGGAAGAGATTGAGGTAATTAAATGTGTGAAAACTGAGTAATCAATTCAATAAATAAATAATGTTACAGATATTTATTTGACCCAAAAATTCATAAAAACACATATAAAGGGAAAAGGAAAAATACTTACCTCAGTGTTAAATTAGCATTTACTGCACTCTCAACACTATAGCAAGTGCTAGAATGCAGTTCCAGACAAAGAGTTCATCAACATGTCATATTCTCAATTAAAACATTTTTTAAAAAAAGAAACTTGTTTTTTAAAAAATATATGGAACTAACACAGAGAAGCCAAGTCATATGAATAAAATCATGTGATATATGTCGTACTAAACACTTGTATTGCTTCACTTACTTGTGTAATGTTTGGAACGAGTTTCGAAGACCTTTGTCTTCATCTTTGGCCAAGGGTACGACTAGTTGGAGAATCCAACAGCTCTGTAGAGATGAAGCGCCATTCTGGTGGTGTTTTATGTACTTAAAATTAGTGTTTTCTACCTTTGGAATATAAAAGTTCATCAATCGATCTCTGTATTTATGAATGTAAATTTTTTCCAAGTATCCAGTTCTATATGTCCCTGAGTGTCTTTTAATAAATCCACCTTCTTTACAATCTCATGGTTTTTATCCAGAAATGATATGCCACAGCTGATCTATCTGTCTGTTTATATTTTATGTTCCTGAAATGCTCTTTTAAACATGTGCCTATATTTCTCTTTGTTTTTCCAATATAGATCTTTTCACAATCTGCACGTTATTTTGTAAATCCCTGCTTTTTTTCTCTTGTGGGGTGTTTACAGCTGTTTTATCTTTCAAGATGTTTCCTAAATTAAATCTGTTGATGGGTGCTAATTTTATATTTATCACCACATTATCAGCAGATATGGAAAAACCGATTTTTAAAAAATTCACATATCATCCAAAAGCAATGAAAAAATTTAAAATAGTCTTAAAGGTTTCAATATAAAATTAGCACCCATCAACAGATTTAATTTTGGAAACATCTAGGAAGATAAAACAGCTGTAAACACCCCACAAGAGAAAAAAGCAGGGATTTACAAAATAACATGTACAGATTGTGAAAAGATCTATATCGGAAAAACAAAGAGAAATATAGGCACACGTTTAAAAGAGCATTTCAGAAACATAAAATATAAACAGACAGATAGATCAGCTGTGGCATATCATTTCTCGATAAAAACCACGAGATTGTGAAGAAGGTGGATTTATTAAAAGACACTCACGGACATATAGAACTGGATACTTGGAAAAAATTTACATTCATAAATACATAGATCAATTGATGAACTTTGATATTCCAAAGGTAGAAAACACCAATTTTAAGTACATAAAAACATCACCAAAATGGCGCTTCATCTCTACACAGCCGTTGGATTCTCCAACCAGTCATACCCTTGGCCAAAAATGAAGACAAAGGTCTTCGAAACTGGTTCCAAATATTATACAAGTAAGTGAAGCAATACGAGTGTTTAATGCGACATATATCACATGATTTTATTCATATGCCATATTCTGTCATATCCCCTCAAAGATGCCAGGCATTTCTCAGATTTCAGTTGCTGCACTAATTACACATGCCTATAACATCTTCTTTGGAACCAACAGGGATTTCATAATTTATATGCCCCCATGCAAAGAAATCAATCGGGACAGCTTGGCAGCCATGCAAAAGGCCCACTTTGGCCTATCCAGTGATTGCCAAATATAGTTTTAACATTACAAAGTACCTCATTTCCAAAATGAGCTGGTGCCCCATCATGATGAAATCATATTCTTTAATATTAAGAGGAAGCAGATGCAATGGCTTAGGCAGAACTCTTTGCAAGAATACCAAGTAATTGTTGGCATCGAGTTTTTGTGGCAAAATGTATGGTTCATCTATCTGCACCCACATATGGACATTAAAGATTTAAATAGTACGGATTTTCACAGTGAAATATAGTATAGCATAACAAATTATTTATAAGCAATTTACTCAAATTTCACTAGTTTTGTTCCATTTACTTGGACATGTTTCAAGGGCTTTTGCCTTCATCATCAGCATAGTTACACTCTCAGCTTCCCAGCGTGCATGGTATTTTTTTTTAATTTATTTTATTTATAGACGTTCTTTAACATCTCAGGTAATCAGTGTCCCATTCAAATCAGGGTGTGAAACGGACAACAAATTTTAAAATCTCTTTTTTCAGGCTTGAGGTTTATTGTGCCGTAAACATACAAAATGGGACCCATGGCTTTACTTCCCTTCTGAAGGAAGCCATATTTAGGATTTTTATGCCCAAAAAAATTCATCGATCCTGCGATCTTGGGTTTAAGTGGCAAGTATGATTACTACTACATCACCAGGACCAATAGCTTCCCAGCATGGCATTAAGGTGTTCCTCTGTGGATTTTTATGAACTTTGTGATGAGGTTACTGTTGTTTGGAAGATCATAATTAACTAAATTTTCCTTAACTAAAATTGTTAATTGGAACATTGCACAGTGAAGCTAATAATATATTAAGATCATTGTGTGATTGAGTCAAACTAACACTCTTTTATATAAATATTATACTTATGAAGCTGTTGACAATGGAGTGGTAATATATCCTAGACTTAGGTATTCATTTTTTACACTAAACTCCACTTACATAAAAAAGGCGTCTTACTTTTATGTAAGTGGAGTTTAGTGTAAAAAATGAATACCTAAGTTTAGGATAACACTCTTTTGCTCCACTTACTCGTTCAAATATGTAGAACCGGTTTTACGAACCTTTGTTCGCATTTTGAGTTAGAAAGTTACTGCTGGATACTTCGTTAAGTTGTTGGAATGTGAATTCTGCTTTGGTGGAGGTGTGATGAACTTAAAGTTTATGTTTTCATCCCCAGAAGTGTCGAAGTTCATTGAACTCTTGTTGTATTTGTATATATAGATTTTTCATCAAGTTGCTAATTCTGTAGGTCTTTGTACTGATTTCAATAATTTTGCTATATTCAATATGTTGTGGTTTTCTGTCCAGAAATGAAATGGTACTGCTGATTTCTCTATTTGCTTGTATTTTACATTCCTGAAATATTCTTTTAACCTTGTGCCTATGTTTCTCTTTGTTTTTCCAATGTAGACCTTTTCACATTCTGCACAACTTATTTTATAAATACCTGCTTTTTTCTCCTGTGGAATGCTGTCATTAACATTGTCTATCAGGAGATTTTTGACATTAAATCTGTTTACTGGGGCTAACCTGATATTGAAATCTTTAGTAATAATCTGAAACTTTTTTGTAGTCTATGGATGATATGCGAATTGTTTAAAAATTAGTTTATCTTTTCTTGCTGAAAGTGTTGTGGTTTCTTTAATAAGTTTTTGCCTCTTGAATTTTTGCACTTTTTTGTGTACTCGTTCTTTCTTAAAACCATTTTTAGCTGCTGTACTTTCTATTTATTTGTATTCTTTGAAGTATTCCTTTTTGCTAATTTGTAGGTTAACTAGCCGGTGTATTAAACTGTTAATAACTGCATGTTTGTGCATCTTGGGAATAAAACCGTCTGTTTTGATGTGTTTATCTGCACGTGTATTCTTTCTATATATTCCAAATTCTACATTTCCTTGACGCTTCATAATTTTGATGTCCAAGAATGGTAACACATTATCTGTTTCAGTTTTGTATGTGAAAGATATGGTACTATCTTGTATATTCAGAAGTTTTATGGCATCATCAATGAGTTTTTGTTAACTATGGCAAATATATCGTCCACATATCTGTACCATATTTTAAATATGTATGGGAATGCTGAGTTGATTTGTTTTTCAAAACTGCTCATGAAGAGGTTAGCTAAAAACTTATTAAAGAAATCACAACACTTTCAGCAAGAAAAGATAAGCTAAGTTTTAAACAATTCACATATCATCTATGGGCTAGACAATGTTAATGACAGTATTCCACAGGAGAAAAAAGGAGGTATTTAAAAAATAAATTATGCAGAATGTGAAAAGGCCTACCTTGGAAAAACATAGAGAAACTTTGGCATACAGTTAAAAGTATATTTCTGCAACATAATACAAACAAATGGAGAAATCAACAGTAGCATTTCATTTCTGGACAGAAAACCACAACATATTGAATAAAGCAAAATTATTGAAATCAGTACAAGGACCTACAGAATTAGCAACCTGGGAAAAAATCTATGTATACAAATACAAAGACAGTTCAATGAACTTCAACACTTCTGGAGATGAAAACATAAACTTTCAGTACATCACACCCCCACCAGAGCAGAATTCACATTCCAACAACTTAACAAAGTACTCAGCAGTCAATTTTCTAGCTGATGATGCAAACGAAGGTTCGTGAAACTGGTTCTACACATTTGAATGAGTAAGTGGGGCCAAAGAGTGCTAGTTCAACTCAATCACACAATAATCTTAATATAAATGTTCCCTGTGTTCATTTATGAATATATTTTCCTCACACTGATAATTCTATGAGTTTCTGAAAAACTTTCAAGAGTTAAGGTTCAATTTGGAATTCATGGCTTATTTTGGCAGAAATGGTGTGCTACTGCTGATTTTTCGATGTGTTTATATTTTAAATTTCTCATGTGTTCCTTGAAACGTAGTGTAATGTTCCATTTTTGTTTTACCTATGTATTTCATATTGCAATTTTTGCAACTGATTTCATAAATGCCTGATTGTTTTCCTGATAGAATTTTGTCTTTCATGTTGCTTTTTGGTTTTTTTTTTTAAACTGCATTTGTTCACTGGAGCCAAAATAATATTGGCATCTTTAAAAATCTTTTGGAATTTTTGGTGTACCCATGGATGGAATATAAATTTTTATATATATATAATAAAAGTAGATAAAGATAAAACAATCTTTATTCTCTTTCAATCCGTGGTCATCGTCCTTGTAACAACTTTTTATCTCTTGACAAGTATATTAAAAACCTAACTCAAAAGTTCCAAAACCAAAATTATCCTTCTGCTCTTTTAAAATCCTGTATAATCCCATCGCACAAAACTTTCCAATGCAAACCTAAAACCTCTAACAAGAACTTCATCAACCTTGTTACTACTTACGTGCTGGAATTGAAAGCATCAGACCTATTTTGAAAGAATGTCATGATACTTTGTTAATGCATCCATCTTTAAATGATTTTTCTAAAATTGTACCCTGCCTTACTTTCAGAACACTCCCTAACCTTAAAAGTATATTTTGCCGTAACCTATCCTCTCAGAATTTACCACGTCCCTTTGCTGGCTCGTATCCTTGCCAACGTTCTAAATGTAAAACCTGTGCTCTAATAATGCCGTGCAAATCATTCCACAGTCCTAATTTATCCAGGGAATTTAACATTTCTTCATTATCTGCCTGTTCTTCCAAGAACGTCATATATATGTTATCTTGTAAGCTTTGCAAAGCATTTTATATTGGTTTAACTTCTACTGTTGTTTCGCTATGCATGAACAATCATAGACGTTCTGTTAAAACCAAGTCTCCCTTGCAGGTTGCCCAACATGCCTTATCTCACTGTAAGGATTTTGATGATGCTTTTAGTCTAACTCTTATTGATGCTTTACCTACACAATGCTGTGAAAGTTTACTCAGAGATAGAGAAATGGCAGCTATATTTTTACATAAAGCGCATATACCACCTGGTTTAAATCTTACATATTAGTTTTTTCTTCCCACACTCTCATTTCTAGTTTCATCTGTTTCCATGCATAACGTTACCTTCGATACTCAATATTTACTTTTATCACTTTCATTTGTCTAGCTTCTTGCCATTGAAGAACTCGCAGTAGTTCGAAATATAGCAATTTCAAGTTGACTCTTTCTCAGTGTTTTATCTTTATCTACTTTTATTATTAGTGTTAATTTGTTACATTGTTAATAGTGTTTCTTTATTTTTATTTTTCATTAATATATATATGACCTCCTTTGTAGCCTTTCACAGTGTCGTGATGTTTTTTATTTTCTATGCTATATCTATGATTTTACAGATGCCAACAATATTCTGGCTCTAGTGAACAAATGCAGTTTAAAAAACCTCCTAAAAACCAACACAAAAGGCAAAATTCCACCAGGAAAACAATAGGCATTTACAAAATCAGTTGCAAAGACTGCAATGGGAAATATATAGGTAAAACAAAAAGGAACACATGAGAAATGTAAAATATAAATACACAGAAAAATCAGCAGTAGCATACCATTTCTGGCAAAAAAAACCATGAATTCCAAATTGAACCTAAACTCTTAAAAGCTCTTCAAAAACCCATAGAATTATCAGTGTGGGAAAATATATTCATAAATGAAAAAAAGGAAAATTTAGTTAATTTTGATCTTCCAAACAACAGTCACCTCATCACAATGTTCATATAATACACAGAGCGACATCTTAATGCCAAGCTGGGAAGTGATAGTGGAACCGTGCTGATGTTAACAGCATTAGGACTTTGGCTATCATTGTGGAATTCATTATTAAATTAAATTAACTGCACTTTCCTACATATTGCAGTTACTATAAAAAACAATCAACTTCAGTCAGTTTTTTCTTCCCAGTTGTTGTTAACACTCCATTCTGTACCCTTTTTTTCCATGCTATGTGTAAACTTGCTGCAGACACTCCTGCAACTTCAATGAGCACTGAAGCTAGATTTATCTTAAAGTTTATTCAAAACATTAAAAACTGTTTTTTAACTATTTTTTTACAAGCCTTCCACTTTTTATGTTTAATGTTGTTTAAATCGATGCATTCTCTATCCATCTCACTACTGAGCTTATCTGTTGATTACGACCCACTGCCACTATATACTGTTCTGTCACATGATGATTGGATATGGGCAGAGGTGGAGGGAGAGGCCTGTACATTTAAATAAACAGCTCTCAGTCCATAGTGTATATCATCAATACAGTGATTTCATTATTATTGCTTAAAATGTTTCTAAAAGCAATTTTGTGTCATTTTATGAGGGAATGTTTTGCAAACTATTTACAAAGGAGGAAAAATATGACATTTCAACTTCCAGGTGTATTTGTTGATATTGTAATTAATCTTTTATTAGATAGAGATTAATAGCATGGACCCTTTCAAGATGGTAAGGATGCAGAATTCTCCAGACTAATGTTCAATTAATGACTGATAGTGTGGGTACTTATCAAAAGTTTGCCCTGTACAAACTACAGCACAGCTTTCTCAATCTCAGGGATTCATAAAGAACACCATCCTTGACCTTGTGCTTGTCTGTCTAATGAGCCCAGCCCATGTAATCAACAATCAATGTTGGAAAATGGAGTGAAATGAAAACTTGTCGGTAATAAAGCCTCTGAGCCACACAACCAGAACCAAATGCTGCTATGTAAATCAAGTGCATGTTCATCAACACATTCTATGTGCAACATTCCATTTCATTTCATTGTACTTAAGGAAGAGTGTTACTGAGCACAGGGAGTAAACAAACTGGTTAGTAGCATTAATGCAGACATGGACATTTCCACGAGTCGCACATGTAACACATTGCATCAAAACAACATGTGGCAGCATCAGCAAGGAATAACAGTCTGAGCATACCAGCTAAATGTGATTCTGATTACACATCATCAATCATCATTTTGCAATAAACATGGAATTTGTGAAATGTAATATTTTGCTAATAAACCATTTATAATACTTTCAATTTTATGTCATGCTTCATGTGCACTTTGCACACCATGTGTCACTGATTCTTTTCAGACAACTTAAAGTTACAACCAACAGGATTTTTCATTGAGCTTTTGTTGCAAATATCCTGTCATTAGAAATACTTTACACATCATGTACTTTGCATATTTTGTGTATTTTTGAGTGGATGAGCTTACATCTCTTCCTTGCACTATGGTTTCCAAATTTTCAAATCAGTGAACTGAACAAAAGATGATAAAAGAAACAGCTACAAATCACATCAAATGGCTTTAAAGATGACCGGAAAATAAATTAAGAAAACAGGATTAGTGATATCTGACTGACTTTCAAAGTTGTGTTAAAACTGTCCCCATCTGATGCAAATATGTGAATGGTTACTACATAATGTTTTAGCTTAAATAGATTGTTACAACAGGTTGATAACTATTTAGACTGCTGTCAAAATTACAGAAAGCCTTACCTATATGGGTCCTTTCCCTTGCATGACAGAAGTCTCCTCATTGCCTCCTCACCAGTAGATGGAAGGGAAATATTGTTCTCTAAACGAGGTAGAAAGCCATCTTTAAGACCCGCTCCATCTTCTTTAGAAGACTTGTCACTTCTGTCATGCTGCCAGACATTCCACCAACAAAAACCCAGCTGCTCCAGTTTCTTCCAGGCATTTAGCGACCACATACATAGCCAGTTGCACATAAATGCACATCTAAAACAAAACAACATCTAAAGTTGGTGCAAAACTTAATAACATACAAAGGTTAGCATGTTATAAGCTGCATTCAATCACCCTGCTATGTCAGTTATTGCATCATTATAATAACTGAAAAGACAGCATTCCTATTTTATGCCCGGAAACAATATTTAAAGTAAAACTGAAGGAATATTATAATCAGAAATGAAATAAAATTTTGAACATGTCCGTAAAAGTCGCTGGTTTGTACAATATTCGTCATCAATTCACACTGGATTCTCAACACTCAATACTTAAACCAAATAATCCTGCATTACAATATAGTTTAGATAAGTGGGCTTAAAATGTCACCAGAAGTTTACCAGTATTCTGTAGTTAAAATAGAAAAATATGTATGAGTTTTAAATAATATTCTTGTCCTGTGTCTACTTCTCAAAAACTCAAGGATTGCTCTGGTATGTAAAGTCCTCATTGGTACATGTCCACTTACCAGACTTGCAGAATATGTCCTCATGGGTTTGCATCTCAGCCAAGGCCAGCTTGAACTTCCAAGCAGTCCAAATCTACATTCGTGCGCAAAAATGGCAAGACAGCTTACTTTAAAGCAATATATTTTTATTAAGTAAATACAAATCAGCTCATCACATTGGTGAGAAATTTATTTAGATATTCTTTGGGCAATTGCCTCCTAGCAGAACTGCAATACTCAATCTTATGAATTTGATAGTAGTGGAACAAGAAACACATGCAGAGATGTACAGTTTTAACATATGATAAATTAGATGCATTTGGTGCAAATTTGGAACATTTGACAAAATACTACCAAAATAACACAAGTTGCGGTTTCAGGGTCTTCTGCACATACAGGAATAAAATTATCATTAAAACTCAAACCTTACAAATGTACTATTGTACATTGTCTATGAAAAAGTGATCCCAAGGTATATGTGCGTTATTATGAGTGATTTCTTTCATCAGTGACTGAAGGGTTAATCAATTCATAGCTTGTGTTCTTTTCAGACTAGATGTAGTTCCACCAAAGTGGTTGAGGGAACACTCACTATTGGTGTTCTGAAAATCCAAATTGTATACAAGAAAACTATCTTTATGATAGAAAAATTGTAGTTCAGTCTGTGATTAGAACAAGATGCTTAATCAATCCGATTTTTTATGAGCCGACAGTAAATGACATTCAAACCCCATTTTGTAAGCAGCTGATATAAGAATAGAAATCATAATGGTGGTTTCAACAAGATTCTGCCACTGCTCATACATTTGTAAAATTGGGGAAGTGTTTGAAGATAAGAGTGATTAATGTTGGTGTATGGACCTCTCACTCCTCAGATTTAACAATCTATAATTTTTATTTGTGGGGTAGCCTAAAAGACTAAGTGTACAAAATACAGAATACATCCTCACACATTGAAGGAACTCAAGGAAAACATGAAATGAAATGAGGAACATTACAGTAGTCAAGTTATATCACGTCAATCGAAATGTGTTTACCCAGTAAAATACCTGTTCAGCTGAGGGACGACAACACTTCCAGCATTGTTATGAGGTAAGATTTTATACATAGTTTTAAGAAGCAAAGTAAGCGTACAAATGTGGCTAGTCATGGCACATCCAGCTGCAGCAATGAAAAACACTGTGCAAGTGGTAAAGACATATTCTGAAAGCCCCTGTAGTTTAGCAATGGACAGGGATTGACTGGTTTTCATATACCATTAACTTTTGCATCTAATATTGTTAAATACCTGCAAAAGTCATTTTAAATCAATAGGAAATAAGTATATAAATAAGTATATTAAAAAAAAGGGGACATGCCACTTAAAAGTCACAGGATTAAATAATATAATGAACTGAAGCTCTGCAGCAACATATCTGGTACATGCCAGCCTTACTTCAGAATATGTGGATGGCATGAGAACTAATATTTAGCTGATTTACCTATATTAAACCACACACTTTGAGTCAAACATTAACCATTTATTTTCATTTCTGTTGGAAAATGTTCCAAGTTATAAGCACGGAAGTATTACAGTATATTTAATTGTACATATTTCATTATAGTCAACTTTTTTTTTAATTAGACCTACAAGAATATACTTTAAATCATATAAAAAAAATTGAAAAATTGCAGGTAAAACAGATTTGCAAATATTTAAATTCAGGTGTTTCTGAAGAGTTGCCTTTTATAACTCAAACGTTAAACATGTATTTATTTCAATTCTTATTGCTAAACTTGAAAAACAAGATATTAGCTGTATTAATGAGTACAAAACTGGATGGCAATCAGATGGAGGGTTGTATACACTTTAACTTCATGATTTGGTGGGCTCCTTTAATGTGGAAATGCCGAACTGTTCGCCTCCATACCAAAACAGTGAAAATGACAATACCTTTTAATAAAATTATAGTATAATTATTGCTGGTCATTTGTTTATGAGTATTACTCTTAAGATTAACAATACCAAAAGTGATTTTCATCGTAAAAAAAAATGTCCAATGAACAAAATTGGACTTGTTCAGTTTTTCACGCTCTTTGCAAATACATACAGGATGTTAATGAGCTACACAGAAATAATTTCAGAGAGTGTAGAGATGTATATAAGCAATTTGAGATGGGCAGTGTATGGTTCACAATTGAACATAATGCAGATTTATGGTATTAAACATTTTGGCTTAGATGCTGATAAGCTGGTACTAAAGCCAAGCTGGGTGAAAATTGGTTTAGAATGTCTTTAAAATTGCCTTGCGATCATAGAAATATCAATTTTCCGCAACTTGTTACCAGTGTTTTCAAAATTTAACGCCATAAAAATTCCTCAAATCTGGAACTAATCATTTGATTGTGCAACCCTGAATGTCTATTGACTGCCTTCTTGCATTATGTAGCTAAGACCAACTAAATAAATATAAATGTAGACTAATCTAGAGGGAACTTTTTAAGTACCTGTTTAGCATAATGCAAAAGCTTATATTCTGCAGGCTGCAGGTTTAATTCTTGTCATGCTGTTAAAGTTTTGTTATAAATATGCAGTGGTGTGATATGCATACTCAAGAATTATGAATGATCTTTCTCAACAATGAATGTATTACAAAATACAATGGCTAATAAGCTTGCTACTAACATGATGCATAAAACTTAATTTACATACTCAGGACAAGATTCTAATTGGTGGGTATAATAACAACTACAAGGGTTTTAATTATATGAACTGATATGTTACGATTTAAGTGTATAATCTGAAACATCAATTTAAAATGTAGGGTAAAAGCTGTATTATTAAGATCTAGCCTGAAAACAGAGAGAAAAAAACAAACAAAACAAAAAAATGTGGTCAATGATATTCAAAGTTTAAAACAAATGACTACCTCTTACTCGAAAGCTACTCTTACCTCTTAATTGAGCCAGAGTGATACGTTCTGAAACCTCCCTTCATTATCGTGTGTTGTGTTTTCAAAAGGAATCTTCACTAGCACTTTGGAAACTTATAGCCATAGCTTCAAAAATTTAACTGACAGGCCATACGTTTTTATCACAAATTACCTAAGACACCTCTACACTCTCTGAAATTATTTCGATATACTTAATTAACACTCTTTATATTTCTCATGCCAGTCGTCAAGTTGGTTGAAGATGGTGAGGATGTATTTTCGAAACTGGTCCCACTGTATTTAAAAGTAAGTGGAGCATAAGAGTGTGTTAGACGACAGATTAATTATAATTTACATTTAACAGGCTTCACTGTGCGAGTTCCAACAGAACCCTATATATATATGTTTTGCTTTCAAGCTGTCTGTTAGTGCAGAAGTTATAAAAACATAACTTACATTACGTATTTTACAAATGCATGCAGAGAAAGAACCATACTATTCATGCAATTTGATCCCTACTTTACCACATATTTTTCTCTCTTTCTAAGTCAAATATTTTTATCTACATATTCATTTGTTTCAACTTTTTTGTCAGCTAAAACAAATCAAGAATTTTCTCCATTTCAAAACTTCTATTAACTCCCTAATGTACCTATGGAATGATTTTAACCTTTATTCAAAATATTAATTAGGGAGTTGGAGGGTCACCAGCATTTATAGTTTAATATATCATCAAGTTTTTCATTCCCAATTGGGATAACTGGTTGATGATTAACCGTAGAACACTGCTCTTCTATTCACTATGTGAGGCTCAAGGGAAATTTTCCCATTTTGTGTCTAGCATGCCAAGTGTTAGTAAAGTGACTTGTGTAATTTTTCCATGTGATACTCAAATTCCAAAGCATGACTGAAGGAGAAATTGGGTTATTTCTGAGCTCTCATCATTACAAGATGCATGACCCAGTCATTTCACATGGGTTGAGCTACAGATAAACAATGATCTAGAACTTCTCATGGATTTTAATATGGATGTAGACATAAGTGTTTGACCCTCAGGATGTCCACAGAACCAGTATATGTGAACCAGAGTGTGATATATCTGACATTTTTTCACCTGCATTGAATGCCTACATTATTCATTCTGGAGCAAAGCTGTCTTATAAGCAATTTGAAGAATGACTGATAAAAAATCTTATGCAGAATGCACAGGATTTGAAACCTGCAACATCAACAACTACAACTCAGTTCTCATGTTTTAAAGCAAAGTATTCAATATAATGGTAAGTGAAAGGAAGCTCTCGTCTAATAAAATAAAAATCTCAAGATCACAGTATTAGTGTGAGAGTTGTGATGCCTGTTGTCAATGAATATCATAGTGAACTTCAACTTTTCAGTTAAAGATATTTCTGTTATCAGTTATTTGTGTTTGTATCAAGCTCTTACTGTATAAAAATCTTATTTATCTCTATGTTCAGTACCACTGGAGCCTCTTTATGTAGATCTACTTCAGAGTTATTGCTACATTGATTGCATAATGTAATGAATGGAAACCATATCAAATGCTGGTCTATAGATCAGTAATGGTCTTCAGAATGCTATGTTGCCACTTCTTCTTAAAAGGATGAGTCATATTTTTTTTATTCAGATTGAAATAAAAAAGCTATTGTCACTAGAAACAAAATTTGTACAAACTTCCTTATCAGTATACACTGAACCAAAAGTTATATTTTAAGCCTCACAATAAAGTGAATGCACAAATTATTACAGTTAGTTTTAATTACAGGAGAATGAATGCAGATATTATTATAGTTTGGAGTTTGTGGTTGAAAGTATTCAGTGGTAAACTTAGATATTGCATTTTGAATGTAGCAAATTTCCTAATTATTATGTTTGTGTGCTTGCCTTTTATTTTTCTCCACCAGGCCGGCTCTGCAAACTATTTTCAGTGATTCATTACTTTTCATAGTTGCCAACACCTATATAATTTTACCATATAATTCTGTTCCAACACATATCTTATATTTTTCACCATTAGGGCGAATCTGTGTCTGAGTTTCAGATTTTTTTCAACAGTTGTTCATCTGCTTCTGATTTCGCATTTGTTTTTTAGAGTTGCTAAATAACTGATATATAATTTTACAATGTACCAATATGTTTGCATGTATTTTTTCCATTTTTCATCACCAGGGTGACTCCATGCAGCACCTTTAGCAGTTTTTTCTTTATTTTTTATTTTAGCCTATGAAGCTAGGGTTCAATGTGGCTGAATGTGTAGAACTGTTAGAAATCAGTATGAATATATCCAACTTGTTTACACTAAATTCCACTTACATAAAACTAAGACATGCACTCATTCCCATCTTCAGTTGTTGACCAACTACAGTTAATTGAAATGGTGGCTGGATATCCGAATGCTCCTTTGGCGGTATCCGGTAGTTGTAGTAGGAACATCAAAGTTCATTAAGTTTTCTTTATTTTTATGATGATTCACCCCCCTCCCCAAGTGGATAGTTCCATTTGGGTTGTGAAACAGTTTCACCAGATTAACATCTGATTTAATTTTTATGATTTTTGGCCCAAAAGTGAGCTGCTACCTCTGATTTATCAACCTGCTTAAACCAAATATTCCTAAAGTGTTCTTTCTCTGAATTTCCAAATTTCTCTTCATTTTTCTAATGTATCTCCGATCACAATCTGCACACTTGATTTCATAAATTTCTGATTTCTGTTCTGTTGGTATGGTGTCTTTTACTGTGCAACCTAATAAATTCTTGATATTATATTTGTTTTTTGGGGCTAACATTATTTCTTTGAAAATCTTAAATTTGTTGTGGTAAGTTGAGGGAATGTGAAACTTTTGAATTTATATCTTTCTTCGGTGTTCTTAAGTGTGGAAACTTCTCTTATTGATTTTTGTCTTTTAAATTTATTAATTTTTATTACTGAGTCTTTGTTGAAACCATTAGTTATGGCTGTCTTTATTATGTGTCGATATTCTATTTTGTATTCTGTTTCTGTGAGAGGGATGTTAGTTAACCTGTGTGCCAAGCTATGAAACACTGCATATTTATGTGGAATGGGGTTATAACTGTAATTTTCTGTGTGTGCTTTTCTGTGAATTCCAAAGTTCACACAATCTCCATTTCTTATGATTTTAAATCTAGGAATGGGAGCCAACCATTTCTCTCCTCTTCTATGGTAAATTGTATAGATTTATATTATAGATTAATAAGTTTCAAAGCATCTATTGAACATTTTTTGGTATTATTGCAAATATGTTGTCCACATACCTATACCATGTCTTGAAGATTAAAGTGAAGGTTCTGAAATTTGTTTAAACAAAGGCCTTTGAGGTCTTTGTTCAAGAAATTAATTTCATTGTTTGAAAATGTGATGCTCAAGAGATTAATTACATTATTTATGAATCAAAGATTTCTCGGAAAAAGTAGAAGATTATATAGCCGACATCAACAGTCACCCACCAACTAAACAGAAGTGAAAAATCGTTTGTAAAAATTAAATGCATACAAATTTTGGAGAATATAAAAAACCAAAATAAATTAAAAAATTAAAGAACGACATTAAAACAGTAGAAAGAGAAATTAGTGATATATATATAAAAGTAGATAAAGGCAATAAAATAGCCATTTTAGACCAAAAGGAGTACATGCATTCAGTAGAAATTATGTTAAAAGGGGAAGACTACAAATCAATTGACAAGAATCCACACATTAGATGCAATAAAAACATAACTATAACATTGAATGAGATCAAAATACTATCCACTGTTGAAAAACAGAAAATCACATAGAGCAATCTGGTACTACCCAGACTTTATGCACTTCCTAAAATACATAAAAATGATAACAGTATGAGACTAATAATTAACAATATGAATTTGCCCAAATACTAGTTGGAAGGGAGGAGGGAGGAGGAGATAAACATTTTCAACTCTTTTAAAAGATTCCAAATTTTCAGCATAAAATATTCATTTGATTTACACAAAAAAACTTAAAAATAGCATAATTACCACCAGAGATATAATGGGGTCGTTTGATGTAAAGGCCTTATTCCCAAGCATACCAACAGAGAAGTTTATGCAAGTATTAGAAAGGTTAACATCCTTAAATTTACAAACAGAAGTAATAGAAGCCTTCGTGAAACTTAATAATATTTGCATTCAACAAAATTTCTTCAGTTTCAACAGGTATTACCAGACAGTTTGGGGCCTAGCTACGGGAAACCCTTGTCTCAGTTTCTTGCAGATTTATTCACGAGTTCCTTTGAAATGTGTATCACCAGACCCTTCCCTTTATCTTCCATACATGGTATAGGGATGTGGATGATTTATTTGCAATAATATTAAAAAAACGTTCAATAGATGCTTTGAAACTTATTAATCTATAATATAAATCTATACAATTTACCATAGAAGAGGAGAGAAATGGTTGGCTCCCATTCCTAGATTTAAAATCATAAGAAATGGAGATTGTGTGAACTTTGGAATTCACAGAAAAGAATCACACACAGAAAATACATAAAAATTACAGTTATAACCCCTTTCCACATAAATATGCAGTGTTTCATAGCTTGGTACACAGGTTAACTAACATCCCCCTCACAGAAACAGAGTACAAAATAGAATATCAACACATAATAAAGACAGCTGTAACCAATGGTTTCAACAAAGACAGAGTAATAAAAATTATCAATAAATTTAAAAGAAAAAAATCAATAAGAGAAGTTTCCACACTTAAGAACACCAAAGAAAGATATAAATTCAAAAGTTTCACATACCACCCAAATTACAACAACAAATTTAAGAAGATTTTCAAAGAACATGGAATAACGTTAGCCCCAAAAACAAATATAATATCAAGAATTTATTAGATTGCACAATAAAAGACACTATACCAACAGAACCGAAAATTAGAATTTATGAAATCAAATGTGCAGATTGTGATCAGAGATACATTGGAAAAACGAAGAGAAAATTGGAAATTCGGAGAAAAGAACACTTTAGGAATATTCGGTTTAAGAAGGTTGATAAATCAGAGGTAGCAGCTCACTTTTGAACCAAAAATCATAAAATTAAACCAGAGGTTAATCTGGTGAAACAGTTTCATAACCCAATGGAACTATGCACGGAAGAAGAAGAAGAAGAAGAAGAAGAAGAAGAAGAAGAAGAAGAGGAAGAGAAGGAGGAGGAGGAGGAGGAGGAGGAGGAGGAGGAGGAGGAGGAGGAGGAGGAGGAGGAGGAGGAGGAGGAGGAAGAGGAGGAGGAGGGGAGGGGTATGTTCTGAGGGTTTGTATGTTCTGTTTTTCTCTTTGATGGGATTAAGTGTAGTGGTGTCTCTAATTTTCTTTTTATTCTTTGCTCTGTCTATTTTCTTGTGCACAACTTCTTGTTTGAAGCCATTTTCTATAGCTATATCCATTATAATGAATATAGCTAGAAAAACAGAACATACAAAAAGTTCACATACCACCCATCAGCCTTTCATAAATTTCAAAAGATTTTTAAAAGATACAACATTGTTTTGGCTCCAAAAAATAATTATTCCATTAAAAATATCCTTAACTCAAGACAAAAAGAAGATAACCTACAAGAAGAAGAAAAATCAGGAATATATCAGATGAACTGTAGTGATTGTGAAAAAATTTATGTTGGAAAGACCAAAAGAAACATAAAAACAAGAGCTAAAGAACACATTAGGAATATAAACTAAAAACAAGAAGAAAAATCGGCGGTAGCTTGGCACTTTTGGAAAGAACAACATAACATTAATAAAAACCTCAAATTACTTAAAAATATTAAAGAAAAAACTGAACTTACAGTATGGGAAAACATCTATATTTGGAAGAATAAAGAGAAAGTTTTTAATTTCGAAATCCCGCCAAGTGATGTACTAATACAAAAGTTCATTAAACCTCCACCAGAGATGAATCATCCTACCACAAACGAGACCGGCAGTCGACCAGGAACTGATGATAGGAGTGATGGCTCCCGAAACTAGTCTTCCATTTTATTGAATTTTAGTGGTGTGTATGTTACAATTTCGACTCAATTTTTTAAAATCATCACAACATTTTTTCCAAGTCATACAGATATAGTTTCTTCCTCCTTTCTCAAATATATTTTCATCTTCCAGCAATAGCTTGTTTCACTATCACATATTGCTCAGATCTTTATGTCATATCCACCAGGTTTTGATAGTATGTATTGTCGAAACTGACAGCGACCTCAAAATGGGACAAACTGTTTATCCACGGTCAGGAATGTATGCTTCCCTCAGGGTAGTTTCTCACATCAAAAACTTCTCTGATGGTTCCAATTTGTCAGTTGATCATGTTCACAGCGGGCTGCTGCATTGTCAAAAATGCAACACTCTCAGAATAGCATGGAAGCGATTGCAAGACATAATTTAGTTGAACAATGGACAGTCATTTTCAATATTCCACAGGTGACTGATATCTTCCTTTCTTGACTTGTAAACATCTGTCAGGATCAAAATGCCAAGAAACTTTTTCATTCTATGCAGATCTAGTTCTACCCAATCCTTCTAAACCATTCGACAAACACACTATTTCAATGGGGTATACCAAAGTACAAAATAAAACAAGACTAAACTTAGGTATTCATTTTTTTTTTTACACTAAACTCCATTTACTTACATAAAAGTAAGGTGCTTTTCTGAAGAATCTCTCCCATCTTCATAAGATGAAGATGATAATCTTCATAAGATGGAAGAGATTCTCCCGAAATGCGTCTTACTTTTATGTAAGTAAATGGAGTGGACTTTACTGTAAAAAAAAAAAATGAATACCTAAGTTTAGGATATATTATCACTCCATTGTCAACAGTTTCGTAAGTACAATATTTAAAACAAGACTGTTCATTATCACAGTTCCTAATGGAATATCTTGTAGATCCCTGGTTGTCTTTTGCTACATCCTTTTTGCTCCGTCTACCTGAAATCCTAGCCTGAAGGGCTGTAGCCTATATTTCATTTTCCATTCCGAGAAGACAATATGTCACACTTGACAGAATTTGCACTAAATTGTCTTCACCTTCTTCATCATTGTATTCATCATTATATTCTTGTCACTTCAAGTTTTCACCTTATCTACCTCATTATCATTGGTGAAAATTCAAATTCACTAGGTACATTGTTGAAATCAGAAGACTTTCCAACCATTTCTATATCTCCTCTTTTGTAAGTCCTTTGCTGCATAACATTTTCAGTTTGTAGAACAGAGAACTATTATGAAATTAGGCACCAAAATAAGCATGTGCTTATCACAGGGAGGACTGTTGAACATTGAAAGAATAACAATGAGAATTGACAATAACAACTATATAGCTGATGGATAGCTGCTTGTAAATATCGCTTGTACCTATAGGCATCTGCGAGGCCAGCACAGGAGAACATGTAGGCCAATTCTTTAACTGAAAACTATATGTAAATTTTGATCATTCTTTTCCAAAATTATGACTAACAAGACAAGTTAGGAAAATTCCTAAAATTTAATTACAATATAGATACTAATTCAGAAAACAGTAAAAATCACAGATGAGACTCTGAGGCCCGATGGTAGTTAAAAGATTAAAAATCTCAGAATGTATGAGTCAGAGATTTGCTGGTATTTAGTGATAGATAGAAATCATATTCACCTATTAATTGGTAAAAAATTCATTCTTCTAACACTAGTCATAAGCAAATGACGTTTCTTCTGATTTCTGAAAAATCTGTATTCATTGAAAAAAAGAGTTTTGCAACCCGTATATACATTGATTACTTATTGCATTTTTAGTTTTTTATTTGTTGCATTAAATGATATTAAAATAAAAAAGAGATCATTTTTGCATTCTGAGAGTTGGTAGAGTCTGCAGGGGAAGGTTAGTAGCTTGTGGTTCCAAAACTCAGAAATACTGCTATACTCATACACTAATTATTCAGTATGAATACACAGTAGATGACATTTTTATACTTTGTGAGTGGGCTGAGCCATGGATGAAGGTTTGTGGCTTGTAACCTAAACTTAGGTATTCATTTTTTACACTAAATTCCATTCACTTAAAACATATAGTGAGTGAATGGAGTTTAGGTAAAAATTGAATACCTAAGTTTAGGTTATATTGCCACTCCATTGTCAACAGCTTCGTAAGTACAATATTTGTGGCTTGTGTTTCCAAAACTCAAGAAATATACTGCTAAACCCATACATTAATTATTGTGTTTAATTTATGTACACAGCTTGAACTATGGCTCTGCAATGCAATTTCAATTAAAGAAGACATCACCATAGAACAGGAAGAGGGATGTTAGCCCAAACCTCCTGGCAGACTTTCCAGATACCCTTAAGTCATTAAGAAGCAAGGTGCTGTTTCACCAAGCCAAATCCATAAAAATCCATTCAAGAGGCCTCTGGTGACTTTTCAGGGATTCTTTTAAATTGTATAAAATGTTGTCACCCATTTCTACAGTTTTCTGGTGGTAGTAGTCCTGGGATGATTCAGAAATGTGGCTGGATGCTTTTTCCATGTGGATTAAAACATTTAGGGCACACTCCCCATACAACCGGGAAATATCTTCACCAAAAATGGAGTCCATGATATTGCTTTGATAGTATAATGTATTATTTTTATATTTTTGGCAACACTCTGAGAATGTTAAGTTTCCACCAAGCAGTAATCTGCAACCACCATGAACCTCTTCGAAAACTTTTCCTTGATTTTCCAGATGAACTGCGTACCCCTTTTGGACCACTTGGTGGTAGTAAATAACATGGGATTTGTGTCATTTAGATAAATCCAAAGAAACCACCCATTGCTCCTTTATACTTTCCCAATGTGCCTAGCAATGCTTATTTGTATTGGAGGGTTTTCTTGTGTCACTACTAGCCCTTTAGGTCATATTGGTTGCATCCTTTTTCTGTTATCTTTTTTTGCACACTGGGCCTCAGAACAGAATCCATTTTTATATGCCTGTGTTATATGGCCCATACATGACTTATTTATGGTAATAGCTTCCTTTTTACACCCTTCTATATCACCAAAACACTGTAACTAGCATTGAAAAGCTTGACAATGTACCGCTGACACAAATTAGCAAGTTTTGAAGTCATTATGAAGTAAATATTTGCATCAGACTGTACCAGCAGAGTGCAGGCACACACTGATGAATTGACACAATAGCATATGTGAACATGTTCCACTGGAAGGAATGAAAGAGTGATTCAAAGTCATCCAAGATTAAGTAATGCACCTTCTGTACTGTTTTTATTAACTTTATTCTAGGTCAGTTTAACACTTTATTTTCTCCTGTGTTCGTACATGGAAGTTTCATCCAAAATTTTAATTTCATTAACATCACAGCATCATACTTATGCCTTTCTTGTATGTAATGGACAAACTCTAATGATGCATGCACTGGATAGCTACAACCTCTGCATTGTTAAAGAGGTACCAAGGAGTTAGAATCTGGATATGTCCCTTAGGTGTGATTCAATAAATTTCATTGCTAAGTTCTTGATGAAATTCAACCGACATCATTCTGCAAAGGTACGTAAAGCAGCTGACAGAGCTGAGGTTCACAAGAACCATGAGGCAACTGGATAACAATAGTTTATTATGGCATGAGCAAAAGTTACACCTACTCACACAGGGTTGCAAATCCATCACAGGATGGGTCTCCCAGGTAATCCATGGTGTTTAGTAGCCTTCGAAGTAGTCTCCAACTATATCGATGATGGGGAAGGCACTGAATACCATCTGCTGCGTGTGAGTTGCTAACATGAGTCACCTCATATCGAAATACTGTCAAAATGTCCGCTTTGTTAGCAAAATGTTCCCCATGCAATCAATGGCTGCTTCACTTTGGGGATGAGATCATAATGGCAGGGACTGAGACCATGCAAATATGGCAGTGTGGAAGAACTTCCCATCCCCACCACTGAAAAAGACAATTGACACTGTCGGCAAATGGTATTGTTTAAAAGTACTGACCATTTGGTGCATACACACAACGCAAATTTAACACCAAAAATACCTGTAATACTGGGCATTCATAGTGGTCTCCTCGTGCACTGAATAACACACAAGCACACCTTGACTGTCATATGTCAGAATGATCATGAATTTTGTTGATGAAGGAGTTTGGCGAAACTTGTGTTTTGCGTGGTCACCCAGGGTGATGCTATTCACTGGACTGTTGCTTGAGTTCTGGTTCATTTGCACTTTCCCCCATTTATCAACTGCAATGATATTATTCAACATGGCATCCCCATCTCCCTGAAAGTTCACCAGAGTGATGTGACATGTTTTGTAATGAGTCCACTTCTATATCTCACTTAATTGATGTGGCATATATTTTCTACATGTTCAGATCCTCCCATAAAATATGATGCACTACTCTTGCCAGAATTCCTGTTCACTCTCCACAAGTGTGCAGCAACTTTCATTGTGTAAGCACTCCATGAATTCCTCCATATTTCAATTTTAGAAGATTTTGTTTCATATTGCCATTAGGTCAGGCATCTTCCCCTCATGATGGTAGACCCCACAAGTGGTCCAGGTCGTTAAGGCTCGGACTCGTGAGCGGGTGGTCTGGGGTTTAAATCCTGCCAGGACCGTCCTCCTTGACTGAGGATTTTTCCAGGTTTTCCTCACTCCTTATAAATGGCAAATGCTGGGGAGGTACCCTAAACTTAGGCCTGGAACGATTTCTTCCTTAAAAAAATCCTTTTCCAATATATCATTTCATCTCATGTATCATCAGTGTCCATCACCTGTGGTGCCTTTGTAGCAAAAATGGGCATTAAACACCATTCATTCCCAATGATGGTGTGTTAAAGTAAACTTTGTGTTTGCCTTGTAGACCCAAAGTCACAGGTTCAAACTTGGCCAACATTGATAGAGTTTTTAGGCAGTAAAAATCCTAAATGTGGCTTCCTTCTGATGGGTAGTAACGCTGTTGGTCCCATGTCTTACATTTATAGCATATAAAAGAACCTCAAGCATCTGCATAAAATTTATCAGCCATTTCATGCTCTAAACTGAAAGGTATGCTAATGACCTTAAATGTTAAACATAGCTGCTTTTCATTTCCTGGGTGGCTCCGTTCTTTCCCTATGTGAAATTGGTTTTGCCATAAAAACATTGTTTTTCTTGAGTAAGAAACACTATTTGAATTTCAGCCCTACATCCTACATTTGATTCTTCATTAATATGGAAATAATTATAAAAACCATGTCACTACCCAATTCCCAATTATTAATTATGACAAAATCAGGGTCAGCATTAGAGTAATTAAAAACAGCAATATCATACATGTACATCCTGTAGTTACTGCTGGATCAAGCATCTAAGTCAGGATCAGGGGCATTTATTACACACCTGCTTGTTATAAATAATGTTAAATTTGAAAGGGGAGTAAGAAAAAGTTGTTTTATAAGAGAGAAAAAAACCCAGCAAAATTGGAAACTACATAACTAGAAACATGTATAATTAAATAAATTGTACTTACGAAGCTGTAGACAATGGAGTGGTAATATATCCTACACTTATGTATTGCACTTGTTTACAATTTAAGAAGATTAGAATATGGAATAATGTTAGCCCCAAAGAACAAATATAATATCAAGAATTTATTAGGTTGCACAGTAAAAGACACCATACCCAAAAGAAGAGAAATTAGGAATTTATGAAATTAAATGTGCAGATTGTGATCCAAGATACACTGGAAAAATGAAGAGAAATTTGGAAATTCAGAGAAAAGAACACTTTAGGAATATTCGGTTTAAGCAGATTGATAAATCAGCGGTAGCAGCTCACTTTTGGACCAAAAATCATGAAATTAAACCAGAGATTAATCTGCTGAAGCAACTTTACAATCCAATGTTGGGGGAAGGGGCAAAATAAATCATCATAAGAAATAAAGAAAACTTACTGAACTATGATTTTCCTTTTATGGATGAACTCAGCAAGTTCCTACTACAACCACCAAACTGCCACAGGAGCATTTGGGTATCCAGTCACCATTTGCAGTAACAACAGTCAATCAACAAATGAAGATGGGAATGAGTGCATGTCTTAGTTTTATGTGTAAGTGGAGTTTAGTGTAAACAAGTTGGATACATAAGTGTAGAAACATACACTCTGAGAGACTTACCTGAAAACTGTACATAACAAGCCACAAGCAGTCTGCGAGACTGACCTAAAAATGTACATAACAAGAAGCATACATTCTGAGAGACTTACCTCAAAACTGTGCATAACAAGAAACATGCAGTCTGTGAGATTGACCTCAAAACTGTGCTTAACAAGAAACATGCAGTCTCTCAGATACCCAACTCTGTAAACAATTCCTAGAATTTAATGACAATAACACACTCACAACAGCTACCAAAGAAGGTACTGAGGAAGCAGATCATAATTTCAATTAGTTTTGTCACAATTAATTAAAATTTATGTGGGTACTAAGAGATTGATGCTTTGGTTTAAGAATTAATTAGGTGAAAAGGGAATTCTATTAGAGAACAAGTATGAATTGCAAAGAAACTTCTCACTCACGTACTTACAGGTGTAGAAAGAGACGTCCACTCATGCTCAAGACATCAGAAAGTAAGTTCAGGAACCAGACCACAACCTGAAGAACAACTTGGCCCCAACACATCATGTGGTGTTTGATGGGACGACACACTAAACCTGTAAACATATCCCCTCTCTTTACAAACACTCTATTTGTTAATTGTCGACTGTCTTGGAAGAATAAACAGTTACTTAAAGTCACTATTTATTTCAGTTCTTATTGGAATTAGCCTGAAAGATTACTATGTACAGTTTAAATGTCTACTGTTAAGAGCAAACCCTACCGTAAACAACTGAGGTGCAAGACTACATTGTGTTAACAAAACTGTTTGTATATTGGAAGGCAAGAGTCAATAGAAATATCAACAAGTTACAAATAAGGGTAAGCAAAAAGATTTCCTCATAGTAAGATTTGTTTTGGTCCTCTGCACTTTGCTCTGCCTTCTAGGATACTTTCTTTGCTTTCACTAAACTCTTGAGTACTCAGACAAAATGATTTGGTTGTCAGCCTCCAGTTCATTGATCTTAACTTTGACAGTTCCTGCACTTTTCCATGCCATATTCCAAAAATATCTTGCAGCACAATAAAAGCGTGAACAGAGAAGCCATTGCAGAAGAAAAAATTAAATACAAATGGGTTTGTATAAAACAAATAGTATGAGAAGAACTGAAAAACCTGAGTGAAAACTAATACATAACACTGTCAAATATACAGAGTGTGTGTACACTGGGAAGCATTTATATCTGTCACATATACTGAGTGTGTGTGTACACTGGGAAACATTTGTATTAGAAGTAGATTGCAGTGCCTCTATAGTTTTTTAATTGAGCTATCAATTCATCTTGGCATAGGGTTGTTTCAAAGTCCAAGATCCAGACACAAATGCAATACAATCCTTCAGCAATTTTTTTTTTGTGTGTGTGTGTGTATTATTGTTTAAAACTTTACAGAGACAATATTTGATTTTCTTTCCTTCTGTTCCAAATTTTGTAATACCAATTTAGGATATTATTATTATTATTATTATTATTATTATTATTATTATCATCATTATCATCATCATCTATTTTTTATTTATTTATTTTATTTCATAGACTGACTCTGAGTATTGGCCCAGTAATAGAATGTGAGAGGGCAACATTTTGCTGTGTTACTAATAACAGAAGTTTGGTTCACTGAAATGATGATGACCCTGGGGACAAAGGAGTCAAGAGTTGCTTTACCAGGGATGTGCGAAAAGTACTTGGCCTGACCCAAAGTGGTCATGAAGATGGCCAAATTACTATGATAGTTGTTCAGTGTCAGCCTTTAGATGGATGTTGTAAAGTTTCAGATGCATAAGTGCAGTCACTTGTTTGTGATGATTATGTAAACAAACTAATGTTTACATTTTCTACAAAATGGATAAAACTGATATATGAGCTGCAATAAAGTATTTCGTTTCGAAGGGTTTAACTCCAACAGAAATACAAAAGAAGTTAAGATTCCACATTAAAGGATTCTTCCCCTTCGTTTTCAATGGTTAGTGGGTTGCTGAATTTAAGCATGGTCATACATCCATTCAAGATGATGAGCACTCAGGGCTTCCCAAAACTTCTACGACTGATGAGACTGTGACAAAAATTCAAATACCATATTCAATGATCATCAATTGAAAGTATGAAAGTTGGCTGACATTGCAAAGATATTGATAGGTCATGTAAACTACATTTTACACAAAGTTTTGGATATGAGAAAGCTTTCCACTTATTGGGTGCCATGTTTGTTAACAATGCACCAAAAATACATTCAAATGAACATTTTGCAAGAGTGTCTAGACAGTTTAAATGCAATTCCAGTGAGTTTCTCTTAAGTTTCATAAAGTAGATGAAACATGGATTCATTACTACATGCCAGAGATGAGTGGTTCAAATAGTAGGTGGCAAGAGATGAAAGTGCACAAAAGAAAACAAAAATTTTTCCATATGCAGGAAAAGTCATGTTTTCTGGGATTCTCATGATGTAGTGCTAGTAGACTACCTCCAGAAGAGCAGATCCATCACCAAAGAGTATAATGCTTTGCTACTGGACCAACTGAAGGAGTATTTAGGCTAAACTTCCATATCTTGGAAACAGAAAGTTCTCTTTCATCACGATAATGTACCTTCACACATATCTGGGATTGTTGCTGCAAAACTGCATGACCTTGCTTCCAATTGCTTCCACATCTGCCATTTTTAGCTCCCAGCAATTACTTTTTGTTCCCAAAGCTAAAGAAATGACTGGGTGGACGAAGATGAGAATGAAGCTGAGACATATGCTTATTTTTCACAGTTGGACAAATGTTATTTTACTGAGGGTATCAAAAGGTTGGAAAGTCATTGGACTAAATGTATTGGTATACAAGGTGACATATTGAAAAATGAAAAAAATATTTCTCTTAAATCTTGCTTTTTCTTGGTTAGGCTGAGAACTTTTAGAATGCCCCTCATACATTTTATTTGCAGGATATGGAAAAACCCTGAAAAACCTATCCAGAAACTGAACCCAAACCAGATTCAAGTTTGTATTTAGTGGTTTACAAAGCAGGCACTCTGCCCCAACACCATGACTATGGTCTATTATTACACATATGGTATTAATGATAACCATTAGGTGAGCTATATTATGCCAGTTGGTGCTAACACATGTTACTGCTATCATATGCTGCCATAGTAGAGAGGTGGAAATCCAAGTCTTGACTCCAGTCTTGTAGAAGGCTGGAGATAGGCATCTGCTAATTACAACTCTCATTGTTAGATAGATCACGCTATTTCTTCAAAGTGTCCAACATTTTAACATATGACTAATCTTCAAAGAGAGCTACAATATGTCATTGGTGATCCTGAAACACCGTTACCTTATTAACTATTCCATAGCTGTTCTTTTCCTCTATGATTTCAGCTTTCTTTTTTTGGGTAAAAAAAAATTTTAAAAAATTAAAAAAAATTGTGTTTTATTTTCTACAATTTTTGTTAAGGATATTTTTTTAATAATTTTTTTTCTCTTTTAATTTGTGTTTCTCCCATTGATACCAAACTTTCATTAAACTTACCTACATTATAACCAAGAGTTCTTTGCTTGATGCATTAGATTATCAATTTCCTAGTTGCCTGTTGCTTCTTTCTCAATTAAATTCTGATTACTGGAACTATTAACACTACTAATTACAAAGGCATTGGATGTACCAACTCTGATATAAATAAATTTTTCTTATAACACTTTTCAGAAGTTTTTGCAAATTGATCTTAGGTTTACCAAAAGCAATCCCCAAATGGGTAGCGCAGCTAGAATTAGGTAAGTATTCCACTAAGATACAAATTATTACAAGAATTATGAAATACATATTCAGAATTACCACATTGGAAGAGAGTGATATTATTAAAGAATGTTTCAGTATCCAAGAGAAATGTAAGTGGAAAGGATCATGGTGTTTCAAAGTGCAGGACATTTTACAACAGATAGATTTAGGAAACTTATGGATAAATAGGGAATATCAAAACAGAAGATTCTGGAAAGAAATAAACCTAAGATTGAAGATATTGAACAACAAGAAATATTTGGTAGTATGGGAGAAAAGAGTTCACTGAGACTTTATAAGGAAATAAAAATATTATGGGGTAGGGAAAAATATATAGAACAATGTGATAAGGCAGGTTGGGAAGGGTTTTCATGGGCTACAGCTGGAGTTATGAATTTAAAAGGATTAGGGTACGGTAAAGAGGTAGAAAAAGGTCCAATGTGTGGAGAAACCAATAATATTCATTGTTTTTTATATTATAGTCAAACAAAGTCATGGAGAGAACAGACTTGGCAACAAAATGGAAGAATGTAAATGAGAAAATATTAATTAGAAAGATTATAATGGTAAAAGGAGAGAAGAATATAAAAATTATAGGGCACTATTTGGGCAAAGTTAGAGAGAAATGGATAAGAATGATTAAAAGAAAGATGGAAGGAAATGTAAAATTAGAAGTAGAATAGGTCAGACAATATAAACAAGGATAAGACAATAAGGCAATATGATTGTCACCAATACACTAATAATCTGGAGATTGTGTATCAGGACTAGAATGCAAACAAGTAATTCTAGAAAGAAAATATATCTAATAAGTAAGATTAGTGTTTAAATGTTGTACATACAAAGCTGTTGACAATGGAGTGGCAATATAACCTCAACTTAGGTATTCATTTTTACACTAAACTCCATTCACTTACACTGTGTATAAGTGAAGTGTAAGTGAATGGAGTTTAGTGTAAAAAATGAATACCTAAGTTGAGGAAAGATTAGTATTATTTTTGTGTATTTTTAGATCTCATTTTGTAATGAAATGATAAAGTATTTGAATGTAGTAAATTATGTAGTCTATCTGGACATTTTCAATATAACACTTCACAAATTCTAAGATTTATGACAACTTCATGTTCAATTTTTTAAGCATGATGGAAGTCTTTTTTTTTTTTTTTAATATCCATGGTACTGCAACCTGAAGATTTATTGTACCAGATGATGAAAGATAGATAATAACTTGGCCCTATGAGGCCAAGGGACTTTTTGGCCTAAGTTTCTCAGGCACTCATCTGAAGAATTGAGGCAAAAACCCTGAAAAAACCTCATAGGAAACTAATACAACCACTAACTGACCCCACGCCTGCCATATGGGAAGCACAAACACTCTGCTAGACTACGGTGATAATCTGTACACTTAATTGTATAGATTAAATAATCTTAATAGTTCTTTTTTATATTTACATCTATGATTGCATAGTTTCAAAGGATTAAAGCACTGAATTATGTCTTGAATGTGTTATATTACTCATTGTAATTAGTCTATACATGAAATGCAAAAGCAAAATTAATATATATGTCACACGTACACAAAGCAATATTACCTGAATGATGAAAATCTCCAAAAGCAATTCCTCCCTTTTCAGAAGGGATTTTAATAAAGCATGACAAATAATTAAAAAAAAAATGATCTTTCAGGAACGTGTTGGTGTTGGTTTCTGTTATAAACAAGAATCTTTTCTAGTTATAAGAACAATCAGCACTCAGAATAGCATAATCTGCATTGCAGGATAACTACAAGTGCGTTATTTTTATTTATTACTATTATACTCTGAATTTTTCCACACTTAAAGATTGTTGAAATAGAACATGTTGGTATTTTTAAATTGGTATTCCATTAATCAAACATTATGAAAATTAATATTTAGATAATAATTAGGGTATAACATGCAGTACATATTTTTTTTAATTCTTAATTAGACAGTGAGTCGATTTAATATTCCTATGCTCCACTTATCATTGAATTATACAGAACTGTTTCACAGGCCTTCGCCCACATCATCAGCTGTGTGTAGACTGTCGGATTCGTTGATGGTTGAATTGACTTGGTGTAGCTTGTGGACATTTTATGAACTTTTGGATTAATTTGTCTTCTGTTGGGATCTTGAAGTTGATAACCTTATCTTCGTATTTTTTTATAAAAAATTTTTCCCCATATTCACAGCTCCAAGGGTCTATCTATAAATTTCAATAATTTTACTTCCATTTCTATATCACGTTTATCTCTCCAAAGCGATGTGCAACCACTAATTTATCTATCTGATTGTACCTGATGTTTCTTTTCTTCTGTGTTCCTTTAGCCTAATTCCAATGCTTCTTTTTGTTTTGCCAATATACTTTGTTGCATTCAGAAAAGTTGATTTTATATATTCCTGGCTTCTTTTCATCAGGTAACTCCTATTCCAATACAAATTAAAAAATAAAAACCCAAATTAAAAATAAATATACTCCTGTCATTATTATTAGAGTTTAGCAGATTATTTGGGCTGAATTTGTTCACTGGGGACAAAGTAATTCCAGACTCTTGGAGTATTTTCTGGAATTTTTTGGTGGCACAAGGATAATAAGTAAATTTCTTGTGAATGGTATTCTCCTTTTTTGCAGTCAAAGTAGTAACCTGTTTTAACCTCTTCTCTTGTTTGAATTTCTTGATTTTCTTGTCTACAATTTCTTGGACATACCCATTGATTTTTGACATTTGTATTATGTGAGAGTACTCTTTGCTGTATTCAAACTCATTCATGGGTATGTTAATGAGTCTGTGTGCTAAGCTGTTGAAAACTGCCTGTTTGTGTGCTGTGGGGTTCAAGCCACTGGCCCTTATGTAATTTTCAGTCTCTGTATCCTTTCTATATATTCCAAATTTCAAATTATTGCCTGTTCTTATAATCAAGGAAAAGAATCATGTTGTCTTGTTGTGTTTCAGAAGTGAATTTAATTTTCTTATCTTGTATGTGATTATGCTTGTACTTGGATGATGCTTTGAAATTGCTAAACTTTGGTGATAATGATAGAATACCTAATGAGAAGAAGCCAGGAATATATAAAATCAACTTTTCTGAATGCAAAATGCAATATTGGCAAAACAAAAAGAAGCATTGGAATTAGGCTAAAGGAACACAGAAGAAAAGAAACATCAGGTACAATCAGATAGATAAATTAAACTTATTTTGCTTGCCTATTTCAGTGCAGCCTAATAGTCATAGAAATCCTAAAGTGTTAGCAAGGTCACATACCTAAAGGTGAATGGTTCTCTCTCTTTCTGCGTCTCTTTCCAACACTGAAGGGCTTTTCGGTGCTGTTCCTTGTAGTGCCACACTTTGCAGACCCTTTACAACAATAAAGAATGCTTTTTGCTAATCTTGTTCTTATTGTAATTAGTAGACATAAAAATTCTATATACTAAAAACATATTAAATATAACCACAAAAAATTATAAAATTGAATCTATTGATATTATTGTATGATTTAGTTGAACTACAAACTCTTAATGCTTCAACTAAAAATGTTAATTGGAACATTCACAGTGAAGCCAATCATATAATTGAAATCATTTTATGATATAGTCGAACTACACACTCTTATGCTTCACTTACTTGTCACTATTGTAGACCGGTTTCGAGAACAGTTGTTCTCATCATCAGTTCAAATCTCCGACTGCTGGATAATTCGTTGTGTTGTGGGTATTCTGCTCTGGAGGAGGTGTGATGAACTTAAAGTTTATATTTTCCTCGCCGGAAGTGTCAAAGTTCATTAAACTGTCTCTGTATTTGTAAATGTATATTTTCTCCCATGTTGCCAATTCTGTAGGTCCTTGCACTGATTTTAACAATTTTGCTTTATTCACTATATCGTGGTTTTCTGTCCAAAAATGAAATGCCACTGCTGATTTCTCAATTTGCTTGTATTTTATGTTCCTGAAATGTTCTTTTAACCTTGTGCCTATGTTTCTCTTTGTTTTTCCTATGTATATTTTTTCACATTCTTCACAACTTATTTTGTAAATGCCTGGTTTTTTCTCCTGTGGAATACTGTCATTAACATTGTCTGTGAGAAGATGTTTAACATTAAACTTGTTAATCGGTGCCAACCTGATATTAAAATCTTTAAGAATTTTCTGAAATTTTTTTGTAGCCCATGGATGATATGTAAATTTTTTAAAAATTTGTTTATCTTTCTTTGCTGAAAGTGTTGTGGTTTCTTTTATAAGCTTTTGCCTCTTGAATTTCTGTACCTTTTTGTATACTAGTTCTTTCTTAAAACCATTTTTAATTGCTGTTTTTTCTATATGTTTGTATTCTTTAAAGAATTCATCCTTGCTAATTTGTAGGTTAACTAGCCTGTGTGTTAAACTATTGATAACTGCATGTTTATGGGAAGTGGGGTTAAAACTGTCAGCTTTTATGTGATTGTCTGCATGTGTATCTTTTCTGTAAATTCCAAATTCTAGACTTCCTTGATTTTTCATTATTTTTATGTCCAAGAATGATAATATGTTATCAATTTCTGTTTCGTATGTGAACGATATATTTTTGTCTTGTAAATTCAAAAGTTTTATGGCATCCTCAATGAGCTTATTGCTAACAATGGCAAATATGTCGTCGACATATCTGTACCATGTCTTAAATATGTATGGGAAAGCTGTAGTGATATGTGTTTCAAATCTGCTCATGAAAAGGTTGGCTAAAAATGGAGATAAGGGGCTGCCCATAGTGAGTCCTGTTTCTTGTTTATAAAATTTGTCCTTGAAAGAAAAATATGATTGGTTTATGCAAATTTTGGTCAGTTTCATGTATTCTTTTATGTGAGCATCATTAATTCCACTTGTTTTTAGCCAATCATGTAAATAAATCAGGAGTTTTTCTTTTGGTATGTTAAAATCAGTGCAAGGACCTACAGAATTGGCAACATGGGAGAAAATATACATTTACAAATACAGAGACAGTTTAATGAACTTTGACACTTCCGGCGAGGAAAATATAAACTTTAAGTTCATCACACCTCCTCCAGAGCAGAATACCCACAACACAACGAATTATCCAGCAGTCGGAGATTTGAACTGATGATGAGAACAACTGTTCTCGAAACCGGTCTACAATAGTGACAAGTAAGTGAAGCATAAGAGTGTGTAGTTCGACTATATCATAAAATGATTTCAATTATATGATTGGCTTCACTGTGAATGTTCCAATTAACATTTTTAGTTAATAAATAGGCCTTCGAGCCCGCTAGGAACAGACGACTCGGAAAATTCGTTAAAAACAAGATGGAGGATATAGACGTAAGATACAACAATCTGAATAACTTTAACTGCAGCTTTCAAAATTTGAAAAAAGATATAAAAGAGTACATAAAATTAAAGCAAAAAAGCAGATTCCTTTCAGCAGATATTCGTTTTTTAAACCTGTGCCTACAAAATAAAATATGTCCAAATTTCGTAAGAAAAACCGTTAAACACAATCGCAATAGCCGCGAGCAATTAGCTGCCGAGAAAAAAGTCATCCAAATAGAAAAGGCAAAACATTACCAAAAAATAGCCAATATAGATTTAAAACTCTATGACAAACACATGCTGATTTCAAAAAAGCTAGGTCACATAGTTTGGGATAACCTAATCAGAACAGCTTTAGAGCACATACAATTACAAGTAAACAAAAAAGTCGGGAATCAAAAAAGAAAGTTTAAAAATCTAAACCATAAACCAAAAAAATCAAAAAAACCAGAACCTAAACAGAGCTTCGTGGAAAATCTATCAAATGAAAGCTTCAAAAAAGAAGAATTAGCTTTTTTAAATAAGGGTCTTAAAACGTGTGTTCATTATTCCAATAAAATAGAAGACTACTTGGTAGATCTAGAAGTAGCTATTGAAGATCTAAACAGCAAAGAAAAAGAAATAGTTAGAATAAAATCTGAAAAAGTCTTAAAAGAAATAAATAAAAAGAAAACATCATTAAACAAGACACATAGGAACATAATTAAATCCTTAAATGCCAAAGATGTGGTTTATACAAAATCTGACAAAGGAAACAGAATAGTTATACTAGATAAACAAGATTATAATACTAGAATGCAAGAATTGTTAAATAAAAATGAATTTGTTCAGGTCCAATCAAACCCACTAAAACATTGCATTACTTCAGTCACCGAGGCTCTAAAAACTTGCACAGTTATCCCAAAAGTAACAAAATACAAAATTAAACAAAACAACCCTACATTAGCAAAAATATATGGTCTACCAAAAATTCACAAACCTGGAAATGGTATGCGACCAATTATTAACAATATAAATACTCCTACATACTACCTGGCAAAATGGCTAGTTGACAGATTCAAGATACTACCAAAATTTCATAGCAGAAGCATAAGCAGTTCATTTCAATTAATAGAAAAAATCAAAGACATACAATTGCAACCTTCAGACACATTAATATCTTTTGACGTAGTATCGTTGTTTCCAAGCATACCAAAAGAAAAACTCCTGATTTATTTACATGATTGGCTAAAAACAAGTGGAATTAATGATGCTCACATAAAAGAATACATGAAACTGACCAAAATTTGCATAAACCAATCATATTTTTCTTTCAAGGACAAATTTTATAAACAAGAAACAGGACTCACTATGGGCAGCCCCTTATCTCCATTTTTAGCCAACCTTTTCATGAGCAGATTTGAAACACATATCACTACAGCTTTCCCATACATATTTAAGACATGGTACAGATATGTCGACGACATATTTGCCATTGTTAGCAATAAGCTCATTGAGGATGCCATAAAACTTTTGAATTTACAAGACAAAAATATATCGTTCACATACGAAACAGAAATTGATAACATATTATCATTCTTGGACATAAAAATAATGAAAAATCAAGGAAGTCTAGAATTTGGAATTTACAGAAAAGATACACATGCAGACAATCACATAAAAGCTGACAGTTTTAACCCCACTTCCCATAAACATGCAGTTATCAATAGTTTAACACACAGGCTAGTTAACCTACAAATTAGCAAGGATGAATTCTTTAAAGAATACAAACATATAGAAAAAACAGCAATTAAAAATGGTTTTAAGAAAGAACTAGGATACAAAAAGGTACAGAAATTCAAGAGGCAAAAGCTTATAAAAGAAACCACAACACTTTCAGCAAAGAAAGATAAACAAATTTTTAAAAAATTTACATATCATCCATGGGCTACAAAAAAATTTCAGAAAATTCTTAAAGATTTTAATATCAGGTTGGCACCGATTAACAAGTTTAATGTTAAACATCTTCTCACAGACAATGTTAATGACAGTATTCCACAGGAGAAAAAACCAGGCATTTACAAAATAAGTTGTGAAGAATGTGAAAAAATATACATAGGAAAAACAAAGAGAAACATAGGCACAAGGTTAAAAGAACATTTCAGGAACATAAAATACAAGCAAATTGAGAAATCAGCAGTGGCATTTCATTTTTGGACAGAAAACCACGATATAGTGAATAAAGCAAAATTGTTAAAATCAGTGCAAGGACCTACAGAATTGGCAACATGGGAGAAAATATACATTTACAAATACAGAGACAGTTTAATGAACTTTGACACTTCCGGCGAGGAAAATATAAACTTTAAGTTCATCACACCTCCTCCAGAGCAGAATACCCACAACACAACGAATTATCCAGCAGTCGGAGATTTGAACTGATGATGAGAACAACTGTTCTCGAAACCGGTCTACAATAGTGACAAGTAAGTGAAGCATAAGAGTGTGTAGTTCGACTATATCATAAAATGATCTTAATGCTTCACTTACTTGTCATAATATATAGAACCAGTTTCATTAAGAGTGTATAGTTCAACTAAATCATACAATAATATCAATTATATGATTGGGTTCACTGTGCAAGTTCCAATTTACATTTTAATTGAATCAATTGGTTTAACATTGCATCCTCCCATACTATTTCTTATTTTCACTAATAACTTAATTTCATGTTTTTATAAATGCAGTCATTTTTGTGGACTGGAAATGTCACTGTGATACATTACAGTGGATAGGTGCCACCATGAGAGGTGCTGTGGCAGTTTTTTATTTATCCCAACATGATGCATGGGATGTGTGCAGAAAATGTAACTGTGGAGCAGAAATTGATGTGGCAATTTGAGAACTGGCCAAACAAAAGTTCTGCTACAAATTAAAAAATATGCTAGTGATCAAGCCAGTACATGAGCAATAGACTATATCTAAAAGATATTTCTGTTTGTGCAGGAAGAGAGAGTTTGCAGGGTGATGATGAAGCAATAGTAGAGGAAGTGTCCAGTGTTTTGTCTACTGTCAAGAGCAAACTCTACCCTATATATAACAGTTGTGCAAGACTGCTATAAAGTGTCAAAAGACTAATGCTGGAATAAGAGAAAACATGTTGAGATGGTTTATGGATCTATTATCATAAAGGTATAGAGCTGAAAATGGAATAATGTTCTCTCTAAATCGCATACAAGTGTGACTTCCTGAACGTGCTCGCTCCAGTCCAATTTATTTTAATATATGACGTAGCAAAATATTAGGTGACTTTCCAAAGGCAATGTGATATTGTTTGCGGATGATATCCCATATGGATTAGCCAAAAAAATATGAAGAATAAACAACATTACAAAAAAATAGAAAATGAAATGAAATATCAATAACATGAAAACATGGGCATCTACCAACAATATGGAAATAAACACTAAAAAGACATATCTGTTTATTTTGAAGCTGTTTACAGTGAAGATATCGTATATTATTACTATGCAGGTAAATTTCTTACACACTTCACTTATTGCATTTAAATTGCTGAGGATGGGAAAGCTGGTTCCCGAAACATGTTCTAACTTAAATAAGTAAATGAAGTGTATAAGAAATTTAATTAATACTAAAAGACAGTTTTCCAACATTTTAATCTTCAACACATAACAGATGATTTAAAATTTAAAATCAATAATGAACTACTACAAGAACACGGTAAATATCTTGGAATAACACTTGATAAGACATTTTCCTTCTATGAACAGAACAATATAATTAAGAAAGTGAATAAGAATACATATTAAAAAGATAGCAGGTGCAAAATTCAGAGGACCCATAGGTTTCCTTAATGACCTGTCATTATACCAACTGATCCTTTACAATGAATAGATATCAGCTTAAAACTAAATCCGGATAAAATGGTTTCCAAGAAAAATGACCTACCTGAAGTATTAAGATTGATAGCACTTAGTACAGTAAACAACTATTATCTGACTGATAAAATGGTGTAGAATTATATAAACTCTTAAAAATGGAGAAGCAGTCTTTGGAATATACTTGAATTCTCTCAACATACACCTTTGGGACATGTCACAGTTTTGATGACAAAATAATGGCCATTAGAACAGTCTTAGAAAATCTACTCCATAGGCCTAACATAAATAAAAGAAGTGTTACCTTAAGTGACTCTAAAGCAGCACTGCAAAGTATAATGAATTAGTTCCCCACCAACATACACTACAAATGAAATAAGTAAACTATATGCAATTCAGATCAAAAATACAGAAATAGTTTGAATGGATCCCAAGTCATATGGGATTAAAGGGAAACGAGATTGCTGATACTTTACCCCCCCCCCCCAAAAGGGGGGGAATAATAAAATTAAAACTATCTTTTGAATTAAAATTTCCTTCTAAATTAAAACTCATAAAAAGATTAATAACTGAACAAGAACGACAAAATACCTAACAAAAACTTAAAGGAAAACATATGAAGATCTAAAGACTTTCAAACACTTTTAGATGAAACCAAGAAAAATTAGAGTTGCCTAATTCTGTTTGCTTGGCATGATTGCCTATCAGAACATCTATTTAGGATGAAATTAATCAAGGACAGCCTCTGCACTTGTGTAAGAATGTGAATACTATCCTAAACAAAGGACATCTACTGCAATTGAATTGAACTGAATTTATTTTAGCAAACATTACAATTAAATTTACACATCAACCTTTACAAGTTGTACAACTAATCTTGAAGTCAATTAGATGTACTTACGAAGCTGTTGACAATGGAGTGGTATATAAATAAACAATGTAATTAAATTTGTTCACACTAACTCCATTCACTTACATAAAAAACTGGAACAGTTGGTCTACAGGCTGAAGATGGGAGGGATCACTTCCGAAACATATGTCCAGTTTTTTATGTAAGTGGAGTTAGTGTGAACAAATTTTATTACATTATTATATTATATTAATTGTTCCAATTAACATTTTAGTTTTATTACATTGTTTATTTAATCATGAAGTGCTTGTTTTTTTTTTTCTCTCTTTTTCTTCCTTTCCCCTTTAGAATCTTATACAGTAAAAACCCTGGTTGTATATGTAATACATCCTACTTTCCACTGACTATCCCTTTCAATGTTAACTTGTAAATATCTTATTCCTTGATTAATGACTTTCTTTTACCACTTTTCTCTTACCTTCCCTACACAGTTACCTAATTTTCTCGAAACTGCTTACTTCTATTTCCAAAAAATGTTTTTACCATATTGCTATCCATAAATTATTCCATTTTCTCAACCTTATTTCTTCTCTACATTTGAACCACTCCTGAAACAAAACCAATTTGATAGCAAAAAACAAATGAAAAATAATTTGGAAGTTCTTTATTGGGAAGGTAGGGAAAAATAATAAATAGCAGCATTCTCAATGGTCACTATCAACCCAAACCCAACCAACCAGCCAGCCAGGCAGTCAACCAACCAATTGTATCGAGAATAACACACATATTTAGGCTTTTACAACAGTTAATAACAACTGCCCTTTTTATTACCAAGTGATAATGTGAAGAACCATTTAAATATCTGTCAATGTGAAAGGGCTTCCAATATACTGATGATATTAAGTGATTATTGTAGTCCTTTGTACCTGAATGTCCAGAAAGGGAAGTGTCCCTTTTCAAGTATGAGTCGAATATGAACTTATACCCTTGAAGCTGTTAACAATGAAATAGTAAAATAATGTTGATATGGTGACACTTATACTTCACTTAAGGTTTCTTTTTAATTGTTCATCAATATTATGAGTTGAATATTGCTATGAATATATCTTAGGATATATTCTATCTTGTTCCATCATGTGCCCAAAGCTTTGGTTTCAAATTCTTCCAAATAAATATTAGCACTGACAACTGACAGTGGAAATCCTACAGCTATTTGCCAAGTTTATCTGTATATTTGTCCTTGAAAAGCAAAATAAGTCCAGGTGAGACAATCAAATACCAAGGATGTCCATTGTTTCAGTAGGTTATTCCCACATAATTTATCCCTTTAAAACTTGCTAATCAACTCTTTAGATAGCATTTGGTGTCTCTCTTGGAAAGACAAATGTGCAAGGAATCACATGAAAGAGTAAGGGGTACTACATCACAGAGGAACTGTTTTCTCACAAGGGTAAGCTATAAGGAAGCAAAACGTCAGCAAGAACTTTTCTTGCTAAGATGCAGTGAAATCTACAAGACAAGACAAATTGTATTGACATCAGCCACGTAAGTTTGAGACAAAATTTACAAATATACTAGAACTAACACATGGTTCTAAACAGTGGTAGTCTGGTATGAAAATTGTGCATGATAAAGTCAGATTTCTTCCATTGTTTGTAGAATAATGAATGGAGAAAGATGGGAGCATTTAATAGTTTCTAGTCTTCACTTGAACCAAATTGCATAAATCAATTTACTCTGAGTTTCAAAGTATGAATTAAATAAAACCCTTTGCTTCTTTTCAATAACATCCAGGCAAGAGCATTCTACCTTTCTTATCCTCAGGACAGCTTCTACAGTTCTTTGTGCTGCCACTCCCTTTTACCATGTTCTTCTCACCACAGGCAGTATTTCCAAGGTTATTGATGTGTATTGGAGGACGTTTTGTACCCATTCCACCATGGCCTTTCCCGCCAGATGTTTTGTGATTGTTGAGCGTGGTGCCAAATTCATCCCAGTTCTCCTCATCTGCAAAAGCAAAGAGCATGGAATAACTCTGTAGGCCCAGTTGATAATGCCTGCTCTCTTCTAGGATTTTGTAGAACCTGACTTTAAAATATAGTATTTTTTTATTTTTAGTTATATTGTGGTAAGAAAGAATGATGGAATTAAACATCACATTAGGGAACAAAAAAAAAAAAAAAAAAAAAAAAAAAAAAAAAACATTTTGTCATACCTCCAGAGTGAGGATATCTGCTTCTTATGGAAAATGGTGTGCTGATTCCGGAAATGACTTTGGATTTTTCTTATTGGGCTAGGTTCGAAAGTTATCCAAGAAAAATCTAATGCCAATTTAAATGTAAATTGAATTTTGCTATTTTTAGGACATGAAAAATACTTTTTAGTCTAAATGGCAATTTATATAAATCAATTAAAATATTAACTGAAATTACAAAACACTATATTTAGAGGTCCTAAAATGCTTGCTGCCTTGTGGCTTTATTTTTTAGTCAAAATTATTCTCTCTCTTCAGAAACCTGCAATAATTTCCCAACATTGCAGAATCCCAATGCCCTTGATAATTTTTTTTTCCCCATTGTAGCTGTGTCCTGATGAAAACACTCTCCCAGTTCATCACTTACAGCACCCAAATTTTCAAGAAAAATGTACAAATGCAAATGGAGGATATGCCTTTTAGCAACAACTTAACAGCACATTTCTTTATAACATTGTAGTAATGTGTCCACTAAAAACTCATTGTTCATCCTTTCTATTGCCAAGAAACCCTTGAAAGCATACCAGGCGGCCAGTTTCACATTTATTTTTCAAAAACTTAATATTTTAAAAGCTTCCTTTTCTATGGGCCAACAAAAATATCCTCCTTTAATTTTGCATTCATCAACTAGGAAATAATTCACTATAACTGTTTCAGCAACCATATATGCTATTGTAATCTTGAGCCCAAGATCTCTGTTTATTTTTCCCCCAAATTTAAACCTCACACTCAATCACCTAAAGCTGATTTTTGAACATTTGTACCATGTTTCTAGTAATGAAGGGTTTATAGGTTGAATCACTTAAACGCTTATTTGAATCATCACTTCTGTTACTATCAGTTTCGTCAAATGACTTTGGGGAAACTGGTACTGTTAAAGATTTATTATTATGGACTGGTCTGATTGCTGATGGCACATTTGGATAAATAACAATAATTTTGTTTTCTTAGTCAAACCTGATACTTTAACCATGCAGAAATAACAGTCATTCACGTGTTTTTGCTGCTCCCATCAAATCATATATATAGCAAATGGTAAAGATTTTAATTTCCCTCATAACCACTTTATCAAATTACTTGTGCAAGCACAAGTAGTGTAACAATGTTAGGGCCAACTTGAGAAAGTACTGCTTTTCTAGTTTTATAGATTTTGGGGGAGGGATTTTGATGTTAACTTTCCACAAACATAACAAAGATTATTTGGATGATTACAACACTGTCATCTATGCTGAACACAGAAATAGTCACTACATTGACCATCAATAACACACCACTATGTTACTTGAAAGAACTACAGCATTCAAGTAAATCATCAAACCAAACTCCAAATGAAAGTTTCAAACAGAACAATTTTAAAAGAATCAACATAATATTTATCTCTTAAGATTTACCAATGCAAACTTCTGCTCCAGTGCTTCCATCCCAGCATGGGACTTCTGGTAATAAAGTTGAACATGACACACATAATAAGTTTAGGAGTTTGGGAAAGCAACACGTACAAACATTTGCAAGCATAATAATTATGTTTTAAACTGCATATAATGATTTATTTAGTATCAATTCTACAAAATGTATGTAACAAACCTTAGTATATTCATACATGATACTACTTTTGCCAACAGTTATTATTGTCCCAGAGGAAATCATGTTCCCTAGTGCCATTTATTGTGATTTATTATTTTTATAACACATTCTTAAACTCCCTTAATCATATTTTAGTTTACACAGGACCACAGTCTGTATATTAGGTTGATAACTTCATTTATGTTTTTCCTCTAATGCTAAATGTCAACTGCAACAAATGGCATGGTATGTTACTTGGATTATAGAGAAAAAAATGGTAAAAATTCAGTGAATGTCAAGAATTCATTTCAAGAGTGGTTGATGTGTATGTATAGAAAAAGGACAGGAGGGTTGAGTTCATGTACAAAGAGCAAAGAGTTTAAGGATAAGTAATGGAACACAAACTTTTTTTAATATTGCATGTAATTTAATTTAATTAACACTTAACATTATTGAAATGGAAAATATTTTATGATAACATTACAGAGCTAATTTCATAGTATATTTAGAATAAATGAGATTCTCTATTAATTTCAATAATCCATGCCTCAGTCTGCTCTAAATAAAAAAACCTCACTTTGCCACTGAAGATGATTAAGTTTTTATAATATTAACAAGAAGAAGTATAACAATAACACCACTGGTGATGATACAAAACAGATGGTCAAGATCATTAAAACAGGGACTTCTGAGAAGCTCTGGGATGGGTTTGATTTCCACCAGAACTGTCCTCCTTGATTAAGGTTTTTTCCAGGTTTTTCTCAGTCCTAATAAATGACAAATGTAAGGGAGGTACCCTTAACTTAGAACTGAAACAATTCATTCCTTTAAAAAATACTTTACCAACTTACCAATTTATCTTATGCATCATTAATGCTTACTGCCTGTGCGGCCTCAGTACTAAAAACATACAATACATCCATTTAAATAAATTAACATAACTTGCATCTTTTGAATTAAATTTAAGTATTAAAGACTAATAAAAATGACCAAAAAATCAGCTTTATATCAACAATCTACGTCTGCTATATGAAGATGTTTACACAAGTCATCAAAGTTGAAGTGTGGTTAGAAGGGGTATACAATGGTTTATAGAGCTCAAATAAAAATATGGAGCCTAGATGATGACTTGAAAATTGTGGATTCAATACACAGAATGTTTTGTAAAAATGTTCTTAATTTGCCAATCTTATTGCTAAAGGAAATTGCTCAAATAGAAATTGGATAAGTAGCAAGGAAGGGCTTGATTATCGAAGAAGCTTTGAAATATTGGTACAGGATTTTGAACTGGGATATTAAATTTATTAGTTTAGAATCACAATAAAATAATTTTTTGGTCAAGGTGTTAGAAAGGAAGTAAAATAGTAAAGGAGAAATCTGCATGCCTTTATGTTCCACTCTCTAGTTGCAGCCAGAAAACAAATTAGCAACTTAGGTTAGTGATGCCATTACTGCACATTGTACCTTTTCTTCTTTCTGTGTAAACTGTTAAACTTTGTATGGATAGCCTTTGCTATAGTATCTGAATAATTGTTGTTCAATCTAATTAAATAAAAAGTGTAACAATGCTGTACTCTGTTGTCTATGGGTGTAATAATTCAGAAATATTTTAATAAAATAATGGAAAAATATGGAGAAAAAAAAATAATAAAAGTTTCTGAAGAAGACTTGAAGATATAGAGACACAAAATATGTACAAAAGATTAGCAGAGAAGAAATCATTATTATTTTGTTTTAATGAAAAGTAACTGGAAAAGAAAGAAAATATATAGTGATAAAGAAAGCAACAAATAGAGGGAATTGCATGCTTACAAGTAAGAGTGTGGAGGTTAAAAGCTAAAAGAAATGTTTTTTTTAGGGTAATTCCATTATGTGCAGGGAAAGATGTAGAATTGCAGTAATGAAATGAGAACTGGAGTAATAAGATTATAAATCAAAATTGATTAAAATTGGATAGAGGAATTGCTTTGTATAAAATGTTTATAAATAATTGAAAGAATGTATGACAATACTTGTTTAAAGCGAAAAATTAACAGAAACGAACTGTGAAAAGACAGAAAGTGTATATAAATAATTATTTTATCTTTTACTATTGCATAATTATCAAAAAAATTGTGCCATTTCAGTAATTGTGAGTATATTCTGTGTATATTCAATAATTTTGCAGCACTTAATTAACAATTAAATTATTATTATTAACATGCCCATAGGATTTCTACCGATATTTTAACTAATACATTTTCAAAAATCAGCTCTTTATTTCAATGCAATGTAATTTATGAGGAAAAATAAAACATACAATGTAAAAATATATGAAAATACAAACATTTTAGCAAGGAAAATTTACAGCAATAATCCTATTTTCCTTCAGACAATGATCAAAGTACATATAGTTAATTTACACTAGGGAAAGTCTAAAATTATTTGTACTTTCACCATAACACATCTTTAAGTTTGTCACACTGCTTTCTCTGCATGCATGCTTAGAGTTGGTACTACTGTGATCCTATAAGCCAAATTTGGCCTTGTTTGCATCTTTTTCCTTGCTGCTGTGACAGTATAAACATGGCTGCTCCACTAGCAGCATCACCAAAGAGGAGCAAAAAGTAGTGATCCAAATCCTCTAGTCTGAAGATGTATCAAATGGCTGAAATTCATTGGAGGCTTTCAACACAAGAAGAGGAAACAGAAACCTCTACTACTGAAGAGAAAATTGCAACAAGCTTAAAAGATGGTACTGCTGAACCAACAAGTTCCATCAATGAGGTAGCACTCTCTGCAGATTAGTCATGGTTCTGCCTATCAAATCATCCATGACGAGCTGGGCTTACATAAATCTGTGCAAGATGGATGTCAAGAGAGCTTACCACAGAGCACAAGCATAAGTGTATTGAGATATACCTATGCTTGCTCGACCGGAATGAATGATTTATTTATAGACACTCTTTTAACAGCTCAGGTCATCAGCATCCCATTCAACTCAGGGAGTGAAACGGCTGATAAATTTTGCTCAGAGGCCTCTCTTTCAGGCTTGAGGTTCTTTTTTGTGCCATAAATGCATGACATGGGACCCACAGCTTTACTTCCCTTCCGAAGGAAGCCATACTTAGGATTTTTACGCCCCGAAAAAAAATCCATCGGTCCTGGCTGGGTTCGCACCCGCGATCTTGGGTTTAGCAGACAAGTATGGTAACCACTACACCACCAGGACCGACTGCTCGACCGGTAAAACAATGAAGTCACAAAAGGGAATGAAATGTGGATCTATCACTATGAGTCACATCTGGGATCACCAATGAAGAAAAATTCAAGACTCAAATTTCAGCAGGAAAGATGATGCTTACCATTTTTGGGACACAAACTTCTGAAAGAAAGGTGATGCTTACCATTTTTGGGACTCAAAAGGGTCTATACTGGAAGATTACCTGGAAAAGGGATGTATAATCAACAGTGCAAGACAAAGTAATTTGTTGAAGCCAGCAACTCGTACCAAACTCCGAAGTCTATTGTCAAAGAAAATTCTGTTGCATGAACAATGTAATGACACACTGCCAGCCAAACTGTTGAAATCATTAACCATTTGTGTTTACAGACAATGGAACACTCTGTCTACAGCTTAGATCTCACCCCTTACAACTATCATCTCTGCTGCTCAAAGATGCTTTACTAGGCCCTTGATTTTCTACAAAAAAGAAGTGAAGTAAGCAGTGCATAAATAGTTGTGTGACCAACTGAGCACCTTCTTCTTGGAGGGAATATGCACGCTTGTGGACTGCTGAACAAAGTGCATTGGAAAGGAAGGATACTATGTAGAAAAACTACATACTTGTTTAAGCCCTACTTTTGCGTAAATAAATTGTAAAAACTTTTTACTTCCCCTCTTACAATGCAAGGTACACACCATCTTATCCTCATTTGCTTCAAATTTATGTCTATGACCCTTATGACCATTTTTTTTCTCCCACTACTTCTGTGGTAATTGTATATGACAAGTTCAATGTTCGTAGGTCTCTGTGGCTGCTTAACGAACTCACTGAATGCTCCGAGAACTAACTAACACTATTATCAGCTTTGGTTTATGACTTATTGATAAATCTGTAATATTCATCAGTGTATTAAAGTCACCAAGTTTTTCTTCCTTTAGCAATATTTTCCTGTATTGTGGATAAGGATGAATGTGTGTTCAGTTAATCTACAGAATGGACTTTCAACAACAACCACCATGCACTGTAAGTCAAAGATAAAGCAACTATTGGGAAACTGTCCTTTCTGATCATAATCCTTCCATCTATATGATTCTTCTAGCAGTTTGGAAAGTGTAAATTATTGGATATGTTATGCTCATTCCAAGGATGACCTATTTCTAGAAATTATCTTTTTATAAAGGCAAAATTTCTACATAATCTAAGCAGCTTTGAGATCTTATGGGGGAAGATGTTAAATTCTGGAAAAATCATTTTAACAAAGCTATGAAATGCTATGAAATCTGTAAAATTATTTGTTTTTAACAAACACATTATTTTCATTGGGTGGTTATTATGAGATGTACTGCAGGAAGCAGAAATTTAAATGTTTCTTTTACAGGCTGAACATTTATAGAAAGATTGCATTAGATATATGAATTATAGTCAATTCGCTTTAAATGCAAGTATCAAAGAAAGGAAAGAATGCATTCTTTTTTCAGAGCTGCAGCATCAATGTAAATTCCCAATTACTGAGGTAAGATGAACTTTGAAAACCATATAAACTGCTGAATGCAATGCTAGATATAAGTAAGTTTAATAAGTTAGCTGTCTGTATAGATGTGTACAATTTTACATCAATTTTCAAAATAGTGTACAATAAAATGCAAACTGCTCCTTTATGTTAGCTACATACACCAGGACTTCTGATTATGTCCTCACCGCTCGCATAGAGTTTGATCTCGTCCAAGGCTGACTTTGGCACCTGTCTGCCTGTCCTTAACTTCTGAGTAGACACCAATCTACATTTATTTGTGAAGACTTTAGAGCAACATATTACTGTGTGTAAATGTTATTATAAATGTGAATTAGCTCATCTTGTTGTGAAAAATTTATTTAGAAGTTCCCTGGTCAACTGCCTCCTTCTAAAAATGGAATTTGTGATCTTGCGAATAAATGCTATACTATTGGTTCAGAAAACAAGAAACACACACAAAGATGTACAATTTTAACAGGTGACAAATTAGATGAAATTGGCGCAACTTGAATGTTTGCCAACAAAATCACTACAGAAATTAGCACATTAAGTTAGGGTTTCAGTGTCTTCTGCACATACAGCAATAAAATTGTTAGAGTTCAATATTTAAAAGTGAACACATTGTCATTGTCTATAATAAGGTAACCCCATAGCATGTGCGCATTATTGTGCGTGGTTTTGTCATCAGTGACTCACATCTTAAGTTTTCTTTAGACACGGCATGATTCCACCAAAATGGTCATGTAAAAATTCACAACACTCATTACAAGTGTGTTGAAAATCCAAATTTTGTAGAAGAAATGCCTCTTTATGATAGGAGAATTGGAGTTGGTGTATGATTAGTGCAAGATGCATAAGGTATGGCTGGCTGTAGCATGTTCAGCTGTCGAGATGCAAAACCTGCGAGAGCAATAAGGAGATATTCTGGAAGCTCTGTATATATTTATTGTTTTTTGATAATTTCAGTTTAAGACACATAAATTTGGTCATTTTGAAAAGAAATGTTTCAAATTCAACAATGTAGTTTATGGAAATAATTGTCTATCGTCTGTATTAAAGATGTTCTGGAACCGTAATTTTTTATTGCTAACCAACTTAGCATTTTACACTCTTAGGCCACTAATGCTATTAAATAACTCACCATTGTATAAGCCCTTGGATTTTGAGTTTCCTGCCGTTGACCTTTTGCTTCCATCATCAGCAGCATTTCTTGATCCATTGCGGGTACTTTTCTGTGCTGATCCCTCTGGTGAGTGGAATGCTTGATCATCTACTATTTTTTTATCACTATCTAGATTATCAAGTGATACCCATTTCCTTGGCAGAGAAAATTTACAGCCTGCATTTATTTGCTTTGTCTCTCCTACTGGAGACTTTCCTAACAACCCCATTTTACTCTGCACTGGTGCCGTAGTGTTATGCTCATCACTGCCTGAAGAATGTTGTCTCTTCAGGGAGTTACATTTATTATTCTTCTTTGTCCCAGTTCCTTTCGAAGTGATAGCACTTTTCGTTTTTGACATATTTATAACTTCTGATTTATTACCAGCTGCGTTCCCTGGAGCTGAACTTTGTTTAGAAGCTGATGCAGGTACACATTTAGATAAAACATCTGAGTATGACGGTCTCATAGGACGGACTTCTGCAACAATTCGAGCCTTACGTGCATAGCTGCGAGCTTTATATTCAGAATCTGAATCACAAACAGGAAGAGTTGTCTGACTACCTTGCTGGTTTGTTTGTCTCAAGCCTGAATCTCCACAGCCAAATGGACTGTAAGTTCCACTCTGATTGGGCACCCAGTTGCCAACAAGATTATCTATCAGGTGAGCTTTGTGATAGTGCTGTGCCTGCTGCACATCACCTGTTCCAAACAGCCCATATTCTCTTACATGTCCTGTCGCAGCATCCATAGTTTTACCCTCATAACCTCCAAACCCTCCCAAGGTTTGTTTCAATGGTTCTCTACCATCATGAGACACCATGTTATATGTATGGGGAGGTATAACAGTGGTACCTCCGCTGCTGTATACCACATTAACAATGTTGCCACTACCATCTACCACGGTTCTAATAATATCATGGTTTTCAGGCATCCCACTCAAGGCAGCTTGTCTAGCTGGTGCATAATAGAAGCCATGCAAATCACTGCTTTTAGGAAGATTCATTTCATAATGCAACAACGTAGGATGGCGCAGGAAAGTATGCTCGTTGCCAGCCCAACCTGCAGGTGCAGGTGGAGTAAAACCCAGCTGAATATATTGACCATCACTACTCTGTATATCTGCCGTCATATGCTCAATCATTTCCTCTATTGAATGTTTCCTTTGAGGGTTGCCATAATCCTCCATTTTCAGAACGTTTTCTTAAAGCTGAATCGAAGCACAGAAGATAAATTTAAGCCAATGTAAACACTATTCATAAATTCTTTCTTTTGGTAAGTAATGTTTTGCTTTCATTCATCATGTTTACATTACTTTTTTCGCAATTTCGCTGCCTTGTCTTTTGTCAGATTAAAATATAACCTTACCCAAAGCATAATTTATTGTAAAAGTATATAAAAATTATGATAAAACACACGTGACAAAACGTAAATCCACAATTCCCTTCATATAGCTATTCTTTTTCCCAATATGATGCCATTTTGTCTGGAGCATATCCGCCGGATTCCGGAATATTAAAAAAAAAAAAAAAAAAAAAATCAATAGAATCAAATCAGTAACTTAATTAACAACCATGGATAACACTCGCCCACAGCACTAGTTTTTATTATGCTCTTAAATAAAAAATATAATTTACAAATTACAAAACATGAAAACCACCAACAGTTCAGTTCTCAGCCTGTTTTTGACACGGTATGAAAACAAAATTATTACTAGCTTGCACTTTGTACTTTGTAGACAAAATGCGGTTTGCAATAAAGAGATTAAAGACAATTTAATAACATTGTTGATAAGGGAGAAAACTTAACCAGAGAAAACATTTGTATGAAAGACTGAAAAGCAGTATTACGCGAAAGCTAACATAATACCATAAGAAAAAAAAAAATAATGTTTCGCAAATTCGTGTGCCTCCTACAATTTTCCCCTTTCCATAAATGATTGTGGTGCTCATTAAGCTTTCGGGTTAATTATAACCATTAACACTGTTGACCGAATATAGCCTAAGCTGCAATACGTTAAAAAAATTGTCATTTAACCACCGGATAAGCTGTATACAATACTTGCTGCTTTGTCCTGCGTTACTAGATACCCCTTGTAATTTGCAAAATAAATAAACAAGACTCCATAATAATTACCCAAGTTTCTCAGCCAAACGATTAAAACAATAGGTATATACTGTCAGGCTATCATATTCGTTTTACGCGTACTGAAAAATTCCCATATATATAAATTTTCATTAAAAAGGACATGAAACTTTCCATCTCTTTTTGGTATCTCCCTGCCCCCTTAGAAATTATATTAGGGAAGTAAATCTAACATTTCCACATTTTTCTCATTCAGATTGACTCTTGAGCACAACTTTATTTTTCTTATGTCAAAGGGAATGAAATTATCAGATAGGGATTGTATGCCCAAATTTACAAAGTTCATTCACGTTGGTCAAAGGACCTAGGCCTGTAAATGGGTGCATGCTTTAGTTTAGTTTAGTTTAGTTTAGTTCTCGGAGCATTCAGTGAGTTTGTGGTGCACCTGCAGAGACCTATGAACATTGAACTTGTCATATACAATTACCACAGTAGTTTTCAATCTGTATTTACAAAAATTTGTTTGCATCTACATAAATACAATAAAAATAAAATGAACACTTAAGAACAACTCAACCAAAACCCAAAACAGACAAATCAATCATACAATTTTTATTAATACATATTTACATATACATTGATATGTTGTGCAGTATAATATTGTCACTCAATATTCCTTTACAGAATAATAGGCCTTTTTATATAGGTATTTTCTAAGAGCAGATTTAAAGGAAATGTTGTTTATTAAGGCTTTTAGGCTAGAGGGAAGAGCATTGTACACTAAAATGCACTCATAATAAATGCCTTTTTGATGGCATGAAAGTGCTGAAATTGGGCGATGTAGATTTGCTTTTTGTCTAGTATTCTTGTCATGTATGGTTTGATTTTGAACAAATTTTTGTTTATTTCTTATATAAAACTTCATGAGGGATAAAATATATTTGCAAGGAAGAGTTCAAATTTCAAATTTCCTAAAGAGGCTTCTGCATGAATGTTTGCTGTGTGTACCAGCAATTATTCGTATGACTTTTTTCTGTAACAGGAAGACACGTTCACTTTTAACTGAATTTCCCCAAAATATTAGACCGTACTTCATTATTGAGTTGAAATAAGCATAATAAACTAGTTTTAAAGTCTTAATTGACTCCAACATTACTAATGCACCTATTGCATAGCATGCACTGCTTAGTTTCGGTGTAATAAGATCAATGTGATCTTTCCAATTCAGATGGTTATCAATTATTAAACCAAGGAATTTAATATATTTGGTTTGTGAAAGTACACTGTTATAATATGCTATCTGTAATTGTGGATCTGGAGATCTTTGATAATGAATTTCATTTTAAAATTTGAGTCAAAATTGTAACATACACACCACTAAAATTCAATAAAATGGAAGACTAGTTTCGGGAGCCATTGCTCCTATCATCAGTTCCTGGTCGACTGCCGGTCTCGTTGTTTGTGGTAGGTCGATTTATCTCTTGTAGAGGTTTAATGAACTTTTGTATTAGTACATCACTTGGCAGGATTTCGAAATTAAAAACTTTCTCTTTATTCTTCCAAATATAGATGTTTTCCCAGACTGTAAGTTCAGTTTTTCCTTTAATATTTCATAACATTTTTTAATGAATTTCATAACATTTGTTTTATCTTGATTTAGAGACAATTTGTTTGCTTTGAACCATATACACAATGAACTGAGAACCAAACTTAATTTAATGGCACAATCATTAAGGCTCTTTCCATTTATCAATATGCTTGTGTCATCTGCAAATAGAACAGCATTTCCTATATCTTGGATAGATAAGGAGAGGTTATTTATATATATTAGAAAAAGAAGAGGACCCAGAACAGATCCTCGAGGCACTCCATGGTTAATCATTCCCCATTCCGATGCATTGTTTTTATTATTGAAGGGACAATTTATCATTACTTTTTGTTTCTTTTTGTCAAGGTAGGATATAAACCATTTTAAATAATGGTTTTTTATTCCATAGAAAGCTAATTTATCTATCAGAATTTCATGATTGACACAGTCAAAAGCCTTAGCTAAGTCACAAAATATTCCTCCTACATGTGCTCTTTCATTAAATGCAGTTCATTAGTGAGTTTATAGATTGCATTTTCTGTTGAAATTCCTTTTCTAAAGCCAAACTGATCACTAACTAGAATATTTTTACTTTCAAGGTAATGGTAAAGCCTATTGAACATTACTTTCTCAAACACCTTAGAAAATTAATTGATATCATTGTATGATTCAGTTGAACTACACACTCTTACCTTAGAAAATGTAGGTGAAATAGCTATAGGTCTATAATTACAGACATTTATCTTTTCTTCCTTTTTGTACAGAGGCCTCACTATTGAATATTTTAGCCTCTCAGGAAATACACCAAATGTTAAAGATTCATTACACAAGTGACTAAGGGGGATACTAATTTCCTTTGCACAGGCCTTTATGACTTTGCTGTTGATCTCATCATAGCCAGAAGAGTTTTTTGATTTTAGTTTCCTAATGATATTACTAATTTCTAGTGGGGTAGTGATACCTGGTTTGAATTCATTATTATGAGGGGGAGTTGATGATTGTAAAATTATTAAAGCATCTCTTTTATCACCAGAATATAAATTTAAATTTTTTGTTACATTAAGAAAGTACTCATTAAACTCATTTGCTACGTCTGCAGGGTGTTGTATCTCTTGATTGTTAATATTTAAGATTATTGCATGTCTTGTTGCAGATTTTTGCCTGTTTTCATGCACCATGAAAAATAAAAAGGTTGTTAGAACAAATTAGCACCATTGAATATTTATATGGTTATAGTATATTCATTAGGTACTTCAAAGAAAAGAGCAAGTTTCATTTAGGGGAGAGTGTTGTACCTTGGAACTCTTGTACCTTTGGACATTGGTTGTTTTTTGTTATATAAATGCCATCTAGTAGTCACTCTTGTAATTGTAGAGAGCCAGTTCCTGCAGATGGTCATATGTTTCCAAATGACATCTCCCTGTTTTCAGCATCTTTTTAATTTGCTTTTGAATTTTTCACGACGAAAAAGTAACTTTTTGTCTCATGTGTTTTGGTTTTATTGATGCTTTAGAAGAATTAATACTCAGCTTTCATCTAGTTATTCTGAAATAGTAAGTATTATTGTATTTAACATTATTTATTTCATTGTTAGAAACTATAACCTACATATAAAATTCGTGGTTTGAATACAAATGTAGCAATTTATGTACTTCTGAGCATTGTTTGCAGTGTACCTTAGAACTGTTCCAAAGTATAATTACATGAAATTTGTTTTCTAATATATAGCAATAAGGACATTTTAATATAGTTACTTAAGTGTTTTCTCTGTCTTTTAGGTTAAAAACATGATTAGAAGTAAAGAAGGGAAAAAACGAGCAGCAGTTGTGAAAACAGACATTGAAAGTGGTGTTAGAGCTTTCCATGCGGCAGGCATGTGAAGCTTTTTCCTTAAAATTGGGGACATTACATAGAAATATTCTAGTCTATAAACTTTCCGGCTCAGATCTTTATACATATTAGGGCACAAGTGCTGTGAAAGAACAGAGAAGGAACTTCTGCAGTATATCAAATAGGCAGCCTTACAGCATTATGGCCTAACAAAAATGGAGATAAGGTAACTTGCTTACCAGTATGCAAAAGCAAATAATATGAAATACCCTCATTGGTAGGATAGTAACAAAAGGATTGGAGCTAAAGGGATGAAGATATTTCCGAAAAAGCATGGGGATCAGACTTCACTATGAAAGCAGGAAGCAACATCTCTTGCATGATCTAAGATCTTCAATAGATAAAATGTTCAAGCTTTCTTCCAAAATTTCCCAGGTTAATTTCAAGGAGTTCATGTTAACCGGTGCTCCAACAGACAGTATAGGAGGTGCCAAACCATATTGGTTGGTCCAGTGAACACCTTTTCTTACAATTTCTGGACCATTTTATTTCAACATGCAAAACCTTCAAGTAAACAAAGTTGTTATGTTTCTTGACAACCATGAGAGCCATGTAAATGTACCTGTGATCCAGAAGGCCCGAGCATATGGTATTCATACAATTACTTTTCCACCACAATTTTCTCACAAGTTGTACCCTCTCAATCCAACAGTTTTCAGTTCCTTTAAATTTAAGTATAACAGGACTATGAAGAACTGGATGTCTTCAAATCCATGAAAATCTGTGCCTACTTATGAAGTTGCCCAGATGGCAGGAGGAGCCTTTCCACTAGCTCTTACCAGCAGAAACATTTTGAGTGGTTTTTCTGTAACTAGCATTTCACCTTTGAATGAAGATATTTTATGGACCACAAATATCTTTCTTCATATGTCTCTGACTGGCCAAATCCAGCATTGGCTGAAGAGAATGGGCATGAGACACTACAGTTGGTGGATGGAATTACACCTTCAACAAGCTGCCTTAATGAAAAAAATCCTGCCTTGCCTAAAATGATAAGACCCTTTCCTAAGGCATTGCCGAGGAAGCTAACGCCCAGAGAAAGGGCAAAAGGGAAATCTAGGATCCTAACCAACATGCCAAACAAGGAGGAAATTTCAGAACTTACAGGAAATTGCCAGGAAAATAAGAAGAAATCTTCTGTTAAGCTCAAGTTGTTAATAGAAGATAGCGAGGATGAGAGTGAACACATGTCGTGTCCTCAGGTCGTGATTCCTCAGGTGAGGACCTCAGCCTAATGGAAGTGATTTAGCAGCAGGCTATAGAAAAGTTGTTGAAGACAAAATAATGACAGTGGCTACAGGCAATAAAACTTTTAAGATATTCTTTCTCTCAAGAAACTGTTCCTGCTATGGGCAAGTATGTAGTGATCACATACGAAAAGGAATTATATGTATGTAACATTGTGAGTTATGATGATGGGCAACTGTCAGTTGTGTGAAAAAATAAAAAAAAATCATGGAAATGAAAGAAAGACATTTTAACATATCCATGGGAATATATTATGAGAGGTATTAATCCCCAAAAACAAATTTCTAGTAGAGAATTTTTTCACATTTCAGAATTAAATTCAAAATGTTGAGTATTTTTTTAGCAAATAACTTCATTTAATACCATACTGGTGTTTGCAGACTTCAGCTGAACTATAATGATTAGTGTTGTTTTTAATGCGTATACTATTTGTTTGAAAATATTTACAAAAAGAATTGATTCATGTTCAAAGGTATATTATGAGATGTTCATAGGTACAGTAACTCATGTACCTTGGAATACATGTTACTGTATATTAAAACTTCCTTTATAAAATTTTGAATGTTATTGAATATTGATTTATGATAAAAAAAATTAAAGCTAGAAAAAAACCAGAACCCTCTATCTCCTCTGCAGGAGAAAAAAAAATACATACCTAGTACAACACCTTCCCCTATGCTTTTCTTTTCAATACCTTCAGACAAGAAAAAAAAAAAAAATCATTTAAAAAGTGAGACTACTAACAGGATTCATCGTAGCTGCTTGGCTTCAAAACTTATATTAAACACCAATTACTACAATTGCTAAAACAATAAGTTTTTTTTTTAAATTGTTTATATAAAATGAAGCAGTATTTTTTTTGTGTGTGTGTATGTTGTGTGTCGTAGGTGTTGATGGTCTAATAATTTATATGATTACAGAAGTTCATTGACTCTATGCTCTATGTTAGGAGGCCAATTTGAAGCGGTAATTTGTGTAAGTGTAGGTGTGTATGGGGGATACGGCTGATCAGCGAGTAGGTGTTTCACAGTTGCCTTCTGCTGCTCCATTGGGGTTTTGTTGTGAATGTTAGGAACTCAGGGTTCGCTATACAGGATGTTTTGTGACCCATTAAGGCCAGCAGGACGAGAAGGGTTAATAACTACCCAGCCACAGAGAAAAATACACAACCGTTTCTATAAATCACCATTTATTCACTTGATTAAGTTTTCTAACTATAGGTTGGACTGTCTGCGGAGGCCTGAGTTCTGACTATACATAGTATGTTCCCTAGCCAACTCACTCAAAACTGATTATTCTGGATCACTAACAAACTTACTCCCTAGATAATTTCTTTATCTTGATTACTTACCCCTCACAACCAACTTGTGTGATTTTTTTACTGATTGACTTCGACTGACTCCTACTGTCTCTTTCTGCCTGACTTCGAATTCTTACTTCCCCCCGAATGCCCTAACATTTGATTTTTTATTCTTAAGCCTCTCCTTACGCGAATTTTAATTCTATATTACTCTGAAAACAGATTGAATTCTGGGCTTCCATATTGAATATCCCCCAATATTTATTGTTCTACAGACCAGCTCTGATTTGTGCTAATTTAAACAACATCCACCGGCTGTCACTACTTTTCTCAGTTACGTTCCCATGATTTCTAAAGCCTGTTATTTTCCCAGAAAAAGCCTGTGTTGTAAATTTCAGCACATGCCTTGCAAGTTGAAATTCTAATGGCTCTTTCCTCCTTTAGTCACTTTTAGATTATGAAATGTTCTCATAGGTAACCTATCTCTATTTCCTGGGAAAATGTTATTTTTGCGGCGAGGCCCTTTAATGTAACCTGTACTATTTCACATATGTCATCTTCGATACATTCTCAGAAATTTGTATTTCCTACATGTAGCACACCTCCTTTTGTCTTCCTTGTTCCGTAAACAATTTAGCTAGGTGTTACTCTGAAAGTGGAAATGACCCTTTTACAGTATGCCGGCAATGTTCACTCTAAAATATTCACTCAGATGAAAAGCAACAATTCTTAGCCTATATCTGTCTCTTTCCACTACCTGCCTCAGCTAAGTCTCCTGCAGACAAACCTTCCATTACATACAATAAAACCCTTAAACATACAATAGTTCTTGTAAAAAGCCTTTCATACAGGTGTCTTTCAGTCATTATAATAGTAGAACCTGAAAAATAAATACCATACTTCCACCTTGCACCGATATGCACAAAATATTCCATCTGCTCAGATATTTACATACAACAATACAATAATAAACTTAATAATTATAATACGAACTTAATATTAAGGAGCTCCAATTCCAGTTCCAAAAACCAGTGTTGCCGCATCTTGTTAAAATATATTCTGCATTGTAAATTTATGAAAGGAATTAAGTTACTGACTAATGCCCTTTAATAAATAAATGGAAAATTTAGATGTTGATTTCACAGCATTATTGTTGACTACTGTCATTTCCTGACTAAAATGTGCTTTAATAACCATAAAAATTAATCCAGCACAAAAAATGTACTTAAGCCATTCTTAAATAACCAATTCATATATAAATACATAGCTAACTTTAGAAGAAATGGTAAAAAAAGCAAGAAACCAATCGAGAATTACTAAAACATGTTAGTCAAAATAAAACTACAAAGACATCCACCAAATACATAGTTCAGTGAATAACCAAGAAGAAACAGCAGCAGGCATATACTTGCTCATTATTCTCATACTACATTCCAAGCAAAATGACAATTCTTAACAGAAATAAACTGATTTCATGAAACCTACTTCAACCTCTATATCAAGAGAATGCTGTATTCTTAGTAGACTTCTAAGCAGTCATATAAACTATAACTTCAAACACTGGAATACAATCAACAGGTATTCAAAAATATCTAAAGAGTAAGAATAAGAGGAAACAAAATTGCTAATCAATTAGACAGGGTGGGGAGGCAAAAAAAAAAAAATGTCAGATTAAAGTCCACCTCACTGCTCTCCAACTATAGACAAAAGAAAAATTCTGGAACATATGACAAAACTGATAAAAATACAAAACAAGATGACTAAAAGAAGCCAGATTAACATCTGGACACAGCTAAACTAAACTAAACAATTGTTTAGCACTGGACTTGGAAAAATTAAAATCTACACATTCAAGTAGTGCACCATCTGCAAAGAAAAAGATAGCATGACGAACACCAATCACCTTATAGTATTGCAAAGGAGACTTAAACAGAAATTCCAAAGAAACATTACCACTGCACTAGACTGGACATCAAGGAAGAAAATGGGATTTACCCCAATGCAGACCATTAGATAAAAAAGAGGAAGAAGAAAACACTAGAGAAGAATAAATAATTAAAACTTTGAAAAAGTTACACAATATGTTTTAATGTGTTGTATTCTTTTTCAAAAGCAGAAGATAAGGGAAGATGGTAAAAGTAAAAACGGAATCACATAGGTAATATAACGCTTGGAAACAATAAAAAAACCAACAGGGGAAAGAGGGCTAGAGCAAAATAAAGTAACAGTACTATGTTTACGGAATTTCGGAATCCACACAGTGAAACTTTTGTTAATCTTATTTTGATTTAAAGTAAATCAAAATAAGATTAACAGTACTATACTAACGCATGAAAAAATGAATAACAATTAAATCAAAAAATGTTAACAAGTATGTACAATTTGGGGGGGGGGGATAAGGAAGGAAAGAAAGAAACTGCTAGTTCTCTATCTCACCACATTCCAGGAATATGAATAAGAAATGCGTTAAATGTTACCAACATTAAATATAAAATTTAATTTCATGTTGGAACCAATACAGTGAAGGGACTAATATATTCTTAATTATCTAGTGAGTTGATTTGATAATCTTATGCTCCACTTACTGTTGAATTATGCAAAAGTAGTTTCGCAGGCTTTTGCCTGCAACCTCAGTTGCGAGTTGACTGTCAGATTCATTGTTGGTTGGCTGAACTTGGTGTAGCTCTCGTGGACATTTTATGAACTCCTAGATTAGTTTTTCTTCTGTTGGGATCTCAAAGTTCATAACCTTATCCACATATTTTTTATATAAATTTTTTTCCCATATTCTCAGCTCTAGGGCCAATCAACAAATTTCAATAATTTCACTCCCATTTCTATATCATGTTTATCTCTCCAAAAGTAATGTGCAACAGCTAATTTCTCTATTTGATTGTACCTGATGTTTCTCCTGTGTTCCTACAGCCTGATTCCAATGCTTCTTTTTTTTTTTTTTTCCAATATATACTTGTTACATTCTGAACAGTTGGTTTTGTATATTCCTGAATTCAATATGAGGATAAAGTTATGAACTTTGAGATCCCAACAGAAGACAAATTAATCCAGAAGTTCATAAAATGTCTACAAGAGCTACACTATGTCCAGTCAACCAACAACGAATCCGACAGTCGACTTGCAACTAGGATGCAGGCAAAAACCTGCAAAACTACTTTTGCATAATTCAACAGTAAGTAGCGCATAAGAGTATCAAATTGACTCACTAAATAATTAAAAATATGTAACCAACATATTCTTAGGTGTGACAAGTCATGTTGGGCAACCAGTAATGGAGACTTCAACTTAATAGAATGCTTATCATTGTTCATATGGAGGAAAAAACAGTAAAGTTAAAATGTAATAGGAACTGTTGTGTACACTTGCAGCATGACAATATGGAACTCTTAATAGTTGTCCCATATCATGGTGTGGTCAATCCTGGTGGCCTATTTGTTGATTTGTATATATTTACAGAGGCTCTTTAACATCTCAGGTCATCATCGTCCCATTCAATTCAGGGTGTGAAAAGGCCTATAAAGTTTGATCAGAGGCCTCTTCTTTTAGGCTTGAGGTTCTTTTATATGTTGTAAATCTACGACATAGGAATCACGGCTTTACTTCCCTTCCAAAGTAAGCCATAATTAGGATTTTTACGCCAGACCCTGGTAGTCTTGTGGTAATCATATTTGCTCATTAACCCAAGATCGCAGGTTCAATCCCAAGCAGGATCAATGGAATTTTTTTGGGCATAAAAATCCATAATATGGCTTCCTTCTGAAAGGAAGTAAAACTGTGAGTCCTGTATCATAGATTTACAGCAAGAAAAAGAACCTCAAGCCTGAAAGAAGAGGTCCTGAATTGAATGGGACACTGATTACCTGAGATGTTAAAGAGCATCTGTAAATAAAACAAATCAACATATCATGTTGACATCATGACAGTATGGAACTCTTATAATTGTCACAGCATCATAGTTTTAAACTGTTGTAAGCACTATTATCATAACAATACGGAATCGTTATAGTTGTCACAGTATCATAGTTTTAAACTGTTGTATGCACTTTTATCAGAACAATATGGAACCTTCATAGTTGTCACAATATCATTGTGTATAACCGTTGTGATACACTTGAACTATGATAATCTGCAACTCTTATAGCAGTCCCAGTATCATAGATTTAAACTGTTGTAGTGCACTTTTATCATAACAACATGGAACTCTTATACTTGCCATTGTACCATAGTTTTAAACTTTGTAGTGACATTTACCCTATAGTTGTCACAGTATCATAGTTTTAAACTGTTGCAGTGCACTTTTATCATTACAATATGGAACTCTTATACTTGCCATTGTACCATAGCTTTAAACTGTTGTAGTGACATATATCATAACAATTTATCATAACAATATGCAAATCTTATAATTGTCACAGTATCATAGTTTTAAACTGTTGTAGTGCATTTTTATCATAATAATATGGAACCCTTATAGTTGCCACAGTATTATAGTTTTAAACTGTTGTAGTGCACTTTTATCATAACAATATGGAACCCTTATAGTTGCCACAGTATGAGGTATGTTCAAAAAATTCCGGAACTTTCGTAATTTCGCGCCAATGGAGTGTTGGAGCGAAATGTGGTTGGCATCCCTGCACACGCCTATGTTTAATGTGTATCTGCCGGAAGTTTCATTATTGTATGTCTGTTAGTTACTGTTCAGTGCTGTATTGAGTAGAACGTTGTGTCTCTCAGTTTGCGAATTTTAGATGGCAGAGTTAGAGGAGCAACGCGTCTGCATTAAATTTTGCGTGAAACTCAAGAAAATCAAACCAAATGATGCAGGAAGCCTACGGTGATGAGTGCTTAAGCCATACTCGGTGTTACGAATGGTTCATGCGCTTTAAAAATGGCCGGACGGAAGTTAAAGATGACCCTCGTTCAGGACACCCTTCGACGTCTACCGACGACGCTCATGTCAGGAACGTCAACGAAATTGTGCGTGCCAATCGAAGACTAGCTGTCCGAAAAATTGCAGAAGAATGTAACATTTCAGTTGGATCATGTCATGAAATCCTGACACAGCATCTTGGAATGCATCGTGTTGCTGCCAAGTTCGTCCTACGGCTCATGAGTCAAGACCAGAAAGACCACCGCTTGGCAATCTGTGAAGAACTTTTGAATCGCGCAAATGAGAATGAGATGTTCCTTAAGAGAATCATAACTGGTGATGAGACCAAGGTTCAGTCTTCACAATGGGTAAGGAAAGGTTAAAAAAAATTAAAAAGAAAAAACTCGTCAGGACGTGTTGCGACCCCTGCGAGAAAATGTGAGAAAGAAACGGCCAGAAATGTCGGGATAATTTATGGCTCTTGCATCACGATAACGCACCCGCACATTCATCCCTGTTGGTGCATGACTATTGCACAAAAAACGAAATCACTGTGCTGCCTCATCCTCTGTACTCTCCAGACCTGGCCCCTGTAGACTTTTTTTTATTTCCGAAGTTGAAAACCCCGTTGAAAGGACGAAGATTTGCAACGATAGACTAATAAAAAAAATTCGCAGACGGCACTTTGCGCGATCCAGAAAGAGATGAACCAAGACTGCTTCCGGAAGTGGAAACGGCGTTGGGACCGGAGTATCAATTGTGGAGGAGAATATTTCGAAGGAGACCATGCACAATAAGTAAAAGGTAAGCGTAGAAAATTTTTTTGAACAGACCACATATGATAGTTTTAAACTGTTGTTGTGACATTTATCACAGTATTATAGTTTTAAAATATTGTAGTGACATTTATCATAACAATATGGAACCTTGTAGTTCTAACAGTATCATGGTTTTAAACTGTTGTTGTGACATTAATCATAACAAAATGATACCCTTATATTTGTTACAGTATCATGGTGTTGGAACTGTTGTGAGCCACTTGCACATTATAATATGCAACTCCTATAGCAGTCGCATCATGTTGTTTTTTTAATAGTGTTTTATTCCCATTTTTACTACTGAGGCACTAGGGGTGGTTACATCATGGTGTTGAACTGTTGTGGTAAACTTGCACCATAAAATATGGAACTCTTACAGCAGTCCTAGTCATAATTTAAACTGTTGTAGTGCACTTGTATCATAACAATATGGAACTATCATAGCAGTCTCAGAATCATAGTATTGAACTGTTGTGGATCATTTACATCATGAAAATAGAAACACTATCCATCGCAGGTCTCTGTAGAGCAGAGGGAGAGAAAGCAAGTGGACAAAGGTAAGGAGTGTACACTGCAACAAATATATTGTAGTTAAAAACACTGACAAAAAATGGAGAGCTGTTCTGATGTCATTTTTGAGCTACTAAATGATATAAGCCAAATTAATGTTTCAACCTGAAATTGTTATGCATAAGAATTTTGATTGCATTTTTTCCAATATGACTCCAACAAAAAATTCATTAGAGTTTGCAAATGCTGAAGCACATTTTGGTGCCTAACATTTGATATTCCATTGAGTCTTTCGCCTCATCCATGTTTTGCATTTTCCAACTCTTAATAAGAGCTGCCATCTCCGCAACAAATTCTACTATAGTTTTATCCAAGTTTTGTATTTACCAATTCTAATAAGAGCTGCCATCTCCGCAACACATTCTCCTAGTTTTATTTCCATCCAAGTTTTGTATTTACCAACTCCAATAAGAACTGCCGTCTCCGCAACACATTCTGCTATAGTTTTACTACCATCCATGTTTTATATGTTATAGATTTTCGAACTACAATAAGAGCTGTATCTCCGCAACACATTTTCTTATAGTTTTACTCCCATCCATGTTTTGCATGTTGTGGATTTTCCAATAAGAGCTGCTGTCTCCGCAACACATTCTCCTATAGTTTTACCCCCATACGTGGTTTATATGTTATGGATTTTCGAAAATCAATAAGAACTGCTGTCTCCACAACACATTTTCTTACAGTTTTACTCCCATCCATGCTTTGTATGTTGTGGATTTTCCAATAAGCGCTGCTGTCTCCACAACACATTTGCCTATAGTTTTACTCCCATCCATGGTTTATGTGTTGGATTTTCCAATAAGAGCTGCTGCCTCCGCAACACATTAGCCTATAGTTTTCCTCCCATACATGATTTATGTGTTGTGGATTTTCCAATAAGAGCTGCTGTTTCCGCAACACATTTGCCAATAGTTTTACTCCCATCCGTGGTTTATGTGTTGTGGATTTTTGAACTATAATAACAGCAGTTGTCTCCGCAACACATTTTCTAATAATTTTACTCCCATCCATGTTTTGTGTGTTTTGGATTTTCTAACTACAACAAGAGCTGCTGCTCCACAATACATTTTCTTATAGTTTTACCCCCATCCATGCTTTGTATGTAGGGGGATTTTCCAACTCCAATAAGAGCAGTTGTCTCCGCAACACATTTTCTTATAGTTTTACTCCCACCCATGTTTTGTATGTTGGGGATTTTCCAACTCCAATAAGAGCAGTTGTCTCCGCAGCACATTCTCCTCGAGTTTAACCACCATATGCAAATACTTTCAATGACACTCTCCGATCCAGCTTTATATGTTGACAGTAGTTGGGTTAGAACAGGAAAAATGATCCCCTCTCTGCTGTCAAATGCTACCTTCATGCAATACCTTTACTTTCCACGTGTTCATTGGTCCACTGTCCCAATGGACTTGTTTTTGTTTTCTTACTTTAAGGACTCCTGAGAATGAATATAGGACATTTGATCAAGGAATATTTTCTCAGTTGCTAACAATCTGCTTAAACTTTTTAACTAGTGTCAAAAGCGTGCAGCATTCTACAGCCATCATTGCTGTTGTTTTCAAAAATTTGTGGTTGCCAATCTTTGTTTCTTTTATTAACATCATCTCTTGCCACTACTAGCACTGCCAGTTTTTGGTCCTTGCACCATTCAGACTCCTGCTCTCATCCCACATCTCATATATGTAGAGCCTGGGATGTTTCCTGTTGAATATTCCATGTGTGAAGTTACTCCTGTCACATTTCTTTCCAATTTTAGAATAATTGTTTACCTTAAAGTAATGCTGAAATACCTTAACTGCCAATAAATATATGACTAAAAATATCAATTGATTTATCTCAAGAGTTTACAGCTATGCCTACACATGGGTGATAAAGTCAACATATTCTTCTCTTCTTTCTTTTTGAAAATATGTAGCTAAGACAGCAGTGTAAGTTCTCTTATTCTCTGGACTGCAAATTCTGGTATTTTGGTTCCAATTTGGATGAATATACAACAATAATAAATATTTATGATCTTAACTGAATATTATAAAATGAAAGACAATGAATGCTTCTAAATTACACTGTATTTCTATGAGACTACACAAGTACATAATATACAGAATTAATTGTTAAACAAAAATATGCTTGGTGTAGTAACAAAACACATTTACTCCGACCAGCAGAGTTAGCTTCATGGCATGTAAAAACAAGTAATGCAAAGCTTGGAAAATGCAATACCAGGTTATCATTTTGTATAACAATAATGTCTACTTAACCTAATTATTATGATCAGTTTCGCTTTCTCTTTGCAATACCACAATAAAAAGAAATTTGAAATAACCATTAATCAAATTATTGATACACATTCAATCCACTCAACAATAATATACAGTTTAACTCTACAACATCTTTGTGATCTCTGAATGCATTCGTTAGTCTCAAAAATAGCAGATTAGACCTGAATGTTGTTTTCCTAAACCAAGTAAAAATGCACATAAAGCTATATCAACCACTAAAATATTAATATTTGAATATAGTGAAACAATTTAAATTTTACAAATTTTTCCTAAATGATTGTCTTTGAGCCAATGATTTGCAACTTCAAAATGTTATGTCAAGTTTGAATAAAAAGTTAGTACTTCTTTAATATGTAAAACTTATAAAGATCCTGAGGTTTAGGCATTTTCTTAAAAATTACAAATAAACAAATAAGAAAATATTTTTGGTTACATTCCCTATAGAGAACAGTACCTCCACAAGGTGAAACCAAGCCATGATTCTGTCCTAAATAGGTCAAGTGTAAAATTTTGGCACTCTGATATTATAGGACATGCTAAATGATAAAACACAGTGCTCAACAGTAAATGTGTTTCATAATAAGCCTGCTAATTTTTGCACAATTGCAGTAATATGTTTCTTCCTCAATGGAGATCTGTTTCACATAGTTGCAATGTGTTAAATAGGACAGTAAAATTTCCATAAATTTACCCGTATGTGGTCTATGAGCCAAAACAAAATATGCCTCTTACTGTTACATTTTCAGCATGATAAGTTAATAATAAATAATTAATAAATAAATATCTAAACCAATATTAAAAATTGTTTGGATCACAAAATAGTTAATAGTCAGCAGCTTTCCCAGATTTACTAAACCTACGCAGAGTTAAGTATTTATATTAGTTATGAATGTGGCAAGCTTCTTCAAGTTTCTGCCACATGAGTCAACACACTGCACAAAGCACTGTCACTGTTTACATTCATAGTATTGCTACTTTTATTAAACTCTGTGAAACTTAGCAAGATATGGCACAGTGTAAGAGCAAAACTTTACTTGCTTTCAAAGTTTCTGAAATTAGATTTATCACAATAAATAAATAAATCAATAAATACATAATAAATTAACAGATTGCTTACATGTTCATTTAAGAGCTACCATAAAGAGTACAAGGCTGCCTACTTCACAAATATGAAAATACGTTAACATTGTTTTTTCTAATAGTCTACACTTCTACCAAGTAATGTCATGCAGCTTAGAACTTTCTCCAGAAGAAACAGACCGAGGTAACTGCTCTCACAGAAGTTTATTGCAGCTTCCCGGCACTCCTAAGTCTGCTAACTCCAATAAACTTGGGGAAGGTGAAATGAGCACCTTCAGAGTACAGCAAGTCTAAGTGTGTGTGAGGTAAACAGGACATTCCACCGTAACTTATTACAATTTTTTTTAAATTCCATCTTTTAAATAAAGGGTGTTTAACCTCAACTCATGTATTCACATTTCTTACACTATACTCCATTCACTTACATAAAAGTAAGATGCATTTCGGGAGAATCTTTCCCATCTTCAGTTGCTCACTGAACCTTGTGTGAGCTCACTGAACCTGAAGAGTGTTTACCTTGTACTTTTTTACAATACAATGGTTGGTTCTTTCTTTCTTTCATGAAATAAAAATTTTATTTATATGCATAAGATGCAAGAGGAAATAAATGCTCACTCAATGTGGATATTTTTACTACTTTTGTGACAATAAATGTAGGCAAAAATTGTAGTAATAATATTTCATTTTCATTTTAGGGTCAAATGTCAGTATTTTTTATCAATCATTATAATCAGTGACTGATGATGTTTTGAATATGTCACAAGAACAGATTACAGCAGTATACAGAAATAATGTGGGGGGGGGGGGGGAATTAAGAAACATGGGATGAAGTGGAACAAGGAGTTTAACTTCAATGAATTATGAGAACAAATAGATACAGTACCAATATTCTTGGGTTAAAGGATAACTAATGTATTAGAAAAAAGTTTATAATGACAAGATATTTTATTCTTTTACAGCCCAAAGTATTCTGGATATCTGTACCCAATATTTCATGTGTTATGTCTTCTTTCAGAATGGAAAAAGGACAATAATTAAACTAAAAATTCAGTCAGCTTTGCTAAGATCTAGTATGACTAAGTTTAAAAGTTATAATATTTTTATCTTTAATGATATCCTAACTTGCTCTTTTCATTAAGGCTTAACTGCTGATAAGCTAGGATTACTGTGCTGGTAACAATTTCATTTTAACGTTATTCTTACTGTAAGAGGGGTAAAGTCTTCATTCCTAAAGCATTTTGAATGATGTCCAATAAGTTTACTTGGCTCTAATGAATCCCAAAAAAACTCAACTAGTAAACATTTATTTTCTATGCTTATCCATCAATTGTGCATGTTATAACAAACATCCTTTTCTATATTACATCTTGTTCATAAAATTTATAATCAACAAATAATGGAACCTTAATATTCAATTTGGAAACAATATGTCTTGTTTTCAAGGGCATTTACTTTAAAATTTCTTGTGAATTTCTAATTGCTACAAGTGGTCATTCTAAGAAAATACAAATAGTATCAACTTTCTTCCTTTTATCTCTGCATGCACAATCACAATGTGCTTGGAAATGCCTCAGATGGAACTGCATGGAAATAATGAATACAGAAGGCCATTTAAAACCAGTGATTGACACATTTGAGGGCTGAGCATTCCTAGGAATACACAAAGATAAAAATTTAACTTATAACTTCCATGTTAATATGCTTTGTAAAAATTGTATGTTAGGAGAATTATCAGATCAGTTAGAAGGAGTTACACTAAAAATGGTTGATTACAGACTGGTATTCTCTCATATTACATATGGCATATGGGTAGAGACAAGTAACCCAAATTTGAATAGAGTACTTATACAGGTATATAAGTATAACGTTATTTTCAGAGAGTATAGAGATGTTGTATATAAGCAATTTGAAATGGGCAATGTATGGTTCACAATTAAACATAATGCAGTTATATGGTGCTAAACATTTTGGCATCAAATGCTGATAACTTGGGTTAAAGTCAAACCAGATGAAAAATTAGTTTAAAGCTGCTTTGTGAGCATAGAAATATAAATTTTCCACCGCTTATTATCAACATTTTCAAAATCTTAAACTAATCTCAAACTAACCATTGGGCAGTGCAGCAATGAACATCTATTAACAAATGACTATCTCCTACTTGCAAGGTAATGTCATTACCATGGTGCCAGAGTGATACGTTCAGAAACTTCCCTTTGTTATTGTGTGTTATGCTTTCCAGGGGCATCTCATTAGTCAGTGGTGTACTGGTGCTTTAGAAACTTTTAGCCATAGCTTTGAAATTTGAACAGAGAGGCAACAATTATACCATCCCAAATTCTTATATATGACATCTCTACAATCTCTGAAATTATTTGGGCATAATTCATTATCGCCCTGTATAATTAAATTACAAAAAAGAAATCTGAGATGCATTCATAATTTAACTAATCGGCAATCTGTCAAAGAAATATTTAGAAAACAGCTGGTACTAACAGTCATATCATATGTCTACAGAGTTATTTTATTAATTAAGTCAAATGGGGAATAAACATCATTAAATAAAGTTCATTATGAACACAACTCAAGGAAGAATAGGACTGAAACATCGAGCAATAAAAATCCATATATTAAAGGTATTATCATGTACAATAAACCTCTCAGTTTCATTAAATCTACTCATATTTTTAAGAATTGTTGAAAAAGTTATCTTATTCATGAATGTCTGTACAGAATAGATGAATTATAATTAGATAACGATACCATTATTGTTCTTGTACATATTATCTTGATTATATATGATTGCTTGTTTATGTAAATGAATTGCTTTTGTATTATAGTATTTGTATTGATTCATCTGCACTTCATAAAATGGATTGATAGATAACTATAACTCTTAATTTATGGTGTAATATTACCTTATATATTTTAATTATCTGCTCTAATGTATTGTAAATATAGCTTTGTATAAACTCTGTATAGTTAGATACTGACAATGCTTAAAACTTGTATTTCATAAGTCTATGAGCAGCAAAGCTATTATCATCATTATCCTGTTCCAATATAATATTTATGATTGGCATCTAACATGTTTTCTGTCTTATACTGGATTATCCTCTATTATAAGTTCATCTTGTGATAGATTTTGCCAGGCTTTGTTGTGCAGATCACTGGGATACATAATAATGTTTTAAAGGACCCTGGAATGCCTTGTCTCTCCAAGTGTTTATAAAGTACAGGTTTTTTCAGAATCTTTGTGGAGTTGGGGACTGAAATTTTTCTGGTTATTTGAGAACGCTTTCATAATAATTTAACATAATTTTTTTATCTGTGCTTTCATTACAGCAATATTTTTATAAGTAATATATTTATTATTTAGGTAAAGTATGAGCCAAATGGTTCAAGAAAATTAAAAAGCAAGATAATGATGAAGTAAATAAAATGATTAGGTATAACAGGAAAATAGGGCCCAATAGCTTGATAACTACTGTATTACAGGCTATTGGGGCCTTCATGCGATGTCAGCAACTTAGTACTGTGATTTGCAAAGTGATTGATTAAGTGAAGTATAATGAAGGATTTTGACTTATATTAGTTTTGGTAAAGTAGATATTTTGTTTGTTTATTTAAGAGAAAATGGGTAATTTTGTTATTTTTTATAAAGAGTATATATAATATAAACACTAATGTAATAAAATTTGTTCACACTAACTCCATTCACTTACATAAAAACTGAACATATGTTTCAGGAGTGATCTACTGTTGGTCTACAGGCTGAAGATGGGAGGGATTCACTCCGGAAACATATGTTCAGCTTTTATGTAAATGAATAGAGTTAGTGTGAACAAATTTTATTACATTAGTGTTTATATATATATATAAAAACAATGTAATGTAATGTAATAAAATTTGTTCACACTAACTCCATTCACTTACATAAAAGCTGAACATATGTTACATTAGTGTTTATATATATATAACACTCCATTGTCAACAGCTTTGTAAGTACATTTAATTGAGTATATATAATGTTAGTTAGCATTGTAGCCTGGTTCCTTGGATATTCCAATATGCTACTATTGACAAACCAGAGGCTATGATTCAAAATTAATAATAGAATTTGCTTATTTATAAAATAATGGAAATATGTAATTTTAAATGTAATGTTTATTGCAAATCAATACCAAGTCCCATTTACTAAAATGTAACACATTTTGCTACACTTTTATGTCATTTTCTTTATGTAAATTCAATAAAATTACTTTATTAAAAAATACTGTATAAAATTAAACACAAGTTATATGTATAATTTTTGAAGCTGTTTACAGTGAAGTCATTATATTTAAAATGATACACCATGGGTAACCTCTTTACACACTTCACTTACTATATTTTTCTAAGTTGGAACAATGTTTTGGGAACCAGCGTTCCCATCTTCAGCCGTTGACCCAGTGGTTTCTGATGTTTGTGTTGGTCCCTTGCAAGTGGTTGTGTGAACTGTGATGACCTCTGGTGGATCTGAAATGTATCTAGAAAGGTGATCCCACAGCGGAAGGTCAAAATTCATAATGATTTTATGATATTTTAAGATGAAAACATTTTCCCAGGCGGCTAATTCAAATGGGTTCTTTATTTCTTTTAGAAGTTTTATCTCTGGGTTTATTTCATGATTTTGGCTCCAATAATGATGTGCCATTGCAGATTTTTCCGTCTGTTTAAATTTGATGTTTCTAAAATGTTCTTTCTTCCGGATTGTCAGATTTCTCTTGGTTTTTCCTCTATATTTCAAATTACAGTCTAAACATTCTATGGTGTATATTCCTGATTTCTTTCCTATGGGTATCTTGTCTTTTAATTTTGAGCTTAAGAGGTTATTGATATTGTATCTGTTGATCGAGGTTAACTTTATATTGAATTTTTTGAAAACTTTTTCAAATTTGTAGTGCAGTTGTGGGTTATACGTGAATTTGCAATATCCTGTAGTGTCTTTGATTACTTCTAGAGTCGATGTCTCTCTTATGGTTTTCTTGAGTTTGTATTTGTTGATCCTTTTTATTATGGTTGAGGTGTTAAAGCCATTGTTTATGGCTGTGTTCATGATGTATTCAAATTCATTTTTGTATTCTATGGCATTGAGCAGGATGTTGACCAGTCTAAATGTCAAACTATTGAATACTGCATATTGGTGTCGTACTGGGTTGAGGTTTACAATATATTCCAAACGGTATATTATTCTCTTTTCTGATTAGTTTTAAATCTAAGAATGGAAGCCATCCATCTTTCTCGATTTTTATAGTGAATTTAACTATTGAAACTGAAGGCACTATGTTGGATACATAGGTTCATCAATTTATGTATCCAACAGAGCGCCTTAGTTTCAATAGTAAAATATACCAACAGATCACAGGTCTAGCAATCGGAAAACCATTATCACCAATATTAGCAGAATTACACATGGGATCATTTGAAACACACATCACCAAAGCCTTTCCTTGGATATTCAAAACCTGGCATAGATACGTAGACGACATATTTGCTGTAGTACCAAGGAAACACTTAAGTGATTCCCTCAAACTACCCAACTTACAAGACAAATCTGTTAAATTCACTATAGAAATCGAGAAAGATGGATGGCTTCCATTCTTAGATTTAAAACTAATCAGAAAAGAGAATAATATACCGTTTGGAATATATTGTAAACCTCAACCCAGTACGACACCAATATGCAGTATTCAATAGTTTGACATTTAGACTGGTCAACATCCTGCTCAATGCCACAGAATACAAAATGAATTTGAATACATCATGAACACAGCCATAAACAATGGCTTTAACACCTCAATCATAATAAAAAGGATCAACAAAATGTTGATTTTGTTGATGAGACTCAAGAAAACCATAAGAGAGACATCGACTCTAGAAGTAATCAAAGACACTACAGGATATTGCAAATTCACGTATAACCCACAACTGCACTACAAATTCGAAAAGGTTTTCAAAAAATTCAATATAAAGCTAGCCTTGATCAACAGATACAATATCAATAAGCTCTTAAGCTCAAAATTAAAAGTTAAGATACCCATAGAAAAGAAATCAGGAATATACACCATAGAATGTTTAGACTATGTTTTGAAATATATAGGAAAAACCAAGAGAAATCTGACAATCTGGAAGAAAGAACATTTTAGAAACATCAAATTTAAACAGAAGGAAAAATCGGCAATGGCACATCATTATTGGAGCCAAAATCATGAAATAAACCCAGAGATAAAACTTCTAAAAGAAATGAAGAACCCATTTGAATTAGCCACCTGGGAGAATGTTTTCATCTTAAAATATCATAAAATCACTATGAATTTTGACCTTCCACCATGGGATCACCTTTCTAGATTCATTTCAGATCCACCAGAGGTCATCACAGTTCACACAACCACTTGCAAGGGACCAACATGAACATCAGAAACCACTGGGTCAATGGCTGAGGACGGGAACGCAGGTTCCTGATACATTGTTCCAACTTAGGAAAATATAGTAAGTGAAGTGTGTAAAGAGGTTACCCATGGTTTATCATTTTAAATTAAACACAAGTGTTTGTTAAACATATCCTGAAATTTTGGAGCAAATTGATACACTAGATTCTGAGAAAACAAAGTTAAGAATATCTTTTAGAGCATTTCAGCTCCATAGGGTGAAGTAAGTTCTTCTTTTAAAAACTTCTAACTAGAATAACTAGAGACATCCGAGTGTTTATAAGTTTACTGCATGTGTTTGCCACATTTAATTTCCACAAAATCATCAAAATCTTGAGCATGAAGTTTGTCAGTCGTTGAACAATTCTTAATTTGGGCATTAACATATAATTTTTTTCAATTTTTAACTTATAGATTAGAAAACTGTATAAACTATACATAATTAAAAAACAGAAATTGCAAAATTGATATCTAAAAATTTAAATTGAAAATTTCATCACTTTTATCTTTTTAGAATCCTTTAAGTAGTATAAAATGTAGATTCATTTTAGGTTGAAATTAACATAATACTTCAAACTGAGTACCTACTATCTCCATACACATGTTTATTAAAACTCTTTCATTACTTGCTGAAAAATGAAATATTATTTTCTAGTAAATATGCTATTATTTAGTCCCTTACTTTTCATAATTATTGGAATTTAAACTTGAAATCTCATATTTCACACACACTCAGATAAAAGTAATTCATTATAGCCAACTTATAAGCACCTAAATTAAAAAATATCTTGTCTATATTTTTGAAAATGTGAACCATTAGTGGAAACTTAGCAAACCTTCAATAATAATAAAATTCAAAAATTAGTTGGGGTAGGAAAGATGTTTAACACATACATTTTCATCTTTTTATATCAATTAGATTTGGAGCTTGGTTGGCTCTAACAGTGGAGAAGATCTACCTGCAAAACAAAGACTTTGAGATCCTATTTCATTGTGGGGTTAAAATATTTTCCTTTTAAAGCTGTGTGTCTCATATGAGCACTTACAAAGCTTGTCTGTGGAACTTGAAACAATCATTGCAAAGAAGAGGTCACCATTCCCTAAAACAGATAAAGAACAACAAATAAGGTAAGAGGAACAAAATATTTCTGTGCTAGGATCACTTTTAATATATTAACTTTTTATTAATATTGTATGCGTGGACTAGCAGGCAAAGTTCATTGTCACTACAAACTATCATTAGTGTTTTCTCCATATGAAAAATTTTTGGTGTAAACATATCTCATTGCTGAGAATCCTTAAGCATTACCTTCTAACAAATTATACAGATGTAGTTTCAAATAGCGGGAATTTTCACAGTGAAGTATAGTATAATTTTGCAGTTTTTAGAAGGAAATCACTCAAATTTCACTACTTTTGTTCCACTTACTAGGACATGTTTCGAAGGCTGTTGCCTTCATCCTCAACATGGTTCTACTGTCAGCTTCCCAGCATGGTATTAAGATATCTCTCTAGATTTTATAATTAAATGATAAGGTTTCTGTTGTTTGGAATATTAAAAGTAACTAAATTTTCTTTAAATAGAAAATTAATTTTGTGTCAGAACTAATACACTGGTGATGTAGGCAAAAGCCTGTGAAACATGTTCTATAATAGAATGATAAATGGAGAATAAAATTATTAAATTGACTCACTAGCTAAATAACAAAACATTTTCTTTGTTTTTGTTTATAAATATTTTTTCCCACACTTACATTAATTCTAAGGGCGTTTGAAAGAGCTTTTAAGAGTTTTGGTTCATTTTGGAATTCTAGGGTGGTTTTTTTTTGGGGGGGGGCCTAAATTGGTAAATTATTTTCCCTGTGTGTTTACATTTTACATTGCTATTGCATACCATTTGGCAAAAACCACAAATTCCAAAATGAACCAAAATTCTTCAAAAACCCAACAAATTAACAGTGTGGGAAAATATATTCATACACAAAAACAAATGGAATTGAAATGCTAATTGGAACTTGTACAGAGAAGCTAATCATACAATAATCTTAATTAAAGAAAATTTAGTTAATTTTGAACTTGCAAACAACACTAAATTCGTAAAATCTACAGAGCAATATCTTAATATATGCTGGGAAGCTGACAGTCAAACCATGCTGATGATGAATGAATGCAACAGCCTTTGAAACATATCTAATTGGAACATTGATACCTAAGTGATTTTCTCATAAAAAATTGCAAAATTTAATTATATGGAATTACATTACATTCTGAGACATGACAATACGGCAACATGCTTGGGTACCTTCTCCCTTTACATGCCATAACAACACTAGTTAATACCAGCTTTGGTTTAGTAAGGTAAATATTTTTGTGTAATGATTTTGTAAGTGAAATGAGTTGCAGCTACTTCAGCATTTGAGTCAAGATCACAACTTTTTACTGGTATACACCAAATTTAAAAGAGAGGGAATAAAAAATGAGGACAGAGTGTAGCAAAGATGCAAAGTTCACTATAAAATATTGAGAATTGGTTTTTTGAGCATTTACTGCATTAGCATTTAAGAGTGCATAACCTCAGAATGGAATGGCAAAGAGGTAATTATGACAGGTTTCAGAAACTGTAACATTAAACAAGTTCTGGCTTTAACAGTTTATCTCAAAATCATATCAACTGTCAATGTGGATCTTCCCAGGTGAACAGGGGGAAAGAAATTATTCACACTCTTTTTTTTCTAATTTATTTACACAAAAGTAGGAATTGAACATGTATGTGATTTTTCTACATAGTCTCCATCCACAAGCTTGCATATTCCTACCAAGAAGAAAGTTTTTTGGCTGGTTGCACAACCATTATTGCATAGTTTCCCTCACTTCTTCATCATAGAAAATAAATGACCTCGTAAAGCTTCTTTGAGCAGTCCAAAGAGATGATAATTGGAAGGGATAAGCTTTGGGATGTAGACAGGGTGTTCCAGCACTTTAAAACCTAAATAGTTAATGATTTCAATGGACTGGCTGGTAGTTTGAGGCATTAAATTGTCATGCAATGACAACACTTTCTTCAAGAATAGGTCTTGGCATTCAGTGCAAATTGCTGGCTTCAATTTATTGACCAGAAAACCATTTTATTTTACACTGTTGATTATATACAACCCTTTTCCAGATAGTCTTACAGTATAGGCCTTTTATAGGTTAGCATCACTTTACTCAAGAAGACTGTGTCTTGAATTTCTTCTTCGTTGGTAATCCTGTATGTTTTGTCTCCTGTGACTATTATGCTCAAATTGTTGTAATGGTCGAGTAAAAGTTGACAGATTTAAACACATTTGTGCTTGTGCTCTGTGATATTGTTGTAATGGTCGAGTAAAAGTTGGCAGATTTAAACACATTTGTGCTTGTGCTCTGCGATAAACTCATCATAGATGATTTGATAGACAGAACTAAGATCAATCTGCAGAGAACATGCTAGCTCATTGATGGCAACTATCCAGTTGACCAGTATCATTTCTCGAAATTGCTAAATGTGGAGGTGATGGGCATTCTCTTTGTGTGTCATGCCTGTCTGCCACTTTTAAATTTATGGATTCATTCATACACTTCTACACAGTATAACACTGCTCCATATTGTGTTGAAAGCTACCAATGAATTTCAGCCACTGACACATCTTCTGACCAGAGAAGTTGGAACATTGCTCTTTGTTCCTCCTTGGTGCATATGTTTATGCTGTCACAGCAGCAAGGAAGATTATGCATTCAAGATCAAACTTTGATCACATGACCATAGTAGTACCAACTCTTAAGCATTAATACAAAGAAAACAGTTTGATCAACCTAAAAATGTTTAATGATGCAAGTGTAGTTAATTTTTTACTTTCCCTAATATGAAGAAATTAAGAAGTGGCACCCACCTTCTCAAAAGCAACCAAGCAATTGTAATGCTGAAAATTCAAAAGATAGTTAATAATGTGGTTTGTCCAACTCAAATAATCTGTAGAGAGGTATTATTGTTTCTTTTCACAAAGCTAATTCGACAATTTCATTTCTTGGAAAAACACCTGATGCATTCATGCAAGTCCCAAATTAGAAACCACATGACTTCTTGTTCTCTCTAATCATCTAGTCATCTAATATGACTATTTGCCAGATAAAGCTGTTGCTGCTTTGTAGAATGGTAGAATGTACTTTGAAATAATGGCAATTTTAAATGATATCATTGTATGATTCAGTTGAACTACACACTCTTAAAGCTTCACTTTTCATAAATGTATGGAATTTTTTTTTAAATGGCAATTTTGTTTGCATGTCCCAAAACTTATTCATTGCTTTTTCTATTACACCAAAAAGGAAATTATCTCACCTGTTACATTGATTCCATCTGTTCAGTCAGCTCTAGAATTGGACTCTCACAGACAGGTTGCATTGGTGAAGAAATTGGCTGCCAGGGAAGAGTACCACTTGCTGCAGTTACTGAAAGATAACTTGTTGCAGGCTGGGGAGGAGATACTGCTGATATCTGCCAACAAAGCATGCACATTTTACCTCTACTTTGTACATGCAACCTCTGCAACAGAAAGGCAACAACTGCAGCAATGCTCAGGACCATCAAGTAATACATTTAAAAAGTGCGATAAAATATTGAAATGATTTTTTTAAAACTTGTTTAATTTACCTCTAAGAATGTATAATTTATTTTTCTTCTTAAGTTTCTAGCCTCTTATGACTATAAACAATTAGCCAAATTAGTTATTAATCTAACTGCAAAGATCAGACAGATTCTGTTTCAACAACCAACACACAATGGTACAATGGAGGCACAGTAAGTCTAATGTCCAAGACTGCAAATCACCGAAAACTGTAAACAACACTGTGAACTAATTTAAATAGATAAAGTTACATTTTTAAAATGGAACAGAAAGGATATGTGTATCACTGCAGATGATTCATCATTTGGCCAAATATACCATAACATGATTAAAATTTACATTTTAGTACAGGCATGATTTAAAAGTAATAATCCATCAAATATTCATAGTATATTCAATGATTACTTCTTTAGCAATAAGTAATAATTTTCAAATTGTTAACAGCAGCTTAATACAAAGAATAATATATTCAATCTACATTTATGAAATAAATTAAAGTGAACTAAATCATCTGAAAACTGGCTTAAATAATAAAAGATCAAAGTGAATAAGATGGATTTACATTATGAACAAAAATAGTAAATATGTTCATTCTGTTACATTTAATTACTGTATAAACAATGTAATTTTTCCTTAAAAATTTAAATCAAGTGTAGTAACTCTAATATAAAAAAAAAAAGCTCTGATCAAAATCCAGAGAACTATAGATCAATTATTCTGACATCTGGTTTTTTAGAAAACTGTATGAAAATGTACTTCAAAATTAAATCTTTCTGTACTGAGACTATCAATTTTTATATCAACAGGTACCAACCCGCATTGCCTTTGTTTGTTCAAATATTTACAACCCATGTAAGGCAGAAGAAATTTCTCTTTACGGACGAATGTGCCATTTACTGCAGTTTAAGAAATTGGAACATCTTCTATGGAAAATCCCCAGTTCCATCAAGAAATTTAACAGAATCCTTTGCAGTGACATGGGAAGGTATGTATACACATTATTTGTTCACTCATTATTTCTTTCAAGGACTGGTATATCAATTGTGGTAGCTTTACATTTTAAATACCTGGATCTGTCTACAGATGCAAGCAGCAGGCATGTTGAATGTTACCTAGTTCCAGCAAGATAATGCACTGGCATACTTTTGCATTGCTGTTAGTGACAGATTGGATGAAACAGTTACACATTGTTGGATTGGATGCACAAACCAACAGACACCTGCACTATTGCCTCTCACCATACCAGATAATGCATTGTGTGGTGTAGTGCGACAACACTGATGTTTCAGATAATGCATTGTGTGGTGTAGTGCGACAACACTGATATGCTTCAGATAATGTATTGTGTGGTGTAGTGTGACAACACTGATATGCTTCAGATAATGCATTGTGTGGTGTTGTGTTGTGTGACAACATGCTTCAGATAATGCATTGTGTGGTGTAGTGTGATAACACCGATATGCTTCAGATAATGCATTGTGTGGTGTAGTGTGACAACACCAATATGCTTCAGATAATGCATTGTGTGGTGTAGTGCGACAACACCAACATGCTTCAGATAATGCATTGTGTGGTGTAGTGCGACAATACTGATATGTTTCAGATAATGCATTGTGTGGTGTAATGCGACAACACCAATATGCTTCAGATAATGTATTGTGTGGTGTTGTGTGACAACACCGATATGCTTCAGATAATGCATTGTGTGGTGTTGTGTGACAACACTGATATGCTTTAGATAATGCATTGTGTGGTGCAGTGTGACAACACCGATATGCTTCAGATAATGCATTGTGTGGTGTAGTGTGATAACACTGATATGCTTCAGATAATGCATTGTGTGGTGTAGTGTGACAACACTGATATGCTTCAGATAATGCATTGTGTGGTGTAGTGTGACAACACTGATATGCTTCAGATAATGCATTGTGTGGTGTAGTGTGACAACACTGATATGCTTTAGATAATGCATTGTGTGGTGTAGTGTGACAACACTGATATGCCTCAGATAATGCATTGTGTGGTGTAGTGTGACAACACTGATATGCTTCAGATAATGCATTGTGTGGTGTAGTGTGTGACAACACTGATATGCCTCAGATAATGCATTGTGTGGTGTAGTGTGACAACACCGATATGCTTCAGATAATGCATTGTGTGGTGTAGTGCAACAACATGCTTCAGGTAATGCTTTGTGTGGTGTAATGTGACAACATGCTTCAGATAATGCATTGTGTGGTGTAGTGCGACAACATGCTTCAGATAATGCATTGTGTGGTGTAGTGTGACAACATGCTTCAGATAATGCTTTGTGTGGTGTAATGTGACAACATGCTTCAGATAATGCATTGTGTGGTGTAGTGCGACAACATGCTTCAGATAATGCTTTGTGTGGTGTAATGTGACAACATGCTTCAGATAATGCATTGTGTGGTGTAGTGTGACAACATGCTTCAGATAATGCATTGTGTGGTGTAGTGTGACAACATGCTTCAGATAATGCATTGTGTGGTGTAGTGTGACAACATGCTTCAGATAATGCATTGTGTGGTGTAGTGTGACAACATGCTTCAGATAATGCTTTGTGTGGTGTAATGTGACAACATGCTTCAGATAATGCTTTGTGTGGTGTAGTGTGACAACATGCTTTAGATAATGCATTGTGTGGTGTTGTGTCACAATACCAACATGCTTCAGATAATGCTTTGTGTGGTGTAGTGTGACAACATGCTTTAGATAATGCATTGTGTGGTGTTGTGTCACAATACCAACATGCTTCAGATATGCATTGTGTGGTGTTGTGTCACAATACCAACATGCTTCAGATATGCATTGTGTGGTGTAGTGTGACAACATGCTTCAGATAATGCATTGTGTGGTGTTGTGTCACAATACCAACATGCTTCAGATATGCATTGTGTGGTGTAGTGCGACAACATGCTTCAGATAATGCTTTGTGTGGTGTAGTGTGACAACATGCTTCAGATAATGCTTTGTGTGGTGTAATGTGACAACATGCTTCAGATAATGCTTTGTGTGGTGTAGTGTGACAACATGCTTCAGATAATGCATTGTGTGGTGTTGTGTCACAATACCAACATGCTTCAGATATGCATTGTGTGGTGTTGTGTCACAATACCAACATGCTTCAGATATGCATTGTGTGGTGTTGTGTCACAATACCAACATGCTTCAGATATGCTTTGTGTGGTGTAATGTGACAACATGCTTCAGATATGCATTGTGTGGTGTAGTGCGACAACATGCTTCAGATAATGCTTTGTGTGGTGTAATGTGACAATGACAATATGCTTTAAAAGCTGCTGTCCATGTCAACTATCAAGAAATGATGCTGGAAATGCTCGTTAAAATGAAAGACAGAAAATCTGCAGAAATCTCTCTGATATCCTAGATGTATAAGAGGTATATTTCATAATAGGTGAACTATGACTTTTCACATAGTCTGTATATGTTTTCAAGAAATAAAGGAAATTTTTGGTCCACAATTTTAAAGCAATGAGAAACAATGTTTGCAAGAAGCATTTACATTGAAGTGAATTAAATAAAAAATAACCCAAGAACAATATAACAAATTATTATTTAGGAAATCACTCAAATTTCATTAATTTTGTTCTACTTACTTGGACATGTTTCAAAGGCTGTTGCCTTCATCTTCAGTACAGTTCCACTTTCTGCTTCCCAGCATGGTATTAAGATGTCGATCTGTGTATTTTACGAACTTAGTGATGAGATTACTATTGTTTTTTAAATAAAATTAACCAAATTTTTCTTGTTTTTGTTTATGAGTATGCTTTCCCACACTGTGAATTCTATGTGCTTTTGTAGAGCTTTTAATAGTTTTGGTTCCTTTCATGGTTTTTTTTTGCCAGAAATGTCTGTTAATGGTCATTTTTCCGTGTGTTTATATTTTACACTTCTCACTGTTCCTTTAACAATATTGTAATATTTCTTTTTGTTTTGCTTATGTATTTCATAATGCATTCTTTGCAACTGGTTTCGTAAATGCCTGGTTGTTTTCCTGGCAGAATTTTGTCTTTTGCGTTGGCTTTTAGGAGGTTTTTTAAACTACATTGTTTACTGGAGCCAAAATATGTTTGCCTTTATAAATGCTTTTGGAATTTTTGGTGTACCCATGGGTGGAATGTAGGTTTCTTATAGATATATGATCTCTTTGTAGCCTTTTAGTGTGGTGATATCTTACATTTGTTTTTGTTTTTTGAATTTTTCTATTTTCTTGTTGACCAGATCTATTGTGTAGCCATTTTTCTGTGCTATATCTATGATTTTATGGTACTCCTCATTGTATTCTGTCTTGCTTATTGGTAGGTTTGTTAATCTGAATGTGAGACTATTGATTATGGCAAGTTTATGTTATGTTGTTTTGGATTGTTTTTTTTTTAATGGTGTTTAACACCCATTTTTACTGCTGAGGCACCACAGGCGGTGAACACTGGTGAAACATGAAATGAAACGATATATTGGGAAAGGATTTTTTTTTTATTAAGGAAGGAAACGCTCCAGGCCTAAAGTTTAGGGTACCTCCCCAACATTTGCCAGTTATGAAGACTGAGGAAAACCTGGAAAAAACCTCAGTCAAGGAGAACGGAGGTTCAAATCCTGGCGGGATTTGAACTGCAGACCTCTCGCTCATGAGTATGCACCTTAACGACCTCGGCCACCCATGTTGGTAGATTGTATCTGTGTGGTTATCTTTCCTGAATATGCCAAATTCCAGATTATTGTCATTATTTATAATTTGTATATTCAAGAAGGGAAGAACCTTGTTTTCTATTTCCATTGTGAATTTAACAGTGCTGTCTTGTAGGATGAGTAGTTTTATTGCATCCACTTTCCATTTATCATTTACTATTGCAAAGACATCATCCACATAACGATACCAACGTTTGTATGTATGTGGAAAAGCCTGAACTAATTTAATTACAAGAAACTCATGTACATACCTGCCAAGAATGGGGAGAGTGGGTTTACTATTGCTAAACCCTTCTTTTGTGTATAACTATTGCCTCTGAATGTGAAGTAGGTTTGATTAATACAATTTTTGGTGAGGTTCAGATATTGTTCTATTACTTCTTCAGATAAGTTTATTGAAGTTAGCCATTTATTTACAATATTTATTAGACTTTCTTTGGGAATGCTAGGAAACAGAGACTAAAAAAGAGAGAGAGAAAAAGAGAGCAAATCCCTGTTTTCCATTTCATATGTCTGATTCTGTCTATTAATTCTGATGAGTTCTTTATGCTTTGGCTTTTGTATTACAGTAAAGTATTATATTTTTTTAAAAGGTAATGGGCTAAATTGTGCGTGAATTTATTGTATCTAGAATAGGTCTCATTTTATTGCCAGGTTTCTGAATTTTTGGTAGGGCATATATTCTAGGTGTTGTAGGGTTGTCTAGTATGATGGTCTTTTTCTCTTCTTCACTCAGGATGTTATTTGCTAATAGTTTTCTTACTTCACTGATATATTTTTGTGTAGAATTTGTTTTCATTCTCTCATAATCTTGGCTAGCTAGTAAATTGTACATTCTGTTTTCATAGTCTGTCTGATTCATTATTACTATTTTGTTTACTTTGTCCGCCCTACTATAAATAACACTTTCTTCTTTTAAAGTACTGAATACACTATGATATGGTCTTTTTTGGTTATTTCCTTTTTTTATTAGTTACTCTAGGACTTTTCCACATAGCAATCTTATGCTATTTTTTTCTTCCTCTGGTTTGTTAAAAGTTGCTATTTCGACATTGGCTAAATATTCATCTATATTTCTCTAGCAATATAGAAGAATATATAGCCGACAATAATTACCACAACAAGTTCAAGAAAATCTTCAAAGAACCTGGGATAATGTTAGCTCCAAAGAACAGATACAACATCAAGAATTTATTAGGTTGCACAGTAAAAGACTGCATACCAACAGAACAGAAATCAGGAATTTACGAAGTAAAATGTACAGATTGTGAACAGAGCTACATAGGCAAAACAAAGAGAAATTTGGAGGAAAGAACATTTTAGGAATATTCGGTTTAAGTAGGTGGATAAATCAGCAGTACCAGCTCAATTTTGGACCAAAAATCATGAAATAATACTGGGAATTAAACTCCTGAAACATCTTCACAAACCATTGGAGTGACCCACTTGGGAAAAAATTTTCATATTAAAAAATAAAGAAAACCTAATGAACTTCAAGATTCCTCCTATGGATAAACTCAGCAATTTCCTACTTCAGCTGACAGATGCCAACAAAGGAACATTCTGGTGTCTAGCCATCGTTTGAGTAACGGTGGTTCAGTGAGCAACTGAAGATGGGAGAGATCTCCAGAAATGTATCTTATTTTATGCAAGTAAATGGAGTTTAGAGTAAAACATTAATACCTAAGCTTAGGATATAGTTCTTGGTGTTCTACTCCCACCAAAACCTGTCATCATCTGACAAGGCATCAGGAATTTATTATTGTGATCCCTTCCAAGTTCTGAAACACAATTCTGATGATGCTAGTGCTAAGAAACTATACCCAGGCTACTGAAACTTTGCACTTGATAGCTACCTTTTCATTTGGCAATACTACAGGTTAACAAATGAGGAATGCTACCTGTTACATCTTCTGAACCAATTACAAAGTAGTATTATCGGTATTATTTTTAAAATAAGTATATTATTATTATTATTATTATTATTACTGAGCATGGAATAGAAATCTGGGGTGGAAAACAACTATTGCAAACTTAAATAGGATATTGATAATACAAAAAAGCATACGGTGTATACAATCTAAACAATTGCCAGTCTGAAAAAGACGTGTTCAAAAATCAGAATATTTTAACAATAATTTTGCTTTATGTATATCAAGTTATACTGTTAATTAAAAAGAATGAAAGTAACAGTGCATTAAACAAAGAGTATTATTCATATTAACACTTGAGGTATTAATAATTATCATGGAGTAATCACAACAAAAGCTGAAACAGGAAAAAATCCCTACATCAGAGAACTATATTATTCAATAAATTATCAGAATCCACAAAATCTGCACAAGGTAACTGTTTTAAAATGATGCTAAATAACTATCTGTTAAGAAAATGCTTATGCAGAATGATGAATTATAGTTTCTTGTAATTCAGTGTGCATGTAAATATATATACATCTATATTGTAAATATGTACTGTAGCAAATTGCCAGAAATAATCTCCTGTAATTGTAACATGTTAGGCATTAGCTGTATATTATATAGGATATATTGTAGAAAAAAGAAATTAAATTAAAATTTCTCTCACTCACTGAGTAGTAAGAAACTATTATTCAAAACTAATACTAGGAAATTAAAACTAATTATGTAATTTACACTGTGACAAAACATGTATAATAAAAGGGAAAAATAGAATTGAAAAACTTCTTTATAAATAAATGTCTGTATAGGATAAATGAACAGTAAATATGTGTATAAAATATAATTAAATATAATTGTTTACAGTATAAACAGTAGTATCCCATATTATATGAGATAAATTTGTTTTTTTTTTAATTTTTGTTTATTACTGTATTTTGTGATTAATGTATTTTCTGACAATGATTAAAACTCAAGTGTAGAGCCTATGGCCTGCAATAAAATAATTTTATTATTATTATTATTATTATTATTGTTGTTGTTGTTGTTGTTGTTGTTGTTGTTGACTGAACATCTCTTCAGGATGAAATTAATCAAGACAGAAGAGGTGAATACTATCCTAAACAAAGAACATCTACTGAAATGCAGACCACTTGATAGCAACAAACAAATGAAAAATAATTTGGAAGTTCTTTATTGCTAAACTAGGAAAAAAATTATAAATATCAGCATCTCCAATGGCTATTAGCAACCAACAAATTGATTTCAAATTGCTGCAACATTCACCATAAACACCAGATTTGACACTGCGACCTTATTCTCTTCCCAAAGCTGAATTAATGGACAAATATTTACCTTAAATATGAGGTCATATTTCAGACAGATACTCTTTTTGGAGAATTAGACAATCTTATTATACTTTAGGTAGAAGGAAGTTAAAATATCTTTGGTTTAAGTGTATTAAGTTGAAAGATGATTATATTGGAAAATAAAAAGATAATTGTCAAATTTGTGCATTCTTTCTCAGGCTGAGAACTCTCATACAGTGTTGAGCAATGTATAATTTCAAATAGCTGTCAAGTCTGGCAACACCCTCACATTTGTCTACACACCTGATTCCATGCTGTTTGCTGTCCCCAGCCAAGGATGTTGTCACAGGCCCAATGTGGTTGCTGGGCTGACACAACAGGATCACTGATCTGGCATGCTGATGCCAAGGTACTAGGTAGTGACTGCCACTCCTGACCAACAGCTTCATCTGTCAGTGCACCATTGCTACTATCTTCAGCTATGGTCTGAAATGCCACCATGTCTGTACCAAAATCTGTGGTCACCGCTGTGTCGGTGTGGGGCAAGGGAGGAAGTATTTGTGTCTGCTGCGCCAGCTTATATGATGCCTGGCGCAGCATCTGCCTCCGACTTAGCACACTCCCAGTGTTTGCTGTTCCTTCTAGGCTGACGCTGGGTTGCTGGAATGCTCCCTGTTTCTGGAGGATCTGCCGCTTCTGCTGTAAGAGCCGATGCTGCATCAACTGCTGTTGTAATGGTGCTGCTAAGGGGGGCTTACCACTTGTGCTTGCTGTTACTAATGGTGGAGATGCACTGGGAGGGGTAGGACTTCCTGAGGACCCACCTGCCTCCTCCTGCTGTTGTCGCTGTGTTGAAGTAAAGCTAAAGTTTTCAGGAAGGGAAATTCGTTTAGGCAAGGAAGGAGGTTGTTGCACCTGGCGATATGCTGTGTGTTGCATCTGTCTCTGTGCCAACTCTTCCTGTGGCACTGAACTTTGGTAAAGGCTCCTTAGAGCCTGGTGCTCTCGCTGCACAAGGTGTAGCTCCATCACACCCTTAGCCTTGCCAGTCTCATTCAGACGCTGACTGTTGAATGCTATCACACCCCCTATATCCCCAGTGCAGCTGGTGATCCCCGGTGAACCTCCACCTACTCCTTGTTGTGCAACCAGGCCATCTGATGCACGCCTACCTTCCCTAAAGTCTACCGGAGACCTAGTGGCAGTTCTGAGGTTCAACAATGGATTGTGACGGGAACTTGCATATGGACCATGTATTGCACTTGTACTAATCACCATGCTGGCCTCCTGATGTGCTGTAGGAATGACAGGCTGTGCAGGTTTGCATGATGGTAGACTGGAGGCCAGTTCTGGATAGTCCTCTAAACTGCTTTCAAAAGTGGTGGATGCAGCAGAGCAAGAGTCTGAACTCAGATGCTGACTTAGGCTCTTGTTGACAGCTACGCCACTGGAAGAGCTGGACGAGGCATATGATGACAACCTGGCATGATGGTGATGGTGATGTTGTGATGCAGATCGTGTACTACTTCCAGAGTCTTCCGCATCTGTTTCCACACCCTCATCTGTTGAACTGGAGTACTGTGTCATCATAGCACCATGAGAAGAAGTAGGTACCACTCCAGCTGAGAGAGACATCCCCAGGGCTCCAACCATAGGTGTCCCATAACGGGACACTGCACTCATATCTCCTTGTCTGCAACTTCAAAGTACAGTTGTTCTAATCATGCCCAATGTACAGATATTAACAGAACAATACTTGAAATTTTCATATGACTCTTAACTCAATTTTTATGTAAATTAAAAGTAGTCACCCTTTGCATAAGATAAATACTGTTATTACCAGCAAATCTAATTTGAAAATTTATAAAAGAGTTTTCATGTACAATCTTATAAGCCAAATGGATTTAATTCATACTTTCTCCTGGACTAGTAAAATGTAGAGTCTCAATACTTGATACTTCAGTCCCCGATACTTTTTTTTATCAAATAAAATATAACTCTCATTTTATTATTTTGACGTTAGTATATCAAAGATATGGATTTCCATACTCACCAAGTTGGAATGTTCAGTAAAAACAATTTTACAAACTAAGATATATGTTTCTTTAAGTTGCTAGTATTATGAGATTTCCCACCTTACCAAAAACTCTTTTTACAAATGCAGCAAGGTATTGTTGTCACTCAAAGAGGATCCAACCAAAATAGTTCCAAACTTCACTCATACTGTCCGAAAAAGGTTAACCACAAAGTGTACCACCTTCTGACACTTCAAAATAACAACTGGATTGTGATGAAAAATCAGCTAAAGGTGCTGAAGTATGATACTGTTATAAGAAGTTACTTGTGACTAGATCACATGATATGCTTACCAAAAGTATCTTTTATTATTGGTTAGACTGAAAATTAAGGTTATTTTATTGGCAGAATATGGTTTTTTTCATATCCATGAAAATTAAAAAAACATGCTAGAAATTATGCAGTAGAACATTCATAAATATCTACTTTAAACTGATATTTGGCATGTTTTATTCACATGGCACATGATTTGCAAAGAAATTTCTAGCTCAGACATAGTGTCACCTAGAGATATATAAGAGATGCCACTTTTATTCTGGGGTCAGGCTTAAAAGTGCCTAATTTTATTTTTCCAAAAAACCCAGCCCAACAAATTTAAAATCACTAGATCAGAACTACAATGCTTGCCCTATTTTAACAGGGTGAGGATCCTGTTAGATTTATTTGAAATTTAAAGAGAAAAGAATTAACAGAAAGTGCCACTTTTTTTAATAGTGATAACGCCCGTTTTTACTACTGAGATACCACAGGCAGTGTACACTGATGATACATGAAATTAAATGATATATTAGGAAAAGATATTTTTAAGGAAGGAAATGTTCCAGGCCTAAGTTTAGGGTACCTCCCCAACATTTGCCATTTATGAGGACTGAGGAAAACCTGGAAAAAACCTCAGTCAGGGAGGATGGTCCTGGCAGGATTTGAACTCCAGACCTCACGCTCACGAATCTGTGCCTTAACGACCTCAGCCACCTGTCACGGTAGAAAGTGGCATGAAGCATGAAATACACTGGGTTTTAATTGCTGCAGAAAAATTATTATCCACTAGAAACTGACAAGTTTTTGCCTGTCTTATATGACAGTAAATCTCTTATTCGAAATTCATTCAACACTAGCTCCCCAGATTGTATTATCTTCCCAACAATATTAACCAAATTTCAAGATTTCTAAAACAAATCTATCAGATTGAATGAACACAGGTAATGCCAATAAGATATTAGAAAGTGACAATATTTTTCCAGTCACTGGTACTTAAATAAAACAATTAAAATGTTAAAACTTACCAGTAAATGGTGGAAATAATTTTTTCATTAAAATTTTCAAAAAGTGCGCCAATATAAACCAAAAGCTTTGTCTTTGTATACTTCAAAAGCATAATAATATGGAAGAAAGAACTATTGAAATTTGCTCAAAATTAACTTTTCACAAAAATTACAGCAATTTTTTTTCTCTCTCTTTTTAGTAAGTTTTAAATTATCAACATTCCAATTCATTTTATTCATTATATACATGGAAGTACTGTATGTTAAAAATAAAAATAAAAAAGGCTGTATATGTTTATGTAGATTTGAAAATATACTACATAGAGATTTAACATTGCTATGAGAAAATTATGCATAAAAAGTTCAAAACTGGCCAGCCTTGTAAAAGAAAAGACTTATCTACATGATAAGATGGCGGCTAGTGATATGGTGACACACAATAAAACACAACAGTTACCTAATGTCAGTGGTAGAGTAACAAGACAATAAATTGCAGTGGAAGTGGTGTAAGCAAAGGCAATATGTTACTAAATTCCATATCAGAACAATTCGCTAGATGGGAATTCCTCAACATGTAGAACTGAAGTCATTGCATCACTACAAACTGTGATCGATATCCTAAACAGGGATTTAAAAAGTGCTTTGGAATAGATCAAAGCCTTAAAGCAAGAAAACAATGGCTTGAAACTTCAAATGAAAACAGACATTGACAGATTGTTGCCAGAGAATAGCAATTGGATGGTAGTCAACATTGCAAAATTCAGGGGGGGGAATATATGATGTATTGTAACAAGGAACTACAAGCTCGAAATAGTGATTTCAAGATATTCGTGGCCACGGCCTAACCTCCAAGAATCCAGCAAAAAGGTTATAAGCAGTGAAGCAGAAGTTCTAGTGCTGGGGAACTCTATAATTAAGCATGCAAAAGTAAAGGGTGCTTCGGTTAAAGTGTACACCGAACAATTGTGCAGAAAGGTGAATGATCAAAGTGCTGGAGAACAGATGCAGAAGGTAAAAGGCAGTATTCCATGTGGGAATTAACAACCTAAAAAAATAAAAAAATCTGGATGAAGTATATAATTTAATAAGGGTGAGCAAAAACAAAGTTTCCACAGGCTGTTGTAGTGGTAAACACTACAGCGAGTTACTTGAATGCTATGAACGAAAACATATGGGGGCTTGTGGTGCATTAAAATCAACATCTATTGGCATGAATAAGAAACTAGACTACACTTGTATAGGGAGAGATGACTTACACCCAAATTTCAAAGAGTCCTTCTCCTGGGTAAAGCAATTGTAAAAGTGGTTAAATTAATAAGTATGAGCCAGTTAAACCAAATCCCCAGAAAGATGGTGATAAGCAAACTACAAAATGAACAGAAGCAACAAAAGACATACCTAATCTCATAGCTCACTGCAATTCTCTCCATGAGAGATGTACACATGAGGTAAGTAATGAAGCAAAAATTTCGTTATTAGTAAGTTCAGCAGATTTCAAACTACTCCGCAACAATGTCTAAACCTTGTCAAACAAGATGGATAAAGTCAAAATTATATTATAAAATGAACTCTCCAGCATATCAGTTATGTGCTTGACAGAACACTAGCTACCTTCTGATTTATTACAAAAATTAACTTACTAAACTATAAACTCACAAGAAATTTCTGTAGAATAGTACATACGTGTGAACGAAGCTGTATCTAGGTAAAAAAAACAACCATTTAAACTACAAATCCCTACAGCTATTACAATCCTTCTTTAAGGAAATGGATATTGAAATCATAGCTATTGAATTAGAAACTCCCAATTTAACAATAATTTGTGTATATAGCTCCCCAGCTGGCAATATCATTACTTTTCTAGATAGGCTTGAAAAGTGCAGAAAAAATGAAAGTACCTAAAAAATATATAATTTGCAGTGACAAACATTTATTTTAAAAGTGACCTAAAGTCCAAAAGAGATCTTATCAATCTGATGTTTTATACAACATCACACTGTAAGTTTCCCCACTCAAACAACAGTTCCACAATTTTCCTAACAGGGTCCCAAGTGTCCCAAGTATTAAAAACAAAATATTTTGTAATGGGATTTAGTGATCACAATGCTCAGATATTAACACTTTCACTAATACAAACACCCAAACTAGAAACTAAATTCACTAAAACAATAAGAGTCTTTGATGATAGTAACATTAAACTTTTACTAAATCAATTAAAAATGAAACCTGGGAAGAAGTCCATTCTACCAGTGACTTAAATATGATATTTGATAGCTTCCATAAATCATTAAAATTCTACTTTAACACAACAAGCAAATTCTACTTTAAAAGCAAAAAATCACTGAATCACTTTCCAAAATAAAGGCTTGTTAGATAACGAAAAGTATAAGGATAACTTGCCTTAAAAACAGACAATGTATGCAATCTTAAAAACACAAATGATAAAAATTATTCTAATATAATAGAAACGGTACATAAAATAAAAAATCTATCAAGGAAGGAAGCAGTTGCTCATTTTAGAGTGGCCACTGGACATGATTGTCTGGCGGAACATCTATACAGATTTGGTTTTATGAATGATAACATGTGTAAGATCTGCAATATTGACAAGATTCTAAACCGAGAACATCTATTGGAATGCACAAAACTGAGGAAAGCTACACAAATTATATTGGCTGGCCAGGGAAAAATTGATGGATCAAAATCCTGCACACTAGATCAACAACAACACTTCCAAAATAAAGGCTTGTTAGATAACGAAAAGTATAAGCATTTCTTGCCTTAAAAACAGATAATGTATGCAATCTTAAAAATGCAAACTATGTCCCCATCATTCAAAACCTACTTCCAAAAATATAAATCAATACTAAACAAGGTCATAAAATGTAAGCAATTTGGAATATTGTTAAAAACAAGAAAACCTCAAATGATAGTATAGCTAGCTTAGTTAGCTAGTTGCAAACACATTTAATAATCCCTTTTTAAGCATTACTAAAAATATGTCGGCAGATAATGTTGTAACAAATACCAACTTAAATAATCACTATTCACAGAACCAGGCTAATATCACTATGTATCTCTACCCAAATGACCACAAAGAGGTCCAAATATAATCCAAACCATACTAATCAGGAATAGGTAACATTCCAGACTTCTTATTAAAAAATGTGCTTCAGCCTTAGTACACCCTGTCACAGATACCTGCAATTGTTACTGGAGCAAGTAGCTTTTCCTCAATCTCTTAAAATAGCAAAAGTTAAACCCTTGTTTAAGAAAGGTGAAAAAGCAACCTTGAACAATTACAGACCTGCATCTGTACTCTCTGTTGTCAGCAAAGTAATCAAAAAAAATCTTCTGTAATAGATAATTAAAATTTATAGAAAGTAAAAAACTTAACACTGACAACCAATGAGGTTTCTGAAAAAAGAAATCAACAGAACTTTGTTCCACTTCATCAGTCATACCCTAAATGTTCTAGACAACAAAAAGAATATATCAGGTATATTTTTTGACTTTTCTAAAGCCTTTGAGATATTGAACCATGAATTACTTTTCACAAAACTAGACAACTCAGGAATAAGAGGGTATGCCCTAAACTGGATCAAATCATACCTAAACCAAAGAGCACAAATAATACAAATAAGCACATGCTTCCATGGTGAAATAAAATACTGCCATTTGACAAAAGGAAGTATCTATCATTGCTGAAGTACCAGAGGTCAATACTAAGACCAATTCTTTTTCTCTTACTTGTAAATGATCTAACATTTAAAATATCTCAAATAACAATTCAGTATGCTTATGATACAACCATTTTAACAGAGTTCAAGGAAAGAAACTCAAAAAATTCTCATAGATAAAATCACATACAAAGCATCAAAGTGGTTTAATGAGTATAAACTAATAGTTAATACAGAATACTCCAATTCACCTCAAGCAAAATAATTCTAAAAAACCATTAATTACTTTTAAAAATAAAAATATTCACAGCATAACAACATAATATTTGTAGGCATTAAGATTGAAAACAATCTAAAATGAGACACACCTGTACAGTACTTGATTAAAAAGTTAAATGTCACTTTAGGCAACTTGTGCATATTTTGCATACTGAGATATGGAGTAAGTGCATGGGGTAAATTTCTGCCTGCAAACAGTTATTCATAACTCAGAAAAGACTAATATGAATAATGACTAAGTCATATAGAAGAACTTCCCACAAACCACCATTTAAAAACCTTAAAATTTTTCTTTTTTGTGTGTGTGCATGCGTGCATGTGTGTATGTGTGTATCTATGAGACACTAAGGCAATTAAAAAATTATCTCTCAAGCAGATAATAAATGATGCAATACACAATCATATCATCATACGACAGAAAACAGATATACATATCACCAGAATCAACAAAACAGCTTTTCAAAACTGTGTAACGCATATGGGCATCAAATTATACAGTTAATTACCAAATTACCTAACACAATAAACAAGAAAACAAAATTTGCAACAGCACTGAATGCTTTTCTGCTTCATCACTGCCTCTACAGTATAGATGAACAGAGGAATACTTAAAATACAATATAGAATCATGTATGTATATACTGGGTGTCCTCAGAAATTCAACCACACAAATTGCAAGGATTGTGGAGAGGTCCTAGATATGTATTTTGAGATAGCAAACTTATGGTCTGTGGTTTTTAAATTTCATGCAATAGCATAAAATCTGTTAATGGCCAGCATGCCACTGATTAAACCTCCACAGGAGGTTGGGAAAAATACAGTCATTTCACTTACTCCTGGTACTGTTCTTGAATACAGCCGTGGTAAAAGGCATGCTACATATAGCGGCATTAGATATTGTGATAGAAGAGGAGGTTCGAACCTCCATAACTGCATTTCTCCCCTTCCCGTGTTGTAGTTACTGTATTTGTTGTTCAAACTGCTTGTTCACTCTTAACGAATTAAGCAAAATAAATTACAATGTGTTTAACGAATAACATAGTTACTATAAACATGCAAGGCTAAAGCAATTACCCACATGTTATCACCTTGACCTGTGATGTACATGTAGTATTGTAGATGCAGGTACATTTCCAAATTTAGAAAATGTTTCCTCCACTCTAGCCAATGATGATAGACATAGTAAATATTTAAAAGGAAAAATAAATGGCTTTCTCCAGAGTAAAGGAAAAATATATCTGAATGAAAGCAAATTCATAAGAAAAATTAAGTAAACAGCATTCTAGCTTTTCATTGCTGCGTGAAAACAAAATGCTAATAACTGCTCATCAGTGTTAAACTGATGATGCCTATATGAGGCTCTTAAGATATTCCCATAAAAAAAAATCCACGGTGTTGAGGTCCATAGAATGGGGTGGCTAATTTACAGGACTTCCTCTTCCAATTCACTGCCATGAAGCACACCATTGAGATAATCTCGTAATTCCACATTGAAATGGGGAGGAGTTCCATTGTGTAGCAACCACATCTGACTTCAGATGGTCAGAGGGACGTCTTCTCAAAAACACAGGCATAACCTGGGTGAGGAACTGAAGACACACATGTCTGTTTAACCGTGTAAAAATAGATAGGGTCAGGTTATTTGATTGGACACAATGCCCGCCCACGTGTTTATGCTGTGCTGATAACATGTCTCCACCACTGCATGTGGCTGCTCATACTCTCAAAGATGACTGTTCCTATGGTTCAGAATTAGCCCAACTCTTGTGAAAATGGCCTTGTCAGTAAAGAGAAGTGAGAAGAAGTCAGGCTGTTCATTCTGCCATTGCAAGGCCCACCTGCAGAACTCTAGTCTGGGAGTGAAGTCAGCTGGCCCTAATGCTTGCACCTTTAGCAGATGATAGAGAAATAGTTGTTCTTCGTGCAGGACCCGATACATGCTGGACTGTTCATTTTCATCTGTTCCTTTTAAAGGAACATTTCAGGAACATAAAGTACAAGCAAATAGAGAAATCAGCAGTAGCATATCATTTTTGGACACAAAATCACGACATAATAAATAAAGCAAAATTATAAAAATTAGCACAAGGACCTACGGAATTAGCAACCTGGGAGAAAATCTACATCTACAAATACAAAGACAGCATAATGAACTTTGACATTGCCGGGGATGAAAACATAAACTACAAGTTTATCACACTGCCACCAGAGCAGAATATACATTCCCACAGCTCAACGAATGATCCGACAGTTGAACTTTAGCCTGGCTGAAGATGGGAACTAAATGTTCTCGAAACCGGTTCCATACATTTATGAAAAGTAAGTGAAGCTTTACGAGTGTGTAGTTCAACTGAATCATACAATGATATCAATTAATATGATTAGTTTCACTGTGCAAGTTCTAATTTACATTTAAGTAGCAAGGTGTTAGAAGTGCTAAAGATAGGAGACATATAGTAATATGAGACTTGGTTGGATAAAAGTGAAAGTATAGAAGTGAAAGGTAATGATTATATAGATGAACATGGTATAAGGAAGAGTAATGGTGAAGGGTTTCTGGTGGTATTGGGTATTCATAAATAAGGATTGTGGTGTAAATATTAGTGAAGTGTTATTTACAGAAGAAGGAAAGTAATGTGGTTAAAAGTATACAAGATGAAGGAAATTAAAGTATGCTAAAAATTAGGTATAGTGTATAACCCACCTGAATCATCGGAGTTTTACAATGAAAACTTGTATTTAAAACTAAATGAAAGTATGAAGAAATTAAGCAGATAGTACTCTAGCATGGAGTTCATTATAGTTGTAATTTAAATGCCAGAGTAGGTGAATATGACACAAGATTTATGAGTTTGGAAAATGAATGTGTATGGGTGGAAAGTGATGAGCTGGTAAGAAAAAGTACAGATAAGGTGCTCAATAAGGTAGGCAGAAAATTGATCAAGTTTTGTGAAATGAATAATTTAATTATGTGCAATGGTTTAAAAGGAGAAGACCAAGATGTGAGAATTCACATTTATGAATATAAACATACAGAGTGTGATTGACTATATGCTATGCAGTGAAGGAATCGATCAGGTGCTAGTAGATTTTAAAGTTCTGGATGTGATAACAAGTAGTGGGTACTTTCCCCTAAAAATGATGTTAAGCTTAGGGGGAATGCCATAGGCAAGAAGTAATAGAATTGAAACATATAAGATGTTTTAAATGGAAAGAGGAGTATGCAGACTGTTTCTGGGATAATTTGATATCCAAAATAGGGGAAATAAGAAAGTATGTAATTTTATAGGCATTGAAAGCAGGAAATATAGAGGGAGCATTGGAAAGGTTGGAGTCAATGGTAAGATGGAAGTGAATCAGAGAGGAAATGTAAAAGTTATGGATGAATGATGAAGAGTGTGTAAAGGCAAAGAAGTGTTTAAGGATTAAATAAGGTAGAGGAGGTCAGAAGAGGAAAATGATAGGCAAATTTTTTTTGTTTAAAAAATGGAGATTTAAGTGCCTAGTGCAGGATAAAAAGAAAGACTAGCAACAAAGAATGGGCAAAAAAATTAAAGTTGTGACAACTATAGATAGTAAATATATATGGTCAGTTGTAAGGATATCGCCAGAAAAAAAGAGTAGAAAATAAGATAGCCCCAGTGGAATGGAAAAATCACTTTAGAAATCTGATAAATGGTGGGAATATTCTGAATTATGAATTAAATTTAGATAGCACTGTAAACAGGATAGAATGTTTAAAGAGTTCACTATGAATGAGGTAGGGTATCAGGTCAAAATATTGAACAGGAAAAAAGTTTCAAACTTCCAGGAGAATTTTGGAAAGCATTTGGAGAAATGGAAGGAGGTACCAGGCTGCTAACAGAGTTATTAAATAGAATTAAGGAGAGGAGGGTAATATGTGAGAGCTGGAAAGGAGCATGAATACCACTATATAAAAGGAAAAGTGATATAAATAACCCAAGCAGCTACAGAGGAATTATTTTGTTATCCATTTTAGGCATATTAGCTTGAGTGGGTGGAAATGGAAGGTAAAATATCAGAATTTCAAGCAGGTTTTAGAAAAGGAAGAAGAGAGATAGCTAATATAATGATAATTCATACCATAGTGGATAAATACTTAATAAATAAAAAGTATATATTTTCTTTGCAGATTTTGAGAAAGCATTTGATACACTAAATAGGGATGCACTGGCATACAAATTCTTCAAAAATTATATGAAGCAAGCAGGTTTTGTGTCAGATGTGAAGGTAATAGAATCACATATTATACAATTCAAAATTTGGGTTTGAGACAGGGGTACAAATTGAGCCAGATATTATTTAATTTATTTATAGATGATATCCTACTTAGGATCATGAAAAACAATAGGCACTGTTCAATTATTGGAAAGAAGGAAGTACCAGGATTGCTTTATGTTGACAATCTCATAACAGAAGCAGTAACTGTGTTAGGATTACAATATACCATTGATAAAATTAATAGATCTTATGTAGAATGGGGTCTAAGGATAACTAGTAAAAAATCAAAGATAACAGTATTTAAAAAAGGAATAACGTTAAGAAAAGATGAGAGATGATTTATAAATAGACACCCAATAGAGGTAATGAAAGAATTTGATTATTTGGGGATGAGGATTACAAGTAATGGAAGGTAGGAGGTAAATTAGCCATGAAAGCTATCAAAATAATTTTATAAAGTTCCCACATTCCCAATGAAATGGCTAGAAAGATTATATAAGGCTGTGGTTGAGTCAAAGATGATGTATGCAGTAGAAATTTGGAAGTGTCAAAGGGGTGGACAAAAGTTCATGTGGCACATAGAATGTTTTGTAGAGAAGTTCTGAGGTTACAAAAAAGTTCACTGAGGGGGGTGAGTTTGGCAGAACTAGGAAGGGAAGGTATAATAGTAGAGAGAATCAGGGTAGAAGATATAGAGGAGCAAGAGATTTGGGCTAGCTTAGAGGATAAACGTTCTTTAGATTTATATAAAGTAGTTAAAAGAAAATGGGGATGGGAGAAATATATACATAATTGTGATGATTGGAAGAATAGATCTTGCATGGATGTGTACAGGGATATTATTTCTAAAAGGATTAAGAATAAATTTTAAATAAGGATGCGTTAAGTGTGGGAAAGTGGATAGTGTGTTACATTGTCTAATAGAATTTGAAATGGTAAAAAGATGGAGGGATAGTATCTGAGATAGAAAATAGGACAAACTACAACATGAAATAGTGGCAATTAAAATGTTATCAGACATAAGCTTAGAAAAAATAAACAAGATTGCAGAATTCTTAGGAAAAGTAAGGGAGAAGTAGAGAAGTATAAAGAAGGAGTTTGAGGGCACACAGTTGTGAAAATGGTAATTTATTTAGGAATTCCTTACCATTAATATAATCTGGTGGTTAAGGTATGGTAGAACTGGGATAAAGTAGCTGATGTCCCCTGGGTAATGCTAAATAGGCTACAACATTGTGCAGAAGTCAGCCAATATAATGCACAAATACAAAAAGAGAGAACGGAAAACAGTACTTTTTAGTACATTAACCTGGATGCCGGTGGATTCACCAAAAGTATAGCAAAAAAGCAGTACTTGGATGAAATGATTAGGAAATATGGCGTATATGTTTTTGGCATCTTAGAAGCAAACTGTAATGATGATGATATCAAATGCTGCAAATACAAACTATCAACTTTATCATCTGAATAAAAGAAGGCAAGTAGCTAATGGTATAATTGTTGGAGTCAAAGCAAAATTAAGTTCTAAATTTAAAATAATCAAAGAAATGAATGAGCAAGATAAATCAGAAATTATACAACTAAATGTATGTAAAAATGGGAAAAAATACACAGTTTACAGCCCACCTGGCAATCAGAATCTAAATATGGAGATAATAGAACCACAAAAGAAAACATTTATCTTGGAAGATTTTAATGCAAACTCAAGACAATGGGGCTATATAGATGTAGACCCAGCTGGGAAGTTATTACAGGATTTTATAAATCCTAAACAGGTACAGCTGACATATCAGGATACAGACCCTAATACATATATGCATTATACAGGAAATTCCATTAATCCAGATCTCACAATAATATATGAGGACCTACATAGTAGCACAAGAAGATTAGTTACTGAAGACGGAGGAAGTGGACATAGAGCTATAATCATAATCACAGATACTAAGAAACATAGTCCAAATATTGAAAAACAATACACCTGGAATTTTAAAAAAGCTAACTTACTTAAATATAAAAAAAATATTGAAAGCGAAGTACAAGGATTATATTTAACAAAGAATGTAAATCAAGTGATTAAGGAATTTAATGACATAATGTTAAGATCAGCAAAGACAAACATCCCCCGAGGAATAAAAAAAAAAATATATATATATAAACCTTTTTGGAACAAAAAATTAGAAACACTAAAAGGGGGGGGGGGGGTGCTAGAGATTTAGCACAAAACAATAAAAATAAGGAAGATGTAATAGAATCGAGGAAAAAAGATGTGATCTACAGACGAGAATTAGTCATATCCAAATGATAATGCTATGATAAATTCTTAACCGGGTTGGACTATAGAACCAATAGTACCAAAGTATACAAGCACATTAATAATGTTAGCAAAAAGTACAACAATAGTAATAAAAGTATATATATATATATATTAAAAAAGGTAAAAAAGACATATACAATAAGAAAGATATAGCTAAGAATTTAACCAACATTATAAGAAAGTTAATACACTAGGCAAACACCTGACAAAAGACAATAGAATATTAAAAAAATCCAACACGATAGAAATAGAAAAAATGTGAACAGTATATCTGGATTCGCAGTTCCAATTGGAAGAATTAGAACAGCCAATAAAAACACTAAAAAATAAAAAGCAACCAGGACCAGACCTTATACATCCGGAGTACATTAAGAATCTTGGAATAAGAGCAATAAAGATATTATTAGAAATTGTTAACAAAATATGGTTTGAACAAGAGAATATGCCATCAAGCTGGTGCAAAGCATTGGTAACACTGATTTTAAAACCAGGAAAAACTAACATGAAACAAAAAGTTACAGGCCTATATCACTGACCTCAATTCTGGCAAAAATAGCAGATAAAATGGTAGTTAATAGATTAATATATTACCTTGAAACAAACAACTTATTAACAGATGAACAAGCTGGATTTAGAAGACAATATTCAACAGTTCACCAAACGTCAAGACTAATAGAGGATGTGAAAAGTAAACTAGCTAACAATATGTCAGTAGCTGCAGTATTCATAGATTTTCAAACAGCATTTGATCTAGTATGGAAAGAGAGGTTAATTTAAAAAATTAATACAAATGAAATGCCCAAAAAATATAATTAGATGGTATAGGAGATTCCTACAGCAAAGATGGATTGCAGTTAAATGGAAGTATACATTATCCAAATACATCCAACTCCAAACCGGAGTGGCACAGAGTGCAGTATCCAGTCCGTTATTAATTAATATATATATATATTAACAATATGCCAAATACTATAAAACAAACTGGAATAAACAGTGCAATGTGTGCAGATGATGTAATTATATAGTCAGCTGAAAAAAATGATAAGAATGTATGTATCAGACTAGGAAAAAAAAAAATGTCTTAGATAAACTAGCAAATTGGGCAAAATTAAATAATATGACCATTAATGCAGCAAAAACTAAATATCAAGTCTTCACCATGAAACATTTTGATGAAAGGGGAAAAAACTTAAAACTTGAAATTAACAGAAGTCAAATAGAATATGCAGAAGAAATCAAATATTTGGGAATAGCACTGAATAGGAAATTAAAAATGAAAGACCATGCACAAAATATCACACAAAAGGCCATAAATTGAAGTAACATATTGAAAAGATTAGCTGGATCTAAATGGGGCAGCTCAATGGAAGTCTTAAATAAAACATATAATAGATAAATAAAACCATTACTAAAACATGGATGTGAGCTACTATTAACAGCAATAGAAGCAAAAATTAATAAGATCGAGAAATGCCAAAATCAATGTTTAAGACTGATAACAGGTACCGTGAAAACAACACCAGTAAATGCACTTCTGGCCGGAACAAATAATAATTCAATGAAAGCCAGCACTGAAATACAAGCAGCACAATTATACATAAAATTAAAAACAAACACAAGTAAACATCAACTACCCAAAGAACACACACTAAAAACACAGATCACAAACAAAGCTTACTTAGAGAAGAATTACAATTATTTAAACCTGGCAGAGAAGAACATCCCATATCCATCAAGAACTAATCCAATGGATTATATTAAGATAGTAACAAATAAAAAACTGACAGAACAATTAAATAAATAAGAAGACTCAACAGAGGTATGTAGATCTATAGCACTTGAGCATCTACACAACCAATTCCCTGAAACAGAGTGGCTTAGAATTTATATCGATGGATCTGCAAACAAACAGAGAAATAATGTGGGAGGTAGTATATATTGTAAATATTTCTTACATTATTTCACACTGCTTAGACAATCCACAAGTTATGAGGGTGAAATGGGGGCAATACAACAGCACTGGAACAGATATGCTATAGGACTGATATAAAAGAAAATAAAGTAGTGATTCTTACAGACTCAGCTTCTGCTATACAAGCTATAGAACAATAGATAGTTCATATGAATCTTACAATGTAAAAAACGTGGGATCTTATTATAGATAACTCCAAATAAAATTTCAACAAATAATACTACTGTGGATACCAGCACATGTGGGAGTGATGGGTAACGAGATTGCAGACTTTCTGGCTAAAAGGGGGGCAGTGCTATATTCAAAACCAATAATGAATGGCCTGTGGATTAAACATAAAATTAAAAAATATCGAAACAACTATAGAACATAAATATCAACATAATATTCAAGTGGAAATATGTAATAAATTTATAATAATATAAAGAAACAGTACATAAAATAAAAAATCTACAAGGAAGGAAGCAGTTTCTCATTTTAGACTGGCCATGATTGTCTGGCGGAACATCTATACAGATTTGGTTTATGAATGAAAACACATGTTAGATCTGCAATACAGACAAGATTCTAAATAGAGAACATCTATTAGAATGCACAGAACTAGGGAGCTGCACCTAATGGGAAAATACACAAATTATATTGACTGGCCAGGAAAAAATTGATGGATCAAAATACTGCACATTAGATCAACAACAAGAGGTATGGTAGAACCTTAGTTTTGGTACTGCTAAATTTTTAAATATTTTGTTTGTTTATATGAATTTTATTGTAAAAAATTTGCTCAAATAAGTTCATTCATTCATACTGCGGTGAAGGCTTGGCCATAGCTTGATCCATGGCTGAAGGTGCTGTGGTATTTACACTAGAGTCGATTTTCAATGTTTTTCTGCCCTAAAAATGATCTATACCGACCGAGGACATGTTTTAAGGCATTAAAAAAAAATGGAGCCATGCTTCCCCCCTCACATATGTTTGGCTGAAGTGGATTGCCCCAGATGGAGGTGAGTGAGCATCGCCTCATTGCTACTAATTCTTGATTGGTTTGGGTGGTATCTGAGTGTCCATTACTGATGTGTTTCAGCATCAGATTTAGTTGGAGAATTTCCTCCTTCTTATTAAAGTTATTAGGGTGTTTAAAAATCTCTACTGCCTCACACTGCAGTCTGGCATGGTAGTGCGAGATGAACAACAGGAGGCTTAATTGATATCATTGTATGATTCAGTTGAACTACACACTCTTAAAGCTTCACTTACTTTTCATAAATGTATGGAACCAGTTTCAATGATATTGTCTCCTTCTGCCCATGGTGTATGTTGTGTGACAGAGACCCCATCATTTAAGAACTTTCAAAAAATAAGACATTTTTAAAAAATTCTGTTGGAGACCTATCAGTTTGGCTTAGCAGCAGTACCTCCTATGTTCAGCAAGACTGGTATTGATGCTCTGCTGGGTGATACTAATGTAAACTTAACCAGCAGGGAATCACATGCCATATACAAATAAGCCTACAACCAATGATAAAAATCTTATCCCACTATTTTCTTTATACTTACCACAAATTGAACTAATGTCTATAATTAATAGAATGAAAAATAAAAAATTACATGGGTAAATTGGCTGCTCCAATTTTTCATTAAAGGCAGGCTCAAATCACCTATTAAATCTCCTATGTTACCAGAAAAATTTATCAATGAGTTAAGGCTGTTTTCCGGAATGCTTCAAATTTGCAAAAATAAAATCAATTTTTAAAAAGGGATCAAAATCTGAAGCTAAAAACTACAGACCAATCTATCTTTTGTCTGTTTTTTCCACAGTTTTAGAAAAAGTTACAGACAAAAGAATTTAAAAATTTCTCTCAAATTAAACATCCTTTGGCTATTTCACCATGGCTTTCTAAATAATAAATTGACTTCTATAGCATTAATCCAATTTTGTGATGATGTTTATAAGAAATTAGATGACTCTGAACACTGTATAGGTATGTTTTTTGATCTGTCAAAGGCCTTTGATCTTGATAACCATGAAACCCTACTTCGAAAACTATATGAATATGGAATTAGAGGAGAAACTTACAAATGGATTGGGTCCTATCTTGGAAACAGAAAACAAATACCCAAGATAGAAAATCATGATAATAACAAAAAGGAAGTGAAATCAGTATTGCCAAATGAGCTAACTATTGAATGTGGTGTTCCACAAGGCTTGGTTCTGGGCCCCATATTATTTCTCCTACATATAAATGAACTTAAGAGATAGCAGCCTAAACAAAAACATTAAATGTTTCTTATTTGCAGATGATACTACTATATTAATTTTGATAAAAAGCAAGGTACTCTAAAATAAATATTGACACTGTAACTTCAAATACAAAAACATGGTTTAAAAATAACAGTTTGTGTATTAATAAGCAAAAATGCTTAGCAGTAGGGTTTCACCATAAAAATAAAAAGAAAGCAAAGTCCCCAAACATAACTCTAGAGGGAGAATTAATAAAATATTGAAACAAAATTTCTTAGAATATGGGCAGATGGTAATCTAAGCTGGAATGCTCATATTGACAAATTAATAAAAAGACTTAGTCATATTTGTTTCCAAGTTAATACACTTAACCTCTGAATAAGTACAAACACACACAGTTAGCGTAGTATATTTTTCAAAATTTCGTTAATTTCTGTCCTATGGAATAACTTTATGGGAAAACACACTATATTTAAAACTGTTTAAAATATTTAAAACTACAAAATAAGATCATCAGAATGAGCTTAACTTACCATACATCACTAGTTGTAAACCATACTTTAGAGAGCTAATATTTTACCATTACCTTGTATATATTTATATGAAATTATTGTGCTAATGCAAACATACATCAAAACATTTACAATTAATTCAGAGATTCATAATCACGATAAAAGAGATAAACCCAAATTACACATAACCCATCATAACAGAAAATTGTTTGAAAATTGTTTTTACTTCAATGGTACTCATTTTTACAATAAAATTCCTTCTGATATTAAAAGCATAAAATCCTCCCAAAGCTTCAAGAAACATTTATAGAAATTCTTAATTAGTAATTGCTATTATTCAGGTGATGAACTTTTGCATTCATATTTCAAACATGATATCCTTTTACTATGATTAGAAAATACATACAAATTAATAAAACATATAGAAAAAATTTACTTAAATGTAAAATTGGAACTTAAACACAGTGAAGCCAATCATATTAATGGATATCATTGTATGATTAGTTGAACTACACACTCTTAAAGCTTCACTTACTTTTTATAAAAGTATGGAAGGAAGTATGAAAAGAGTTGAACCTTAGCATGGCTGAAGATGGGAACAAATGTTCTCGAAACCGGTTCCATACTTTTATAAAAAGTAAGTGAAGCTTTAAGAGTGTGTAGTTCAACTAATCATACAATGATATCCATTAATATAGAAAAAATGTTTACTGATGTATACAAAAGTACATATAAAGCTGTCTTTTATTATATTTTAATTTAGTGTATATATATGCTGCTTTTCATTGTAAAAATTATTTATCTTAGTGCATTTGTCACTAAATAACTGTACATAACCCTTAGTTATTATGTAGGGAATATTATATGTCGTATACTATAGTGATGTATCCAAAAGCATGTAAATGTTACTATGGGTGAAATGAATTGAATCGAAATATAGAATGATATTTAAATCTTAGCTTGACCTGAGTTTAAATTTACCTGGCTGTCTTTTTATCTGCTCTAGTAGTGAGCACTGTTCAATGAAATATGATGTATTATCATAATAAAAGAAATGGTCACCCCAATAAGTACTTATTAGATTCTGTCTTATTCAGTTAATGGGTGTGTCTGTATGTATACATAAAATTATATCTTTTAATTATATTTGTTTGTATTCCTATTATTGTTACACTTGTAGTGCTTTGTTCTGATACATTTATTGTAATTAAATTTGCTGATTTATCCTGTCATTACTAGGACTCAGATTCTTAGGTTTTAAATTATTTAGTTCCTAGCTAGTTAACCATGATATTTAAACATAATTATCTGTTTCTTTATCATAGCAGTCACATAGTTGAATCTTATAAAACCTAAAAATGGCTAAATAGGATGTTGAAACCTAAAAATGACTAAATTTATCATTTAAAAAAATTAAATTTAATAATATTTATGATAAATTATTTTTAAAACATTAGCCAACAATATGCAACTCGATGAACTGCAAAGGCAAAACATTGCATTTAATTTTGTAATATTATTATAGTTATGTTGTATTCCATTGTTAAAATTGACTTATTTTTAGAAGCAAACTGAATATAATTTCATAATACCAATGATGTCAGTCACGTTCAATGCTATTTTTCTCAAATGGCTATCAAATACATGTTTTTTATTTCTTTACTATCAGTCACGTTCTGTAAAAGAAAATTGTTGGATATAACTAATTTAAAAGCAAACTGAAGGCATTAGTAAGAAGCTTTCACTTTCAATTTATTAACAGTTATAGCAAGTTGCCAAAAGGAAAGGTTTCTAAAAGTTGGTTCATTAGTCAGTGGATCAGCAACAATCCCAATTTTACCAATGATGGAAAAATGTTATTTTGCCGGATGTGCCTAGAGCAATTGATCTGTGACCAAAAATGACATTTTCTGCAGCATAAAGAATCTATATGGCATGTCAGCAGCATAGGGAGGAAAGAGAGGATCCAATACCAATCACTATTGTCAGATTTTTATGGCTCTTCAGAAGACAATTTTAATCCACTGAGCACTAGTATCAGCAAATATACGATGACCTGAGGTACAGAACCCAGTATTTAATAAATTTCTTCAAGACATCAGTGGCCGAAAGATGCCAGGTGAAACAACCTTAATGAAACAACAATTATATGAGAAAAAGACTGAATTCATTTGAACAGAACTCTAGGACTGTAACATCTGGCTTTCAGTATATGAGACCACCGATAGTTCAAGTCGCTTCATTGCTAACGTCATGGTGGATACATGCGACCTACGTGATCAGGACAGGATAGACATTGAAATTTTTTTTAACCTAACATGCTGCATATCACCTGCCTTGCTCACAGCTTACATTGATTGGCTGAAGAGGTTAGGAACAATCTCTCAGGGCTGAACATTATTTCATCCATGAAGAAAGCCTTTCTGAAAGCTCCCAGTCACATTCAGATTTTCAAGGAAATGCTACCAAAAACATCTCTGCCACCAGAAACCATCATCACCAGCTGGGGTATTTGGCTTCAGGCAACCACCTAGTATGCCAACTATTTTGAAGACATCAAGAGTGTTATAGATGTGTTTGAGATCAAAAAAGCTGCCTGCATAGCAAAGGCTAAAACCATTCTTCAAAATGCTAACAACATTACTTAACTTAATTTCAGTAATCTTCCTGCAGCTATTCAACTCTTGGAATCTGCATCATTACCACTAAAAATGCAATGGAAATCATTGGTACAATTTCAAAAAAAGTAATACCTGGGCCAGTGGGTTCAGCCCTTTCTTTGAAGTTCACCAAGATTCCCCAGGGGTTTCCTACAATGAAAAATGTACCTGCTGTTCTTCAGGGGGAGCAAATTTCAGACAATTTACTGTAGCAGTGACTTCATGCTGCATTGAGAGAACATTTTCTTACTACAAGCAGTTTAAACGACTACAGAAAAAGTTTCATCATAGAAAACCTATAAATATATTTAATAGTGCAATGCAGCAGTAACCTAATTAATTGGAAAATGCTCTAGTTAAGTTTGATTAATTGAAAAATGTTCCAGTTAAATTTAGTGCTTTGCAACATAAATTGTTTTAAAAAGCCTTTTAAAATTTTAAAAATATTCAGTGCCCTGACATTATAAAGACTTGGAAATTTTAAGTGTTCATGTAATTTTGTATGAACATATAATAAAAAACTAATAAAAATAAAATTAAATTTATATTATCATATATATGTTTCAATGTGTTTATTCTACTTTAGCTAAGAGAAACTTTAAATAAAAAAAAAAAACATAAAAGTATAACAACAATTATTATTGAGGGAATCACTCAAATTTCATTAATTTTGTTCCACTTACTTGGACATATTTCAAAGGCCATTGCCTTCATCTTCAGCATGGTTCCACTGTGTACTTCCCAGCATGGTATTAAGATATTGCTCTGTGGAAGATTTTACGAACTAAATGATGAGGTTACTATGTTTGGGAGATCAGAATTAACCAAAATTTCCTTGTTTTTGTTTATGAATGTATTTTCCCACACTTAATTCTATGGGTTTTGAAGAGCTTTTAAGAGTTTTGGTTCCTTTTGTGGTTTTTTGCCAGAAATGGTCTGCTATGGTTGATTTTTCCATGTGTTTATATTTTACATTTCTCATGTGTTCCTTAAATTGTATTGTAATATTTCATATTGCAATCTTTGTAACAGATTTCATAAATGTCTGATTGTTTGCCTGGCAGAATTATGTTTTTTGTGTTGGCTTTTAGGAGATTTTTTACACTGCATTTGTTTACTGGAGCCAAATGATGTTTACCTCTTTAAAAATCTTCTGGAATTTTTAGTGTACCCATGGGTGGAATGTAGGTTTCTTATATATATGATCTCCTTTATAGCCTTTTAGTGTGGTGATATCTTTTATTGTTTTTGTTTTTTGAATTTTTCTATTTTCTTGTTGACCAGATCTATTGTGTAGTCATTTTTCTGTGCTATATCTATGATTTTATGGTACTCCTCATTGTATTCTGTCTTGCTTATTGGTGGGTTTGTTAATCTGAATGTGAGACTATTGATTATGGCGAGTTTATGTTGTTTTTATATAATTATCTGTGTGGTATCTTTTGTAAATATGCCAAAATCCAGATTATTGCCATTTTTTATAATTTTTATATCCAAGAACCTTGTTGTTTTCCATTTCCATTGTGAATTTAACACTCCTTTATTGTAGGTTGAGTACTTTTATTGCATTCTCTTTCCATTTTTCATTTACTATTACCAAAGACATCACCAACATAACAGTGCCAATATTTGTATGTATGTGGAAAAGCCGCAACTAATTTTTATTTCCAAGAAACTCATGTACATATCTGCCAAGAATGTTGAGAGTGGGTTTCCCCATTGCTAAACCTTTCTTTTGTGTACATATATTGCCTCTGAATGTGAAGTAGTTTTGATTGATACAAATTTTGGTGAGGTTTCGATAATGTTCTATTACTTCTTCAGATAAGTTTGAGGTTAGCTATTTATTTACAATATTTATTAGATTTTCTTTGGGAATGCTAGGAAACAGAGACCACATCATTAAAAAGCGAGAGAGAGAGAACAAATCCCTGTTTTCCAGTTTCATATGTTCTATTAATTCTGATGAGTTCTTTATGCTTTGACTTTTGTTTTTTGGTAAAGTATTAAATTTTTTTAAAAGGCAATTGGCTGAATTGTATGTGGGTGAATATCTAAAATAGGTCTCATTTTATTGCCAGGTTTCTGTATTTTTGGTAGGCCATAGATTCTCGGTGTTGTTTGGTATGATCTTTTTTCTTCCTCACACAGAATTATTACTTTTGTTAATAGTTTTCTTACTTCACTGATATGTTTTTGCGTAGCATCTGTTTTCATTTTCTCATAATCTTAGCTAGCTAGTAAATTGTACATACTGTTTTCATTCATTATTACTATTTTGTTTCCTTAGTCTGCCCTACTATAAATAACATTCTTTTTCTTTAAAGATCTGAGTACCCTATATATGGTCTTTTATGGTTATTTTCTTTTTTTTATTGTTGCTCTAAGACTTTTCCACATTGCATCTTACGCTATTTTTTTCCTCCTCTGGTTTGTTAAAGTTGCTATTTTGAAGTCGACTACATATTCTTCTATATTTCTTGAGTAATATATACACGAATTTAATCCCACGTTTAACAGTTGCAATACCGATATACAAAAGCCAAAGCATAAAGCTTAGTTTATCAGAATTAAGAGAGAGAATCAGATATGTGCAACTGAAAACAGGGATTTGCTAGTTTCTTATAATGTGGTCTCTCTGTTTTCTGCATTCTCAAAGAAAATCTAATAAATATCATAAAGAAATGGCTAATCTCAATATACCTACCTGAAGAAGTAATAGAACAATATCTAAACCTCACCAAAATTTGTATCAATCAAACCTACTTCACATTCAGAGACAATAGTTATACACAAAAGAAGGGTCTAGCAATGGGAAACCCACTATCTCCATTCTTGGCAGATATGTACACAAGTTTCTTGGAAATAAAGTTAGTTGAAGCTTTTCCACATATATATAAATGATGGCACTGTTATGTTGATGAAGTCTTTGTTATAGTAAATGAAAAATGGAAAGAGGATGCAATAAAAGTACTCAACCTACAAGAAAGCACTGTTAAATTCACAATGAAACTAGAAAACAACAAGGAAGATGTTCTTTGTTTAGGGTAATATTTATGTCCTTACACAATGGGCAGTGACTGTCCTTGACTAATTTCATCCTGAAGAAAATTCTGACAGGCAATCATGCTCAACAATTAAGCAGAATTGGGCAACTTCAACTTTTCTTGGTTTAATAAAAGATGTTTAAAGTCTTTAAATCATCATATGGTTTTTCCTTTATATTTTTGTTGGATATTTTGTTGTTCTTTAAGTTATTAATCTTTAATAATATTTGCCAGCCATTTTTACTGCTGTAGAATTATAGGCAATCCAAGGCATGACTGACTAATACTGAACTTTATACAAAGTGGGAAATTGTACGCACTTTATACTTTTCTTAATTATCTAGTGAGTCGATTTGATAATCTTATGCTCCACTTATTGTTGAATTACGCAAAACTAGTTTTGCAAGCTTTTGCTTGCATCCTCAGTTGCGAGTCAACTGCGAAACTAGTTTTGCATAATGCAACAGTTAGTGGAGCATAAGATTATCAAATCGACTCACTAGATAATTAAGAACATAATAGTCGCTTCACTGTATTGGTTCCGACACGAAATTAAATGTTATATTTAACTTTATACATGCTTTATATTTATTATTCTAATTACTATTGCTATGCAATTTCCAATTAAATAGGTTATGAACTTATGAATGAGCAGTGCAACAATGTGATGCCAAGTGATATGTATAGAATGCCACTCCCTTCCTCACTACTGTCAATCCAAAACTTGTTTTAACCAAATTATAAACTCCAAATTATGTTACGAACATCACCTGGGGTAAGGTATAACACATAACATCTGCCATAGCAATTTTTACTAAATTCCTTCTTAGTCTTATTACTGTTTTATAGTAATACAAACCTCAGCTGGGGTGAAGTATAGCCTATAACATCTGCCATGGTAATGCTGACCAAGTCTGTGGTAACTGGTTGACCTATATACTGGTATAGTGGTTGCTGAGGCAATGTTGCCTGTAGAAGTGGTGGTTGCTGTTGCTGCAGATATAAGTCTCTGAATGGTGGTGTATGATTCAACATGCGAACACTGTCCAAGCCTACAACTGTAGAAGCTCTTGCAGACCGTAAGGTAAAGTCTGACTGGGGTTGGAACTGTGAAGTTGTTGCTTGCAGTTCTGGTGCATATGACAGCCGTCCTTGATCACCACTGGCACGTCTTGCCACTTCTCCTAGTGCAACAGCAGTCGTATTTGGTGGAACAACTGCAATGCCCAATTTACGCATTGCCTGTTCTGCTATGGTGCTTGGTCTGCGTCGCTCCAAAGTTGAGTGCTGCTTAGTACTGCTACCTGCCGTGCTCTCTTGCGACAATGGAAAGCTACTTCTATGCTGACGCAGCCTTTCCATTAACAGAAAGTAGATGGCAGCATGATGATCGTAACTGCCACACCTCAGTGACTAAACACATGATACATTCTATTTTAATAATGTGCATTTTCCTCCTGAATCTGAATGATGGACACTACTGTACATAATATGCAAAAGCAAAATGATTTTATCATTTTAAAATACCAAACAATGGCACTGAAAATGCTCTTTGTACCAAATATGGATATCTAAATATTTAGGTTAATGTCCCACACACACAGTAGCATTTGCCTGCTCATTAACTGGTATAATATATATATACCACTCCAATATTTGCATCACAACCATAAAACCCTTAAGAATGCAACAGTGGCACTTATCTTGTTAGTAGAGTTTCATTTCGATTTGGCAGCAAAAAATACAGTAGGAAGTGCTAAGCAAATAAGAGTGTATTCTGAAGAATAATGATAGTTCTGAAAGAGAACACTTTCATATTAACTAACCTCTCTTGTCTTGATGGCGTCAATACCGAGACTTTGCATGAGCCTGAGAATCTGCTCATTTGGTTCTGCCCCTTTGGTATGCTGCTCAGTGCTAGGTAACAGTCGCGGTGCCTCTTCTACCATCCATCGATGTCTCTTAATTTGATCTATAGTATATCGTTTGCCGGGATCCAGCACCAACATTTTACGGATCAGGGACTCACAATCTGCAATAACATCAATGTAATTTAAAGCTTTATTGATTCACTAATACTAGGTAATAATGAACAGAACATAAGCAAAGTTTTCAGAGAAATGCACAATTTATACATATTTATATTCAGCAGATGAACTATATCTTAAGCTATTTAATAATTTTTGGACCAATTTTATTAAAATAAAACTATTGTATTACAAAATGCATGACACTTATGCAATTTGCATAACTACCGCAATAAAAGCAGTAATATATGAGGGGTTCAGAGCACAAGTGGCACAACTCTATTTTTTCTTAAAATGGAGTTATTATTTATAATTTTCAAGTATGGAGGATTATAGTTTCAGATCTGTAAGTATGTAATTCCTGCATTACAAATTTTCAAAAACATAGCAGCACTTTATTTGTGTCTTGAATGCTTTTGTCTTTTGTTCAGAGCAATAATTAAGCAACTCATTCTTTTAATATTACAATTTGTGATGTATAACTATATACATGTAGGATGAAACAAAGGAAGGTCAAGTTTCCCAGGATGTTACATCATGATACAAATGGTGATACTATACAAATGTACATGTAGGATGAAACAGAGGAAGGCTGAAGTTCCTAGAATGTTACATCATGATACAAATGGCATTAATATAAATTTGTACATGTGGGATAAAACAGAGGAGGTCGAGGTTCTCAGGATGATACATCATGATACAAATGGTGATTATATACATATGTACATGTGTGATGAAAGAGAGGGATCTCAAAGTTCCCAGGATGTTACATCATGATACAAATGTGTTTTATTTTAATGGTATTGAATATCCATTTTTACCACTTAGGCACCACAGACGGTGAACACTTATGATACATGAGATGAAATGATATATTAGGAAAGGATTTTTTTTTAAGGAAACGTTCCAGGCCTAAGTTTAGAATATTTCCCCACATTTGCTATTTATGAGGATTGAGGAAGCCTGGAAAAATCCTGTCAGGGAGGACGGTCCTGGCAGGATTCAAACCCCAGACCTCCCGCTCACGATTACGCCCCTTAACGACCTTTGCCATCTGTGGCAGTATATAAATGCTCATAATATACATAAAATATAATATAAAAGTAAAATAAAGTAACACTATTAAACAAGTGAAGATGATAAAAGTAAATATTGAGTATCGAAGGTAATGTTATGCATGGAAACAGATGAAACTAGAAATGAGAGTGTGAGGGGGGGGAATTAATACGTAAGATTTAAACCAGGTGGTATATGCGCTTTATGTAAAAATACAGCTGCCATTTCTCTATCTCTGAGTAAACTTTCAGAGCATTGTGTACATAATGCAAATGCCAACTATATTTTTACTTAAAGCGCGCATACCATCTGGTTTAAATCTTACGTATTAATTCCCCCACCCCACATTCTCATTTCTAGTTTCATCTGTTTCCATGCATAACGTTACCTTCAATGCTCAATATTTACATTTATCACATTCACTTGTCTAGTTTCTTGTCATTGAAGAACTCAATGAGTTTGAAATATAGCAATTTCAAGTGTGACTATATATATATGTACATGTGAGATAAAACTGAGGGGTTCGAGGTTCCCATGATGGTACATCATGATAAAATGCTATAATATACATATGTCTGTGGGATGAAACAGACAGAGGTCCAGGTTTCAGGATGGTACATCATGATACAAATAGTGATAATATACATATGTACATGTGAGATGAAAGAGAGAGAGACTCTAGTTCCCAGAATGTTATATCACAATACAAATGGTGATAATATACATATGTACATGAACGAGGTAGAGATTCCCAGGCTGTTTCATCATGATACAAATGGTGATAATGTACATATGTACATGTGGGATGTAGTTATCAGGATGTTGAATCATGTATTGCGAAACACTTAAAAGAAAATGAACAAAAATGTAAAACAGTAACTGCATTTTCTGATTCTTGTACCAAATAGCATAGAGATTGCAACATTTGTGTTTCCATATTAAATTTGCTGCATGACCCAGACAAGAAAGTGGTAGTAAGCACAAGTTCATGGTCCCATTGTGACAGCCTCCTACTTAATGATGCAGAATTCAGCCTAATTGAATTACCTAGTCATAATAAACAATACATTTTCTCTGTTGATACTTTGGTAGATATTGTAAGAACAAGTACAAACAAGAATCCTTTTCTAGATAAAGAAGACTACCAGCAAAGAATGCTAAACTTATTAAACAGTGATGAATTTATTGGAGTAAAAACAAATCCACTTACCAGATGCAAAAAATTAACGGAGGATATATTAAAAGAAAGTAATGTTCACAAATTCTGACATTTATAAAAGTAAAACACCAAATCCATCAATAGTCAGGATAATAGGACTACCAAAAATACATAAATCTGGAAAAAGCACGAGACTATCATTAACAATGTTAATATCCCATGTTACCGTCTAGCAAAATGGCTAACCACTCAATTTAATATATTACCGAGATTTTCGAGCTTAAGTCTAAAAAATTCTTTAGACCTTATAAATTAAAATTAAAGATCATATGTTATCTACAGACAAAAAGACGGTATCATTTGATGTAAAAGCCCTGTTCCCAAGTATTCCAAAAAAGAAAATCCTGACATTGTTAAGAAAATGGTTACTATCCACTAACATTACAGAAACACATATACAAGAATTTGTCAAGCTCGCGGAATTATGTTTAAATTAGGCCTACTTACATTTGATGGAAAATTTTATGAACAAAGCTCAGGTTTAGTAATGGGCAGTCCTTTCTCTCCAATTTTGGCAGATCTATTTATGAGCTTTTTTGAAATGCAAATAACTAAAGCCTTCCCATACATATTCAAGGTCTGGTACAGATATGTGGATGATGTTTTTATCATCATGCAAACCAGATACATAGAAGATGCTCTCAAACTCTAATAACAAATTAGAATTTGGCATATACAGAAAGGATACACACACCAATAATTACATAAAAGCTAAAGGTTTCAACCCTAGACCTCACATAGAAGCACCATTTAATAGTATGATTTATAGGTTGATTAATGTACCACTTAAAAAAGAAGAATATGAGAATGAATACTCACATATAATACATACAGCAAAAGTTAATGGGTTTAGTAAACAAATGATAGATCAAAAAATAAAAAGATTCAAAGGAAAAAAGAAAATCAAACAAATCACCACACTTAGCAATCTATATAAAGAAAAAACTTATCAAAAGTTCACGTACCACCCTTACATCAATCACAAATTTAAAAAAATATTCAAACAATACAACATTGCTTTAGCACCTGTAAGTAGATACAGTGTAGGCAAATTACTGAATCTTAACAAAATTGAACCCAGATCAAAAGAAGATAGTTCAGGCATATATAGGATCAACTGTAAGGAGTGTGATAAAAGTATATATATGCAAGACCAAAAGAAACTTGGGTGTTAGATTGAAAGAGCTCTGGAGAAACATCAGATACAAACAAATAGAAAAATCAGCAGTAGCAGCACATTTCTGGAATGAAAATCATGAAATGGAAAAAGATATAATAATGCTAAGAGCAGTTCAGCACCCAAAGGAACTTAGTACATGGGAAAAGATTTATATAAAAAAAATATGAACATAGACTTATGAATTTTGACATATCAGAAGCAGACAACATATTGTACAGGTTCATCAACAGACCACCAGAGCGCACACAGCCAAGTATACATTCTACTTGAAGAGATCTGTTAGTCGTTAATTGGTTGACAATGTGAGCAAGTGACTCATGAAACTAGTCCCAACTAGCAAAACAAAAAGAAATTTGGAAATTCGGAGGAAAGAACATTTTAGGAATATTCGGTTTAAACAGGTGGATAAATCAGCTGTAGCAGCTCTCTTTTGGACCAAAAACCATGAAATAAAACCGGGAATTAAACTGTTGAAACATCTTCACAACCCATTGGAGTTATCCACTAGGGAAAAAATTTTCATATTACAAAATAGAGAAAACCTAATGAATTTCGAGTTTCCTCCTATGAATGAACTCAGTAACTTCCTACTTCAACCAACAGAGGCCACCACAGGAACATCCGGTTGTCCTGCCATCGTTTCGAGTAACGGCGATTCAGTGAGCATCTGAAGATGGGAGAGATTCTCCCGAAACGCATCTTACTTTTGTGCAAATGAATGGAGTTTAGTGTAAAAAATGAATACCTAAGTTTAGGTTATAGTCCCAACTTACTTTTTAATAAAAAAGTTTTAATGTGAAACGTCAATAGAGTTTAATATATTGACATGATTTTAGAAGTTTTACTTTTAATTCAACAAGAATCCTTTTAATTGATATTATTGTATATTCAGTTGAACTACACACTCTTAAAGCTTCACTTACACTTACACAGACTCAAGAGACAATAACCTAAATAACTTCAACTGCAATTTTAATAACTTAAAAAAGGACATTACAGAGTATATAAAATTAAAAAAAGTAAGTGAAGCTTTAAGAGTGTGTAGTTCAATTGAATCATACAATGATATCAATTAATATGAATACCTTCACTGTGCAAGTTCCAATTTACATTTAAGAATCCTTTTGTTGTGCTTGTAATGAAGGGGGAAGAATGTTGTCCCAAAAGGGGTACTAAATTATGTAGTGGTTAGAAAAAGGGCTTTTTATGGGTAACAGTTATATTAGCTGAAAGTGAGATGGATGCAGTTTGAGGAGACAAAATCATTTACTGTGAAATTCAATGAGAGTTTCAATGCCAATAATAAATTTTTTGGAATTGCTTTCTGTAAATGCCAAAGAGGGGCCTCTATAAAATTGACATCAGTGAAACAGGACCAGGCATTTTGACAGCAGACAAAAAATAGAAATTATATATCTTCTTCCTTATATTCCTCTTTTGTATAATTCATATTTCAAAAACTCACCAACATAATCTTGTGCTCATCTGTCAATGGTTTCAAAAATCCAGATTTTTGACAAGAAAAATGATGAACTTATGTTTTTTCTAAATGTAATACAAATTTGAGTAACGTAAATGAAATATTATAGAGGAGTGACTGATTTAAGTTATTCAGTGCACAAACTAAGCAAATCCATATTTTTGATATTTCCTTAATTTCTTGTCAATTTCCAAGAACTTGCCTTTATCTGTATACTGCCCTAGATGGCATTACACCACCTGTGCACTGAACACTTCATACATAAATTATGTTATTCTATTTCATAAAATTGTACATTTCTTTTACATTATCTGACAAAATTTTGTATTTTTACAAAATTCTTTTAATATAATTTAACATTACAAAAACATTTGTAAACTGAGTCTTGTGGGTTGTAAGGCCATGGTCCAATGGGATTCTTCTTCATCTTCTCAGATATTTCATCTATGAATATGGTGGACTTCATTAGTGGTGTGCTCGGCATAATCTTTTCGAAGACAAAGCAGTGTTTGACTCATTTATGGAAATTGTGGCAGTATATATAGCAAAGTTGCCAGGGGAACTGAGTTCTGATTGGTTTGCTTGGCTGATGGAATTGAATCTAAGCTGCAGCTCATAGGTGTTTCTAGTGGGGTGTGGTTATTGATTGGTTCATGTAATTTCTTTATCTTGGCATTTTGCAAAACCAGATACCATGCTGAATGCAGTTCCTTAGCTTCTTCTTTCCTGTTAAAGTTTTTTCTATGCTTGCAAATTTCAACTGCTTCCTGATATAAGTGAGGATGATAATGAGATGTTAAGGCTAGTATGTCAGGATCTAGAAAACCTCCATCAGCTAGGAGCGCATGCTAGGGATGGCTGATTTATCTTTGTTACCAGCTGGCAGTGTCTTTTATGTTCTGAAAGATGTATATTAATAATGCGATGCATGGTACCAATGTAAACTGCATCACATGAGTACGATATTCTGTAGACACCGGGTGCACCAAGTGGTTTCTTTGTGTCTTTAGTAGAATGTATTTCTTAACTGTTTTGTAGGTTTAAAAACCATTACTACTTTGTGTCATCTAAATAACTTCGGTGGCATTTTTCAGAAACTGAAGAAAGACTGTGCCCTTCTTCTTGGACAGAAAGTCCATCCGTTTCATGTTCTTTCTAGGCTGTAAGGCTCTTCTCATTTCCTTGGTTCTGTACCTCTTAGCTTGTAATACCTTTTTCAGATGCTTCACCTCTCATCCCAAGTTCTTTGGTTCACAGATCTAGGAGTCTCAATCTAGGAGAGTTTTAATCATAGAGCACTTGGATGGCGATTGAAAGCCTTTTGAAGATATGTCTGTATATATGGCTTACAAAAAAAGAATTAATTTAAGTTTTGTAAATTGTACTACGAATGAATGAATGTTTATTATTACCACACACTACAATTACAGTTTTACAGCATTTCAATTCAGGATCCTATACAACTAACTCCCCGGTTATTGTGTACATGGATTCTACTCCGCTCTAACTATACTATTATCAAATAAACTTTACAAATATGGTGAGCATCTTCCCTCATTGTTACCTTATTACCATTTTCCATTGCCTCGATCATTTTCCTCCACCACTTTTCCCTTATTTTCCCTATAATTTCCAAACTGATTCAAAAATTCTTTTCTGCTAATCCCAAAAATCTTTAATGTCAGAATTTCTACCTGCAAATTATCCCAGTTCTTTTTCTATATTTCCTCTCTCCATCCTTTGGTTTTTGTACATTTTAATATACAATGCAAGTTGTCTACCTTACCGCAGTTGGCACAATGCTTTGTCAACTTTTACCCCAGCTAGCATCATTGTTCCTGTTCTTGCCCATGCCATACCCTCCCATAATGACATGGCCTATATTTGAATGGTGCAGGCAAGGATTACATAAAAGAAGAAATAAATACCATTATCAGTGCGAAGCCAGTGAAGAAGAGTGAAATCATACCATTGAATGACTATTGCAATTATATGTTCAAGGGAACAAATAACTATGCCATGTATGCAAGTCCCATTCATCACAATGTACACTCATTAGCTAATAAAATATACAGAGCTCCCAAAGGAGATTTCAACTTATTAATTTATATAATTTATAATTGTGGGTAAATTAATACATAATACCTTCACTGTAAATAGCTTCAAAATTAAACAAATATGTTAGATTTCAACTTTCTTATAAGTGGATTAAAGCATGCTCTTACAAACTAAAAACATTAAATAAAAACCTACTCATATGTGGCGACTTTAATTTTGAATTTTCAAAAGACTCAAAAAATATATTATTTAATACATCTTTTTTCTAGCTTTGGGTTAATACACATAGTTCACTTCCCAACTCGAATAATTAAAGTCAGTTTCACCACAATTGACTGATATAAAGTTAAGCTACAAGGTTCAGCCATTCAATGACCACAGTGCACAAATTTTAATCTTATCCCTGATAAAAATTAACATTTACATCTGTTATTAGTAAGGCCACAAGAATATATCATGAAAATAATTTGCAATTGTTCCTATACCTAATAAAAAATTAACCATGGTAAGAAGTCTACTAGTGTAAAGACCCTGATACAAAACTTGAGTTTCTTAAATAGTTTAAGTACTATTTTGAAACAGCTTTCCCAATTAAATGCATAAAAATAGATCTGGTGAAAAATAAAAATCACTGGATAACAAAAGGAATAAAAGTATCCTGTGCCAAGAACTATAAAATTATCCTGAATAACATCATTATAGGCAAGCAAAGAAACTCTCAAATGACAGATATATTCAATCAGCTTCTAACAAAATAAAAGCCACATGGAATGTTATTAAGAATCATTCCACCAAACAATCTACATTTGAAAATGTAACAATGAAAGAAAATTCAGTAACCTTAACTAACCCAATCTCAATTGCAGAAACATTATTTTACTAGCAATGCGAATAATAGGACTCATACAAAAAACAAATCTGGGAAAGAATGTAAGACAGACAGAGTGCTATCATCCATGTACCTACAGCTTACAGATCAAAATGAGATGCTAACAATTCTGAACAAGCTAAAGTCAAAATTCTTTTCAGGTGGAGATTGAGTAATAAAGAAAAGTGCTTATTTTATAGTCGAACCTACCTCTGACTATGTAATAGCTCCTTTGAGAATTCAGTTTTTCCAAAATCACTTAAAATAGCTGAAGTAAAACCTTTGTATAAGAAAGGTAACAGAGATCTGGCCTGCAACTATAGACCAATTTTACTGTATCACGTTTCTCAAAAATAATCAAACAAGTTTTTTATAAAAGGCTTTTAACATTCATAAAAAAAAATATATATTATCAGACTCACAACATGGTTTCAGAAAAAATAAATCCACTGAAACTGCATTACTTCATTTTGTAGACAATGTTTTAAAAGTATTAGATAGAAAAGGAAACATTACAGGGATATCTTTTGACCTCTCCAAAGCTTTCAACATTTTAAACCATGAAATTCTTTATGCTAAACTGGAGAAAATTGGCATTAGGGGACATACTCTTAAGTGAGTAAAATCGTATTTACATGGAGACAACAACTGGTAGAGGTCACATATAAGGATAGAGGGAAAATTAGTTACCATCAATCAAACAAACAAACAAGAAGTAAAACTTGGAGTACCACAAGGCTCAATACTAGGTTCAGCACTATTTTATTTTTTATGAATGATTTGAAAAGAAACCTTTCTACCCAAACTTCGTTCAATATGCTGATAATACAAGCATTTTTGTGGAATGTATGAGATGTGAGAGCCTTCAACCAGTTAAGACAAATCTTTATCAGAAACAGATGGTTGGTTTGCATATAACCAACTAAAAGTTAACACATAAAAGACAATGATTTTTAATAACTGCATTGAAACTGCAAGTAATATTAAATTCCTTGAAATTATAATGGAAAATGATATAAAATGGGATAGATATACTGAAAATTTAATAAAAAAACTTACTATAACTAGGTATCTGTTTAGTAAACAATGTAAATTCAATTAAATGTACTTACGAAGCTGTTGACAATGGAGTGGTATATATATATATATAAACAATGTAATACAGTAATGTAATCTTACATTATCCTACATTACAGCTTTGTAAGTACAATTTTACTTAGTGTAAATCTTGATACACTTAGAATTTGCTTATGTTTACATCAGACTAAAGATGGCATCTTACTTTGGGGAAACTTGCTCCCATCCAAGAAAGTATTTGTAATGCAGAAAAAAATAATCAGAATAGCTGGTGCAAATCAGAAGTCTTCTTGCATATCATTTTTCTCAAAACTGAGAACCCTGCATCAGGCAACATTATTTATAAGAAACAAACTTAGAGTACAAGAATCACATATAACAAATGAAGTAATACATCAGCATAAGTACATATATGAGGCAACACTATTTATAAGAAACAAGCTTAGAGCAAAAGAATCACATATAATAAATGAAGTAATACATCAGCACAATACAAGGAGAAAAGCAGATCTTCATATAATGAGAACCAACTCCAAAACATCCAAATATACAACTCAAAAGTCCATCAAATTACCATTCCAAATTAAAGCAATGGAAAAGTTAACCTTATTTAAAAAGGCAATACTGGCATATTTATTTGATCACCATTTCTACTTATTAAATTAGTTTTTAAATAATAATGATAGTACTTACACTGTATGAAAAACAGTTGAAGTTATCTGTATATTTTGCTTTTGCGAAATCATTTGATCTAGGGTGTTTGAACAGGTTTTTAAAGATTTATTTTATTCTATGGTGTAGCATATGATAACTTAGTATATATTATTAGCCTTATATGATTTTTAATGTTGTGTGAATTCTGAAAATTTTGACAGATCTATTTTATCATCATATAGATAAGTTTGCATATATTCAAGCCTTATGTACATATTTTTCTTTTTCCTTCAAACTATTGACATGTTCTATTTCATTGTACTTTGTATATTTATACGCTTTAACAGGATGAATAAAACATATGTATCCATTTCGTCACAAACTTCAATATATTTTTCTCTGCCCCACTTTTTCTTAAAACTCCTACAATATATGAGAGTATTCTTATCTCTTAGGCTAGCAAATATTTCCTGTTTCTCTATATCATCAACCCTTGCTTTCACTTTATTCCACGTGCCTTGCCCATTTGGTGACTGTAAATTAACCAGTTCTCCCAAACCAATTTCTCTTACAATTTCCTTTAATCTACCTCCCTATTTTCTTTTTCTTGCACTCCCAAGCAGTCTTTTAAAATATGTCCTTCCTCCAATGATTCTATTCTCTGCCAGTATTTCATAATGCGTTTTATTATTAGATCTTCTTTTCGGCCCATCAAGGCTACTCCATTGGGTGCAGCTCTTAAATTGACAATCTCCATATAGGCCCACATTTCAATCTGTGATGATCTTCCAGCATAAGCTGCGTACCTAATGTTTCAAAACTATTAATGGTTGCTCCTCAGAGGACAACTGTCATCTGAGTAAGCTCTGCCAGAAGAACCGAAATCTTGTCTTGCAACAGAGCCAATATGTTGCAACTGCTGCCACCTCTCTTAACATTATCATATGTTGGCAGCCAAGGCCGACTGAAAATGCCTGCCTTCTCTGCTTGCAACACAAACATTGTCAATGTAAATATAACATTTAATTTTGTGTTGGAACCAATACAGTGAAGCGACTATTACGTTCTTAATTATCTTGGTGAGTCGATTTGATAATCTTATGCTCCACTTCTGTTGAATTATGCAAAACTAATTTTGCAGGCTTTTGCCTGCATCCTCAGTTGCAAGTCAACTGTGAAATTAGTTTTGCATAAGTCAACAGAAGTTGCATAGGATTATCAAATCAACTCACTAGATAATTAGGAACATAATGTCAATGTAGTTCTATTGTCTTCTTGTCATATAATCATTGGCTAGCAGAATTTCAGTTAAGCTCAAATTAAGGTCACTGTATGACTGAGTTGAATGACATACTCATATTAGCTGCTCTTACTTGTTTATATGTTTCATGTATCCTTGTTCACCTCCTCAGCTACCAGTTGACCCAACATGGAGTCAATGGGTAGCTGAGGGTGCAAAAAAGGATTCATGAAGTATGTACTACATATAAACAAGTGAGTGGAGCCAATAAGAGTGTGTAATTTGACTGAATCATACAATGATCTTAATTGTATGATTAGCTTCATGGTACATGTTCCAATTAGTACTTCTAGTTCATGAAAGCCCAGTTTATCAGGAAGAATATACCATTATACCAATCTGTTCTGAGTTAGGTCATGAAGCAGTTATGCATGTAGGTACCTGTTGGTGAGAGTTCTTATGCTGTATGACTATTATATCTAAAATTTTGTTCCCTTTTTAAACTGGAAGTCTACAACATTCCTTGCTCTTGGTCACGTTTTATGTAGCTTTGGATGCTTGTTACTTATCAATGTAAAAATGAAATATATCCACTAAGATATGTCTGAGACACAGTGGCAAGGTTTAACCGTATACAATGTAGTGTCATAGATGGTCAAATAGCCTCTGACAGACACCAATAATTTTTCAGTTTTTTGCTTATTAAAAACTTCAAATTAATTCTCAGTCATTTATAATTTAATAAATTATTTTACCAACATAAAAGCATTATGATGAATAATGAATATTAAACAATGAAAAAAATAAATTCTGCATAGTAATAAAAAACTATGATAAGGGTACATTAAAGTCAAATTCACCAAATATTTTGGATTAAAAGGCATCTGGGTCTGAAGGTCCTTAATTTGTGAAAACAAAATTTAAGAAAATACATGCATCTTATAATAACTTTCATTTGTATGACAAGTTATATTTCTTGCCTCTTATCTTTTAGAAAAATGTGCATTTTATGATCCAATAATATGATGGCAACAAACGATTAAAAATACATTGTGTACATTCAGAGCAAGTCTGTTGAGCATGCGGACAAATGAAAATACTGTCTGCAAGAATATGTATATTTTATAGCTATGTTCTTTGAAAGATTGCACATTTTTTTCTGTTGGTAGTTGGATTAACTTCTGCTGTTATGTTCTCAATTATTCAGTGAGTTGATTTGATATTCTTATGCTCCACTTACTGGATAATTAAGAACATAATAGTTGCTTCACTGTATTGGTTCTGACACAAAATTAAATGTTATATTCTGCTATTATGTCTAGTTCTTCAGTATTGACTGGAAATATCCCATTTGAGGACTGCTGGTAAAGAAGAGCACTGAGAACATATGCAAATAATCATTACAAAGATCATGAACAGTCATTTAGGAAGTGACTTGTGCTCACTAACATTAGTTTTATTGTTGCTCTGGTAAATCATTTGTGAATTTATACCAGTTACACTTAGCATACTGTAGAAAACAACTGGAAACATTATATGTACTGCACAATTGATTCCCTGATTTTGTTGTATTATAGATTATTATTTCTGTTCTCCGGTGTGAGGATCAAATGTTGCATTGTTGAGAAAGTGAATGTTATTTTTTTTTGTTGACAAATGAAGCTAAAATGGAGTTCTCTTGAAACCCATACAAGGAAGTACCCACCTATTGGATTTGGTTCCAAGAATTCAGGCAGAAGTAGCGCTTCGTTTTTTTGCTGAGTTTCAACTTGTATAATTTTTCATTCATATATATAGTGGGCAAGCTCCATACTGATGAACCAATTGTCTAGTGATATTTCTTTCTGTGTCTGGAATGAATTAAGATAGGCATTTCATTAAATCACTAGCTTTGTTGTCTATATCAAACAGTCCCTCTAGCTGTTTCTCTTCATGTTGACACGTAGTACATTCTAGTGTTGAGCAAAGCACTAATATTTACTAAGCTTACTAAGAATGCAATGCCTAAAGCACCAGTTTCATAAAAACCCTTCCAGTTATTTGTCTAATGTAAACCCTTTGACAAAATAATGAATCATCTCTTGAATGCAAAATTCTTCTAAGTCCTACTCATTACAGCACAAGTTTCACAAGGTAACAGCAAACTGCAGCAGTTGAGTTATATGGCATGCACTAAAGATGCTGCCTTATATGTTTTCTGTTAGCTCTGTGGTAGAATGTATAGTGATGTCATGATTAAGAGTGCAGGTTCGCCTCCCAGCATCAAGCACCTAATATGGCAAAATGTCAAGTGTTGTATGAAATGCACTGCTCTTCTATTATTTGTACAATTAATGTACACAAATCTTAATCTTCCATGCCCAAGTACACTATAAATAAAATATTATTGCATTCCTCATCATAAAATTTATTTATAATTGGATTGTTCAATTTTTTTTTAATATTTGCAATTTAATTTGTCTTTTCTTCTCTTCTAAGCACAAAACATAAACATGTTAAAACATTAACCATAAAATTAGTGAAATTTGATTCTAACTAAGTAGTATAGAAGTGCTAAGGTTTTGGCTATCAAAAATACCTAGTTTTTATTGACCTTGAAGTGTAGAGTGACAACACAATGTCTCCTAACTTAATGAATTGGCAGAAAATATTTTAAAGGCATATTTTTCAATTTGTGTATTTGGGATACATCCTGTCATGAGCTTGAAACATTATACCAACAAAATTCATAGTGATTATAAAGGAACACCTTTTTTAATTTTCAAAAATTTCTACAACTTCCGCGTCCTAGTTCCTTAACCCCGAAACTACATTCCAAATTCTTGTGCTATACCTACAGCGTCTGATGAATGTATACAAAATTGGAAGTGGAAGGTAAACAGTAAGGTGAAATTAAAAAGCATGAGGAACAAACAGAATGTACATTTAATGTAGTACGTCAACTAAAGGCAGACGTGGTATAAAAAAATTATTAGTTTTTGATCAATGCTATGAACGAAGTTGTTCGTCTTGTGATCTAGCGTCATTATGCCGGTACTGCTTACCTTTGACGCAAGAGACCGAGTGCTAATGACGTCAGTACTGGGTGACCCGACATACCGCTAAATGGAGCAATTTGAGAAATTATTCCTTTCCCATACATTTTTATCCTTCTACTAATGTTACTATGATGGCATCTTCAAGTTAGCGTCAAAATTAACGTAAATATCCCTTAGATATTACTAGATTAGGTGCGGAATGTTTGACACTTTTTGCTACGCATATTACAGGCATGATATATTCTATTGTTATAATTACCGACATGCTCAGCAAAAAGCTTACATACTAAAAATGAAAAATAGTGTAGCTCGTAAAGAACACTTAGGAGGCTAAAAGTATAAAAACTAGAAAAACAGAAAATAGTATAACACTGAAACAATCGCACAAAAACCCGCCTATGCTTCGTTTGTTTTTTATTTATTTATTTTTATTATTGTGGCTGTAAGTGGTGTATCGTAAGTTCCATCCACGATCATCTATCGCACTCTGCGCCCAACCTCGGACAAATTTCCTGTTTAATACTTGTACTAACTCTCTACAAACGTTGTCATATTTATTACACATATTCCTGAGATTAGTAGTGCTCTGCTAACAAAACAAACGTTACAGGATAACGATAAAAATCCTGCTATGTACATCGCTGTCGGATATACTGACTAGAGCATCCGGGATCTGTCCTTGAGATGAACGGGGTCACAAAGAAAACTAGCTTAATACCTTGACCTTGAGAGTCCAGTGTGGCAGGCCGGTACTCAGTTTTATACTTGAATATAGCGGACAGCTCGCTACTATTGGGAAATGCATAATCAGCTCGATATAAAAGTGCGGGACAAACCTTAATAACCTCCCACCGATTTACGCATGTATCTGGTTATTGCTTTCGTTTCGCGTTGCCAATGTTACTTTCATACATCAAATATTGAGCAGTAGCCATGATTTTTCGTGTTATTAAAAATATATGGGGGTGTTTTATTTACTCTCATTTTTACATCCGGCCTCTGATACATAAGCAGATGGTGGAGGGCTATCAAGGCTTGTTCTATAAGTACAATCGCAATAAAAAATTTCCGTTCTCGGCAAGTGCGCCAGCAATTGGCTACTCTTACTCGCAGAATCGATGCAGTATTAATTTATTAAATATAATAATGGGTGGTTCATACAAAACATGGTTTGTTGCAAGGGATGCTAAGACATTTTATTGTAATTTCCGGCCAAAGGTAATAAATTCCTCAATCAATATGTTGCCTAGATTTTATCCTTCATACTCTTCCTCCCAATTTTTTTTGTATGTTTCGATAAAAAATCAGGACTCCTATTACCTGGGAGCTACACTCTGAATTTTAGGTATGAACTTTAATTATATATATATAAAAAAAAAAAAAAAAAAAAAAAAAAAACACACACACACACACACATAATTATAAATGAAAACTCTTTAAGGAACGGAGCACTAATGCCGAACAATCTCGATTTGTTTACAGCATAATAATGCAATTAGAAAGCTTGAAACAACCCTTTTCGACGCAAGCCACACACCCTACTGTGGGCTTCCTTGAGGCACAAGAATTATAAACAGATCAAACTAAAGCAACGCATTAAATAAACATGAGACATGGAAGAAAAACGTTTGAGGAACTATCTAAGCACAAGTTCCATCATTTCTCATTAGTATTCTTTGTTTGCATCGATTTTTTACCCTTTAATCTTTACGTACATGTGAAATGTCCACATAAATCTGGTAACCGCTCCATCTAAAATACTGTGCCCGCAAAGCACAGCAGCGAATGATCGCGATGGCGTTGTTACGTCGGCTCTAGATTGCTGTCCGCCATTTAGAATTGAGACAATGCAATTACAAACCTCTAGTTATACTTGGCGTTGGTAATTCCTGATGAAAGTGATTTTTATTAATTTATTTTATTTAGACGCTCTTTAACATCTCAGATCATCTGCGTCCAATTCAATTCAGGGCAGGAAACACTCGATAAATTTTGCTCAGAGGCCTCTTCTTTCAGGCTTGAGGTTCTTTTATGTGCCATAAATATACGATATGGGACCCACGGCTTTACTTCCCTTCCGAAGAAAGTGGAAATGATAAATGGCATACCTCACCCCCGTGTGGATTAACTTCAATATCGAGATACGAATAAGTTAATACAAAAATGTTTGTGAAATGACAATAAGTAATTTTAGCGTTTACGTATTTCTGTACGTAATTTGTCACGCAACCCACTGGAATTCCGAAGTTGTTCAGGAACGGTCGGATGGTTGGGTACTTAAGTGTACTTGTATAGCAAAGGCCTGACAGTTCAGTGTCACTTGTCAGAATTCATGAATTAAGGCACGTAATCTGTTGAACAATATCTGATTACAGAGGCTACCAGTATCCATAACTCATCACAGTTCATCAAGTGGGAAATACTTCCCTATTACAGAAATATACCATGGCCCTAGCTCACCACCAGAGCTTGTAAAGTGCTCTATTGAAACATATTGCACATTGTCCTATCACAGATATTCGTGTGGTAATGATCCTAAATGATCATGAAGTATACTCCATTGGAACCAGTTGGACATTATTCGATTACAAACAATGTCAGTACTGAAATATCCCCGAGTTCATGAAGTACTATATGGGAACCTGTTGGCCACTACCATATTACAAACAATGTCAGCGTTGGAATATCCCCAAGTTCATGAAGTACTGTATCCAAAACTGTTGGCCACTATCATATTACAAACAATGTCAATGTTGGAATATCCCCAAGTTCATGAAGTACTATATGGGAACCTGTTGGCCACTACCATATTACAAACAATGTCAGCGTTGGAATATCCCCAAGTTCATGAAGTACTATATGGGAACCTGTTGGCCACACCATATTACAAACAATCTCAGCGTTGGAATATCCCCAAGTTCATGAAGTACTGTATCCAAAACTGTTGGCCACTATCATATTACAAACAATGTCAATGTTGGAATATCCCCAAGTTCATGAAGTACTATATGGGAACCTGTTAGCCACTATCATATTACAAACAATGTCAGCATTGGAATATCCCCAAGTTCATGAAGTACTGTATCCAAAACTGTTGGCCACTATCATATTACAAACAATGTCAATGCTGTAATATCCCCAAGTTCATGAAGTACTATATGGGAACCTGTTAGCCACTATCATATTACAAACAATGTCAGCATTGGAATATCCCCAAGTTCATGAAGTACTGTATCCAAAACTGTTGGCCACTATCATATTACAAACAATGTCAATGTTGGAATATCCCCAAGTTCATGAAGTACTATATGGGAACCTGTTGGCCACTATCATATTACAAACAATGTCAATGTTGTAATATCCCCAAGTTCATGAAGTACTATATGGGAACCTGTTAGCCACTATCATATTACAAACAATGTCAGTGTCATAATGGCTGCCACTAGTCAAGATTAATGAAGGGGATACTTGTTGAACAATGACCTATTTCACGGTCATTAAAGCTTACACAGAAGGTGTGTGTTCAAATCCCTCCAGGACCTTCCTATGGAATGTTTCATGCCTTAAAAAAACCTTTTCCCAATTTATCACTACATCTCATGATTCATCAGTGACGAAAAAAGGTTTATATACAGCACCAATAATGGATGTAATATGGTTGGAGAGGATTTATACAGACTTAGTACAATATAGGTATATGGAGTAGAGATAAGGGCATGGTGGGAAGATTATTAATAAAATGTTGGTTTCATGGTGCAAAACCATTCAAAATTAACTCATTAATATATGAACCTATGAGCTATGATAGAGATGGGGAAATATGTGGTGAGGGTAATGGTTGTGAAATATTGGTATTGGATTCAACAACTCCCAGAAGGTCATATATTAAAATATCACAAGAATGGCAAGTTTACACAACTACAGACAAATTGTATGGGGCTGACTGACACAATTTACAAACAGGATTTTGGCAGAGGGTACCTTGCCAGTTAGAGGATATGGATAGACAAAGTATGTAATGGCAAGAGCTGTCTTTAATTTTTATATAACAATTAAGATTAAATCAAAAATAGAATAATCGTAATATTACGGTACGAGAAGAGATTGTGTCGTTAAGATTAGATGTATGGAGATACAAAAGTTCCAGAACGAAAGTGAACCAGGGTCTCTGTCTGATCTGTATATTAGCATATCTTATTTTATTGTTGCGAAACAAAACAATGGAGAATGAAACTACTCAAATTGAAATGGTTAAAATGAATAAAGAAATGGCAATGGAAAAATCTTTAAAGATAAATCACAAATTCATTCATTTGGGAAATATTTATACAAAGTTAAAAATAAATGGATATGATCAATAAATTGTAAGAATTGTAAATAACATTAGCAGTATTGGTGGTTTTTTAATTAGGTGTTGGTAAAGAATAAGTGTTGGTGTCACAACCTAATGTGTATTTAGTAATAATAAATAACAAACAAATGTCTCTTGGATATTCCAGCAGAAGAGTACTGAGAGTATGCAGCAAGGAGTACATTATTTGGTTAAAATGAATGTATATTGTTTGTAAAAGAATATCTAATAAGTATCATCTAGCAGTTGGCCTAGGCCAGAATTATGTGGTTGCTTAGTATATCAATAAATTAAATGAATAGTACTCAAACAGAGGAGTATTAGTTAAGTATGAGAACATTTAATTTATTGTGCCTTTGGTTGAATTGGAGACTGGTTCCCTGGATATTAGGTAGCTGCTGATGAACTGAGAACTGGGATTTGAAGCAATAAATTGGAAAATGTTCCATTTAAATTTTTTAGAATTTAATATAATAGTAGATATGTAAAATTTGTTTAGTAATTTATTAATATATTATTTACAATTGTAAAAGTTGAGAATTGTCAATAAGTAAAGTTTATCCATTAATTAATGATTGATGAACTCAAGAAGAATTGAAACAGAGCTGGAGCTTAAAGGAGAGCAATAATGAGGAAAATAAATACAGAAAAGAATGGAAAGAGAACCCTCTGATGTGCTGAAGTGGTGTCTTCTGAAATTCCAATAGGAGACTATTGACGAACCGAAGACAGGTTAGCAAGGATTGCAGATGTTGACAAGGGGTACTTTATTATGATTCCATTATTTTACTTTGTATTGTTTCAAGAATTGGCATATGAGTAGTTAATTATATTTATAATTTAGTTTTGAAATTTATCTTAACACACACCTAAGAATGGCCAAAATCTCTTGCATTCATTTTTTGTCTTAGCATATCAATATCGCCTGTGATGCACCTATTTCAGAGAGATATCAGGACTCACCAGAGCTCATGAAGTAGGGAATCCGGAACCTGCCGGATAATACCCTGTCCCTGAGAGACTGGAGCGTGGAGCCGTCGAAAGGCAGTGCACCACAAACCAGGACATACAGCACGACGCCGAGGCTCCAGACGTCGATCTCGGGTCCCGTATACTTCTTGCCTTCGAAGACTTCCGGTGCCGCGTATGGAGGTGACCCACACCATGTGGCAAGTTGCTCCCCAGGTGTGTAGTAGTTGCTGAATCCGAAGTCTGCTATCTTAATGTTCATGTTACCATCCATGAGGAGATTCTCCGCCTGTAACAATGCCAAACTTATTACATTATGACTTGTGTGTGGGGATCGGGCGGAGATTACAATACACCCGACGCCTATAAGACGTCAGAGTATGACGTCAACACCACCCCCTTGCGTGCAGGGGTGGCAATGCCATCATTGCTATCTCTTGGCCTACTCCAGCTCTACAACAATTGATGTTTCACTTGGTTCGAAATCGAACGTTGCATATGACATACCATTATCTGATTTAGACTGTCCAAGAAGGTACAGCATATTCATACCTTAAGGTCCCGGTGCACAACGTGGCGATTGTGACAGTACTCGACGGCAGACAGGATCTGCCAGAACTTGCGGCGGGCGGCTCCCTCTGCCATCCTACCGTACCTCGCTATGTAGTCTGTAACAGGTCATAACATTTTACTATCGTTTCTCATTAAGTAGTCCACCATATTACTTTCTTGCGCCGTTATGCAGTCTGTTAACAGATCAATGTACTTACCGAATATTTCGCCCTGACTGGCGTACTCCGACACGATATAGATCATGTTCTTCGTCTCCATCACCTGCAACACACATCTGCCTATTAATGCATGTCACTTGCTGCCTGTGGTACCAAGACAAATCAGCACGAGAATGCACACCTGATACAGTTTAATGATGTGTGGATGATCCAGCTGTTTCATAATGTCCACTTCACGGTACACCTTCTGCAAGTTAACAGCGTCTAGTTGAGACTTGTCTATTATCTTGATTGCCACCTGCAACATGCGCATCATTCAGTTATACACTACACCACTCTCATACACTCGGATATATTTAACAAATCACGCCGCGCTCATAACGTTAACAACCCGCAGTCCAGTACTTATCTCACCTCACCTCCGAACTGCACGTGGCCCTACAGCAATGTTGCTGTATCTTGCAATACTTTAGTACTCGTATGATCAGAAAGCCAGATTAGTTGGTGAAATCTCCCCAAAACAAATATGCAAGTTGTCACTCCCGCCTAAAAGCTAACATCTCCACTAGCCATACAAAATTATAATTTGGACATTCCGATTGCACTTCCGTATTGTTAGAAACCATTATAGCAGCAAAGAGTTATGCAAAGTATCATATTATTACACTGAACTGGTTTGGGCCAGCCTCGAAGAATCATTGAGGAATTGAGGAACAGAAATGTGACCGCTTCTGTGAATGGTATAGATGCAAGTTTGTGGAGGAAATGTGTTGAAAAGACAGTTCGTGTAGAGAGAGAGAGAGAGAGATTAACTATTATTTTTTCTCCCCCCCCCCCAATGCCAGTTCAATGTTCTCATGAGTTTGTGGGCATCCTCCCTCCCTGGTACGGCATTATTGTAGTGAACTTCTGAGGCCGGGACGCCAATTTGACGTGCAGTTCAGGATCTTGAGAATAAAAACAGCCAGTTATGTGGGAGAAAGTGACATTGCGAACGAAAATTATGACACGCACACTAAATAACTGATTTGATAGTAACATACTACAAAATTAACAAAAAGCTATAAAGAGACATTTGGTGGTATGCATAAAAACTAATCAATTGCCTTTGCTACAATTCTTTTAGCAAAATTCACATAAACTTTGAAAAATCTAAATACATTAATTTTAACACAAATACATATTTTGGAGACCTAAGATGCAACATGAAGGCAATGAAATCATCAAATCTAGTAACATAAAATTGTTTGGTCTTTTAATTGACCAAAATATGAACTGAAAAAATGACATTTATTACATCTTACCCCTAACTAAGCTCGGCATGTTTTGCAATCAGATTATTAAATCTTTTATAAATAAGAACAACATTCTAAAACAGTATATAGTACTTGCTTCCATTCCTTAATCACTTGTGGAATAATGTTCTGGAGAAATTCAGTAAATATTAAAAAAATATTTCTTATACAAAAAAGAGTAATAAGAATAATGGCAGATCAACGTATTAGCAACCACTATTCAAAACACCAGCTTGCCAGTACAGTCTACCTGTATTTTTATTTGTAGTAAACAATTCAGAACTATTCTTCATATTTCATATGCATAGCAAAGAAACCAGGCACAGACCAAATAACAGTTGCAGGCACTCCAAAAAGATGTTTACCGCAAAGATATAGCACTATTTATTTGACTTACATCGTCAATAAAGGAACTACATTCTAATTAAAAATAAGTTCGGTTTAGCATTAAAACATACTTTAATACTCCATTTCTATACAGAGAAGGGTTTCATACAACCAAAAAGTAAGTGTACTAATTTTTTCCCATTAAATTAATTCAGCTTTGTAAATATTCTAAATGTAAATTCTTAAAGTTACCATTTTGTACATATTCTTGATCCAAATTATTTAAGTTATCATTAATATATATCTTTGTTTTTGTTTGTTTGTTTTTTTAAGATTACGTTTTAATATAAACTATGTAAAAATATCATTTCTGCCAAACCGTACACCAGAGTTAAAATTTGTAAATATGAGTAGTATGACAATTTTATCAAATGTACATAATGTATGAAAGTTCTGGAAAAAAGCTGCATCCTAGACTTTGACTAAAGTCGCCTAAACTTATTATAGGATCCACAGATTGAAGTGCTATATGAAACACAGCGACTTAATTTCATAATGCATGCAATTTATAACAGGTACAGAAATATAAGCAGAAGAGACTACAGAACAATCGGGCAACATGAATGCTCTCCTCTCATCTGAAACGGTGGCAACATCGCTTATGTATTCACCAGGAGAAGGAGGGAGTTAGATTGCACTAGATCTGTATTGCAGCAGATTAACATACGAGCACGGCAATAAATAACACATAGCTCAGGGTACTTTCTGTTTTCAGATGTTAAATGTTATGGGAATTTTAACTTTTGTACAGATAGTATCTTCAGTCAGTAATCTGAAACAGTAATGTCGTGCTCTTTTTAAGAGCGCATGGTAAATCCTTATGCCACGCGTGCTCTACTGTTTTGTTTCTCTATAAGCATATCCATTTAGCAAAAGCTCTGGTTAAAACAATGGCATTTCTTTCTTGTGCCTTAGCTGCTTGTTTCTGCGTAAACGCTTATTTGAAGAAGTGTTGGTTTTTAGTATTGTGACGTTTGGAGTGATACATCTGAATTCTAATTGTCTATTTTATTGGTAAGTACCTATTCAATTCTAAATGTCTAATAGTTGTATTGCAAGCATTTATTAAAAACTACTGATAATATGGTTATTTCGTGAGAAATGTGGTACAACTCATTTTGTCATTATACGCTGCTAAGCAATACAAAAGAGCAAGTCACCGTGAGATACTTTTATTAACATTCAAAAGGCCTAATTGTTGTAATTTGGCATTATTACGCTGAGGTTATTCGAGTTACGGGCCGCCTCATCGCTGCTGCGTACTGTAGAAGTGCAGTTGCCGCAATCGGAAAAGGGGATAGAGATTTACGCTCTTAAAGTTAGTACTTTTACTTTAGCATTTATATTTACACTGAAAGCACAAAATGATACTGTATTACTGTATAATAATAAACAACCTGTAATAAGAGTTGTTGAAAATGATGGCCCTCAGCAGCAATACATTGCCGACATCTACATAGGAAATTGCTGTACTTCATCTAACTTTTCTTCCGTAAGAACACTAGGTTCGAAACATGTTCCTTGTTACTGCGATATTCTGTCTCTAGTACCTTTTTAACAAGTTGGTGAACAGTTTCTCTACTTGGAACATGATTGTCAGGGTATCCATTTACCACTTCTCAGCAAGAATCAGTTTTCATGAATGAATGAATGAATGAATGAATGAATGAATATCTCCGGGATATTTTCAGTGACTGGCTTAAAGAAGTGAAACTTGAAAAGGAAAAAGAAAAAGTAAAATTGTTTGTTGGCAATACTACAAGCCTTGTTGTAAATTCAAATTAGTCAAATGTTGTGAAGTTTCTTCCACCAAAATTTAACAAGATTAGATAAAGATAGTAAAATTGCTGTACAGAAAGCAGCTAATTAACACTGCAACAATGCTACAGAATTTCCAAGAATCATGCTATGAAGCATGGAAAGGCGTTTTAGATACGCGGGATGTCTTCCAGCTGCCGTGATAGAAGAAAGACCACCCTGAAACTTCCTCGCATCGAAGTGATGGAAGTGCATGATACTGTATTAAGTATCATGCACTTGGTTTTGTTAAGTGATGGCAACAAAGAATAACATATGAAGAGGAAGCAGTTCCCTGCGGAACTTCCTCAGAGACTTAAATATGAATTTGCAGTCAGTCTCAATATTAGAAACTTTATTTGGACTAGAACGCAATATTGAGAGACAATGGGCATGGTAAAAACTAATAAAATGAACCAGCGCCTCTTTAACATTTTTTTATTCGTATAATTTATTTTAATTACATAATTTTATTGAGCACCAATGTGTAATACATATATTATTTCCTTTAAATTATGTACATGTGTATAATATGAAACCCTGCTTCTCTTCACGAACACATTGTCAAAACGGGGGGGGGGGGTGGAAATTGAACCACACATGTTCGGGTTGGAGAGGTTTCACTTTGATTCTAAGAATATAATTACATAAAACGTTTGTTAAGCTTTCACGGCTGGATTAGTTTATTGATTAAATTTAAATTAAACGGATTATTTGGCCGTGGTCGTAGTTTAAATTAATTTAAACACCAAAACTTTCGCGATTAAGCATCACCGGTCTGGAAAAGTGGGAGGGGTTAGGAATGTTTTAGTGCAGATGTCATTTGTTGATAAGTAAAAAATTCCAAGTGTTGCTTAATTGAAAATCACGATTTCTCTATCAAACCATAAAGATCAATTTAAAGTATTCTTGCCATTCATAAAAGAGTCGCGCTAAGCATTGCTTGAGTTTGGAGAAGGAACAACATAAAACGATTTTCACAACCACAACAAAAACTGCGTTCTGTGAAAACCACAGAATTGTCATGCGACTGCAGAAAAAAATACATTGACATGACCGGAAGGTTCATTAAAACTTTACGCCTCCATTCGCTAGAAAAATCTGCGTTTGCGGAACATGCCATTAGGATATTTTAGGCGACATTCTGATAATATAAACAAAGACAGAGGTTATCTTTTCCAACATTCCTACCCCCGGTTCTATGGGCAATTCGAAACTTGCCGGGTTGTGTGGAACCAAGTAACGCCTCCTTTGTAGGACAGCGGAGAAACGGCCTGGCAAGTAGTTCTGAACGGCAGCGGCAGAAGCACAATTCCAGGAAACGGTTCATCGTTGCAAGGCGGGGTGCACAGTCGTCAAGCACAAAATAAAAAGAAATTGTACGCCAGAAATGAGCATTTTAGTTGGTATATGCTAATCGCATGGAGTATGCAGCGAAAGGAAATGGGGCATGTAAAGGATACAAAAAATCAAGGTATATGCTTTTATCACTATAAGTTTTACATTCAGATATTTCTTAATTTGGAGTGGCACCAATTGAATTTAATGTAGCATTTCCTCCTTTTCATTGACAACCGGAACATCTTCAATGTCTATTATAAAATCATTATTAATATCTTCAGAATATGCTGTAGGCTGTTCACAGCAACGCTGCAATTGACATATGCTGTGTATGTGTTTACACACATTCCATTTAATGCTGGAATCAGCACACGTGCAAGAATATCTGTGTATACATGTGTTATATTTACTGACACTTACAGGGCACATCATTGTCTTGCACAAAATATATTTCGGCTACTTTAGATGAGGTTACGATCTTCCAATCACAGTCTTCCTTAATAACGCTGTTCTTGATTATTTCCAAGTTTGTTATGTGCCTATGACGAATATCTTTAAATTTACTCGCCAGCTTTCCTTTCTTAAGCACAATTGGCACGTCGAGGAGGTTGTCTTTAACAAACGACATTAGTGCAGAAGCACAATTACAGGAAGAGATGGATCGATGCCTCAGGCAAGGGGCATAGCCGTAATAAAAAACAACCATACGCCAAAAACGAACATTTTAGTTGGATATAATACAGCGAACAATTAATTTAGCATGTAAAGGAAATAAAGTTCTCCAAAGTATCACTAAGTAGGTGAATAATAGGCGCGCTAAGGCCGGTCATTACTCAATTTTCTCCGCTGGGACTCAAGTACTTGATTCTACACACGCGGCAAGTAAGTCAATTCGAATGTTTCGTATTATTGATTGGTAAAAAATAGCGAATGTTTTATTAGGTTATAAGCATGTAATGTGCTTGTTTTTATGCCGTGATACAAATCTAACTTTCCCAACACTTACTGTGAAACAAACCGAACCAATAGTATTGACATTTGAGAGGAAGTAACCGGATTCTGCACTAGGATTTAGTTGTCCTCTTACAAAGAATAAGAGCACTGCATTTAATTGAAGAATAAAGCATGCATTGCATTCTGCCAAATTACCATTTTTTTTTCACAAGTTAAGATACTAGTGGTAATTAAACCTTATGTACATCATTGCAGCTGTGTGTGTGTGTGCGTGTGTGTGTGTAAAATGCTATAACATTTCAAAGTTGCATAAACTAGCAAGTTTCACTTACAATTATTCTATATATGCCGTTTTAAAATCATCATGAGATTAATTTTAAGAATTAAATTAGGTTAAATTTAGCTCACTCTTGACAAAATGTACGTAATTCATTTGGGAAAGTAACGCAAGTTTATTTTATAAACTATGCAGAACAATACTTGGAAAAGAAAAGTTTAGCTTTCATTACTACAACCAGTTAACTATTTGCGTCAGTCTGAATGCTTTTTATCATTTGCAAGTATCATAGAATTGAATGGTGCATTGCGTTATTATTTTACATGCTTAAAATTTGTTGTAATAAATATATAGCTACATTAATACAAGATAAAAGCAAATAAATATTCAGCAGTATGTTTCGCAAGAGTCCTGAAACACTTTTATAAACAAATCATAAATCAATTTCACATTTGCAAAGTTTCTTGTCCTAAAGGTACATCTGAACCAGCATTTTTGCCACCATATGTTTCAATTATTTAGTTTTACGTTTAATTGTTTACTTTTAATATTCACTAATTCTTATTACTTTGAGTTTTATACCATGTCTTCATTTTTCATTGGCTCATATAGTCCGTCAGGACCCTGAAGTCTTAGGTCAAAACTAGTAAATCAACGATGACGCTTTCATTTTTATGGAAATGGATACGGTATTTTTTATATTTCTACATACTGGAATTTTGTAAAAAATTTCAATTTTTGTTCAGTAACATAAGACAACCCTTTCATCTTGTACGGCTTTGCTCACTAAATGATATTACACATTCAATAGTTAGGTTAATAATAAATAATTCAACAAGAAAACAACTAATGCTGAATTCATGAGTCTATGTCATCTCTACACAGCAATGGCCTCCTACTAGAGTAGAGTTGGCTGAACATCATTAAACATTTGAAAAGACATTTAAAAACACGCTGACAATAACTTTCAAGTTATAAAAGTGCAAGGACACTTAATTTAATTCTCTGCTCTTGAAGGGGGAGAGGGAAAAAAAAAAAAAGAAAGAAACATTGGTCGATGATAGTCTAGCTGCTTGGGGAGATGGCAAATTATCATAAACGTTATTAGCTTACAGAAAGTGAAAACCGCGATGCTCCTCTCGCAATAGCGCGCTCAGCTGGTTATACTTCCACAACCAGGTAGCACTACTATAGCCACATACAAGAAAGCATCATTTCGTAACATTCGGTCTTAATCGGAAGCAAATGCAGGAAGCCGTTTTGTAAAACGAATGTTTGCGAACACAACCTACGAAAAGACAATTTGCGATTATCGAATAATTCGATAGTTTTCTTTCGAACTGCACATCACTAACACTGCCTCTCAGATACCGTAGCGTGGGCGTGGTTTTTTTTTTTAATTTGAACCAACTCTCGCGGAAAAATACCCATCGTGGTCATCTTCAATAATAATATAATTTCAGTGAAGAATAATGCTGATATAACTCTATCAGCTCTGCTGTTGAAAGATTAATGTAATATTGGCATATTTAAAGCCTTAGATTATATTTTTGAACCAGCGCAATTACTTTTATAGATAATTCAAAGCAACGTTAGTAAACAGCCTGAGTTTGTGAATGTTGGAGAACAATATGATCTGCTTCCATATTATGTAAAGTTATTATGCAATTTAGTTAGGAGTGTATTCAATGACATGAAAAGTGTGAGCTCAAAGTATAAGCATTGAAAGCAAAAGAACAGTCATTTGAAAATTTTTCTGGTAAATGTGCAACATCCTTGCGGTTAGTTTCAACCGCAGATAGTGGACTCAGATATGAAGGAGCAGCTCAGATCAAATTAATCATTATTTAGCACATAAACAGTTTTGTATAAAACTTTACAAATGTAATGTCGGTTAAGTAAAAGTACAATTATTATTAGTTTATTAACAGCTTTATTTCACCATGATTGTTGAAAATGTAACATTTATATTGCTAATTAAGATGGTATATAGAGTGGATAACACCACAAGGTGAAACAAATTATCACATTTTCACATAATTACTGTTACGTTTTTAACCATAATTACGATAGTTTGTTATTTCTTAATGAAAAGCAGTAAAAAGTATCACAAAAATTGACCATGCATGTAGGCCTACTATAAATGGTCATATATCACTTCAATCTATGAAGTTTAGCCAACTCTAACAGAATTAACGTCCAGGATGTAGACATTACATTGCATACATTATTGTATAAAATTATCACACAGTTCATATTTGCAAATTTTAACTCTACATGTAGAGTTTGCCAGAGATTGTCATTTTTACATAGTTTACATTAAAATGTAAAAAATTAGAAAAAATACATATTAGGTAATGGAAGCTCATGATTTACATCTAGAATATTTACAAAATGGTAACTTAAAGCATTTATATTTATAAAGGTAAATTAGTTCAATGGGCACTTATATTCTTTTTATTGTATGAAATCCTCTGCATAGAAAGTGTGAGCGATAAGGCTAATCTAAACTTATTTTTATTCATATACAGTTTCTTTATAGACGATACAGACTCATAGCGTCACAAGTATAATGTGTAGTAAATTAACGTTTATATCCTATATGATTAATTGTATCATTTTTTTACTTTTTATGAAACATAAAGAGCGGTGCGAACTGGAGACATTAGGTGAATGAAAACAGCTTGAATAAATTAACACTACTGAGGCGATTTTTGTTCTAAAAATAATTTTACATTTGCATGGAAGGAAGTTGGCCGCTACTATATTTTTATATCTGAGCCCTGGGGAGGCGGGTAGCAGGAACATGACCATATTTGAATGAAATTCAAAATTTCACTTTATATAAATCAATTTACCTCCCGTTTCCAAACTGAAGAGCAGAACTTGGGAAAGTTTAATTGCGCGTTGTTTATGATTCTTTTCACAAACTGTAGTTCCTGCAGCTTTTACTTGGGGACAAATTTTCAATTTTCAATTAACCATTTATATCTGGAAAGTGGATTCTTAATTCTTTCGCAATTTTGTATCAAGCAGGTTGCAGATTCCATTTCTGTGTAAGGCGTCAATGAAATTTGATGCATTATTCATATCCGAAACCACAGAACCATTCTGGAAACCAGCAGACTGCAGATAAACCAGTTCTGTTAAATAAGTATAATTGTAAACAGCATTTCACCACTGCTTTCTTCGTTTAATTACATCTACAGCAAAATCTCTGATCTCGCTAGCTGAGACTCAAGTGTTTTGGTTTTCCAATTTTGTTTTTATAGTCTGATATAGCACCGTTCAACATAAAATTCCCCTTCGGTGCACTTTTCAAGAAAATGCATTATTATTCGATTTGTTGAAACAAAAGTTTCGCGGAAATCTTGATAAACTAGAAAATTCACTCAAATCACTCGGGAAGCGTTTTTCTTTTTCCTTTTGCTTCAAGGTCTTGCTTATGTTCTCTGCTGGCATTTCACATCCAATGTCGCCGTATTCCGAAACAAACTGGTTTCATTTGTAGAAGTACTTAGATTGACTTTCGGCATATTGGACATAAAGAGTGTGAAAACTGAAATGCAGAAATTTCTTGCCGTTCATTGGTAATACAGAAATGGTCGCTTAACAGCGCAAAAGTAGGTAATGAGTGCAAAATTATGATGAAAAGGCAGAAGAGAACTAGAAATAAGATTTGGGATAGAGTGATAAGAACAATGCCGAAGGGAAAAATGAAATGGAAGGAAACCAAGATATGCCTTCAATTATTCCTATTTGGGGAAAGAAGGCAAAAGGTCAGCCGAACAAGTGACACAAGGGAGTTAGTAAATAAACTACTAGTCCCCTGAATGCATGACTTTATTCTTCACTGAACAAATTACTTGATATTTCATGGTTTTGTCGCCCGTTTCACAGCAGCTGTTGGGTCGGAAAACAAAGCGTTAACTCCCAGAGAAGCGAATGTAATAATCATGCAATTAATTTAAGTTCTATCAATGAAATAGAGCATGTATCTTATAACAGGAGATGTCCTGTTACTCCACACATTTCTGGCACCGATTGTTTTTTTTTTTATTTGTTTTATTTACGGACGCTCTTTAACATCTCAGGTCATCAGCGCCCCATTCAACTCAGGGTGTGAAACGGCCGACTAATTTTTCTCAGAGGCCTCTCTTTCAGGCTTGAGGTTCTTTTTCGTGCTGTCGGTCCTGATGGTGTAGTGGCTACCATACTTGCCTCCTACACCCAAAACGCGGGTTCGAACCCGGCCAGGATCCATGAATTTTTTCGGGCGTAAAAATCATAAGTATGGTTTACTTCGGAAGGGAAGTAAAGCCGTGGGTCCCGTGTCGTACATTTACGGCACGAAAAAGAACCTCAAGCCTGAAAGAAGAGGCCTCTGAGCAAAATTTGTCGGCCGTTTCACGCCCTGAGTTGAATGGGACCCTGATGACCTCAGATGTTAAAGAACGTCCATAAATAAATCAATAAAAAAATTGTTTTTCGTACCGTTAATGTACGACACGGGACCCACAGCTTTATTTCCCTTCCGAAGGAAGCCAGATTTAGGATTTTTACGCTCCGGAAAAATCCATCGACCCTGGCCGGGTTTGAACCCGAAGGCAAGTATGGTTACCACTACACCGCCAGGACCGGCTTTCTGGCATCAGAATTTTTATAAACTTCTCATCTGATATTTTCTAATGCGTGGGGATTAGTTCCACACTTTATTTTTCAACTTATTCAATAAATAAAAATCGCATACTGTCAGATCAGAGACAATAATCGCCTAATTACCCCATCTTTGAAATTTTCCTGAATTATGTTGCTTATAGTTTAAAGTTCCTCACAACAACGAAGGTCTAAAGAAAAATTGCAGGCATTTGATCTTGTGGGATTTGCATGCTTGTTGGAAACGGTGTGTATCAAAGATAGGGCCTATTTTCTCTCCAATACCTGACCATGCTTCATTAACACCCAATGCCTGCAATTCGTGGCTCTGGCGGTAACGCTTAAGAAGGTCCGGATTCAAACCAATCCCGTTGGGTCAGCCATTTTAACCCTGTATTTTTTTCCCTCCCGACTTAAGCGAATACTGGGATGGAAATTTACAATCCACGAATTTTCCGTTCTCCCATTTTCATTCCAAAGTGAGGGTAGGTGGACTTGCGCTCCTGCTCCGGCGTCTGAAATGGAACTAGACCTTCGCACAACTCAGGAGAGGTGTTCTATTAGAGACTCAATCTGAGTCTGCGCAGTCACCGCCCTGCATCTCCCTCTCCATATTCCTTCCTCCCGTAAGCGCCCTCATTGGAGACGTAAACATAAAGGTTCAAGTATCCTCTTTCGCTCCAGATCATCCATGTTTAAATTTCGAAAGGTGAATGACAATTTTGTAAAAATATATCAGAAATGTAGCAACATCTCTCCTCTCATAAGGTACCCACCTTTTTTCATTGTAAGTGTAAATGCGACAACTTTAATCAGTAGCTTCTCCGGGAGTTACTACTCTGGCTGATTCGTCAGTTGCTATGAAATGGAGGACAAAAACAGGCAGTAAATCATACGAGTCTAAAATAGAAAACAGACAACTTATAAATGATACCGAGGTGCAGCGCGAACAGCTTGCTGTTCGGAAGTTTGTAACTGCCCATAGCCACCACCCCAATGTCTATTACGTACAATATTTTTTTGCCTTGTGTATATTTTTACTGCAGATGAGAAATAACATCCTATTAATATAATTAATAACATGAATATTTCTAATTAGCAATACCAACACCCATCAGACTGCATAATCAAACGCCATCAATATAACCTTAGTGTAATTATTCTCTCAATGCATTTACTATGTAAGGAAGGTACAGAAACTGTAGCTGGAAAATCGTATGGTGAACCGTCCTTAGGCAGCAGCTCTGCGGAAACGCAGTCATAAAGTCACAACAATAGAAAAAAGGTTGCCTTCCAAAGCCAGACAAAAGACTTCTTAAAAGGGTAGAACCTTCCCTGGCCGGGTGAACAAAATCTTAGCGAGACTTTCTTAGCTGAGGACTTCGACCTGTGTGTGAGTCACCTTTTTAAGCCTCAGTGGGAAAGCCTATGGCCCGGTTCATGTTTTCAATAAATATGTCTAGCGAATGAGTGTTAGAAAGATTTTGGTTTTATAAAAACTGCGCCAAAAAGTGACATGGGCAGCTAGACCAATGTTGCCTATATAAAGGAGCCTGCACGACTATTATACTAGTATTCGTCTTATTACTCCGCTTCTAGGTGCGTAGTTCGACTGAGATCGCAGGGAAGTTTCAGCCAAGCCACAAGTAACAATTCCACTACTTGCTTAGCAAAGCGTTATGTTGCTCGCGACTGTTGTATTCCTAAGCGGCGCGGTTCATCAATCTATCATTAAATAATCCAACAATTAATAAACCGCAGTTCCATCATATGTCGTGTGGAGTGTTCCGTTTCTCCTGTTAATTCCCATCTTATCCCCGTTGAGCCCCCTCAATGAAAATTAGGGAAAGACCCGTGAGACGGAGTCCCAGAGGAAGTGTTGGCGGTCGACATGAAATTCCTACGTCATTAACTCACACCACACAACAATCGACCACCGACAACCTCAAGTTCCCATTCCTCAATAATAGCGATTTGTAGGCAAAGAGTGAGTGCGAAATATATTCCTGCTGTAATGTCTCAACAACGCTTCAAAGTTTTAATGAAAACCGTCAGGTTCTGTGACAAAGAATGACATCAAACAAGTCAACTCGGCTGGATTAAGATAAACATTTACTGTACTGTTTAAAAGTAAAACGTGGCATCACCGTATTTCGCTTAGTTGACGAAAGAACATGCTTTATTTCAAATATGAAAATTTGTGTGGAAAAGCAATCCTTTAAATTGCTAATTCGATCAATATTAGGGTATTGGTAATATCCCTTTGTCTTGTAATACACAGACGATCTTTAACCGGGGCTCTCCCCCATTACCGTCCAACTGATTCCTGTCGACAGGTATTTTGGGTTAGGCCGGTTGTATCAAGTCATTCAACATGACGCAAAGAAATGGAAAGCAATGCAAATACCGCAGGTTTGAACATGTTGCAGCATGCTGCTTGCACTCTGTGCGTCAAGTCTCACGGCAATTTGCAGATCACATCCGATTCCAACAAGTATTAAACAATTTGTTGCAAATTTAGTTATTTTCCAACTAAATCTGGTCTTTTTGAAAGATTGTCTAGTTGCAAAAAGAATGTTTTAGTTGCTAGTGGGAAATCTAGTCTTTTTAAAATATTGCTTATTTGAAATCTGTTTTCTTTTTAATATTTGGTCTAACGTGATTACTTTTAGAAGTAATTTAGAGAATTCTGGTGGGTGTGACTTATTCATTTCATCTTTACATATGTAGTACTATTTGGATTGTGTCATTGTAACATGAACTTGCTGAGATCATTCCTCGTGTAATAATGGAGAAGTTTATTGTACATGCAATAATAGGACTGGAACTTTCAATAAACGACGTGCCCTAAAACATGCTGAGCATAAGACACATTGAAATTATGAACCCATTTTCTTTTTCTCCTGTTGGGCAATTTCAGCCATGTGTACAAAAACATCGTCTTCACCACTCTATGGCCATGAGAACATCGACACACTAAAGAGACAATAAGGAATCGAATTTATCTGAATTGATGCATGCTTGGTGTGCAGCCTCCCTAAAGATTAAACCGACACGCCGTTCAGCTGCAGACTATTGACGATGCCCAAACACTGGTCGGTCGGCCCACTCATTCTTTAATCGATTGACCAGAGCATTTAGGGAGATCACCACGCTCCCTGCGACAAACAGCGCTTGAGGACTTAGCCTCTGTCACCATGGTACACGCCTGAAGCACTGCAGTCGCAGGTGCCCGTTGCGGCAACACTCCCTTAAGGGTTGGGCTCCAATGGTCCAGCCCTGCGTTCTTCTACTAACGTCAGAAGTACCACGGGCATTCAGAGTTCGCAGAGCATCTAAAGAGCAACGCAGAGGACATAGACGACCAGCTGTATGCCCAATGATGCAGCCACCATAACTTCTTAGCAGTGCTGATTGGATTTGCTTATCAGAATTCCATGCCAATTTCGTATTCCTAAATAAAGGAAAGAAGATTAAGAAACGGAAAGCAAGAAAACCTGAAATGAGAAGAAAGAATGCATCGATAATGATGATGAGAGAAGATTCTTTTATTTAGTAATAAGAAAATCGGTAGCTTCTGACTATATTAAGTGGCTTTAAATGTAACCATTGATCACGTCTAGGAAGTAACTAGTCACGTCATAAATACTGTTACATATTATTTTGTGAAAATTAAATATGGTTTGAGCTTTTTCAATTTCCTTTTAGTAATTGGTGCACTATACTATATGGCACCAATCACCTTTAGCCTTCACACAGGATCTAAGTCTTTCCGACCAGGCATAGTCGCCATGGGAAAATCCGCCCTGCTGCCACCAAAAATAATTTAAACTTTCAGCTATAGGACGCCTTTCTTGCAGACCAGTGACTACAATCTGTGCGCCAGGCCTCCAGTCATTCTCGCCTTATCTTGCTGGAAGTCTCAAAACGATCTTTCCATTTGTTTGGCCGTGATCGAATGGAGCTCATTGTTCCAGAAGTTTCGCCGGTAACTGCGTTCGGCATCTTCAGTGACGCTGGTGATTTCCGCGAAGTACTCTCTTCTTGATCTGAGGTGCCAAGGCCAAATAGCCCGGAAGATCGTATTTCTGTGACACCGCCTGAAGTACTTTTCAATGTGGCAAGGGACCCTTCATTGTTCTTCACCCACCAAAGCATTACTGAAGATGGGGTGGTGGTCTCCAAGAACTCTTTCACGGGTTTCTTAAGAGTATGAGCACACACCCTGTCATTCTGAAAGTTAAAACTCTTTAATGGTGAGCACTTTCTCTTACATTCGTCTCGATTTCATTTCACTGTGCTTCATTAGTTATCCGATTTTCGCCTGAAAGCTCTACTTCCAAGGTCTTCATTTAAGTATCCTGAACATCGATCGTTGAGAAAAATTTATCTCCTATGCTATGATTAACTGTTGGTACAATGGCTCTCGGGTGATCTTCCACGCTGCCAGCCTCAGTGGATATCTGGATTGTTCGAAGCACAAATATTTTCTTATCTTCAAGACTTTGTTTTCATACTCACCGCTATATACACTTGAACATACATTGTTAGGAGTTAAGATTCACCACGAGCCTGGTTTATTACATAGATAGGTTGTGCAGTACAAATAAAACATTTATATTATATACAGTGCGATCAGTGTTGTTTTCCCCCAGTGTTTTGCCTATGGGCGTTAGCTGGCCAGCCGGGTCTTGGTGATTAGCGGTAGGATAAATCAAACCCACACACCAATTTAAAAGGCTCATTACTTACCAAATCATCAAACGAAGAGTTGAAACTACCCGCCATCAATCTCCACACTTTTTGACATCTCTTTAGGAAAGTATTCATCATTCGCTGAGGTTCATTTTGAGAAATCGGAACAGTTTCCTGACGAATATTATCTTTGAGTTCTTGTATGGTGTTAGGATTCATCTTGTACACAGCAATTTTTAATTTACCCCGAGATTGTAATAGCAGGTGTTAAATTGGAGGATCGATGGGGGCCACAAATCCCTGCTAATAACTCTGCCTTGTGGAAACACATTGTGAATTGCTCTCATGGAAGTATTCGCACTGTGAGCAGTGAGAGTCCTGTTGAAAAAATGCATGATCACGCTTCCTGGCGGTTAATTCTCTGAAGAAGAAGAAGAAGAAGAAGAAGAAGAAGAAGAAGAAGAAGAAGAACAGTGTTAGTAAGGTGTTCAACTGTAAGCTCAAATATATCCTATGATTCTTTTGCATCACTGAGTTACTTAACACATATGAATCTGATATAAAGACACGCTGTGCTGCATCGCCACGGGTGGTCGAGGTCGTTAAGGTGCGGACTCATAGCAGGAAGTCTGGGGTTCAAATTCAGTCAGTACCGTTCTCCCTGACTGAGGTTTTCCAGGTTTTCCTCAGTCCTCATAAATGGCAAATGCCGGGGAGGTACCCTAAACTTAAGCCTAGAACGTTTCTTTTTTGCACGAATATTTTTGCATCTAAAATGGGCCACAAAATGACTAAATTAGGTATTACCTTTTTAATTATGCACAAAAGTAAGTATTTTTACATTTTTAAAGCTATGACTAAAAGCGTCAGATGTTATTTATTTCATAATTTGCAGCACAAAATGTTATCGCGATTTTCTCCAATTTTTCCACAGTTAGGCTAAGCTTTTTGTTTGTTAAAATAATTTTAAAGGCTGAAAATGATCTTTACACTGACAAAAATGCTAAAGGTGCAAATTATATTTTGTTACATTTTTCATGCCCACTTCTTTTGAAGTTTCTCCATCTTTCCCGGCCAAAACATTTACCACATGGACCATTACAGTATACCCGGGATTACACTCCTCCACTTTTACCTTATATTGTCCCCAGTTTCTCCCTTAGCAGCACTAATTTTCATTTCAGCTTTTTGCGCTACTGGTACCTGATCCAACAAAGATTATCCTTTGCGTTGTAGGTTTGCTATTGTTGAAGGCAATAATGAAAAATTTGCCTTAATGTAAATAAGATCTCGATTCAATGTTGAATTTTTCAACAGTTCCTTTGCAGACAAACAGCCTTAAAAGTATATTTCGCCGAAACCGATCTCCTCCGAATTTACCACGTCCCTTTGCTGGCTCATATCCTTGCCAACGCCCCAAATGTAAAACCTGTGCGCTAATTATGCCTTGTCATTCATTCCACAGCCCTAATTTATCCAGAGAATTTAACATTTCTTCATATGATACTTGTTCTTCCAAGAACGTCGTATATATGTTATCTTGCACGCTTTGCAAAGCATTTTATATTGGTTTAACTTCTACTGTTGTTTCGCTACGTATGAACAATCATAGACGTTCTGTTAAAACCAAGTCTCCCTTGCCGGTTGCCCACCATGCCTTATCTCACTGTAAGGATTTTGATGTTGCTTTTAATCTTAACACTTATTGATACGTTACCTACACAATGCTCTGAAAGTTTACTCAGAGGCAGAGAAATGGCAGCTATATTTTTACATAAAGCGCGTATACCACCTGGTTTAAATCTTACGTATTAATCCCCTCCCCCACCCCCACCCCCCACACTCTCATTTCTAGTTTCATCTGTTTCCATGCATAACGTCACCTTCGATACTCAATATTTACTTTTATCGCCGTCACTTGTCTTCTTGCCATAGAAGGACTCCACGAGTTCGAAGTATAGTGATCTCAAGTTTACTTTTTCTTAGTGTTTTATCCTTTTTCAATATTATAATTACTGTTAATTTGTTACATTGTTAATAGTGTTACTTTATTTTTATTTTATATTATATATAATATAAAAGAAAAATAAAAATAAGGTAACACTAATAACAATGTAACAAATTAACAGTAATTATAATAGTTAAAAAGGATAAAACACTAAGAAAAAGTCACACTTGAGATCGCGATTTTTTTAACTATTATAATTACTGTTAATATATGACGAGAACATCCGTTGTCTCGCCGACACATACCCAGATCAGGTATCTCCAACGTCCGCTCTAATTGCAGCGTTTTCTGATACTCAGCATCCATATGAGTGCAAAGTGTAGAATGGATTATTGGCAGTACTTTCCAAAATATTTAGTGAATACTTGATTTTGCTGCATGGAATATTAGCTGTCATCAATGCACTGCAAAGATTTGAATTGAAATCATCAATTGTTGCCAACATCAACGAAGTTTGAGTCAGTAGAGTTTGTTTTGCAAAATCCTTTTCTTTAGCTCTTCCTATGTGACCTGTGCCATCTACATACTGCTCAATGTGAGATTTCCCCTCATGTGAAATCTGAAAGAATGGATGGCTTTTATAAGTATGATTCGGAATGATTAGTTTTAATTGAGTTAATTTTCCTTCAAATCGAAATTATAATAACTATGTAGTCTGACCTCTTAAATAATAATAATAATAATAATAATAATAATATATTATTTATTATTATTTTATTATTATTAAATGTTTATAACTCCAAAGAAGAAAACCTGTAAAATTTTACATTTCTTAAAATTACGACTTGCCTATCGTAAAAAAGAAAATGCCCAGTTCTTACCTTTTGTTACATAAAGACAAAAATATTTTCCCGTCGTAATTGACATCATTATAATCAACCAACCAGGAACTAATTAAAGAAGCGTTCAAATACTTGTTTTTAATGTTGTTTCTCTTCACACTGCTATGCAATACAGGATATGACCACCAAACCATACCACAGAGAAGAAAACTAGAAATTAAATTTAAACTATGTATTGCATATTGCCATTTAAGCATTCAACACTGTTGGTAGTTAAAGCGTTAATCAGAAATATGTTATTGTTAGCGCGGTCAGTCGAGAATGGTTAGCTTTTCACTGTTGACATGAATTCGCCTGTAGACTTAGCACGACAATGTGGGGCCGTTCCGCATGTGAGACAAAATTAAAAATAAATAATTTCAATTGGTGTATATTAATTCTTAAAAAGTACTTGTTTAGGCGCAAAATGCAGAGATAGGCATTGACCCTCATTTTAGGTAATTTTAGGCACTATAAAAGCAATCCGAATGCTCATCGTTTCCATAAATTGCAATTGTTTTGCACATTTTCCTAAAAATCTGAGGTTTAGTTATAAGGCAAGTGCTTATTTTCATTGTACTTGAATCAGTTGCATGGAGCTTGACCGCTGCAAACCAGTACATTGTGTGACAGAGATATAGGAGACTTAGTGCAAACGTAGCAAAATTCGTCCTACTTTGAGTGTCACCAACGTTATCAGAGAACGCCATAAGTGGCCGAGGTCGTTAAGGCGCGGACTCGTGAGCGGGAGGTCTGGGATTCGAATTCCGCGAGGACCGTTCTCCCTGACTGAGGTCAGTCCTCATAAATGGCAAATGCTGGGGAGGTACCCTAAACTTAAGCCTGGAACGTTTCCTTCCTTAAAAATCCTTTCCCAATATATCATTTCATTTTATGTATCATCTATGTCCACCGCCTGGGGTGCTTCAGTAGTAAAAACGAGCGTTAAACACAATTCATTTATTTCTATTATGTTTCAAGGCATTTCAGTTTTACAAAACGCATAAAAATTCATGTTTTTAAGAGAAATAATTTGAAACACGAAAAAAGATTACTTAACTACCTCCAGGTGGTACAGCAATTAATGAAATTTTAAAAATATTTTTATGTTTTATAAAAATCCGAATTTAAGGGAAAAAAAAAATACAACACGTACTACTAGTGTGACTATTAGTGAGCACAACAGACGTTTAGAAATGTACGTTGGCAATCAGTTCTTTTTTCCTTTTTCTCCACACTTTAGAATGTAAGAGAGACGTGTTTCCCAGTTTTGAATTGGTAATGACAGGGTTATGGAATTGTAGGAAAAACTACCAAGGTATTCCTACCGTGTGCCCAAATTTAAATGTGATGTTACTTCATTTGGTCATAGTTCCGTTTTACGGGCCTAACCGAAGCTACAATTCCTGCATAGACTTTCTTTCGTTTCAAATAATCACTTACTTGCTCTTGCTCTCTCTCTCTCTCTCTCTCTCTCTCTCTCTCTCACTCTCTCTCTCTGCTTTTCCTTCACTTCATGAGTCAAAGAGTCAAATTACTAATCCTGGGTTGAGAAAGACGAATATGACAAAGAAAAACTGTTATTATCTCCAGTTCCTGTGATATACAATAAGTGGAAGTATTTTATTTTAACGGACTAAGAGAAAACGATACATTTTAATTACATTTGCTAACAACATTGAAAGTCGATTTGAAATTTAATAGTAACATTTTCAATTGATAGAAAAATACCTGACAGATGATTGGGTCTGAAGAGAATCATGTGGCGCTTCATGAGAGATCGTTGTGTTTTGGCATCCCTAAACACAGATCAGCATTGCTTCATTCCAACCTGATATCTTTATTCCATTGCAGTAATTTCCTGATGGAACTTTCACCAAGTTCATCACTGACAGCTCAACAACTAGGTTAGAGTGGAGATAATGGGACATGTTACATCCGAGTTGATGATATTTTTGCAGAAGTACTGTCACCATCTGAGTGTAATTCTCATCTCTTTTGTTGCCTAAAAATCCCTCGAAGGCTTCCCCTCTAAAACTCTGTCAAATGCAGAAGTTGACGAATTTTTAGTCTAACAAAAATATCTTCCTTAACTTTTGCATCACTTAATATAGGAAAATTTGTCTCTTGAGTACTTTTTGGTTCAGAGCTTTCATTAAAACCAGCTTTATATGTAGTGATGGAAAAAGAATATATTTTGGGTCCACGAGAGGCTCGGCTAGAGTTAAGGCACAGTCTGTTTGAATATAATGTGATGTCCTATCCCTACTGCTCCACATATCTAAAAGCAGCAGTATTTAGTGTGTCCCGGAGTACAGCGATGACATTTAGATCACCACAGATTTTCCTCTTATGGAGTTGCATGAGCAGTTGTGAAATAATACAGCTTTCAAACTAAGCTTGGAGGAGTCTATGAATTTATTCGTTCAGTTGGAAACATTTAATCGTCATTGTTTCCTTCTCAAAATAAGGAAGCACATCCCTCTTTGAGACCGTTACTGAAGCCTTGACCCCTTTTCCTTTGACAAGTCAAGGTCTCAATTCCGCTTGACTCATCAAAATCAGGGTCATGGGTTGTGTTCTTCTTCCTTACTGCCTTTCAACTCATAATTGGGGGGGGGGGGGAGGAGTAGGAACTGGTAAACTATCTGTTCCTCTTTTCTTCATTGACAATCCGGTCTTGAGTCAAGCATGGTTTGTTGACTGCCGCCAAACAAAACCATAGATCCTTTTTCATTTTTCAGCCATTCTCTGAAAGTACGTGTGGAGCCCATTACAAAATAATGTCCTCAATGACGAAAATGCCACTTCACCACAATTACACATGTTCGTGGCATTTTAACAAATTTTACACTTTAAAGGCGCTCCAAAACCGGAATTGTGCACTAATTACTACATGAAACTCCCAGTCACAGCAACAGAATTTATGTTTATAACCTACAAACAGCTGGAAAATGTTGTGTTTTGTCAATTGACAGGTGTGCCAACTCCCAAAAGCAAAACTTCCCCCAAATTGAAAATTTATACTCTAAAAATGGCATGTACTGGTCTCCAAAGCAAGAGCTAATCGGTCATTTTATAGTAATTTTTTAATTCAGCAGTTGAAATACATAAGAATAAGCTATTTTTAAGCCCGAAACATTTTCATTGTTGGGCAGTATGATAAAGCAAGAGCTCGTTGCCAATAACCATTCTAAATAGGACATATAAATTGCTGACATGACCTATTCTTCACACACTGGCATTAATTAACTTGAATGCGATGTAAAGTATTACCAATCACATCAGTCGATTAGTTATGACTATAACTAAATTGAGATAATCGTTAACACATTATGTTAACTGTTGCTTATGATTAGAGCTCGAATTTTTTAAATTAGTTTTTATAACAAGTTAAGACCGTTGTTTTACGTTTTTTTTAACACATTTAGGGTATTTTTATTTTTAAGTTTTTCTTAGCTAAAGTAGAATAAATACATTGTAACAAACAAATATATAACAATATACGCACAAAACTACATAAATACAATTCTTTATGTCAGAGCGTTGCATTTTTTAAGTTGTAAAGCTAAACTTACTTAAAAATGTTAAGTCTTTGAATCTATGGTAAAATTGGGGTCGTTGCCGACCCAATGTCTAATCAACCAACTTTTAGAAACCTTTCCTTTTGGCATCTTATTGTAACTGTTAATAAACGGAAGTGTAAGTTTCTTGATGATGCCTTCAGTTTGCTTCTAAATAAGAATTACATTCGACAGTTTTCTTTGACAGAACGTGACTGACAATAAAGAAACAAAAGACGTCTGTATATACGATAGTCATTTGAGAAAAAAAAATCATTGAACACGACTGACAACATCGTATTACGAAATAAAATGCAGTTTTCTTTTAAAAATAGGTCCATTTTGGCAATATTTTATACATAAAAAATTGGATGCAATAATTTGTCTTTGAAGTTCATCAAGATGACATTGTTGGCTAATGTTTTAAAAACAATTTTATCGTAAATATTATTTAATTTAATTTTAATAATTTAAAATTAATTTAAATTCAATTTTTTAAAACGATAGTTTTAGCCAATTTAAGTTTGAAAGTCCTGCTTAACCATTTTTAGGTTTCGTAAGATTCAACTATGCGACTCCCATGATAAAGAAATGGACAATTATGTTAAAACATCACAGTTAGCTATCGAGGAGCAAAATAGATTAAAATCTAAGAATCCGGGCCCTACTTATAATTCTTGTGCACGTTGCTTATGTCTTTAAAAGTGTAGCCAGTTGACCAGAGATTCAATCGCACACTGATATATTATAACGATATTTCTCCCTCACCAAAACCGTATTCAAGAATAAATATATAATCTCCTTTTGTAACATTAATGACGCCCTTAACCTCTATTTTTAAAAATGTAATAAATTTAGTTACAATAAACACATGGATGACATTTAGTTTTAGTAACGATATAATTAACAGTATCGAATGCACGTCTTGATTGTGTGTGCAGAACTTTCAAAATGTTAAACAATAAAACAGAAGTTAAATAATAATTATATATCATTGCGTGACTTTGCTGAATTTCGCGACTGAAAGCTTTATACGTTTATGAAGGTTCAATTTCTAAATATCAGCATTTAATATTTATCTCATTAATTGAATTAATGTACAATAAAGTAAAAATGTCCATAGCAAATAAAGTTAAATTAGTTAAATACCTGGCATATTAGCTGACTGTGTCAGAAATACCTTCCGAATTGAAAAAACCATAATCATTTCAAAATCTGTTGAAAAATTGTAAAGAAAAGCAAGCATTTCATAGTTTTGGTTCCGTAGACGAAATTGATAACATTTTTAAAGAAACTAAATGTTTAGTTGTCATAATCAATGACTGTGGTCAGGGTTATAGCGAATTCATCTAGTCTAATGATAAATACTGTCACAAATTTGCACAAATGGTTTGAGATATTTTAATATCCTAATAATATTAGTTACATGGATATATAATAAATCAAAATCACATTCAAAATGACCACTCTGGCACGCACACAGTCCGTAAGTCTTTGTGGCCACTCATTTATTGAATTACGTACACATCAGGAAAGCTGCTACTACTTCAAATTTCCAATGTTTGTGCACTCCATTTGTAGTACAGAGGGGTTTAGGTCTGAACTTGCGGAAGGCCAATATTATATCGAAATAAAGTCAGGAAAACCGGCCTCAAACCACTGAATCCTGCTGAAAGCTCCAGCTTTGTACATGTTGAGGTTCTTGACCAGTCTCTTGGTACACTTTGGCCGATGTTTTGACCCTTTTTCGCAGAAATAGAGCTCTGTGTGTGGGAGTTTATGATGGGAAGTTGTTACTGGACCCGAAGTGGATGCTGCTCACTACCAAATTGCTCATCGTCTCGTGCTGGTTTTTGGGACTTGATAGTGGCGGGTTGAGTGAGGGGAATTAAAGGCGATGTGTTTGATGAGGGAGAACACCTTGTTATTTGCTAGTTGATATCAACAGGTGCGTACCTTAGCATTCCTCGTCGGACCGCAGTAGTAAGATAATTAGCAGACGCGCGGAATTATAATCATTGACGTTTAGCAGTTTGTATATAAGAATGTTCTGGCGTAGACATTAAGGTTCGAGTCTCGGCGTAATGGTGTTGAAGCCGCTGGATTTACACCACTCTTGCTAAGAAGAAGCGCCGAGCAGAAGTGAAGCTCGCGAGTCAAGTGACGGAGATTGATGTAGCAGTGCGAATTAGCAAAAAGGAACATTTCATGTGCGCGGCCGGTCCTTAAATACTCCACAGGACTCGAGTGACCACGTGATAGGAGACGCTATATTTTCGCGTCACTATGGAGTTAGATGTTCTTATAGGCTATCGATGACATCACGAGATTTCGTTACTGATTGCTGATCAAATTTTCTGTCAGTATCTGCTCCGTAATTCGTCCTCAGTTCGATTTCGGGCATCAATATCCGTTACAGGTCGATAGCCTGTAACAGGCTGCATGTGTCACAGCAAGATCTTCGCACAGCCCTTTCACCAGAACACAAAGAAAGGATTTATTCCATTGTCTGCCCAAACGGCCCCTCTGCTGTCCGAGCGAGAATTCCAGGTATTCGCGACGTTTCCACCTGAGAAGAACCCTTTAATTACATATAAATGAAATAAAATAATACATACATTATAAGCAATAGGGTACCAAGGACGGTAACACGTGGTACCTCACCCCCACCACACCGTAACAAATAAGGATGATGGCCCCTCTGGACCATTTTCAGCAGCTTCGTAGAGCATCTGGTATATACCCTCTCCTTTTGGGCATTGAAAATGTCCTCAACACTGAAAAGCTTTTCATCAGTGAAAAGGATTCCTCGATGATCATTTGCTGCGTAACGCTGAAGTAACTGTTTTGATTTTAAGAGCTTCTGGCGCTTCAGCTGCTCACTTGTGAGGAGGTGCCTAGTGCGAGACATTTAAAAAAATGTCAACTCATGAGCCACTATTGACTGTTTCAATACCACATGCTTTCACCAATTCTGGAGTGTGCACAGTGTAGTCTTCATTGTCTGTGGCGGTCCTTCACAGTTCCAGTCTCAAATTTGCGCTACATGAACATCCTGTTTATTATCAGTTTCTGGATAAATTTGAAAATATCACCTGCATATTTGCCTACCTTGGGCAAAGCTACCCCATAATTGTCCATTTCCATCTTGAAAACTACACAAACAACTTTCCGTTTATCAGCTGACTCACCACTAGCACCACAATCCAGGAGAGGGGGGAGTACAGCCACCTTCAAAAGTTGTGACAATTATATCCTTTTCTCCAGGGTTTCCAAAGGGTGTATCATCTTTTAAAAATTGCAAAGTTCTCTGAAACCACATGTGAAATCGTTGGAAATACAGGCTGAATAGATTAAAGTTATTGGATCTTTTTATGGTTTAGTCGCGAGAGGTAGGTATCTCAATTCACACAGCTGATTCAAATTCACTCAAAAACATGTACCTTATGACAGGAGATGTCTACTACACCCACCTATACTGGATTTTTTTTTCCTCCCAGAAATTTGCCATGCACACGCATCGGTCTAATTTCCGAAATTGAGTCAGTTTCTCTAATGTGTGGGGGTTTGTTTCGTTATTATTTTGTCTTCCCCCACAAATATAAAATCACATGATACACACACACACATTTGCATTTAGTATTATTCTGCCTGCATATACTGCACACAATAAGATTTTCTCATCAATGCAATGAGGTTTCATGTATAAAATCGGGGTTTTCTGTATTCCAATAATTATACTTTTCACCAGCAAAGAAGTCGGTCCTGGTGGTGTAGTGGTTACCATACTTGCCTTCTAAACCCAAGGTTGCGGGTTCAAACCCGGCCGCGATCGATGTATTTTTTCGGGCGTAATAATCCTTAGTATGGCTTCCTTCGGAAGGGAAGTAAAGTCGTGTGTCCCGTGTCGTACATTTACGGCACGAAAAAGAACCTCAAGCCTGAAAAAAGAGGCCTCTGAGCAAAATTTGTCTGCCGCTTCACGCCCTGAATAGAATGGGACGCTGATGACCCGTGATGTTAAAGAACGTCCGTAAATAAATCAAACAAACCAGCAAAGAATATTAAGCCTGGATAAATTATTCTACGTTAACGTTCTGCAACATCCAATTACAGAAATGAACTGGAATATTAGGATCAGCCGCCTGTAATTCATGGACTACATTACCTTGTATGTTTTCAAATTTATTTACTCGATTTCGGAAGATTAAGTTGGAGCGTGTAAATAACAGTTTTCTATAAAGATGCCAGAAATATGCACGGCAAAGTACGCGTAATTATTATTATTTATTGCAAAACTTCAATCAGATATTATATTCGCTTCGCCAGGAGTTACCGCTCTGATGCCCGACCCGCCCGCTGCTGTGAAACCATGAAACGCCCGATATAACATTCCAGTTAAATACTTATGAGGCATTAAAAAAAAAAAAAAAAAAAAAAAAAAAAAAAAAAAAAAAAAAAATGTGTGCATCAGTGAGCGACAGTGAATAAATTTTAAATGAAATAATAACCATAGCTTTCACTCGTTATTATGGCTCCCTTACACAGCACTCAAAACTAATCTTCGGGAGTTCGCTACGTAAATTAACATGTCCGCTTTGGAAACACCTCATGGATATGCAAGACACTGCACTAACATTCAAGAAACAAAAGCACATATTCGATTACGAGTGTTGATGGGTAAACAGAATATTGGTTTAGAAAAGTACATTACAATTTTAGATAAATGATATTCGCTCTTAATACCTACTAACACTGTTCAAAAACACTTTGAAATACCTAAAGTTGCCACAGCTAAGCTCGGACGATTTTGAATCGCTCTCCCACTCCTTCCAGTAGGACATGCTTTGCATATCGCCTCAATTAATCAGTATACCGGCCGCCACGGATGGCCGAAGTTGTTAAGGCGCGGAATCGTGAGCGGGAGGCCTGGGGTTCGAATCCCACCAGGACTGTCTTCCCTGACTGAGGGTTTTGGTTTTCCTCAGTCCTCATAAATGGCAAATGCCAGGGAGGTACCCTAAATTTTGGCCTGGAACGTTCCCTTCCTTAAAAAAACACTCCTTTCCCAATATAACATTTCATCCCATTTATAATCAGTGTACACCGCCTGTGGTCCTCACTAGTAAAAACGGCCGTTAAACACTAATAAAAAAGTTCATCAGTATGTGCCTGTAGTCTACTGATACAGTCTGACGCAAATATTACTCCCTAATGGTTTCAAAATTAGCTGATTTGTGGCAAGGGTACATAGGTCGTGTGTGGGCCGTAAAACACAGCTAGATAAAAATGGTTTCTCATCTGATGCCCAATCTGCACAACAGAAAAAGATGCAAACAGCATGACTAAAGGGTTAGTAGCCAAGATGAGGGCAACAGTGACGCAAGAAAACCCTCCAACACAAAGAAACATTGCCAGCCACAATGGAAAATCTAAAGGAACCGTTTACAGGATAATCCACCAACAATTGGCCTAGAACGGTGGTATAAAACAAGCGGGCACATCTTGATAGAACAGTACATCAGAGAATGCTTCATCAATGTAAGAAAACTGTATGAACACCACCTGGTAGGTGAAGTGGCAATAGGTAGTATCTTTGGATTTATCTAGATGACAAACAAACCCCACGCTATTTACTACTATCAAGTGGGCCAAAGGGCGCGCCAACTTCATCTGGGAAAACAAGGAAAAGTTTTTCAAGGGGTTCATGGCGGTTGCAGGTTACTGCGCTCGGGGGAAACAATATTCACAGAGTTGCCAAAATGTAAAAATTAATGAAGCCTACTACCAAAGCAACCTCATGGACATATGTACGTGAGGATGTCCAAAATATTTGGATCTGCATGGATAAAGCATCCAGTTACACTTCTTGATCATCTAAGGAGTACTACCACAAGAAAGCTAGTGAACGTGGTACCATTTAAAACAATCCTGTGAAGTCACCAAATGCCTCGCCAATAATTTTTTTTAGGATTTGGTCTGCTAAAAACAGCGACTTGCTTCTCGATGTCCACTACAACTGAGGGTCTCTGGAAAGTCTGCCAGGAGGAGAGGGCTAACATCCTCCTTCCTGTTCTACGACGCAGTCTTATATAATGGAAATTGCTTTGCAGAACCATGGTTCAAGCCTGTGGATATCAAATTGAACACAACTGGTGCTGGAGAAAGGGCATCTCACCATGAAAAAATGTAAATAAAAACGCCCGAGCTTAACCTTCCGTATGTAGCGTCTAAATGCGAAGATTGATATGGACTGTGCACATAATTGTTTACAAGCATTATAAGACAAATCTTTCTTGCGACCATTGCTTCATTGCCTCGAGGCTGATATCTCCGAATGACCGTGACACAAGAACCGTTGTGAGAGCTGCTTATTTTGTTCATAGAAATCATCAGGTAGTGCAGTTTCAAAATAACCAGAAAACGTTTTTTAGGGGATGCGTGAAATTAACTACAAAATATTTATACTGTGTATTATGATTGTTTTACATATTTACTACAGTAAGGTTGAGTTACGGGCTGGCAGAGCTCGATTGCGCACTGAGAGAACTAGTCAAGGCTGTGTAATGCATGCTCAGATAGCAGCTTGTAGTTAGTTTCAGGGTAGCTTTGTCAGCGAATAGTTGTGTGTCATTATGTGCAAATTGGTCATTGGTTATGCAACTAAATAAATATAGTCTTGAAGAGCTGATTTTTTATATATGGAAACTGATTCTTACAGAGAAGTCGTAAGGCGATTCGCAAGAAAATGTCTTGGCAATTGTGTTTCAGGTAGAGAAACTGTTGGTCTATCTGAAGATAGGATCTCTCAATGACACGATAAAAGTGCACTTACCAAAGAAAAGTTAGATGAAATACAGGAATTTTCTACGCAGGTGATAGCAATGTAATGCCGCTGAGGGGCATAATTTTCAACAGGCTATAAAACAAATTAGTTATTCTTTCTTCTTCTTCTTCTTCTTCTTCTTCTTCTTATAATTATATACAATATCAATTTATGCTTTCAGTAAAAATATAAATACCAACATTACGCGCGGCTACCTATCTCCCTTTTTCCGGCTGCAATAAGCTGCCCGCAACTCAAACAACCTCTCTGCACTAATGCCGTTTCTATAAATAAATAAATAAAGAAGAAGAAGAAGAAGAAGAAGAAGAAGAAGAAGAAGAAGAAGAAGAATGTTCGTGTTTATGTATAGTATTGCTTACGATCAACTGAGACAGGGCGTAAATCTAAATACAAAATCTGTTTAAAAATACACGAAATTAAAAAAAAAAGATTAAAAACCGGAAGTTACCTGCTTCTTACCGGCTTTGTCTCCCTCTCTTATGATATACTTTCCCCATTTGCGCGGGGACAGTATCAATACATGTGTCAATGTATAAAGAAGCAATGAAAATGAGGAAATAAATAACATCGGAATATTTTCAAAATTAAAATGTTTTTCTTCTCGGGTTTAAAAATAAAAAAAATCACAAAATAATAGTTACCGGAGAGAATGCACGTCCGGGAAACGTTGACATCAATCCCTTCAGCCAAAGGTACTTGTGATTGCCGTCCAGCGTGTAACGTCAAGTCTCTGTGCATCACCTTTAGCTGTTTGTTTATTATTTTTCAGAGTTGCCAACCGTTATATAATTATACTGTAGATAATTTTGTGCAACGGTAGTGGAATTGTGGTCATATAAAAGTACCGTTGAGTTCGCGAATGTCATTCTAGCCTAATCTAGGGGCTACATTTAAGTTTTCCGAGGATCCCTGTAATAACGAACTTAGGTTTTGGTTTAATTTGCCTTGCTTCAGCTTTAACCCTTACCAATTCTTCACTGCGCTATCTAGCGCATTTATTGAGGTTGGTAATGACCATGATGTCACCTTTCACTCCACTTGACCGCCATTTTCTCCTTAATTCCATTTCTGCTATTAAGTCCTTTTCGGTGTGGTGAATGGGTTATTACATTTAAACGCACTGAATTCATCGCCTACTGCCTATTGCTATGCTTTTATATAGGTTTTTGAAACATTTTGCTAAGTTTCCCTCTTTTTCTATAATTGAATGTTTATGCAAAACTTTAATTTTCTTTCAGAAAACTTTTTTATCTTTTTATTTCCGATACAAAGGAGCTTGATAAATAAGAATAAATTAATAAAATTGATAAATGAAATTAAAGTGAACTCAACTTTTAATTGCGGAGTATGAAACAAGATTTTGGAGTTAATGATTGTTTAAAAGTAAATTTTTTACATATCTCTTTCTGAGAGTGAAATGCCTTTAACATACATTAATTAGACATTAAAGAAATGATTTTGACACCTGTAATTAATTATTCAATTAAAAAATTACTGTACAACTTACAATGTGATATTCAACAACACATTGTAAATCTTCCTAGATGTTATTATTGAGGAAACCACTCAAATTTCACTAATTTAGTTCTACTTACTTGGACATGTTTCAAAGGCGGTTGCCTTCATCGTCAGCATGATCCCAATCTGGGATATTGGGATCATGCTGACGATGAAGGCAACCGCCTTTGAAACATGTCCAAGTAAGTGGACCTAAATTAGTGAAATTTGAGTGATTTCCTTAATAATAATTTGTTATGTAATACAATATTTCACTGTGAAAATTCCCGCAATTCAAAACTACTTCCTAGATGTGTTCTTTTAGAATCAGCTGTACCCTCCAGTAGGATACAAAACTACTGCTGAATACAGAACACAAGCTTCTACCAATTGCAATCAGCACTCACATGCGAGGTCTGAACATAACACAAAAAGATTTCATAATATTACAATAACATATTTATTTAAAGGGGAAAAAAATTAATTCCCCTCATTTTCATGTCTGCAAATTTGTCCATAACACTTTGATTACAGTTAAGAATCTGCAGGATGTCTCTACAGAAAGCATTGTATACTTCCTTCCTATGTTTTGATATCACAAATTAATATTTGAAGTTGCTCTACCCAGTTTTTAATTTAAATTTTCTCTTCCAACGAACACAAGATAAAACAGACTTTAAAACAATCTTATTAAATAAGCTTTGTATAGTGTTCACTTCTTTATGTTCACTTAACATAAAACAAAATAAAGCAATTACTTCACAAAGTCACAAAAACTTTACTGACCTGCCACTCAGGAGTAGCTGAGCACTAAAAAAATGTAATGAGTATCGCTGCATGAGAGCATTGTTACTTCCAATGTAATGCATTTGATATTGTGTTAACCACAATTTTATCATTTTTAATACATATGACTGTGCTGCATTAATAGAACGAGTCTTAAAATACTTGATTGAACTGTGTGACACAAAAATCCCTTGTATAAAACTAGGAGTAAACTTTCCTGGGAACCAAGAGGACAAGAAGTAACATTTCAGGTTGTGCATGCATATATATATATCCACGCATGCGCATGTGTGTTTGTGGAGGGTAGGGTTGGTGGGTGGGTGTGGGTATGCATTTGTGTGCAAATTGTATGCATGTAAACAATTCAGTTCCAGTAGCTAGAGCACCTAACTTACATATGACTTCCCTCACTTCCCCCAATCGAAATACTCCATAAATTTACTGAGACTACTGTAAACCACCTACAGATTATAATAGCACAAGTTACAACTCTCCTCGAGATACTTTTTATGCTAAACATTCCCTGTATCACATATATAGAAAATTACACATTGAAACTTTTGGGGGCAGTGCAAATGATCAACTTCCTAGGAGTGCTGCCCATCTTCATATAAACATATTGAACTCTTAGCTGCTGGAACTGGTTTGTTCAACTACCTAAGTTTACATGTATACAATTTACGTCAAATTTCTTTGCGTATTGTTTTACATTTCTTTGTTAACTGTATATTTTACTTTCAGGGGTGAAGGCATAACAAAACAGCTGATAGATACCCAGTGAGAACTACTTCCTCAGAACTATAAACTTGCACTGCCCAGTGTGCAGGAGTATGAGGAACATAAACATGTTAACTGGACGAAAAGACTGTTCAGGCAGTTAAAAAGTTACAATTTATATTAAAAGTATGCTCTGTAAAGCATTATCCACAGATTACTACAGATATGCAGCTCAATGTTAATAACTGTGACCACATCGAGTGTCAATTTTGTAAGTATCCTCCAGGATTTCTGGCATGCACGAGGTTCCAAGGTCACCAATCTGGTTGCAATTGTCTGTCATTATTTAAGTGACTGTAGAAAGAGAATTTTCAGTTGTTTGCTGGCAACTTTCCTCATTGCCAACATTATATCAGCTTCTTAAATTGTACCCAGTCCTAAAATTGTTCCCTAAATAACAAGAAAAAGGTCTATCATTAAACCTTTCATTTCAATTTTGTGCACATGTACAAGTGGAAAGGTTTCATTCAATATTTTTGTATGCTCAGGGACTCTGTTTTTACAGAAGCTTTTGCTGTCATTTTCCGAGTATACTGCTCAAACAACAATAAGTAACCTTAGAGCTGTATAACAACATACAAGAAATCTGTAGCATCACTGAAATTAGCGTGATGAATAATTCTGGTATTAAACAAAAAAAACAGTCTGAGCTTACCAGGAATACACATTTATTTAAAAAATTTTAGTTTATTTATGATACTTTTCCCACCCAACTGAAAGAGATTTGTAGTGCTGAAATATCTAATTGTGTGCTGAATTTTAAAAGTACAAATAAACTTAAATGTAATATTTTGTTAATTTGTTGACAAAATATTAAAAAAATCATATTTACAAGCCTGGGTTGAAAAATATGGAGAGAAAAAAAATATACTGAAGGCTATATAGTTAATAATATCATAACTAACAAATACTTCTTTTAAAATATTAAAGTTCAGGAACATTAACAAATATTTTATTGCCTATATAACAATACTGATCAATATCTTTAAAAACAAAATTTGTTCCATTTTATCCCTCAATATTTGACTACATTTATAAACAATATTACACAAAATACAGATAAGAAAATTGCTCAAACCAGTTAAAATGAAAATGAACTAAACATTTCGAAATCAAGAGTCCAATAACATACAAATTGAAAAAATATAAATATTGTTAAAAACATTAAAAATCGAATTATAAAATTTTATGGGAAAAACACTGAATTAGATATTTGTAGTTCATGCATGCCTTACAGCATGTGGCGTAATGCAGCAGGACTACAGTCATTTGACAAACGAATTATTAGCTATAAAAATGGATTTTGGAGCAGGGCTGTTACAAACTCTGGAATAATGTGTGCAATATTACTATTAGTGTTTGTGGAAGCTAAAACAAAATATAACTGAAGAAAAGAACGCATGACGTTTTCTGAATGTGAAACGGAGTAAGGAGCCAACTGTCCCAGTAGAATGGGGCGCTGGAGTTAAATCTTACAAGATTTTGCTCCTAACTTATGTGTCACAGCACTAGCCAATAGCATATAACTGCAAGAGATTCACAGTTATGGTTTTTGTTTCATTATTCCTTCTGTAGCGCAAAATGCAAAATTTCACGCAGTGAGATCCTGCTCCTTTATTAATATGGCTACCAAATTACAAAAGATAACAGGCAGTTAACATAAGGTGGCGATGATCACATTCATGGCCCTTTTGGACGCCCCTTGACTTTGCCCACTACCTACCCCACTCCCACGCAAAAACTACGGCTAGGGTGGAGGGAGTAGTTGCCATGGTAACGCCCCAACGTAACGTACCTCTGTCTTGGTGATGCGGTGCCTTGCCAACTTAACTACAGCGAAATTTCCCTTTCCTATGGTTCTCTCGATGTCATAGAATCCTACTCGTATTGGAGCCTTCTGCCTTTCGGCCATCACTGCTACCATTCTTGTCCATGTGTACCTAGTGCAAGGTCCTCCTGCTCTGATCCTCCTTGACCGCCACAACGTCACCGCTTTGCCCCGTTTTGCCCAGGGTGACAGCGGGCCACTCCAAGTACACCTGTCCCATCATCTTTCTTCACCACACCCACTTTCACTTCATCTTGCCGACATGCTGCCATGCACACGCACGAAACATATACACAACCTACACTGCAATCCGCCTCGACCCATTCGCCAGGCCGAGCGACAAACAACTGCCTCGCGCCGTCTCGAACGACTTCGATCCGTTCCAGGGTGCAGCACTACCCACCGAGATGCCAAGCGTTACCAATATATTTGTAACTCTAGTTGCAGTAAACATTTACATAACATCGTATCTTTAGAAGCACAGTTACTGAATGTTGCCTAACTTTCATTACAAAGTCTACCGGCTCTTAGCTATACATAATTTCACTTGTTTAATGTCTCGTTGTTGCTATTACTTGGGTAGAAATGTTGCCCACATTGTCATCGCTGATGACGTAAAACCTACGTCTTGATCCATCGCGAGGGAAGTAAGGATAATAGTGCATCGGTTGAATTTACATTCAGTAGATCAATGCTCAAAGTTTCTGGGTTCAACGTGACTAGCCGAAGACCTAAATCATTATTGTTTTATATGGGCGACACACAAATACGATCGTTTCCTTTCCGGGCGAGCTATAACAAAAAGTGCGTAGGAGTATACTCCTTGAAATCGGCCGAAGAACTACAAAGGGCCCACTGTTTACTTTTAAGTTTACCTGATTGGACCTGGGCCTTAGGGTCTTAAAAGGCAAACCTGATTATGTAATCAGCGATATTCGCCTTCCTGTACAATATTTGGAATTTGTATACTATTATCTGAACTCCCTTTTATAATATAAAGTTAAATGTTGAAAATGAGAAGGTACTGTAATAGTTACACCACCGAAATAGAAATAGCAACAATTTCTAGCAACCAGAGAAATAGGTGCAAAGACTTTACTTCTGAATTGGAATAAATATACCTAACTTGCACCCTATTACAAGTTAAGAAGCTATAGTAAATGTCTTGATTATGTTGTGACAATGAATTTAAAACAAACTTCAACTTAATTACAAATTGTCGAATCATTATTTGTTTGATTAATGCTATTTCAAGTACTATAATATACATGGTCTGATGGTAACGCTTGCAAATACTAATCCGGAGTTCCTGGGTTCGAATCTAGGTCAGACCAAACTGTCCGAGTATGGTTTTTCCCGGAGTTTTCCTTACCCTCAGAAGGTGAATGCCGGATAGCTTTAAGGCGCCAAGGACTCAAGAGTTAATTTACGCCATCATTAATTCATTTCATTCCATTCATTACTACAGTACAGTAGTTCACAGCCTACAGACGTCGCGAAAAGACCAATGCAGTCAAAGACAATAAATAATATATAATAAACCAAACACTCAAGCTGGTTGACCAATTAATGCTATTGAAAATGTCTTTTATTTGACCCAGAAATTATTTTATTTTATTTGACCGAGAAATAATTCTATATAGACCCCCGTTTATTTACTTTCGCAAGTGTGTAACCGCCTATGAACAGATGTTACGGGGGAGGCAAAGGTCGATATTTTTGGAACTGGCTGTAGTTTTGACGTCACCACGAAAAGTTAACAGATACGTGTGACGCCCATGCCCACCAAATCTGTCGCTAGTGACGTAAGCATTGACGCAGGTTCGGTAACACGAGGTTAATGTGTGATCCACCTCAGAGTGTGGAGGTTCGAGACCTTCTCCTACTCTATGCATACAACGTACCTTCAGTCGTTTTACATAGTACACGGTCAACTAATCTCATTTCACAGGCTAAACATTTTGCTTACCATAATTTAATAGTGAGCTTGGCATTAGCTGCGATCGATCGCTCATTCTAAGCAATAACGTTATTGGCATCAAATAAATGCAATAACTCCCTGAATATCATTGAACTGGCATCCCCTCTGAGAAAATAAAAACTTTCGAAACTGGTTAGTGTCTTATTCGCACAAATTGCATTGTTTCCGACAGTCATTTTCCCAGCATCATTCTGATATTGTTTATGTTTCTGTTACATTCATCTAATGAACACAATTTGAGACTTTCCAGCAATGATATAATGTTACCATAAAAATTAATTTGGCCCTGCTCTATGTTCATAATATATTGCGAATGTCAATAAAAAAGAAAATGAGCTTTTGAAATTTACTCTTTTTCTCCCCTCCTCAGTTTTAACTTTTCAAAATGTAAAAGCAGGTAAAATTGAAATCAAATGCTATGAAATTGACATAATAATGTAGACTCCATGTGAATGGCACGCTATTCAACTCTTAAAATTGAAGATTTGCAACATCCTTACATAATAACGATATCCTAATGGTCACTGTTTTGTGGCTTACTTTTGTCTTTATCCTCACTAAGGAGTGTTTGTAAGAAAGTGAAATAGCTCTATTTTTCAACTACTGCTTTATACCTACACTTGGTTTAAAACAAATAAAAATAATCACAAAATTGGAAACAGCTTTGTTCCATGTAACAGTTTCTGAAACTGAATGATGTCTGTATGAGTAGATCCTGCTTGAACAATTGGAGGAATCAACTTTCAGCCGTGTTGTGATATGCTTTCAATACAGAGGAGTAAAGTACACCAAAAGGTTCAAATCCTTAAAGTATTGTGCTTCAAAACATAAATGCCTATATCTTTACAGAAAATGAAATATTTGTGTTGAAAACTATGCAATGTTTCCTTGCCCAATTTATCATTTTATTAATGTCCACCACATGTAATGCTATTGGTTACTGTAATGAAAACATTCAGGGGGAAAAAAAAGAATATTATACCTAAGTTTAAGTTTTATGATAATTAATAATCCTTTAATTTGACAGCTTGTAAATACCACTGTGTCTTCTGCCTTTGTCTTGTAAAATCATAGGCACAATGCAGCATTGCAGAGTACTACTGACACCCTGCCAGTTGTCTTATGTGGCCTCCTGAGTCAAAATCTCCACAGCTCTCTTATAATTAGATCCGGAATTATCCTCACTCTGTTTCAATACCTTCCTGACTTAGAAATTTCCTAAGAGATATAGTCGGTCCTGGCGGTGTGGTGGTAACCATACTTGCCTTCTAAACCCAAGGTTGCGGGTTCAAACCCGGCCAGGATCGATGGATTTCTTCGGGCGTAAAAATCCAAAGCATGGCTTCCTTTGGAAGGGAAGTAAAGCGCCGTGGGTCCCGTGTCGTACATTTACGGCACGATAAAGAACCTCAAGCCTGAAAGAAGAGGCCTCTGAACAAAATTTGTCGGCCGTTTCACGCCCTGAATTGAATGGGACGCTCATGACCTAAGATGTTAAAGAGCGTCCATAAATAAATCAATCAAATCAATCCTCAAGTTACTTTTGACTTTCTGTGTTAACCCAACCAACCGTATTGATGCTGTAACCACCGAGCAGTCACATACTACAAACTTCTTCCATTTGACCCTACATCTCTTTAAGACCGAAAGGTTAATTTAGAAAAATGATTTGATCTTAAAAAAGATAAAGGAATATTTTAGCAATTTCTTCACAGGTTTTTATGAAGGCTGTTCAATAAAGATTGATCAAATTTATTTTTAACTATGTACATTTATTATCATAATTTTGACAGTCTTTCTCAAAGTAGTCTCTGTTGGATGCAGCACACCAGTTCCATCATTTCTACCAATCTTCAAAGACATGCTTGAAATTATTTTGACAGGTCTTCAGAATCGCCTCAGCATCCGTCACACAGTTTCTGCTGATGAAAAATGCCTACCATGCAGATGTTCCTTCAATTTTGGGAAAAGGAAAAAGTCACATGGCTTTGGCTGAATTGGGGAGAGCTTGGAGAAAAGGAAGAGCTATGGATAGAACTAAGTATTGATTTAGGAATTTAAGGTTAGAGGGTAATACAGGGCTTTCACATAAAAACTATTACACATGCACAGTAGGGTGTTTTGAATTTTATTGGCTGCAAGCAGAGTTCCTCACTCTTTACCCTACCAGATGGATAGTTTTTACGTGAAAGTACTGTAATGTACTTACAGAAAATATACAGAGAGAAGAAAGAGTAAATAGGATAAGTTGGGGGAGTGGGAAAAAGGCTAGAAGAATATGGAATAGGGATAAATGGCAGTAAGGAGAAAGGAAAGTGGCAGGATTCTGGGAGGAAGTAAGACGATATAGAAATGCAGGAGATTTGGAATAGTTTTTACAATAAGAAGTTCTTGAAATTGTATAGGGTGATAATATAGAACTGTGCTAGGGAGAAATATGTGGACTATTCTAAGAACTGAGGTAGAGAAGGCTTTGCTTGGATAAGTCAGGTGCTGTGTTTGAAAGGCTATAAGGGGCATAAAGTGGAAGAAAGCTGTATTGTTAGTGGAATGTAAGGTTAGAGAGAGGAAATTTAAGTGAGATATGTTGGAAAAAGAACATATAGCAATAGAAAGTCAGCAGACTTTGCAGTAGAAAGAATAAAAGAATAAGGATGCAGATCTGCCAGCCTTACAAGGTTATCAATAATCCCATAGTGGCAATGTCAGATCTAGAGAATTTTATAAATAATGCTCATTATCTGTCGGTTCTTAAACTAGCAATGCAACATTTATAATATACTGACGGTGCTAAAAGAATGTACACACACTTTCACAGTAGATATCTATTTAATATATTTCAAAGTTGAACCGAAAAACAGCAGTAATGTGTACTATGATGTTCTGTAAATGGATGTGACTCACATACATTATGATAGCATTGCTACGTGACAGATAAATCAACAATGAACAAATGAAGCCGATATTATCATACGTTCTGTAAACAGATGTGACTCACATTACATTATGCTAGCGTTGCTATAACAAAATGGAGTCAAGATTATTATTTGATTAGTGGAAAGCATTTTGAAGTGGTATTGGAAAACCGAGAATGTTGTTGAAGCTCAAAGTTAACTGGACAAAGAGATTTCCACCGTGTCCTCCTCCAATCTAACTACATTGGACTTCTACCTATGGGGAACTCTTAAGGATGTTGTATACCACAGAAAACCAGCTTTACTGGCAGCACTTCGAGAAGAAGTGAAACAGTATGAGCTACAATCGCTGAGGACACTTTCGCAAACGTTGCTCAATGAGTAGTTCAATGTACACAGAAGTATATCAATGGCGATGTTGAGCATTTTGAACAATTGTAATGGTAAAAGTCTAAGATGATTAGTGCTCATCATGTTCTGTTTATGTGAATTCAGTTTTGTTATGTTAATACAGTTTTTTCTTTGCTTGAAGTGTGTATACATTTTTTGGCATATTTCATGATTAACAAAAAGTGATGAAACAGACTTTTTTTCTGATTTAATTTCATGCCCAGGCATCTTAATCACCATGACCGAAAGAATATTCACAAATTGCAGAACATGTGAAGGGACTAAGCATAACCATTCCTTTGTGTAATTATTCCAATATTTCTTTATTTCTGTTCTTGACAACTGGTATGCTTCATTTACTTACAATTACAATTACTTAAGCACAGCACAAAAAACACCTAATACTGTACAAACAGTAATGTTGCTCTACCATGTTGTTTGATATATCAAGCAATAATACAAATTGGCAGTGACAATGTCATTCTCTGTATAGTTGTCAATTGGTGCAACAGAAGGCAGTAAGGATGGTAGTTTTTCATTTTCTTTGTGGAAAATTTGTTAAAATAATTGTCTTTTCATAATTTTTCCTTTGACGATAATGTTGTAATAGTGGGGGAGGGGGAAATTGGTAATAATTTAATTATATACCATCCAAAATAGTGTCATGCTTGATAGTTGGTTTGGTGACTCTTTTACTTCATTTACTTGGTTTTTTTAAATGGACTTGTTTTGGGAACATTTGCTCACATCAGCAGCAGAAGACCAATTGGTAGAAGCATACTCTTATGTGTAGTCTGAGAAAATTATCAGATATATCCAACGATGAAGCCATGAAGTTCATAATGCTGTTTTATTTTTTATGTAAACTTTTTCAATGTCGTTAGTTCCAAAGATTTGTAAGTTTGTTTCAATAACTAGAGATCTAAATGGAACTTGTACAGTGAAGCCAATCATATAATTGAAATCATACTAGGATTTTAATTATATGATTTGGATTCCCAAATTCCGTAAACATTTTAATTATATGTTTGAATAATTTTGTATTTTTTATCAATTTCATAATTTTCTGACCAAAAGTTATCTGCTACTGCCAATTTCTCTATCAGTTTATAATAGGTATTTCTGAAATGTTCTTTGGTATGGGTTTCCAAATTTCTTTTCACTTTTTAAATATATACTTGATCATTTTTGCTATTGATTTGGTAGATACCAGACTTCTTGTTAGAAAATATAGCATTTTTACAGAATATTGTAATACATGTTTAATACTGTGAATGTTTTCAGGAGCCAATATTATTTTCTGTTTATTAATTTTTTTTTTTTTTTAAATTTATTGAATATGCTAGGATGATACATAAATTTTTTCAATTGCACATCTTCTTTTATTTGTGATAGAAAAATTGCATCTTTGATATCATCTTTATTTCTTTTATGCTTTTTTAGCATTTTATCTCATTTTTTTATAGAAACCATTAAGTGGTGCTGTGTGAATGATGCAATGTTATTGTTCTTTGTATTCTTTTCTATTGAGTAAAACATTCTTCCATCTGTATGCACTTTTTCCAGTCAAGATTTTGCCTCAGAAATGTGCTGCAATCGCTGATCTTTTAATTTGTTTGTATTTAATATTTCTGAAATTTCTTTTGTGCAAATTTCAAAGCTTCTCTTTGTTTTTCCTTACATATGTTATTGTCGTTCTCACAATTAAGTTGATACATACCAGCTTTCTTGTAAATTGGCAATGAATATACAGAAAACAGACTCAAAACAGATAACAACATTAAGAACAATAGCTATAACCCCAAATCACAACATGCAGCCTTAACCCACTTGGTAAAGAGTACCAACACATCTGCAATACAGCTCTTCAGAATGATTTCAATTTTTTTTTTTTGTAAATAAAAAAATTGCTAAATTTAAGAGAATTAAGACTCACAAACACTTACAAGCTGACAAACATAAAAATACCTGAAATTCACTTACCACCCAAAAGCAAATAACAAATGTAGTATTAAAAATGCATTAAAGATATATAAAAATGGTGTCAAATTACAAGTGAGCCAGCATTTATCAATTTAATTATGAGAAATGCAATAAAATATATCAGGTATACCTGAATTCAACTGACAAATTTGGTGGGATTGAAGAGTGGACACAGACAAACATTTTGAAGTAGGGACTGAAAATTCAACACAATAGATTTTTTTTTTAATGAACACACTTTAACATCTCAGGTCATCAGTGCCCCATTCAAATCAGGGCATGAAAGGGCCCACAAATTTTGCTCAAAGACTTTTTATTTCAGGCTTGAGGTTCTTTATCTTCCATAACTGCACAACACAGGACCCACTGCTTGCTTTACTTCCCTTCCAAAGGAAACCATAGTTTGGATTTTTATACCCGATAAAATCCATTGGTCCTGCCTGGGATCGAACCTGCCATCTTGGGTTTAGGAGGAAAGTATAGTTAATACTGTACCACCAGGACTGACTCATAATAGCATAAAGCATGTTAAGTGTATGCATGCCACAAACTGATGGCCATGTCTAGCGATTAAATCTACTGCACTCTGTAAAATACTATCATTGGTAACATTTTCTGACTAAAAAAAACATACTTTGAAAGAAACTTCAATTTGGAAAAATAAATAAATAAAAACTCCATACAAATACTGTAGATCATTATAAAATTGTTCAAAAATCATTCTAAGTGCCCCTTCTTCAAAGGCAGGAGGGCAGCATGTTCTTCTTGAACCATTCTAATTCGTTACTAGTAATTTAAATACAAAGCATAAAATCAATGCTAATCTTGCATAATATTTGAATTTGAAAATCTTACCTAATAAGAAACAGTTTCAGTAATATGAAACGACCTTTAATGATTATGCATTTACCTTGTATGAATTAGACACACAATAGACAGTCAAGTACTCATAACCTAAATTATTTTCCATATAGTGCAATGAACAAGATGGCTGTGCTTCATATTAAAATTAGAATTATTAGTTACTGCATATGAAGCAATGTTTAATAAACAAGAAAGCCCATAATTTTCAAAATAACGTTTGCTGTAAATCATTTCTACACATTCCGGATGGGAATGAAGCTTATGAAGAGAAATCATACACAGACATTGCTTTAAGAGTACAAATATCTAATGTCAAAAATGCACGAAAACACTGAAATAAAGATGCAAGCAAGTTCCATATGTTAAAAGGTTTGTCTGTGTTCACTCTACAATCCCTTGAACTGTCAATGAATTCTGGGACAACTTATATATAGGAAAAACAAAGAGAAACTTGGAAATCCACACATAAGAACATTTCAGAAATCTGGTTTAGACTATAAGTAAAACTACTTAAAATCATGTCAACATGATTCCACTTTGTCATGTCATGTCATGTTCCACTTTTAAAAACTTATCCATTACTTACATTTCCCACCTGATCAGATCTGTTAGTCGTTGAATGGTTGACAATGTGAGCAAGTGCCTCACGAAACATGTCCCAGCTTACTTTTAAATAAGTTTTTAAAATCGAACATCAAGAGAGTTTTAATGTGTTGACATGATTTTAAGTAGTTTTACTTTTAGTCTAAACCAGATTTTAATTATTGTTTCACTGTGTTGACTCCTACATTCAGTATTAAATTGGACATTTCAAAAATATTAAATACAAACAAATTGAAAAATCAGCAGTTGCAGCACATTTTTGGGCCAAAAATCATGGCTTTAAAAAGGAGCCTAAATTATTAAAAAGAGCAAAAAATGCAAGAGTTGAAAGATTCTTATCATAAAAAACAAAAACTCAATCTTGAACTTTGAGATGCCACCACTGGATTGTTTAAGTAAATTCATTCTACCGTTGATAGAGGCAGGCAGTCAAGTCTCCAGCTGATAATGAGAGTCAATGCTCTTGGAATATGTTTTGTATTTAAACAAGTAGAGGTATAATAGTGTTACTAAGGCAACTGTTATATCAAATGATATATTGCTTCAGTGTTAATAACTTCTGTTTAATTCATTATGCCCTTGAATGTTTATTCAAGTGTTGGAAACATGATCTGCCACTTAGTCACGACTAGCCAAAAAGTAATAAATAAAAGGGATCTTTTTCCTTCATACCTAACCACTTGTCAGCATTCAAGTAAATAGCAAATAATGAATGTATGTACAGAGTAAAGAAATTGGTTACTGAAAATGAAATTCTTGGATAATTTTTTGAAACTTTATTTGAAGATCCTGATTCTTTTTCTGATAATATTTCTGTGATTAAAGTTTGACAGGACAAAACTGTGCATTTATTACCTAGTGTCATGAAAGTGATGGTTATGATGCAAGAGCAACCATATAGATCAAAAGATACATCACTCACCTGATATAGGAAATTCATTGGCAAAACAAATTTCCTCTGACCTAGAGACAGTATCTTTGAAATGCTATTTGAGAAAACTAATTAATATTTTCAAAATCAAGAAAAGTATTGAATAAGTGGAATTTTAACCTATCTTTCTAACCATCTAACTTTATTATGCACTATATATATAAAAATCTCTCTTTAATTTGTCCTTTTTATCTCTGTATGTACACTGAGCTTACATCTTGGGAAGCTTGCTATGGCTGTAATCCACTTAGCATTACCCAGGTGCACCACAGTGCATATTCATGTAAGGTAAGGAAAAAAGATAAATATCATCATCCCTACTGAACACTAGTAACCAACCATATTGTACTCTGAATTTTGCTAGTATAAAGAAAGAAAAGGTACCATGGAGCTCTTGCCAGGGTAAATAAAATAAAACTATAATAAGAGCTCTATGGGGTTGAAATGGTCTGGTGTCAATATAGCATAAATTAAAATATTTTTTGTATTAATTATCCTAATGGGACAAATAAAAAAACTACTGGTCTAGAAATTCATTTTTAGGTGCTTCCATTTTCACATATATTAGAGCAGCAATAGGTTTGAACAAATTTGGAGGTAATCTCTTCTGAGTAAAACTATTTAGAATACTCTTTATGGATTCACTTATTGCAGATTTACTCAGGACATTTTGAGTCGTTTAACAGCTGAGTATGTGGACGAGGGTTCACAAAACTGTCCTGAGTAGATCTCCAATAAATGAAACCATAAAGAGTGTTCTAAATAGTTAAACCCAGAAGAGACTGTTAATGTGTGTTTTACCGTGTTAGATACCAAACTGAATATTGAAATTTGGAGGTGTTTGCATTTAAACAAGGTGGCACAATGACCAAGTGGCAGGACTGCTCGCCTACCACTGAGGAGGTCCAGATTTGATCCCAGTGGCCATAAGTGGGATTTGTAGCAGATGAAGCAATGCCTTGACAGATTTTCTCTGGGTATTCCAGTTTCCCCTGCCATTCATTCTGTCATTGCTCCATCATCTCATCCCATCTTCATCATTCAGTTTAATGCAGTTTCCAATTATTGGCGCACACATTACAAATGGATTATACCATTGTCCTCTGCTGCCCATGTTTGTAACCTGAATGCCTTGATCAGCTAGTGAGTTGGCATTAGAATACATCAATAACTATAACAAACTCATTAATTAAATTTGGAATCTAACACAGTAATTCAGCCTTATAAGAAATGTTCCTTGAGAAGTTTTAAAGTCAAATCAACAACTCTCTTTGGATGAAGCTGCTTCTTATGGATAAGATTTCATATATAATTGTTAAAGTTGAACAGAGTACGAGCAAATATTCTGCTAGGAGATGCCATTTTTGCATTTCTTACAATAAAAGGAGTGAAACAAGGTACATTTGCAACTCCTGTTTGAAGCCACTCCAGAAAGCGGAATGTTTTCAGAGATTACTAAAGGGCTTTGGTAAGTGTTTTCTGAAAATTCTGGTTCATAAACATAATTAGGAGCTTTCTAAATGTTTTAAATAGAGAGTGTAAAAGCTAGCATAGAAGGTTATATTCCCCAGGAATGGGCATTTAAATTGTTTAAATACCCGGCTACAATGTCTTAAAATGTGTCAATGTTGGTGGTACAGAAACAAAATATGAGGTGCATGGAGATGACAAATGGCCTATCTTTCTGAGATAGTTAAAAAGAAGAAGAGTTTCTGAAGAAGAAAGGAGGGGAGAAGAAGAATAAATAGCAGAAGAGGAGGAGAGCAGAAGAAGAAGGTAGAGGAGCAGATAAAGGAGGAGCAGATGAAGAAGTGATTTGTGACCGCTGATGTAACTTGGACTCACTTCCTTAGTCACAAGTCTTACAGTCATTTAGAGTATGTCCATGTAAGTTCTCTAAGGCCCAAAAAACAGACACATTCAGCGGAAAAGTGATAATAGTATTTTGTGCATCACAAATGAGATTTATACGATCCCTATCAGATGTCACATTATGAGAAAATATCCAAAGTCAACTTTTTAATAGCAGGGATTTTCACAGTCAAAATAATATATTAAACAAATTATTTATTAGGAATTCACTCAAATTTCACTAGTTTTGCTCCATTTACTTGGACATGTTTGAGGCTGTTGCCTTGATCATCAGCACAGTTCCATTGTCAGCTTCACTAGCAAAATTTGAGTTGAATTCCTTGTAAATAATTTGTAATATTATCCAAAGTGAAGATCTGAAAAACCAATGGAATATAGATATAGGTTCATATGCTTGAATAAAAATGGAGACAGCATACGAGGGTGATCGATAAGTGTGGTAAAAACATAATAGTCAACATTTTTTTGCAAAAGCAAAAATTTATTTATCAACCTAATCTCCTTTTGAGCTCAATACATTTGGTCCAGTGAGCATCCAATCTTTTTATTCCTTCAGAAAAAAATTCTTTAAAACTGTGTATTATACTAGTTTACAGCACAGATAACCTCTCTATTTGACAAAAATTTCTTCTCCCAAGTCAATTTTTGAGAATAGGAAAGAGAAAAGTCACTGGAACCAAATGTGGAAAATTCAGTGGGTAAGAAACTATTTCAAAGCCTAGCTCATGCATTTTTGACATTGCAACAGCCAATATGTGAGCAGGCACATTGCCCTGGTGAGGAGCACTGTTTTGCATGCCAATCTTGGTTGCTTCTGCTTCAGCTCACTATGCAAACAGTTCAGTAACTAATAACCAATTATTGTTTTATGCTTTTCCAAAGAGTCTTGATGATACTCTGCGAGTCCCTAAAAAGTAAAAGGTTGCCATCACTTTTTCTGCTGATGAAATGGTTTTAGCTGTTTTCGATGCACTTTCACCTTTGCCAACCCACTGTTTCGAGTGTTGTTTTGTCCCTTGGATGTAGTGGTGAATCCACTACATCCAGAACTTCATTCAGGATATTAAGTACCCATTCATATGAGATGCCTACCATCTCAGTAATCTCACAATCTTAATGCGACAGTGTTATATCACAATATCATGAATTTATCAACCATTTCTCCACAAGAAACCTCAATCAGGCAACCGGAATGTGCAGTATCTGCAGTACTCATACAGCATTATTTAAATTCATTTATTCAAAATAAAGATCTTGAGTGCTGGTGCAGAGTCCCCATGAACTTCCTTCAGCTTAGTTTGTATTTGGGCTGCAGTTCACTTTCTTGAAAACAAAATATTTTACCACTGTATGTCTCATATTTATCTATTTCTACAAAAAATGTTACTCCAAATCATTTAATATAGCTGTCAACAAAGAATGCTCATTGCATCTGTTGAAAATTTGAATAAAGTTGTTACAACAATCACATGCTTACCAACGGTCAATGCACTTGAAAAAATTTGCCACCAATTACCATACTTTCCATCTGCCCTTGTATTTGACACATGCCATTCTATCATTTACCTCTTAAAATTTCTTATTTTAGTGCAGGTGGGCATACACAAGACCAAACTACACATGGACAGACCAGTTCCAAATGCAATTGCACAATGGGAATAGTAATAAAGGAGTAGAAAAGGATAAAATAGTTACCAGAATGTTGGGAAACGTTATAGAAGTGGTAAGTACTTCAAAGGATGAGATGTAAAAATGGCAATGTTATACAAAGTATTTTCAGTCTCATATCTAAAACACTTTGGAAGTTGGTGTGATATTCTACATCAACCAAATTCAGTACCATCTTTTATTAAAAAGAACATGATCTCTTAATAAATATAATTTAAGCATTGTTAGTACAATAGAAAGTGAACCAATAGAGCACACACCTACATAAAATTATTTGTAAAATTCATGCTCTGATTCGTCCTTCTTTATATTGTTCTTGTAGCCCTTCTCAAAGTCCTTGGCTAGGACAATGTACCGATTCTCACGAACAGCATGCATACCAGCCTGAAACATAAAATAGTATCTTAATACAGAGCTAGTAAATGATAAGTGTTAAACAACGAAGCATATAAATATTTACTTCAAAATAAAATACTTTAAGTACAACATTTTTTAATTTAATAAAGTTGATTTAATGCTTGATTTTAAATGAACAAGTTTCAAGGAGCATCAGTACCATCATCAGCAGGGGGGGGGGGGGGGGGTCAGAAGAAGTTATTGCAATTATTCAGTATTTAGAAGATGATGATGTCGTTTTTTATTTTTGTTTATGAATATTTTTTTCCTATGTCGTTAATTTCAAAGGGTTGCTGTTGTGCTTCAATAATTTAGTTTAAGTATCAATTTTGTGTTTTTTGACCAAAAAAGAGTTGCCACTGCACTATCATTTGTAATGAATATTTCTGAAGTATTCTTTGGTACAGTTTTCCAATGTATAACTGATCAGTATTTGTAGTTAATCTGACTTCTTGTCAGAAGGTATTTGCAGGATGATTTTAATATTGTGGAAGTTTTGAGGAGCTAAAATTATTTTGTGTCTCTTAAAAAATTGTTTAAATTTATTGAATGTACTAGGCTGATATGCACATTTTTTAACTTCTTCTTTAATCTGGTAAAGCAAACTTGTGTCTTTGATATCTTTTAACTCTTTTAAATTTTTTAAATAATTTTATCTAGCAATTTCTTGTGGAAATATGCAGTGCTGTGCTGATGATGATTGGTATTCTTCAATACTGCATGAAACATTACCAATTTGTATGTGAGACTGCTGAGGATGATACATTGATGAGTTCTGGGATTAAAACTATAATTTTTTATATAAGTGTCACTGTGGGTAAGTTTCCTATATATTTCAAAGGCTAGACTTATTTTTTTATTATCTTCAAATCTTAAAAGTGTATGAAGTCATATTTTTCAATTTTCATATAAATTGTATGGATTTTTCCTGTACATTTATTAATTTTTAAGACATCATTATCCAGATACTTAGGTATAATGGCAAATATGCTAACCATGTATCTGTGCCAATTTTTAAAAGTTATGTGAAATTACTCATTAACAGAGCTGCCAAGAAAGGTGATTTACCCATAACTAACAGTTAAGAAAATTTTCCATTAAAACTAAATAATAGTCAACACTACCTCAGTTTGTTATAAGTGGGCTCTATCTTTTTATAACAGATATTTCTGTAATGCTCTTCAATATTTCCAGAATTCCTTTTGTTTTCCCTTATCACAGTCTTTGCATGATTTTATTTAAATTGTATGCTGTGTATGTTTTGAAGAGATAAAATTATTTTGTGTTTTTTGAAAAATCTTTTGGTCAGAAAACCAAGAAATGGAAAATTAAATTATTGAAACACACTAGCAACCTTTTGAAATTAATAACATGGGAGAAAATCACAACATTAATTAAATTTGGAATCAAACACAGTGAAACACAAATTAATAATCTCTTCTGAATCAAAAGTATTTAGACACGCTCCTTTTGATTTCACTTACTGGAGATATACTTGGACAAGGGTTCTTGAAACTTGTCTTGAGTATATCTCCAGTAAATGAAACCAAAAAGAGTGTGTCTGAATAATTCAACTCAGAAGAAATTATGGGAGAAAATATTTATCATCAAAAATAAAAACTGCATCAAGAACTTTGAGACACCAACTTTGGATATTTTTCAAAGTTCCTCCAACTGCCTACTTCTTCCAGTTGATCTTCTACTGAAGGTGGTAGTGAATGTTCCCAAAACAGATCCATTTAATATGTGAAGTATAATGTCAAACAACCAACTTTATATCAACATTATTTTACTACTTCATAAAATTAAATTTAAGGTCATGCAGGCATTGCACATAAAATACATGAAAATATTAGTAATTATGAAATTACAGATTATGTGAAGCCTAATGAGAAATTCATACATGCTACATTGAATATATTTAGCAACAGTGAGAAAAGTGAAAGAAATGAAGCAAATGAAGTGTACAGGAATGAAACAAACAGTGCTATAAAAACTCTAAAACAAATTCTGCAAAGAGAAGAAAATGGATGTAATAGTGAACATTAGTGACAGGTATGATCTAAATTATAACTCATGTGTTAGCTGTGAGTTGCAGCTGATGGGACAATTGCCTGTGAAACATGTTATATATATCAAGAGCATTGTGTGATTCAGTCGAACCAACACTCCACTTACCTGTTTAAATATGTAGGACCACCCTTCGTTCACCCCTAGTCAACTGACAATGCAAACAAAGGATTGGAACCGGTCCTACATATTTAAAAAAGTGGAGCAGAAGAGTTAGTTCAACTCACCAGTTAATTACAAGTATATAAGTTGCTTCACTGCATTAGTTCCAACACAAAGTTGGTCTTAATTTAATACAAATCTTGTCTTATGCGTAGAAAACAAATAACTGAAATTTATATTACATTACATAATACATGTATATATTACTTTTATATTGCAAAAGGTGATCTCTTGTCTCAATATAGATCAGTAAAATGTGGTGTCCCATAGGATCCATTAATGTGCTTAATATACGTACAGCCTGTTAAAATTCTTGGGGGGAATGTAGTAATGGACAGCATCTGAATACAGAGCAAGTCCTAAAATATTTGAAAATCAATAATATTTTAAGTAATGTGAATAAAATAAGTTTATCAAATTTGATGTGATGTTCTGGGAGATTTATGGTTATTGAAAATAAAATCTATTAGCAGGTACATACATATAAATTTTTAGGGATATAGACAAATAGTAAATTAACATGGGCAATAGATACCATATGTAGCAAAATTAGTAAATCAACCTTTTTTTAAAGATGTGTTTGACTCCAAAGAGTTAAAAATAATTTACTATAGTATAATTTACCCTCATTTACATTATGAGATTGATTTTTGGGGAGCTGCAGCAAAAGTGCATGTGGATAGATTATTTACATTACAGAAAAAATTAATTAGGTTAATTTCTAAATTAGAATATTCAAGAATTAGATAGAAAGGAGTTAGTTCTGGCAATCTTTCTTGATCTTTCTAAAGCATTTGACTGTGTTAACATTAAACTCCTATTAGGGAAATTGGAAAATTATGGGATAAGAGGCATACTGTTAGAATGGTTAAGTTCATACCCGCAAAACAGAGTGCAGTGTATTGAAATAATGCATAGCACAGGAGAACATTTGCAAAAAATTAAATCAGCATTTAATAGCATAACACAGGAGTGCCACATAGGGGACAAAATTGTGACCATATCTATTCATCTTTTACATAAAGTATTTATTCAACTTAATACAGGATGCCAGAGGTTTAGCCATTGGGTATGGTATTGATACAAGAAAAGTGGTAACAAGTAAGATGGAAGCAAATGTGCAAGTTAAAGCAAATGCATTATTAGAATTAATTAGAATATCCTTAGAAGCATTAAGAATGGCAATGAATACAAACAAAACCAAATGGATGCAAATTAAATCAAGTAATAAAACAAAAAGTATCATCACATTAGCGATAAAAAATAAGCAAATTTTCCAAGTAACACAGACAAATTTTTAGGAATAGGTATAGACAATAAACATATAGAAAAGGCTAGCAACAAAATCAATAAGGGCATATTTGTATTTTAAAACAGATGACACAAATTATGGATAAAGATAGTACATTAAAGGTTTATTATGCATTTATACACACATCTAAATTATGGGATCGTTTTATGGGGCGCAGCTGGTAAGAAATGTATGCAAATAATATTTAGACTACAGAAAAAAGCAATAAAAATAATGGAAAAAATTTCAAAGAAAACCAAGCATAAAAGTAGTAAAAAATTAAAAATCCTGACACTACCCTGTCTATATATATCTGAATGTCTTAAACATGTAATAAGAAACCACACTGAAGAAAAAAAATAGGAATATTCATGATATTAACACAAGAACAAATCGGAACTACTTTAGAAATAGGTTAAGAGGATCATTTATTTCCAAATGTATTGAAAGAGTTACAAAACACCGATATAATCATTTACCTAACTTGATCATGGAAATGCGTGAAGAAAATAAATGCAATAAAGACTTACCTGATAAAATATGATTATTACTCAATTAATGAATACAAAGAGGAACAAAAATGAGTGACTTATAATTTAATTATCTAACATTTGTTTTCTAAGTTCAGATCTGCATTTAGATTTACTCGTATAATTGGTAATGTAATATCATTTTCTACCTTTTGTAAATTGACGATGCTTAATCTACCATTAGAACTCTAAAAATTGTCAATAGCTATTTTATGAACCTATATTTTATTCAAATCTGCATTTATATCTACTTGTTTAATTGTAAGGTAAATATGTATTCTATCCTTTGTAAAATTGATGATCTTTGTAAAAATATTGCAAATGGCAGGATAAAACTGAAACTGAAAAAAAGAATATAGATGGTCTTGTAAGGATGCATTATAAAACATGAAACATTAACTGTCTACTCTCTTTATGTGTTAAGGCTAAATTTATAAAAAAAATAACAATATCCACAATTATTAATACCAGAAATAATAAAGATTATCAGAGGTATACTTATAATAAACAAATAATATGTAAATATAATGGGTAACCTTTTGTATAATAAATTACCAGCAGAGATCAAATCTGCAGAAAAATCAAAATTTAAGTGTCAGTTAAGAAATATCTACAAGTAGATGTTTATATTCATTGGACAAATTGTAAGTTGCATATTGTACATAGTATTGCACTGAATTTATTTATCAATAATATCTGTACATAAATAATTTTAATTTACTATCCACCATACCTTGGTCTTTAGCTCATCATACATTATATTGTAACCTAACTTGACAGTGTTAGAAACTTGTATTACAAGTCTATTGCCAGTAAATAAATAAATAAATAAATAAATAAATAATAATAATAATAATAATAATAATAATAATAATAATACAGTGGTATGCAACACATCCTCTTTGACAATAACATTAGTCTTCTCTTATTAGACACAATAGATGTGGCATGATTTCAGTTTGAGCCTATGAAGTACAGAGCTTCCAGAATATGTCCTTACTGCTTGCATGGGGTTTTGCCTCTCGGCAGTGGACATGCCTGTACTCCGATATTACCATTTTGGTGGAACCAAATTTCCTCTGAAAAGAACACAAACTGTGTTCAGTCACTTGTAAGGTTTGAGTTTTAATAATTTTGTTGCTCTATGTGCAGAAGACACTGAGACCACAACTTCCTGTGCCAATTTCATCTGATTTGTTTTTTGTTAAAACAGTATGTTCTTATTTTACATTGAACCAGTAGTATCAAATTTATTCACGAGATTGTGAATTGCAGTTCTGAAAGGAGGCAATTACCCAGGAAATTTCAGAAGTTCAAGGACAGGTAGGCAAACGACTGTGAGTGGGGATGGAAGCTGGTCTAGGTTGAGATGCAAAACCTTATCAAGTGGTAAGAGGAACATATTCTCCAAGTCTGGTATAAGAAGCTATAAATTTTATTGCCCCTTATCTTGAAGTTAATTAATAGATTTTTGGCACTGTTTGTACTGACCACAATCTTATGCAAAGCTTCCTAAATATGCTTGGCATACAATCTTCTTTTTCATTGCAGATTGTTACTGTCAACTGCATCTTATTTGGTGTAATCAAGAAAGAGTAACATCTCTGTGACTTACCTCCTGACAGATGGCATTGATATCAGCACCAGAGATCCGATCAGGTCGAGCCACATAATCCTCCAAGTCAACCTCTTCACTGAGGTTCATCTTGCTTGTTATGGTTGAGAATACCAAACGCTTCTGTCTCCTGTCTGGCAATGGAAACTCTATCTTTCGATCCAACCGTCCTGGGCGTAACAAAGCAGGATCCAGAGTGTCTGCTCTGTTTGTTGCCATTATCACCTGTGTAACATTCAATCACAATTTATAAGACATATGACACAAAGGAACCTGAAACACATTGCTGCCAACTACTTCAGTACACTAAGAAATCACCTTGACATTAGTGGTTTGGTCAAAACCATCCATTTGATTCAAAAGTTCCAGAAGAATCCTCTGCACTTCTCTGTCTGCTCCAGTCTGCGCATCAAACCTTTTTGTGGCAATGGCATCTATTTCATCGATAAATATGATTGCTGGGGAATTCTCCTTGGCTAGACGGAACACATCACGAACCATACGAGGCCCTTCTCCAAGGTACTTCTGAACAAACTCTGAACCCACAACTCTGATGAATGCAGCTGTAGACAAAGAAACATGCCATTCTTCAATACCCAGCTGATTTAATATTCTATCCTTCCTGCACTTACAGAATTTTATTTTCAAATATTAAAGAAAGAAGAGGAAAAAAAACCTTAAAGGCATTTGAAACAGCAAATTCTGTATAATTTAACCAATAAAAATAAACAAATTTAAACAATTAAAAAACCCAGACACACAAGTACTTATAATTTTACATTCATAATTTCAATATTTTTTAAAATATTTACTGTCATAAATTTCTTCCTAGTGTTAATTAGTATGAATAATTGTAAACTTAAAAGAAGTTAGGAACAGTGAAGTTTGTTAAATATGTAAATAAGTCGGTATTAGGTGATACTAAACTTAACTAGCAGGTTAATTCATCAGAACATGTTTCAAGAGCATTTGCTCTCATCCTCAATTGGGGACAAACTAATGCTGGCAGGTGATGGAGTGACCTCTGGTGGTTCCAATAAGTAACAGAACAGGAATTCTATTGGTGGGATGTCAAAGTTCATAACACATTATTTATTTTTTAAAATATACATCTTTTCCCATATTGCCAATTCCTTGGGATTGTTGGTAGCTTAAACAATTTGACTTCTTTGGCAATGTCAGAATCATAAATTCAAAAATAGTCTGCAACTGCTGATTTATCCACCTGTTTATATCTTATATTCCTGAAGTGTTCTTTGGTCCTTGCCTCCAAATTTCCTATTGTTTGCCTACATATGTCTGGTCACAATCCAAACAATCTATCTGATACACTCCTACCTTTTTGCTGGGTGGAATGACATCTTTTATGGTGCTGTTCAAAAGATTTCTGATGCTAAATTTATTTTGTGCTGCCAACACAATATCACATTTTTTAAAAAACTTCATGAATGCCCTGTTTGCCCATGGATGATATGTGAATATTTTAAAAACCAGGTCCTTCTTAATCAATGGGTAACCCCCTTTCTCCATTTCTAGCAAATTTATTTAGACGTACTATGAAACACACATTACAAGGGCATTTCCACACACTTTTAAAGTATAGTTTCATTATGTGGATGATATAGTGGCAATAATACCAAAAAAGCAAACAGAAGATGCCCTAAAATTACTTAAGCTGCCAGATTAAAGTAATAAGTTTATTATGGAACTGGAGAAAGAAGATTGCTTGCCCTTTCTGGACCTAAAAATATACAGGAGAAACAACATAATTTCATAAATGTAAATTGGAACTTGCACAGTGAAGCTAATCATATTAATTGATATCATTGTATGATTCAGTTGAACTACACACTCTTAAAGCTTCACTTATGCGGGTCGGTGATCCTACGGTTTGTGAAGCTTTGAGAGTGTGTAGTTCAACTGAATCATACAATGATATCAACATAATTTCATTTGGCATATATAGGAAACTCATACATACAGATAATCGTATAAAGAATAACAGTTTCAACCCTAAACCACATCAACACACCATTATAAACAGCCTTGTTTATAGATTGCTAAACATCCCACTCAACAAAGAAGAATGAATATCGTTATATCATCAAGGCTGCCCTCAACAATGGATTCAGCAGTTCATTATTTGATAAGAAGATCAGACATTTCAAAAGACAAAAACATATTAAAAACATCACCACTCTCTCCACATTACCCAGCAAAAAGGCAGGAGTGTATCATATAGATTGTTTGGATTGTGACCAAACATATGTAAGCAAACAATAGGAAATTTGGAGACAAGGACCAAAGAACACTTCAGGAATGTAAGATATACATGTGGATAATGTATATATGTGTGGAATGTATATATTCACATATATATAAATGTTGGTACCAATATGTGGATGATGTCTTTGCAATAGTAAATGAAAAATGGAAAGAGGATGCAATAAAACTACTCAATCTACAAGAGAGCACTGTTAAATTCACTATCGAATTAGAAAACAACAAGATTCTTCCCTTCTTGGATATAAAAATTATAAAAAATGACAATACACTTGATTTTGGCATATACAGAAAAGATACCCACACAGATAATTATATAAAAAATAACAGTCACAATCCAAAACAACATAAACTAGCCATAATCAACAGCCTCACATTCAGATTAACAAACTTGCCAATAAGCAAGACAGAATACAAATTGGAGTACCAAAAATCATAGATATAGCACAAAACAATGGCTACGCAATAGATCTTGTCAACAAGAAAATAGAGAAATTCAGAAAGAAAAAACAAATAAAGGACATCACCACACTTAAAGGCTACAAAGGAGATCATATATATAAAAAAATTCACATTCCACCCATGGGCACACCAAAAATTCCAGAAGAATTTTAGAGGCAAACATCATTTTGGTCCCAGTAAATAAATTCCATTTAAAAAAACACTTAAATGCCAACACAAAAGACAAAATTCCACCAGAAAAGCAATCAGGCATTTATGAAATTGGTTGCAAAGACTGTGACATGAAATACATTGGCAAAACAAAAAGAAATATTACCATACATATTAAGGAACACATGAGAAATGTTAAATATAAACACACAGAAAAATCAGCAGTGGCAGACTATTTTTGGCATAAAAACCATGAATTCCAAAAGGAACCAAAACTATTAAAAGCTCTTCAAAAACCCATAGAATTAACAGTATAGGAAAATATACTTATAAACAAAACAAAGAATTTTTGGTTAACTTTGATCTCCCAAACAACAGCTACCTCATCAATAAGTTTGTTAAAGCTACAGAGCGACATCTTAATACCACACTGGGAAGCGGCCAGTGGGACCAAGCTGAAGATGGAGTCAATCGCCTTTGAAATATGTCCAAGTTAGTGGAACAAAATTAGAGAAATTTGAGTGATTTCTTAACAATAATTTGTCATATAATAATATATTTCACTGTGAAAATCCCTGATGCAAAAACCTACTATAAAAACATCAATTTAAACATAAAGAAATAGAATTTTACTATTACAAGAATTTTATAAAAAAATTATTTATTTACCAGTTAAAAAAAAAAAGAAATGTTTCTGTTCTTAATTGATTCATATATATTTATTTTTTATTAATTTGATATAATCTGTTATATTTCTTGGTAGGTCTGATGATATCATGTACATGATTAGATAGGCAAAACAAATTGTAACCCTATAATCTATAATGGATTCAAAAGGGAATAAATAAAATAAAAAGAATATGTCAAATATATGGCCGCCATCATGTTGTTCAACAAGAAATAGTCATTGTTATGTGCTATAACTGCCATTAAAGTATGTTCAATGTAAGAACCAAACTTAGCATACAAAACATTTTTATCATTATGCACTGGCCCCATCTACAAGATCAATTGTGAGAATATGAATTGTAGATTGGTTGTGCTGTTCCTGCTGCATTGTTGAGTTTGAATATCTATGCTCAAAACACAAAAGAATATTAAAATGTTTGATACACAAGAACTGCATAAACTAAGTGAATTGCTCAGCAAGTCAAATTTGTGAAGGTTATTACACAGCATTAGAGCAGAGGAATTACATATTGAGTTAACAGAAATTGGGAGGAAGCAGTGATTGTGTATGTACTACCAGGAGCTCATAATTGAAAACTCTTACCTCTGGTCATTTTTCTCCTCATAGAAGATAGCCCACTGACATAACTTGACATTCCTTTCTTATTTAAATGCTACATACAGAGTTTCATTTCAAAAAAACCAAAATTGGTGCCATTAAGAGAGCTTTTTACATGTTGGTATTCATGTATATCCCCACTTGCAATGATATGCTTTTGAGAAACCATTTTCCTTATTTTATTTCAATGGCATATACCGTGGTTTGTTGAGAAAAACAAAAATTACAATTGCTAGAGCAATTTTTAAATTTTTGCTTTAGGTTAACTCCTACACCAATGGTCCAATTTTGCTGGTTAATGAATTCAATGAATTGTTTGTTATTTCATGGTTACATCAGAGTTTAATTCAGAAAAAAAATTGCATCACTATACCTGGGGTTGCTGAAACTTTGTACTTGACAGTTAGTGTCAGTTCATGTAATGTTGGCTAAGCTGTGGTTGCAACATTGTAACATCCATCACTGCTTAAGAGTTGAGTTTTCAATATTATCTAGTAAATGTATATTAAGTATCTGTGAACACCTGGATGCAAAGGATTAGGTATCATTCCATGAATCACTGTGCAAATAATCTCTTTCAGATATTTTTTTACATACTACAAATCAACCAGTTCAATTAATCACAGTAACTGAATTGCAAACATTTATAAAAATCAGCTACACACACAGAAAACTGGCAATATACAAGATGCTATGCCACAACAGACTGAATGACTAATAATACTACTTTATAATTGTTTCAGTACTTTATAATTGTTTCAGAAGATGTAATGGGTAGCATTTCTTATTATTCATTTGAAATACTGCGAACTTAAAGGTAGCTGTCAAGTGCAAAGCTCCAGCTGCCCGGTATAGAGCATTAACACACACCCATATTGTTTGCATCATTTTCAGTGCCTATTAAGTAGGATCAATGGAAACTTGAGGAAATTTTTCAAAAATCTTTTCATTTTCTTTACAACCTCACCAGCTACATTCCAACTTGCTAAAAGAATATAAATATTAACAATTTGTTACAAAATGAGAAAATAGAAAGAATATTCATATATACATGCAACTTTCCACTCCGAATCATCAGTACATTCCACAAGAACAGTTAGATTTTTTTATATCAATTTAATGAAAACATTCAATACTAATCAAAAGCTTTACTTTAGAATGTTAGCAGTTAATAGTTTACTTCTACTTTTAGAATCCTTGTGTTTTACCCCATATCAAATACATCAACAGAGGTTGCCATTTTACCAAACTAAAAATAAATTACTGTTATAAACAGAACTGTTTTGTTTTATCACAACTGTGCAGAGCTTGTTTAAGAAAAAATGCAAACACTGTGTTTTCACAAGTGTGCAAAAAAAGGGAAGTAACTATAACTAAGATATTCCCAGCATTATTTTCTATAGTTTGCTTCAGTTTCCAGCAAATCACAGACCAGACAACAATGTCATTTGTTTATATTAAGTTTGTTAGACATACTTTATTAGGTACATTTTAAATGATATCCAATACTGTTTCAGTTCTAACTCTTTCCTTGATGTGACTCCACATCCAGCAATTAGTAATGGATCTAGGAAGCCATCTGTTCAGCAAATGCCTACTAATTATAAAATTACCAAGCATTTTTATAGTATTGTGTATGTGAGGTAGACCACTATATTGTATAAAAATGTATTCATTTTCCTGATTATATATGTTCATGTTACAAAGTGTTGATACATTAAAAAATATTATTGCCCATTTACTGTTACTGCTTTTGTTTGTCACATGCATCAGCTGTGTTGACAGAAATTTGTTGGAAGAAATTCCTACCACAACTGATCTGAGACCACAATGACAATGTGGATCAAGATAGTGCTTTCCTCACATATTCCTCAAGAAGCGTACTGCTATACTTATTCAAGTGGAAAAAAACAATTTCACAAAAATGTACTAGTAAACAGCTTAGAGGGAGACTGTCTACATAATTGAGCTTGAGCACCTTTCAATCAATGTATGGTCTATTATTGATACCTTATTCACCAATCACAATGGAACTGAATCAATAGTTTTAAAGCATGGTGCTCAAAAACTAATAACATATTTTTTTTTCTCCTACATTCTTATAATCTCTGCTTTGATTGGACTAGGGGTCTAGGAAGCCTATTCTCATGTACTTTCCTGTTCACTATTGGCAATTTGTACAAACTGTAAAAATGGGGAGATTTGGTGATCTGCAAATTCAAAATATAAAAGAAGCAGTACAAAATCTATTGCCACAATGCACCTTTGCTTTAATTAGATTATCTCACTTCCTTGCAAAAGAAGTTCTCATCACAACATGAAATATGATATAAATGATATACTATAAATGATATAAAAATAATAGTAATTGGTAATAATAATAGTGTTCAGTTGCATTTTATTTAATCTAGATCTCCAAGCGATTCTACTTGGAATAAAAAATAATAAAATTAGCATCATTCTTGCAATGCTTATAATGCCCCCTCTTGCTTATAATTGTTAGGTAATTTAATTGAGCTTTCAAACTCATGCATGAGAACAAACATTCCTTAACCTAAATTAGATTACGGAAAAATATCAGCACTCATGGTTTTCCTGAAGATAGTTCAAGTGCTATTGTTACTGAACTTGGTAAAAATCATGTTGTGGACATAATTCCTGAACTAGTTTTATATTATGCCAAGTTATAAGGTAACTGAAATCTTTAAGTACACCAAATTGGTCCTGAGGCTGTCTAAGTCAACAGAAATATAAATACATCCAACTTACTTTACCACTAGAATGGTTAACATTTAACAAGAAATTGATAGATTGCAAGATTAATAACTAGAAGGAGCTAATGAAATTGTTCTACGATTGTTCTAGCATTGCATTTCTTCCAGGCTGTTTATTTTATGCAATTTCTAAACCTGGATCTGAACACTGGGAGAACAGTATTGCCATGGCAGGCAGCTTGTTGGAAGGGTAAGGAGTATAAGTCATTAATTTACTGCATTCTCTTCTCCTTGCAATATGGTCAAATTAAGTTCACTTCTATATCTTCCTCCTTCAATTAAGTATTAATCATTATTTTTACAAAAAAAATCTAGGAACCTTAAAAAACATTTTTCTAAATGGTCTTTGTTGATGTCTACAATAAAAAGCTTACATATGCTATGCACTTCTGTCTAAAAAAAACATGTGATTCCTATGAAATAATGTGGCAACAGCAAGTATTGCTGTGACAATGGTACACTTCTGATTGGTGAATGAGAGAGCCAGTAAGGTTTGATGGTTGGAACGTATGTTCTTTCATTCACACACCCCATGATGTAGCTGTCAATTCTAAAGCAAATTTAATTGCATACTGCATTTATCAGAAGTACACTAAGCCAGAATTCCTTGTATTCTCATGTCATTACCTGATGTGGCAACATCTAGCAGAGGCAGTGCTGTTTCATAGAGGAACCATTAAACAAGGCTAGTGCTTTCTTTCTCTTTCTCTTCTATGCTATTACTCAACTTTATGACAGCTTAAAAGCATTTAAACTAAAATTTTTGCTTTGAAAACATAACTGAGCAACAAATATACGAGGGTTGGAATTTAAATAGTGGCAATGCTGCTGTGGAGATGCTATGCAACGGAATCTAATATTGTCGCTGATAGCACACGTTGTTTACATACCTATCTTTTCTCAGAGCAAATGAACTCTCCCTTCCCACATCACCCGCGTGCACACCATTGAGAGAAACACAGTCACTTGTGAGCTAGTGGTCTAATGTACTGTTGTCACTATGTTTTCGAAACAGGAACTATGAAGTTGGATCAAGATTGAATGTGTCAGAAGTCGTACAGCACGACAGTGTCATAAAGGTCTTCAAGAGGCTTGCGGGGAATCAGCATTTCCTTACAGAACAGTGGCACATTGGGTAAAAGCCTTCAAAGATGGTCGGCAAACTGTGGCAGACATTCATCGGGCAGGTCGTCCTACGAGCGTCAGTGAAGAAGTGCATGTTCTTGCCGCGTTGCTGGACAGTGATCGACGCCAGACGATTCGTGAGCTCGCCCAAGAAACCGGATTAGCGCATACGACTGTGCTTCACATCCTGAAGGAACGCCTGAGAATGCGAAAAATTGCATCACGATGGGTTCCGTATGATTTTACGGAAATGGAGAAATGGTTGCGTTACGACGCTGCTAGGATGCACTTGGAGCGCTATGAGCGCGAAGGAGACTTTCTTACGCCGTATCATAACCCTGGATGAGACATGGGCCAAATCGTATGAGCCAAAACAAATGCCAATCGAACGAATGGCGTCAGTATGGGTCACCACGAAAGTCGAAAGTTCGTCAGAGCCCCAATACGGTGAAAGTTGTGGTCATTCTCGTCTACGACTGTGGTGTTATTCTAACGCATTACATTCTTCCACGGCAGACCGTCAATGCTAAGTATTACCATTCGTTTTTGGAGCACCACCTGCGACCAGCTTTGAGAAAGAAGCGGCAACACTTTCTGCAGAATCCACCCATCATATTGCACGACAATGCTCGGGTGCATACAGCGCAAGCTGTAGCTGATTTGTTGGGTCGATGGGGCTGGGAAGTACTTTACCATTCACCATACTCCCCAGACTTAAGTCCTTGTAACTTTGATTTGATTCCAAAGATGAAGGAACCACTTCGTGGCATTCGCTTCAGAAGTGTTCCAGAGATTCGACAGGCAGTAGACTGCTCCATCTGCACCATCAAGAGAATAGGCTCTGCTAAAGGTATACTACGACTTCCACGTCACTGGCAACGGGTTATACACAACGCTGGTGACTACATTGAAGGACAGTAAAGGTTGCTAACTTGTAACTCTTTGTATCGGTTGTAAATAAATAGTTACCACTATTTAAGTTCCAAACCTCGTACTTAATTTTAGTGTAACTGCAAGAACTTGAATCAGTTGCATTCGCTTTACCAGTGACTGCAGATATGAAAATGTGACAAAACCATGCAATACTAGCAACCACCAAATGAAAGAAGTATTTCCTGATTACTTCAGTTTCACCTGCAACAATTTTTGGTGTGTAGCTTGAGACTAAACCACATCACTGCATGTGGCAAGGAAAGCTACAACTAGGTTCCACATAATCTCTAGGCACAAGTATTAAAATTATTATATTAATGAAACTCTTACATACCTGTGGTATGATGGGCAACAGCTTTTGCCAGCATAGTCTTTCCACAGCCCGGAGGACCATACATTAGCACTCCCCGAGGAGGGTCTATACCAATTTGCTTGTACAGCTCAAAATGCGTAAGGGGCAGCTCCACTGCTTCTCTTATTTCCTGTTTCTGCATATCCATCCCTCCAATGTCCGAATACTGAACATCTGGCTTCTCATCTGCATGACAAATGAAATGACAAGTACACAAACAAATCATCTGCAACATCTTTGCATCTCTATTTTACAAATACTTATGTTTCTGACCTGCTTGGAGCATGGAGATGGATGAATCTGCTTCTGGAGGTAACACATCTACAAGGGCATTGCTGTGTTTATGTAATGCCACACTGGCTGAAGGTTTCAGCAGCTCTCGGTCTATTGTAGACAGGATTCGCACATAGTAGTTCGAACCTGAAAAAAGTCATTCTTAGAGTATATAATTAGAATACTAATATATAGGTCAATAATTAAAAATGTACTGACTACACTTCTTCAGTCTTAACTACTAACTTATGTTTGCCTGGGAATTGATAAAATTGGTAGTGACACGTGAGAGGGAACCAAAATTATCATGAGGCTGAATGGACCCTATTCCAGAATTTCCTAACTTTGAAAATGTCCAGATGGTGCAGATGCTTTGCAAACTGAGAAAACCTTGCTTATGAACCGTGTTCTAGTTCAGCAGTGAATACTTTAACTGAATACATAATTCTGATCTATCTGTGAATTTTGGCAGAAAGCTTCAATGTTCCATTTGGTACAGTGTACAATATTATGCAAATTTCAGTCAGTGCATGCTGGGTCCAAGGAAGTGACAGAAGAGCAGAATGGCCTTAAAATTATGTCTTATTTTGACCATTGTTTGGGTAAAAATTGAGAAATTTGACTAAGAGAAACTCAAACATTCACTGTACATTCCAGAACTTGACCATCTGGCTTTCAGGCTTTCATATATTCAGAGCAATGAAGAATTTTCTAAGAGCGTTCAGATCAGATGAAGTCATATGCAGGTGGCTTTACTCATAGAAAACTGAGTTATATGAACAAGATATGTTATAGCTGGTGTTACGACAGCAGACATTATTGACTCTTATTTTGGAAAAATAGCCAAAACATACAGAATTATTGTGCATAATTTCTCTTTTGGCTACCTATGAAATAACTTGGACAAATAATGTTGCTGTTATTTTTCCATCTGCATTGACATTTGCAAATAGATTTGAGTCCCCTGTGCAATTTTTCAGATGTAGCATTTTGTTTATTTATTGTGCTTAAGATCATATAAATTAGTGTGGTCCAACAGGCAGCCCCCAAGCCAAATACTCTTTTCTCTAGCCCTCAAAGGGAGTATCCTGCAATGTTCCTTAAAACCTGAAAGAATAAGTTTATAATCAATTAACCTACTAAGTCAAACTGAACAAGTATCAGAAAGGCTGAAATTTGGTCAAATCCCTTCGTTCATCCCTTAATGCTGCATTATTTCTGATTCTAAGACCAACAAAGCAACCTTGGTGCAAGATCATTTCACATTAAGGTAAATGTCTGCAGAAGATGAAAGTTTTACCATTTATAAGCTTACAGCTATTTCCAAATTCTTTTCTTAGCACATGTTAGTTATAAGTATGAGCATAAATGTGAAACAATTGACTGTTCTGCAATTATCACGAGTTCTAATATTTCAAACAAATCCAGTTAATTGATTCTAATGTAAGATTTTACTCTCCACATCTCTTTCTTCATTTTCTTGGTTTTAGCATATATTGTAGTTCATTTGGCACAAACAGAGGACATGTACAGTTTAAAGTGCGCTTCAGACATAAACAACTTAACCCCCTTTAAAAGTATAATATATATTTACAACTTTGTGATTGTATTTTGAAGATCATAGTGATCGATTTAAATAATTTCAATTATTTACATAATTTATATTAAATTATAATTTAATTAAAAAAATATAGGGAGCCCTTGATACATTTTTTCAGAAAAAAATCTGGCCTATTAATTTCTTTAGACCACACTGATATAAATGATACTGGATACATATATTTTCTTCCAGGTTTAGAATATATGCAAGATCATCAAAGTATGAAAAATGTATGAATAACTTTTGATAGTTATTGACAAAGTCCTAATTTTTTCCATATCTTTTAAATGACCAGCTTATGATTTTTAAATCACTGGAAAGCTACCATATTGTAATGCTAAAACTTTAAATTTGAGGGCAAAAATCATAAAATATAGTTTTAAGTAATTTTTTCATATCCTTTCCTTGTATTAAAGAGTAATGTAATGATTTATTCAGTTCTAAGTAGATTACAAAGTTATGGGTGTCTACAGCTTGTGACCTTGGTCATTATTGCCATATCACTTATCAATACAAAAAGCAAAAGAACACAAACATGTTTTATAAAATAATATGCTACTACTATTCATACTTTCATTTCTCAACTCTCTACCCTTTTCTAATTTTTTTTCTTGACCATATCCATTCTTATAGCTTATAGCTTACAAAACTTATATTTCCTAATCAGGTCAACATTTTAAAAAATTATCTCATATATTACTACTGTTTTTATTCTAGGTTATTTTACAAGTTCCTTCCTGGACATTCAAACAATATTATGGATTTAACCTAAACTTAGGTATTCATTGTTTATACTAAACTCCACTCACACAAAAGTAAGATGCATTTCGGGAGAATCTCTCCCATCTTCAGTTGCTCACTGAACCGCTGTTACTCAAAATGATGGCTGGACAACCGGATGTTCCTGTGGTGGCCTCTGTTGGTTGAAGTAGGAAGTTGCTGAGTTCATCCATAGGAGGAAACTCAAAATTCATTAGGTTTTCTCTATTTTTTAATATGAAAATTTTTTCCCAGGTGGATAACTCCAATGGGTTGTGAAGATGTTTTAGCAGTTTAATTCCCAGTTTTATTTAATGGTTTTTGAACCAAAAGTGAGCTGCTACTGCTGATTTATCCATCAGTTTAAACCGAATATTCCTAAAATGTTCTTTCCTCTGAATTTCCAAATTTCTTTTTGTTTTGCCTATGTAGCTTTGTTCACAATCTGCACATTTTAGTTTGTCAATTCCTGATTTCTGTTCTGTTGGTATGTAGTCTTTTACTGTACAACCTAATAAATTCTTGATGTTGTATCTGTTCTTTGGAGCTAACATTATCCCATGTTCTTTGAAGATTTTCTTGAACTTGTTGTGGTAAATTTGATGGTATGTGAAACTTTTGAATTTGTATTCTTCTTTTGTGTTTTTCAGTGTGGAAACTTCCCCTATCCCTTTTTGTCTTAGTTTATTGATAATTTTTATCACCGTGTCTTTGTTGAAACCATTGATTATAGCTATCTTTATCTTTTGTTTGTATTCTATTTTGTACTCTGCTTCTGTGAGTGGAATATTCATCAATCTGTGTGCCAAACTGTGAAAAACTGCATATTTATGTGGAATGAGGTTATAACTCTCATTTTTATGTAGTTTTCTGTGTATGTTTCTTTTCTGTAAATTCCAAAATTCAAACAATTCCTATTTCTTATAATTTTTAAATCTAGAAATGGTAGCCACCCATTTCTTTCTTCTTCTACAGTAAATTGTATAGATTCATGTTGCAAATTAAGAAGTTTCAGGGCATCAGAAACGAGTGTTTCTTCGGTATTATTGCAAAAATAGCAGTAGCAGCTCACTTTTGAACCAAAAATCATGAAATAAAACCAGGAATTAAACTGCTAAAGCATCTTCACAACCCACTGGAGTTATCCATTGGGAAAAATTTTTCATGCTAAAAAATAGAGAAAACCTAATGAATTTCGAGTTTCCTCCTATGGATGAACTCAGCAACTTCCTACTTCAAATAACAGAGGCCACCATAGGAACATCTGGTTGTCCAGTCACTGTTTCGAGTAACGGCGGTTCGTGAGCAACTGAAGATGGGAGAGATTCTCCCAAAATGAGTCTTACTTTTGTGTAAGTGAGTGGAGTTTAGTGTAAAAAATGAATACCTAAGTTTAGGTTATATTGCCACTTCATTGTCAACAGCTTCGTAAGTACAATATTAATATATGGATTGCTTCTGCAATTCCCTTACAGATGGAACATTTGCCCTGTTCACAATTATTTTTAAATATACAATAATTGGGAAAATGCTTGCTTCCTGAATTAATATCCACATAACTGATTCTCTTCCTTTAACTTCTGCTCTCCATTCTTTACTAATAAGTATCCACAGAGTGCCAGAAACTCTTCTGCATTTACTCATTAATTCGGAACTGCATATTGGAATAAATTCTTCTTCAAATCATGTCTCCAACAGTACTAATATATAAACCTTTTCCACTGTATCATCAAGGAACCTAATTATATACCACTCCTCCAAAAATCCAGCCTTAAAGACTAACCCCCATTATTACATCCTAATCTGTATCTAAAAGTATGGAACTTCTTCCTACTTCTTATTTCAATACCTTCACATTCCAGCTCTTTCTCTCTCTAAATATATTTATTCCTTATAACAATGTTTCTGATCAGTCAAATGCACAAGTGGCATTGATACCACAGTCAAATTAGATTCTGATTCCCATCCCATATCTTGATATCCTCTCCTGCTTCCTGATTCTCCATACATTGCCAGCTGGTGCACTTCATGTGACATCCTTCTCTTTGGCATTATTTCCTTCCTAGGTGACATCACCTCCATACCTGAAGACTAACAGCTTTGTTGCTTCTACAAACTTTGGGCTTCCTTTCTTTCATGTCAGTGTTTTTCCTCTTCCCAATCTTGAAATCTGACTATTCACATCTGCTGCTGCTCCTCTGTTCTTGTCCTTTAGTTCCATCTTCCCCTCAGTTATCTTCTTGTCTTTCACCCATAACCGTAAGTACTGAATACATGCTCTCTTATTCGCAGCTCTTGCTTCCTCATTTTCTGCATCAATGGTCTTTTTGTAATTCTTTGTTACATTGAAAGACCTCTGTTAACGAAAATATCATTCCATTTTATCAGAATGAATCTGCTCTAGTTACCGAATGGGTGGATATGGTGAAATGAGTTCCAAGTAATTGTTTTAAGTTTTATACGATTTAGTCAAGTTTATTTGAATAGTGTTAATTGAAGATACACTGTAAGTAGACAAAAATTAAGTACATATAACCAAATGCAAAGTAGTAGTACTAATATTATTGGCAAAGTAATCAAACATAGAAATGTACCATTGCTCTATCTGAAACTTGGCTGGCTGCTCCCTTTGCTGTGTAGCTTACCGCAATTGTTATTTGCCACCAACGTCAATCACATCAACCAAATGTTAGATATACATATCTCATATGTGCCTTCCAGCAGCAAGGAAATGAGTGTAATAAACTGAGCAAGTTGTTATTATATTATTGTATTAAACAGTCTTCTGGACAGAATAGATCCATGTCGGTAACTATTTTAAGAAATAATATTATAGGTATGGAGGATAGGGGTGAAATATTTTACCCAAACATTCATTAGCAAGATTTCCAGAGAGAAATGGAACAGGAAATATAAGGAAAGAACAAACGAGGGAAGATAATATGAAAAGAAGAAGAAAAGGAAGTACAGCTGAACAGAAAGGGAAGGAAGAACAGCAAGAAAAAATGGCATTAGATGATTTTTTTTTACTAGTGTTCATGCCCATTTTTACTACTGAGGCACTACAGGCGGTGGACACTGATGAACATGAGACGAAATGATAAGTTGGGGAAGGATTTTTTTTTAAGGAAGGAAGCGTTCCAGGTCTAAGTTTAGGGTACCTCCCCGACATTTGCCATTTATGAGGACTGAGGAAAACCTGGATAAAACCCCAGTTAGGGAGCATGGTCCTGGCAGGATTCAAACCCCAGACTTCCCGCTCATGAGTCCGCACCTTAACGACCTCGGCCACCCATGGCGGTATATAAGATGATGGTTTTGGGGAAATAATAACAGAAATAAACACCCTTATTGGGAAAGAGAAGAGAGGAAGAAAGAAATATATACTCTCCTCTACAAACTTATTAAAATTCATGACAAGGTCAAGATAAAGAAAGAAAACGCTATATCCAAAGTAGAAGTAGTCGAAGAACTGTATGATAAAAAAGGTAATGAAGTACCTCCGAGAACCTATGCACAAATGACAGCAAGTTCCATTACAAAGGAGAAGATGAAAAGATTTAAAAAAACTGTAGATCATAAAAAGCATACCATCTTTATAACATCAATTAATAATGCAAATGTTAAAGAAATTCAACAAATCTTAGAGCAGCAGGGAAAAATGTAATCATGGAGACGGAAACAGAGGAGGATATAAATAAAATTATAAACAGCAAGAACCTGAAAGATAGAAACCTAAAATTAGAGCCTCGAAGGAAGAGGAACTGCTGGTAATAATCTAAGATGTATTAGCAGGTGTTAAAGAGGACGAGTAAAGGAAAACATCTTCAAACAAAACTTAGAAGGATTGACTACCAGAGAAGATTTTGATAAAGAATTCAAAATTAAATTCAAGACAGGGCCAGAAACAGAGCTACTGTTCATTAAATAGCTCAAGTTTCAGCAAAAATGAGAAATACTGTAATAGAAAACGGAAGACTGTACATTGGCTTCTAATCAGTAACAGTTAAGGACCTTCATCTCAGTGGCAAGATGTCTAAAATGTTTTGACTATCAACATGTTGCCAAATTCTACGCAAAGGAAAAATCCACATATGGTCACTGTGCTGAAGAAGATCAAGACAAGAAGGACTGAGACAAAAAGCTCAACAACAGACATGTATACCATATAAGAAATGCTGAGGGAAACAAGACTGTCCCACTTATCGTCTGTTTTGGGAAAGAATTGTCTCCAGAATGAACTATGGATAGATCTACATTTCAAAAAAGGGAGGGGAAAAAGATCAAAAAATGAGAACACCCCAAGTCCCGTAACAGTTAACGCAAATGAAAACTATAAATATAAAGGTGATATAGAAGAGATACCCAAATTGCCACCAAAATCTAGAATTCACAAATTAAACCAGGAAATGGGAATGGGAAGTAATAAGAAAAAATAGAGGTGCACTACAATGCAATTATAGATGATATAATTACGGAAGAGGAAGAAAAGGAAAAGACAAAGAAAAAGATAAAAGAGGAGAAAAGGAATCAAATAAAAATGCAAATATGCCACACAATTAGTTTTTAAAATATCTTTGGAAGGGGAAGGGACAGAAAACACAGAAGAACATGGTAAAAACACAAGAAGGAGCAAAAAAAAAAAAAAAAGGAATTGAGGTCAGAAATCAGCATCATGGAGCGAGAAACAAAGAAAGAGGAAGTATTTCTAAACATTCAAGAAACAGATGCAGACGATCCAAGGACAATGCACATGCTAGACTTAAGCAAAATTTATGCTGACTTTGACACAACACTACAAATCAGCAGACTGGAGGAGAGACAAATACTGCTGGCAGCTCTAAACATATTACTTGTAAAATACACGTACATGGCAAAAAGATAATATTTCCAGTACCAGATGCTATATATAGAATCGACTTGAAATCCCACAACATTCTCAGAAATCCCAAAGATCTATTAAAACTAGTAGATTCAGTATATAAGAGACGAAATGATACATTGGGTCTAGACGAAGTTTATAAACATTTTGTACTGTGTTATGGATGCACAGCATTTGATAGCAGTCAAAATTAGCCACATTGTTATGTTCAAATTTGGTATGATGTGGCTAACAATTCAAAAATATCCAAGAGCCACTAAACCCATATTTTCAACAATATTCCTAATAAAAAACTATCAATACTCTAAAATGCCTTTCAAAATTAAACTAAGTATCCAGTACCAAAATACGAGTAAACAAATGAATAATAGTCTTGATAAAGATAACAGTATTGTAACATTAAATAAACCAATTAGGACAAAGCACAAAGATAAAGAAAAATTATATATATAAATAAAGTTAAAATATTTTGAACCAAAAATAACCATACCAAGGGAGAACATTAACAACAGCCAAATTTTCTGAGTACATAAATTTATAAGAGAATCGATGGAGCAAAAATTAACAAAACATAATATATTCATAGAAAACATTTTACTTCGTAGACATGACCATTTATGATGTATCTAATACCTCACTACTTAAAATAGGTCAGCTAAATGTGCAAAGAAGTAAATTTGTGATATCAGAAGTCAAGAAAATATAGAAGAATTAAATATAGATGTTTTATGTATTCAAGAGCCATACCCTTTTAAAGGGAAGTTAATACACTTACCCATGAAAGCAAGGGTATTCACCAGCAAGAATTCAATGGTGGCAAAACTATAAATGCAAACCTACTAATCATCAGCATTACACAATTTAATGATTCACATAAAAGTTGCATTGAAATTACCCATAAAAATGGCAAATTTATACTTTCTAGTCATTATTTTCAGTATAGTCATGAAACTGAACCATACCTCTTGAAAATTAAAATTATCAACAGAACATTTGGGGACAAGGAAATATTACACACATGAGATGCAAATACAAAATCGAAATGGTGGTTTAATTGATTAAAGGATGAAAGAGGTTAAAAATTAGAGGAATGACTATCCAAACAAAATCTAAAAGTAAAGAATGAACCAAATAATCGTGCAACGTTGATCTAACCCTCTGTAATAATAAAATCGACAGAACAATTGTAAACTGGAAAGTGGCTCAAGACATAACTACAAGTGATCACCAATTAATATATTTTGATTACGATATGGGAAGAGTAGACAGAGGAAATTCAATTGAAGATTGGAGACACAATTATGCTCAGGCAAGTTGGAAGAAACATATCTTTGATAACTTCAACTTAGTATACCAAGGACTATCAGTGGTTCAAGAAGCAAATAAAACCTAACAAAGATAATAAAAACTGACAAAATGGTTCCAATAAATAAATTTAAGAAATATTTGGATACGGTATGGACTGACGCACTGCAAAAAGCTAGAAGACAAATGGGGAAAAAGAACAATATATCAATCATTCCAGTAAACTATCAAAGATTAAAAAATTGACTGGCTGAAACAAGGTACAACTCATGAAAAAGCACTCTTAAATCAAATAATGGGACAATGACAACCAACTGGGAAAGCTCAATGAGCATACTTCTCAAAAAAATATTACCCGATGATGTATTTTAATTTGACACAGAAGAGAACATACTAAAAAGAAGTAATATGTGTGGAGACTATCAAAATAAAAAAGTCATATACTAGTTTGACAGTAAGAAATAAGACAAACTATTCAAAAACTAAAGAAAAAGAAAGCTGCTGACCTTGATGAAATAACAAACGAAGTCTTAAAATGTCTAGAAGGAAAATTAGCACCCTCCTTATTTAAATTTTTTAATGAATGTATATGGTTGAAACGATTCCCAAATTTATGGAAAATAGCGAAACTAATAATTTTAAAACAGGGTGCCGATAAAGACTTAAAAGATCCAAAATCATATTGGCCAATTTGTTTAAATTTTTGAACGATTCATTGATAAAAGAATCACTGAATATAGAACAATGGTTGGAATGAACGACAAACAATATGGTTTTAGAAAGGGAAAATCCACCAAATGCAATAAATGAAGTACTAAAAACGACAAATACATCTAAATTCAAATACATATTAGGGATTTTTATAGGCATTTGATAATCTATGGTGTCCCTTTTTGAAATATTAAGAGATAACAATTATCCAACAAATCTTTACAACTTAATAAAAGATTATTGCAACAATAAGAAAGTCTATATAAAAAGGGTAGAAGGAAAATTAAAAAAATATATATAACTAAGGAATGTCCACAGGGATCGGTCCTAAAACCAATTTTCTGGTCTTGAAACACTATTGGACAGGCTGCAAGAAACCTGTGCTACAGTTAATACCATAGCATATGCAGATGTCATCTTTATAATAGAAGGAAATAGAAGAGAGGTAGAAGCAAAGGCAACAACTTAACAAACAAACTAAAACTATGGTATAGTAACTCCAAACTACAAGTAGCTCCAAACAAAACAGGATACACGATTTCAAAAGGAAAATTATAGAGAGATCCAACTAAACAATAATCAGGCAGTAAGAAAGCTAAAAGAAGTCAAGTATTTGGGATTACTATTGGGTGAAAAACTACATTTCAGAAGTCATACCAATTTATACGATCAAAATCTGAAAAAATAATGATGCAACTGGCAAGGTTAATCCGATCAAAATTCAAAATAACACTGAAAGCAATATCAACCCATCACAACAGTATATTTGCAGTCATTATTACTTATGGGGTGGGAGTATGTACCCACAGAATGAGTGATGTTTTGACAAGAAATCAACTAAAAACCCAGCAAAAATATTGCTAAGATACATCGGCACAGTAAGGGCCCCATCGACAATGGCCCTATTAGTAACAATGGGTTTTTGGCCAAATGATTATATAATGAGCTAAGGGGAGCAATTTACAGGCTTAATTTTGAAAAAGTAAGAGAAATAGTTGGGAGTTGCAATCACCCAATAAAAGATATTAAAATCACATTAAAAGCAAATTGGCAGCATGAATGGGGCCAATGTGAAGTGGGAAGAAGAACCTATAATACCTTTAATAACATCAATGAGAGATTAAAACTAAAACACATACTATAGGGATTAATACATTGTTTAACAGGTCATGAACCATATAAAACCTACTGGAACAAAATTAATAAATCATCTAACAATATTTGCCACTACTACAAAAAGGGACCCCTTTTTGAATGTGTACATTATCTAAAATACACCAAGGATGAAAGGGAAATTTTAGGTGGCTTACAACTACCATTTATCATCAGAGATAAATTTTTATACAAGCATTTAGATGATCTAGCTCAAAAAATTAGTAGAAATGCATGGAAAGAAAAGTTGGAACAGGAAGAGATACCAACAGCTACGGTACAAACTAAAGATGAAATTAGAAGATGAGCCAGATTACAAATACTAAACTCAGCAAATACAATACCAAGTCATGAGGAAGGAGAACATGAAAGGAATAGTGAAGATACCGAGGGTAGAGAGTAAGGTGGGGAAGAAAAGTGGTTATTATAGTAATCAACATACTACAAAAAGATGAGGAGGAGGAGGAGGAGGAGGAGGAGAAGAAGAAGAAGAAGAAGAAGAAGAAGAAGAAGAAGAAGAAGAAGAAGAAGAAGAAGAAGAAGAAGAATGAAGATGGGGGAGGTAAGGATCATGGGGAAGAAGGAGCCATTGTTAAGCAGTACAAGAAGGAAATGGTGGTAATTAAAAGGGGATAGTAAACGTGTTTGATGAGTGTGTAAGTCGAGTGATTAATAGTAATGAAATGCCAGATAAGTTATATAAACAATAAAGGCAGTGAACAAATAGTAAATAGAAGAATAGCGGGTAAGGATTATATGAACAAATAGTATTAGTGGTGTAACAATGACAGAATAGCAAGAGACTGCCACCAGTGGCTGAGGTCGTTAAGGCGCAAACTCGTGAGCGCCTGAGGTTTGAATCCCACCAGAACCGTCCTCCCTGACTGGTTTTTCTTTTTCCAGGCTTTCCGGTCCTCACAGCTGGCAAATGCCAGGGAGGTACTCCAAACTTAGGCCTGGAATGCTTCCTTCCAAAAAAAAAATATCCTTCCCAATTTATTATTTCATCTCATGTATCATCAGTGTCCACTGTCTGTGATGCCTCAGTAGTAAATATGGGCGCCAAACACACACACACACACACACACAAAAAAAAAAAAAACCAGTAGTTGTAGGCATCAGGCGTGGGAGGTGAATCCAAGATTAAATTCAGAGTTAAAAATGAGCTTTGTACATTTTGGATTAAATCAGAGGTTCGGTATTTTCTATGTGGACTTTTAGCTCTGCTTAATGACTGGATAAGGCAGGGAAACTGTATGTGTATGATTGGTCTTTCTATTCCTGAATCAGGGATTCTTCTAGTATTTTCTTGATGGCCATTATGATCTCTATCAATTGTACCAGTTCCTCTAACTTTGTCACAAGCAGCATGCTGTCTTCTTCACTCAAATCATGCATGTTCTGGAAAGCTACTGCGCAAACATTGTTAATTATTATTTCCAAGAATGATTTTATAAACTATTGTGCACAGTTTGCGAGATGGGGTCTCTGTTACATGTGATTTTTCACATCCACACTTGCCATTAATTTATTTAAATAGCTATTCTATAGGTAGTAACCCCTTATTTCCCAAAATTCTCAAAATATTTCATTAATTTTATCTTGACCCAGTTTCTCAAAATAACCACACCTACAATGCAGCCATACTTCTTTTGCCCTTACATGTTTTGTTTTTACACTTATATATTCTTCACCTTATTTCTCTTTTTCTTTGCCACTTTTATTTTCCATGTGTTTTTCTGTATGCAGCATTTTCTGAACAACTTATGTGATAAGCACTGCCTGTATCACTCATTGTTTGTGCATAATAAAAGTAACTTATAATGAAAAATCTACACTATGGATTTGATTTCTACAAATGATATGATTAAAAACACTAAATTAAATACACAAATAAAAATTACTACAAGACACTGATAATGCATGTTGTCGTTAAAGCAAAAGACTGAATGAAAAGTGAATTTTCAAACAGATACCACCAAACACAAAAGATCAATTCCAGACAAAAACAAATAACAAGAAAAATCCATTAAAATGGTTAAGAAATTTACGATGATTGATGGACAAACAACACCCTCTTTTGAGTGATTTACCCCATGCTGTTACAGCAAAGAGAACACTTTATACTAAACGTTGCACGAAAAAAACAAAATGGCACACTTTGGAGCATATGCCTCTGCTACTCTTTAAGTGCATCATATGTGCATCACTGTGATAGGTTCTAAATTTAATTACCACGAAATTAACTAAATTTAAACATATGCTTAGACAGAGTAATATGTTACTTAATGACAAAAGTAATCATCCACTGCCTTCTAGAAAATTCCTTCATTCACATACCTGTAGTGCTGCCAACTATACCAGTGTTCTGGTCAACAGCCTCCAGAAATTGACCAATTACAAGTGGTACACTCTGTATACGTTTCACCTCCTCTTGAGCATGCAGATATTCTTTCTTCAAGTTTCTTTGCTCATCCTTTATATACTCCTCCTGCACAGCAAGGAACTCCAGCTGTCGCTGCAATTTCTGTTAAACACAACTTTCATCAATTTCAAATATTCATTTCCTGAGCATTCAACATATAGTTTACTTTGTCCTCTTTTATACTAGCTAATCAAAATATACTTGTTCCATATATACTATATACTACTGCCATAAACAATGTCCTGCCTGTCCCTCTCTCTCTCTGTAATTGATGACATAATATTAATTCCCTTATTTTCTGTAATGTGTGCCATAACCTGTAGTCCTATGTTTGCCTTTATGCCTTCCATTTTTCCACACCAGGCAAGCTCTGTGCTTCACCTTCAGTGGTTCCTCCATCAGAGATGCCAACCAATACAAAATTTTAGCATATACACTTTGGTGCAGTGGTAATGGAACTCTAGAGATAGGCATATAAAAATACCATTAATTTCACTAATATCAATTATCTTAAACCTAACCATGGTGTTACATTTTGAATATGTATACAGTCGCAATCTTAAAATACTGTTATCTCCTAGGTTAGGTTTAAGTTAACAAGTGGTGTTTATGGACTTAACAGTACTTTTATATGTCTATTTCTACCGTTCCATACAATACAAAAGCAGTTAGATTCCACGTTGAAGAATTCTTCCCCTTTGTTTTCAATGGTTAAAAAGTGGGCTGCTGAATTCAAGCAAGCTAGTACATCAATTCAAGATGATGAGCGTTCAGGACATCCCAAAACTGCTATGACTGACAGATTGTGACAAACATTCACTATGCCGTACTTAATGATTGTTGATTGCAGGTAAGCAAGTTGGGTGACATTGTAAAGACCTTCATAGGCCATGTCAACTACATTTTACACAAAGTTTTGAGTATGAGAAAGCTTTCTACTAGATGGTGGCTTTCTACTAGATGGGTGCCAGTATGTTAATAATGGACCAAAAATGCTTTCAAATGAACATTTTGCAAGAGTGTTTAGGCTTGTTTAAATGCAATTAAAGTTTCCCCTACATTTCATAACAGTAAATGAAACATGGATTCATCACTACATGCCAGAGATCAAGGAGCAGCCCAAACAGTGGGTGGCAACAGGTGAAAGTGCACCAAAGAAAGCAAAAGCAGTTCCATCTGCAGGAAAAGTCGTGGCTATGGGTTTCTGGGATTCTCATGGTGTTGTGCTCAGGCCTTCCCCAGAAGGGCAGAACGATCACTGGGGAGTATTATACTTCACTATTGGTGAAATTAAGGATGCTATCAGCTAAACATCCACACTTTGTGAAAAAGAAAGTCTCTTTCATCACGATAATGTACCTTCACACATGTCTGGGATTGTTGCTGCAAAAGTGCATGACCTTCTCTTCCAAGTGCATTCACATCTGCCATATTCACCATATTTGGCTCCAGTGTTTTTTTTTTCTCCCCAAACCTAAAGAAATGGCTGGCTGGATGAAGATTCACATCAAATGATGAGATTGTAACTGAGATAAGCACTTATTTTTCACAATCGGACAAATCTTATCTTGCTGAGGGTATTGACAAATCTTTTGTTTTCTTAGTCAAGTCAAGAGCCTTTAGAATGCCCCTTTTAGTGATATCTTTATAATCTCGTCTTATGAGGCTTTAGGTATAAATCATTTTATTTTTTTATTTTTTATTAGATAACATTTTAATTTGTATTTGCATTGTTTATCCCCTTGCAATTATTATATATGATTTGGTAATCTGTTATATAGAAGAAGTCCTTGTATATTTAGACCTTTGGCAATCATTTTCGTGCTATTCTTGGCCCATAATAATAATAATAATAATTATTTTTTCTGGTGTTATGTTCATGCATATTGTTGTTTTACAAAAGATGTTTATGAATAGCAAATAATATTGCTCTGTATACATATAATAAAGAGTAAGTATGTAATTTTCAATAAATCCACCTACACAGGATTTCATGGGCTTTATGTTCTGGATTATCCAAATACAATACAATCCTGCCAGTCCAAACACTTGGATAATTTGTGAAAGGAAAATTATCAAAGAAATTTCAAACTTGTGTTGCACACTAGAACATCAATAGTACTGAAAGAAAAATACAATGCGATAAAGTAATTATTACTTATGGTACAGATCAGCACATTTAACAGTAAATACAATAAAACAATACAGTGTATTACACCATTGATTAATATACAAAAATTTCAGTTACTTTTTGCTGATGCAAAGACAAAAATCTTGGGGATGATCTAATGGCAATCCTCTACCATTTCTTCATAAACATTATGTCCGCTGCTGTAGCATTGGGATGTTGCTCTACATCTTCAATGCTTATGCTATGTCCAAATGAGTAATTCTAGCTAGTGGGGCTGCATCTGCTTCATCTGCTACATCTTCATATGATGACTTATTATGGAAACTATTTCCTGATCAGTCATAACCTAATCTTCTGTGAAAAGAGATAGCCATTCCTTCACATCTGTTTCTTCTGCTTCTTCACAACCTGGGATTTGCTTCATGAGATGTAAAACTTCAGTTGCAATATTCTCTGCTTGGTCTGGGCTTTTGTATTATGATAAGAGTTGGCCATAAGTTTTTCCATGATTTTCTAAGCAATTGCTTTAGTACATTTTCCCATGCCTCAGGTACTAAATAAATCAGGGAAAGTTACTGATAGCAGGTGGAAGGAGACGGATGTGTTTTCAAGAGCTTTTCCGGAAAGAGAAAATAGACGTGAACTTACGAGTCATATCAGCCAAAATTGGGTTATTAAACAATATAATTACAATACCATGTGGAAAACAGAACGATAGCTTACCTGTTTTAAAATATGGTATAGGTTAGTTTAAGCAATGCTGTTGGTGAGAGCAGGAGTCAAGTCAAATCTGGGGCCAAAAATGAACCATATTTTGGGCATGCTTAAAATCATCACAGAAGACCTATACAATTTAAAAGCGATGGAAAAAAGGATGGGCGACAAAATTAGTAATAGAATAGAAGGAGTCAATGAAACCATAGTAAATTCGATATGACAATTTCAAGCAGAAATAACAGAATGCAAAAGAAGGGTGACTGGTTTTAGAAAGAGCTGAAGATAAGAAGAAGAAAATAAACATTATCATATTTGGAGTTGAAGGATCAATAAAAAAAATTGACATGGCAACTGGTAGAAGAAATTTTCTCAAAAAAGTTAGGCCTACAACTAGTGGGCTGGGAAATCCTGCACATGTTTAGAATTGGAAGAATGAGCTCAAAGCCAAGACCAGTGATAGTGGAACTTGCCACTACAAAATTTAAATGGAGAATTTTGGTATATGCAAAAAAGTTAAAAGGATCCCGTATATTTATTGAAAATGACTATGGAAAGGAAGAAAGAGAACCGAGAGGGGTTCTAAGAGAAATGAAAAAAAGCTAGGTTGGAGGGGAAGCAAGCATATGTGAGAGGACTTGATTTATGGATAGATGGTAGAAAGCAGGAAATTAGCAAGTGGAAGGTAGGGCAGAAATCCGACATGCAGGAATTAAAATCAGCATTATAGGCATCAGTAAGAAGAAGTGAACACATAGTAGAAGAAAGAAGAGAGGGCATCAGCACAAGAGAAGTGGAAGGAGGAGCTATGCAGATGATGCCACGAAACAGGCATGTCACCTGAGAGTCAGCTGATAATAGACAATGTAGGGAGACCTCAGGAGTAGCTGCTGGGTTGGACATGAGGAGGGAAACTGGTCTAAGTATTGTGTCTTCTCCAAGTGAAAGTATAATGGAAGTGAGAGAGGAACAAGACATGAACCGGAAGACTAGGAATAGAGCTAAGTTGCACCAGTTTAGATTTGAAGAAAGGGATCCGTATAGAGAGAGTTCGTGGTTATATGCTGGATCGTTGAAGTTTTGTTAAGAAAAGTGTCAAATGGGGAAATAATGCAGTTAGTTATGATGTGTTGGTGATAGTGGAATCGTGGTTAGAAAGAGATTTAACTGTTGAGCTCAATGGCTTCAAGTTCAATAGTACAGCTGGTGCTATGAAGAAAGTTAAAGGATGGTTGACAAGAGGAATTGGTGTGTTTGTAAGACAAAGTTTGCTAGTAAAAGTGTTTTACGACTTAGGGGATAATTCAATACTATGGTGTAAAATAAGTCAAATATGTTGAAGTGTAATCTTAAAAGAAGTTAGGAACAGTGAATTTGTTACATATACAACTGAGTCAGTATTAGGTGACACTAAAACTTCACTAACTGATTAATTCTTCAGAACATGTTTGAAGAGCATTCACTCTCATCTTCAGCTGGGGAGTGACTAACTCTAGCAGGTGACGTAGTGGCATCTGGTGGTTCCATTTGATAACAGAACAGGAAGTGCATTGCTGGAATGTCAAAATTGAGCAGCTCTTTAGTTGATAAGAAGATCAAACATTTCAAAAGACAGAAAGATATTAAAAATACCACAACTCTCTCCATGATAAAAAAGGACGTGGTTTTTTAAAGATTCATATATCATCCGTGGGCAAACAGGACATTCATGAAAATCTTTAAAAATTATGATATACGTTTGGCTGCACAAAATAAATTTAGTATTGGAAAGCTTCTGAACAGCAACAAAAAGGACGTTATTCCACCCAGCAAGAAGTCCGGAGTGTATCAGATAGACTGTTTGGAGTGTGATCAGAAATATATAGGCAAAATAATATGAAATTTGGAGACAAGGACCACAGAACACTTCAGAAATTTAAGATATAAACAAGTGGATAAATTGGCGGTTGCAGATCACTTTTGGACTTACGATCATAACATTGCAGGAGAATCCAAACTGTTAAAAGTTACCACCAATCCCAAGGATTTGGCAATATGGGAAAAGATTTATATTTTAAAAAATAAACCTAGAGTGATGAATTTTGATATTCCACCAATGGACTTCCTGTTCCGTTATCTAATGGAACCACCAGATGCCACTACGTCACCTGCTAGAGTTAGTCAGTCCTCAGCTGAAGATGAGAGTGAATGTTCTTCAAACATGTTCTGAAGAATTAATCAGTTAGCGAAGTTTTAGTGTCACCTAATACCGACTCAATTGTTTATGTTGAAGTGTGTTTAGCAATGGTATATAATCCACCAAATACTTCAGAGTTTTATAACCTGAATTTGTTCCACAACTTAGGAAAGAACATGAAGGTCCTGCAAAACAAATATGATAGAAATTTTATTATAACAAGTGATTTTAATGCAAGAATAGGAGAGAGTTCGATATTTTGTTGATTTAGAAAAGGATGTTGTGAAAGACGACAGGTTGGAAAGGGTTAGCAAAGATAAAATATATAATAAGGAAGGAAATAAGTTTTTGGACTTTTGTAATAAACATATTTGTTAATTTGTAATGGTAGTGGAGGGAAAGATTTTAGGGGTGAGTTTACTTTTGCAAATGTCAAAGTGTTGTTGATTACACCCTACTCACACTAGAGATAGATGACTGATAGATTTTGAGGTTATGGATTTAGTATCTACCAGCAATAATTTCCCATTAAAAGCGAAATTTCAAAATCAGTTTAGTAAAGTGGTGCAAGTAAAGAAATATGGGCATAAAATAGAGATATAAATACAATTATGAGAGGGCACCAGACTTCATAACAGAGTTAGGAGCTAACTTTAGATCATTTTAAGTTAAATGCAGAAGTTCTAATGAAGGAAGGGAAAACAGGGGAAATATGGAGTCTTTAGAGAGATTGATCAAACAAGCAGGGGATAAGATGAGAGTGAGAGAAATGGGTAACCAGATACAGAGGGTTGGTATGATAATGAACGTACAACTGGTAAAAGGAGAGTTGAAAGAGAGTTGAGAAAATGGAGAAAAGCAGTAGTAACAGGCAGAAAGAAAGAATATAAATTTGAATAGTTTGGGATTTTCACAGTGAAATATAGAATCATATAACAAATTATTTACGAGGAAGTCACTCAAATTTCACTAGTTTTATTCCACTTACTTGGACATGTTTAAAAGGTAAATTTCCTTCATCGTCAGCATGGTTCCACCGTCAGTTTTCTGGATTGGTATTAAGATGTCGCTCTTTGGATTTTATAAACTTTTTGATGAGGTTGCTGTTGTTTGGAAGATCAAAATTAACTAAATTTTCTTTATTTTCATTCCAGAATATATTTTCCCACACCGATAATTCTATGGGTTTTTGAAGAGCTTTTAAGAGTTTTGGTTCATTTTGGAACTCATGTTTTTTTTTGCCAGAAATGGTATGCTACTGCTGATTTGTTCTTATGTTTATATTTTACACTTCTCATGTGTTCCTTAAACCGTATAGTAATGTCACTTCAGTAAGCAAATTACTAAAAAGCATAACCATACTAAACGAAGAACAAAAAAAGATTTTACCAGACAACCCTTACACACCCAGAATCTATGGACTACTAAAAATACACAAACTGGGCAATAAAATGAGACCTATAGTAAATACAATAAATTCACTCACATACAATTTAGCCTATTACTTGTTAAACCAATTCAACAGGTTACCGAAATACAAAAGCCAAAGCATAAAAAACTTAACAGAATTAATAGAGAAAATTAAACTTATGAAACTGGAAAACAGGGACTCACTAGTGTCTTATGATGTGGTTTCTATGTTCTAACATCCCCAAAGAGAAACTAATAATTGTTTTAAATAAATGGCTAATCTCAATCAAGTTACCTGGAGAAATCATAGAACAATATCTGAACCTCACCAAAATTTGCATCAATCAAACCTACTTCACATTCACAGGCAAGATATATACACAAAAGAAGGGTTTAGCAATGGGTAATCCACTCTCAGCATTCTTAGCTGACATATACATGAGTTTCCTGGAAACAAAATTAGTAGAGCCTTTCCCACATATATACAAATGTTGGTATTGTTATGTTGATGATGTCTGCAATAGTAGATGAAATATGGAAAGATGACACAATAAAACTACTAAACTAACAAGACAGCAACATAAAATTCACAATGGAAATGGACAACAAGGATCTTCCTTTTCTGGATATAAAAATTATAAAAAAATGATAACATACTGGAATTTGACATATTCAAGAAATATAATTATATAAAAATTCAAGAAATATAATTACATAAAAAGCAACAGTCACAACCCAAAACAACAAAAACTAGCTATAATCAATAGCCTCACATTCAGATTAACAAATCTACCAGTAAATGAGACAGAATACAAATTGGAGCACCAAAAAATCATGGATATATCACAGAAAAATGGCTACACAACAGATCTGGTCAAGAAAAAGATAGGAAATTTCACAAAAAAAAAATAATAATAATAATAATAATAATAATAATAATAATAATAATAATAATAATAATAATAATAATAATAATAATAATAATAATAAAAAAAGGAATCACCATACTGAAAGGTTACAAAGGAGAGCAGATACATAAAAAATTTACATTTCATCCATGGGCACACAAAAAATTTCAAACGATTTTTAAAGAGGACCCCAGTGAATAAATGCCCTCCTAAAACCAACACAAAGGACAAAATCCCACCAGGAAAACAATCAGGCATTTATGAAATCAGCTGCAAAGACTGCAATAATAAATATATAGGTAAAACAAAAAGGAACATTACTATATGGTTTAAGGAACACATGAGAAGTGTAAAATATGAACAAATCAGCAATAGCGTACCATTTCTGGCAAAAAAAACCATGAGTTCCAAAATGAACCAAAACTCTTAAAAGCTCTTCAAAAACCCACAGAATTATCGGTGGGGGAAAATATATTCTTGAACAAAAATAAAGAAAATTTAGTTAATTTTGATCTTCCAAACAGCAGCAACCTCATCAAAAAGTTTATAAAATCCAAAGAGCGACATCTTATTACTATGCTGGAAAGCTGACGGTGGAACCATGCTGACGATGTAAGAAATTTACCTTTTAAACATGTCCAAGTAAGTGGAATAAAACTAGTGAAATTTGAGTGACTTCCTCATAAATAATTTGTTATAAGTACGAAAGAACCTTATGATTGAAAGGCAGGCATATAAATCCCTCATGGAGGCAAAAAAGAAAGAATGGGGACAGAATATTAGTAAGAAAATACATTGTGGAGATAGTTAAGAGAGTAAATGAGAATAATATCAATGCGGAGGAATGGTGTTTATACTTTAAAACCTTTTAGGGGTTGAGGATATTTTTCACCAGGGGGTGTTGAGAGTGGAAAATACATTAAGTGTAGATTATTTGGATTGACACATTGATATTAACAAAATAAAAGAATAAATAAAAATAATAAAAGAAATAAACCTTGCAGAATCAATGAGATTCTAGGGGGATTCTGGAGGGCATTGGGTCAGGATGAAAACAGAGGTATGTTATTGGCACAGATATTTAATTCAATATATGAAAAGGTTGAAGTCCCTATAGGCTGGAGAACAGCAATTGTAGTACCCATATTTAAAAGGAAAGGTGATATAAACAAACCAGTTAATTATAGAGGAATTAGTTTATCGATCCTAGGTAAGCTGTATACAGGCATTTTGGCAGAGAGGCTTCAGAATTGGGCAGAACAGAAAAATAAATTATCCAAATTTCAAGAAGGTTTCAAGGAAAAATAAGAGAACAGTGGATACTGTCTTTATTATATATACAATTGTAGAAAAATATCTAGACCAAAAAAAATGAGACAATACATGCTCTTTGTTGATTTCGAAAAGGCATTTGATACAATTAACAAGGCATTATGGTCAAAATTGAATGGGATAGGAGTTAGCGACAAGTTTTTAAAGCATTGCAAAATTTATACTATGAAAATAAGTACTGTATTAAGATTGCTCAGGATAGCATCAACACAATAGATCTAAGACAAGGAAGTAAATTAAGTCCCGTACTGTTTACCTTATTTATTAATGATGTCTTAAAAGAAGTTATTCAAGTTAATACCCACATGTTCACAATTGAAAATTTTGAGATTCTGGGACTATTATTTGCAGACGATTGGTAGTGGGGTCAATTACCAATATTGGTCTAGCAAAATCAATTTAAGCAATCTTTAACTTCTGTAAGAAGTGGGGACTAAGAATAAATACTCAAAAATAAAAAATCATGGTATTTAAGAATGGAAATAAGTCTTACGGAATAATGAGAATGGTATTGGGAAGGGCAGAAATTGAGGTGGTTAACAAGTTTGACTATTTGGGTATCAGGCTTAGCAAGAATGGAGGGCGGAGGGAACACAAAAGAAAAGGTTCTAGCAAAGGGTAGGCCAGCTTTGAAAGCTATTACTGCCTATAGGCATAAAGTACCAGAAATGCACATAAAGTGGTTGGAGAAAATATATATGGTAGTGGTTGAGGCCAAAATGATGTTTGGGATAGAAATCTGGGGTAGTGATGAGGGATGGTTAAATGTAGACTTGATTCACAGGAATTTCAGCAAACAAATTATGGACCTACCAAAAAGCTCACCAAATGGGGTTGCACAAGCTGAATTAGGGAGAATAGGGATTGAAGGAAAAATAATGACACGAATTTTGAAATATTGGTTTAGGATTAGGAATTTAGATGAAAATTTTATTTTGAAACATTGTCTAGTGATACAAGAGAAGGTGTGGGGAGGAAATACTTGGGTCAGTAGAATTAATCAGATTACAGGAAAATAGGCTTGGATATGGTGTGGCATAATAGAAAAAGTAAATAAAAAGGTTTTTGGAAAGAAATTAAACAGAATTGATGATATGGAAAGACAGGAGATATTAGGTAGTTTTAGCAGTACAAAGTCATTGAGGATTTATAGGGGGCCAAAGGAAATATGGGGCAGAGAGAATTATAGAGAGGAAGCTGACAGGTGGAACGAGGGAGGGAATTGCATAGGCCTGGACAGGGGAGTGAATTTGAAAGAAATAAGAGCAGGCTTAAATATAGAGGAATGTCCAATGTGTGGAATGCATGATAGTTATTCGCTTATAATTTTGGAATTTAGAGAAACCAATGAAATGAGAGCAAAACTTAGGATTGAGAAGTGGGCTAATCTACCAATTGAGTTAAGGGGAAACAAGTTTAAGAATATGAAAACAAGGCAGAAAATCTTGGCGTTTGGGAATTACTTAAGGAAGGTTAAAAGAAAATGGTTAAAGAAAATAAGTAAAAAAAATGAAGAATAATTTGTGTAGAAACACAATTTAAGTTGGTTTTTCTTCGAGTTAATTTTTACTTGTAAGTTACCTGATAGTTGAGTATTGAAACTATTCGGGCCACTTGGTTATCAGCAACTCGGGACTATTCATTAGAGTGATTATGGTTCTATTTTCTTGTATGATTTAGCAATTGTAAAAGAGTACTGTACAAGTTTGTTGTATTATTAAGTGGAAATAAATTCAATTCAAATAAATCAGGTCTTTGACAGTGATTTGTTTGTGGACATCAACAATGGTTTTAGAAGCATCTTACTTTTCGATTAAGTATCTTAGGAACATCATTTTATAAGCAGCTTCAATATTTTGTAGCACTTGTTAATCCATCAGTTGTAACAATGGCATTGCGTTCTGAGGTAGCAAAATTGTTGTTATATTTCCATTGACCAATTCGTTTGTTGAGGGGTGTGCTGGTTATCCATAAGTAATGCTCTGGTAGGGAGATCATCTTTTACTGAAAGCACAATCTGGCTATGAAACCATTCTCTGAATAATGCACTAGTCATCCATGCTTTATTTTAGCTCCTGTGAAGACAGGGAGAACATTCTTATCGACCTTTTTTGAATGCTCTTGGATTTTTTGATTTTGTTAACTTATAATTCCCTACTGTATTACTGCATGCCAAGAATGAGGCACATTCCTTGCTCGTCTTGCACTGGGAGTACTAGCTTCATTTCTAGTGGCGAGACTCTTATTCTTACTACTTAACATTTAATCCAGTTTCAGCACAGTTGTAAACTTCTTGAGGTGAATTCTTTTGTAATGACACATATGTACAAATTCAGTTACATGCTCTTGTGCTTCCAGGTGATCTGCTGATAATGGTTCTCCAGTGATAGATAACTGTTGTATCAGTGGCTCCTCTTCCATCAATCCAGTCAGCCATTAATCGTAGTAAATTTGGAATCACTATTCATCAGCTTAGTGCTTTATCTTAGATTACAGGACCACTCATGGAAACACCTTTCTGTCTTTGTTGGGAAAATTGTACATAAATGGCTTCATCAACTTTTTCAAAGTCTGAAATTTTTGATATGGCACTTCTCAATTACCTTCTCTGTCACAGTTCCACACAGTTGTTCTATCTTTACTCAATTTTTCTTCCAAGCACTTACTGTTGCTTTTCCACCTCCAAATTTGGCTAATAATTTTGTCCTATTTTCACCTTTATCTAAGCAATTTAAAACTTCAAGTTTATCTCTAATGAACAAGAATTATGTTTTCATAGCGTATTATTTTTAATCAAACAGCACAAATTAAAACCACTTCAATAGATTAAAAAACACAACTAAGCTCGATACATTATTGCAAATCCGCTTAAAGTATTAATGGCATTTTGCGATTGATATTGTATCAATAAAGTGAACTCAAATGAACTAAAAACAAACTTAATGGATTGAGCAATCAAATACTAGTTCCAGGAAGATATACAAAATATCCATGAGTCATATGGCCAAGTGCAAATGACCTTCATGAGATTGCTTTCAACAATGGCATTCACATCATAAAAATAATATGCACATTACAACAACCAAGTACAATTAAATTGTAGGCTTCATATACATACTGTACAGGCCTAATTATATTGACTATAAATTAATCAGCTCCGTTAATACAAACTTTTGTCAATCCAAACAGCCTTTGGTCCCAATTAGTTCTGACTGGAGGGGTTATACTGTACTTTTTTGCAGTATATTTTTTTTCAAAGTACATCTTTGCACAACTATCCCATATTTCAATACCATAAGACAGGTGTTTGAATAATTTTCAGTAATTGCTAATCACCTATGGGTTTGAAATATGCCAAATTTTAATTGCTTTCCTAATTTTATTACATATATATTCAATATGATCTGACCAAGACAATGCATTATTTAGATATATTCCCAAGAATTTATGTCTGTTTAAATTTGATATGCAGCAAGTATTATGAGTAACTTAAGATCTACATGAGTTCCGTTTGATGAGCATATATATATTTTGTGTTGCCCTATTGCATTAAAAATGGATTAGCAGCTTTTATTCCCCCCTCCCCAAAGCCCTTCAAGTATGCAAGTACTGTGACATACTTATATGTACCCCTTCTTTGTACATCAATGACCAGACCATTTTTAGTGTTTATGGTTATTAATACAGGATGTTAATGAACTACATTGAACTATTTTCAGAGAGTATAGAGATGTTGTATATTAGCAATTTCAGATAGGTAATGTATAGTCCACAACTATACATAATGCATTTGTATGGTGTTAAACATTTTGGCATCAAATGCTAATAAGTCTGTGTTAAAGCAAAACTGGATGAAAAATTAGTTTACAATGTTTTTAAAACTGCCTTGTAAGCATAGAAATATCCATTTTCCTCGGCTCCTTATCAGTATTTTCAAGATTTAATGCCATAAAAATCCCTGAAATCTCAAACTAATCATGTGACAATGCAACACTGATCATCTATTAACTGCCTCTTATCATTATGTAGCCTGCTCTAGAAGGAGCTCTTTGCTTGTGTGGCTGCAAAAACCGATGTTCTGCAAACTGCAGGTTCAATTCTTGGCATGGCATTAATTTTATTTTCTATTAAATATGAAATGTTGCAATATGCATACTAAAATGAAATGAAATTAATGCTTTCAAGTTGTATTCTCATTCTGAATAATAAACCTATTACCAATAATGTCTAATAAGCTTACTGCTAACATGGTATAAAACTTAATTTACCTAACACATACATTACATGAAATGATATATTAAGATTTTAAATGTATAAATTGAAACATCAACTTAAAATGTAGGCTAAAAGCTGCATTATTAAGTCAGTCAGAAAACAAACAAACAAACAAACAAAAAAAAAGTGATGACCAAGAATAGAACTCGAAAACAAATGACCATCTCTTACTTGAAAGCTAATGTCATAACCATGGCACCAGAGTGATATCTTCAGAAACTTGCCTTTGTTACCGTGTGTTACGCTTTCGAGGGGCATCTTCGTTAGTCAGTGGCGTACTGGCACTTTAGAAACTTATAGCTTTAAACAGATAGGCAATGTGTTTACTATCCCAAATTGCTTATACACATCTCTACACTCTCTGAAATTATTTCAGTTTAGTTCATTAAAACCCTGTATATAATGAAAAAGTACAACACCCATAGTCACCCAATGGTATTAAAAGTGAATGGAAGGTTGCAAAACTTAGATAAAAGAGTAGCAGAATTCACCAGAACAAGAGGTAAACTCATTAGAAGGTATTAACCCACCCACTCAACCCCAAAAAAGTGATTTAATTTACAGCAGATTTTGGCAACAGGAAGGAAAAATGGCATTTGAATGGCGAGGATGGTGGTGAGTCATTGTCAATAGCAAGAAATGCACTAGATTGCATTGATGTTGATACAATGCAAGAAGACTAGTTGTGTCTGATACCTCTCAAGTATAAAGTTAAGCGAGTTTTGTTATACCAAACTTTGGGAACATTTAACCTAATGAAAGCAGATATTCGTTATTACATGGAACCTTGTAAAACTAAACCTAATGCTTGGAAACCAATAACCCTTTTAAAATGTAATCTTAGGATTTCATTTGCAGGCTTCGCTTGCTTAGGTTGGCACAAAGGAATGCCCTTGTTCCTTCTTATAGTAATAAGAAAGTGAGGCACTGAGCAGCCCTAGTGGTATTAATGAAATATGCAGATGCAATGGCGCATTTTTCAGAAAATAAGGAATTTAAATTAGCAGGGTAAAAATAAACATTTGCAAGGTATGTAAAACGTGTATAAATGTATGAAGGGTAAAAGATGAGTATAGTAACAGTAATGAGGAGGGAGTACCGTGGTCTTAACGAAAATAAAAAACATAAATGGGTAAAGAAAGTAATAATTAAAATAAAACATCACTTTTGCCTCAAAGCAGTTTCCTAAAACAGCAAGCAGTTCAGGAGTTTGATCATTTAACAATTCTAGTACTTAACCTTGTATTTTGTATAAAGGTCTTCTACATCTTGCTCCTCACTAGGACCTCCAACTGGTCCAATAATTGGTTTGAATTCTTGGCTATTTTCCTCCTAAAAATAAACATGTTTAACTATATAACGTATTACAGAACTGTGGTTATGTTATGTTTCAACCGTTCATACCTATTCGTCTTTTTGTAGCTATGTATAGATATACATACTCTACCTTATCTGGTAAAATAATTCCAATTTCTTCCATGTTTAAAAATATACGAGGAAAAAAATGCCTTCCGGAAAAAAAGCACAGTCACCTTTCGTCAGCCACCTGAATTTATACTACACGATGTCACATAACCAACTTACCAACTGAACTATTCATTATCGACTTGATAGAGGGAAATTCGAAGTAGAAGGGGCAAACCTAAGCTCTGCAAACTATTTTAAATTATATTTTATTCAGTTATTTGTAGTGCATATTAGTTATGTAAAAAAATCTCACATTAAATGTGAAGAACTTAGTAATAGCCAAAGTACATAATAAAATGAGGGATATTTGCATTAATCCGTAATTGAGCTTGCTCTGCGAATATGGCGGCCAAGTGCATATTTATGCAGCAATGTAGAAACATTTCTACGACGTTCTGTAATTATGGAAAGAGAAACTTCAGAAAATTTCCTTTATATAATAAAAGGGGTACTAACATACAAAAACAAAGACAGAGTAACCCGGAAACTCGAGATCCAGAACTTTTCTACAGTAAGTATTTTTCTACCTAACCTATAACTACAAATTATATTTTGTATAATAATAGCGTTTATCCCTATAAATATTATTTTATAATTGGAATTGAAGCTTGTAAATTCGTTACTTATGTGTACTATTGCTGCTAAGATAATCTCCCCCAGAATTCATTTCGTCAGAATTAGCAAAGCAGTAAACATAAAATTCTTTAATTTTTTTTTGGGGGGGTGGGGAAGAGTACTTAGTTTTTAAACTCTAAAAAACTTTTGTAACCCACAGACCGTGGCGTTCGAGTAATCGGCTATAATATTGGCGACAAATTCCAGGCAATACCCGAAATGATACCAGAATTGATGGTACCAGATCTCACGGGATTCAACGTGAGTAAGAATTTGCGTACCTCATTCCTCAATTCCCACACTTTACTTATTTAAGACTGAAGTGACATATATGCTTTTGATGTAAAAAAAAATTATTAACAAATAGATGTATGCCATGTTGCAGCTGAAGCCATATGTATCATACCGAGTTTCAGATGTAGTGCAGGATAAATTTACCGCCAAGGATCTCTTTGATGCGATTTATAGTGAGAAGATACTTTTGGATTTCAAGAATTGCAAGTTAGATGCAAATGGACAACCCATTAAGCCAAGCCCAGAGGAGCTGTTGACACCCGAGGAAGCACGCACTCAAGCAAGACAGACAGGCACCGATATCTTTGCACATTCACCTCCCCCACCAAAAAAGTGATTTAATATGATAGTCATTAACATAACTCTGTCAATATATATTTCTTTTCTATTTACATATATTGAATATAAAATTATTTATAAGAAAATATATAGCCATTTAATGCATTGTTGCAATTTAATGCTGTAAAATAATTGAAACAATTTTGATGTTCTAAAATAATGAGGTCTAGGATACACTTCTGTGCAACATCCAATATGATCTCAATTGAACATTTACAATAAATGAATTGACATGCATAGTGAACTGTCAAGAAGTTGCACGTTCTTAAAAATAGAAATGCATTTTTTTTTGCAAACCTATATCTTCAGTACATATATAAAACTTTATTTTCTTGGAATTTATCAATGTCAGTGCCCCAATAAAAACTGCATAGCCATTATAATTTTATTATTAAATATTTGAACATATGATGTAAATAAACATTTCATAAGAGTATATACTTAAAAATAAATCATGCAAACTTTTTGTCAGATGTATGTAATATGTGTCAAGTTCCTTTCATATCCAGCTGAGAAGCAAAAGGGTTTATTTATATTTTCATAACTTTTAAGAAGAAGAAGGAAAAAAAAACTTTTAATAATGTACCTATAATTGTACATTGCTTATAAAATGTAAATTTTAGAAATGCAATTTTTAGATATGTTATTTAGGGATTGATTATCATTGTGTAAATTGATATAAAAGCTTATATAAAATTATTTCCAAAAAGTTGATAATTAAAAAAAAATAAAATTACTGGGACATGTGCCCGTTTTCCACAAATTGTTTTGGATGTGTTTCTAGTTTAATTTTTGATGTTTCAAAATGTTCATTTCATTTCAACTTTATAAATATTGACTGCACAAGTGGGAAAAATACATTGAGAAAAAATATTTTTGGTAAATTGTGAATATAAAATAATGTTATTTCAATACCAATTACTTCTACCATCAAAATTATAAAGTCCTACAAACAAACAAACAATCTGTGGTGGCCTCTGTTGGTTGAAGTAGGAAATTGCTGAGTTCATCCATAGGAGGAAACTCGAAATTCATTAGGTTTTCTCTATTTTTTAATATAAAAATTTTTTCTCAAGTGAATAACTCTAATGGGTTGTGAAGATGTTTCAGCAGTTTAATTTTCAGTTTTATTTCATGGTTTTTTGTTCCAAAAGTGAGCTGCTACTGCTGATTTATCCATCTGCTTAAACCGAAGTACTTAATTATGTGGTAAAAAAATTAAGTAGTTTAAATACCTATTTTCATTTGTAATGAGTGATATTACTCTGTTTTCACTTTTAATAAATGCCTATTTTAAATGCATTTTTGCCTGCCTATTTTAAAAAAATAAATGTCTGAACAGGAACTTCCAGACTCTGTTCATAACTATTGGAAGCCCAGTGACACTTATGTTGCTTAAAGTTATTTACCTTTAATAGTAAAATGATATGATACATAGTTAATAAGTACTGTCTGTATCACAAACTTAATTTTGAACAAGTTCTACCACCTGTTTTCTATCTTGAGAAACTAATTTTGTTAAGCTCTTCAAAACTTACCATGCACTGAGCTGAGTATTTTGATTGTTGAAGGCACAGAAAAAAATCAGCATGATAAGAAAAGTTGCATTCTGTTCTGTTCCCATTATTGCATTTAAAATATTCAGAAAGAAAAGGCCTGAATGCCTCATATATGCCCACCTAAGCTCAACAATTTATTCTGGAGTTAAGAGAAGAAAAAGGCATTCTTGTCTTCAAGTTAGTTGAAGATGGAGAGGATTTTTTTTTTTTGGAATGGTGTTTAATGCCCATTTTTACTACTGTGGCACCACAGGTGGTGAACACTGGTGGTACATGAAATGATAAATTGAGAAAGGATTTTTTAAGGAAACGTTCCAGGCCTAAGTTTAGGGTACCTCCCTGGCATTTGCCAGTCATGAGGACTGAGGAAAACCTGGAAAAAACCTCAGTCAGGGAGGACGGTCCTGGTGGGATTCGAACCCCAGACCTCCCGCACCTTAACAACCTTGGCCATCCGTGGCGATATGAAGAGGATGTCTCTTTGAAACCGGTCCCAACATATTTAAAAGTAAGTGAAGCATAAGAGTGTGTTAGACAACAGATTAGATATACCTAGTAATTGTATAAAATGTAGTGAACTTTTGTAACAGTGGTGTCAAATATTAACATTTTAAAAAATTGAGTCGTCCAGGAACTGATGATAGGAGCAATGGCTCCAGAAACTAGTCTTCCATTTTATTGAATTTTAGTGGTGTGTATGTTACAATTTCGACTCAATTTTTTAAAATGTTAAGATTAGATATAATTTACATTCTTCTGAATGTTTTGTGGACAATCATCATTTTAATATGATCATAAGAGAGAACAACTGCTTTCTTTCTTGACATGCTACAGTGAAGTTAATCATATAATTAAGATCATTGTATGATTGAGTTGAACCACACACACACACACATTGGCCTACTTACTTGATTAAATTTAGCCAATGTTTCACAGACAATTGTCCATATCATCAGCTATGCATCGATTGCTGGATAATTTGTTCTGCTCTGGTGGATAATGAAGTGTTTAATGCCTGTTTTTGCTACAGAGGCACCACAGGCGATGGACACTGATGATACGTGATATGAAATGCTATTTTGGGAAAGGATTTATTTTTAAAGAAGGAATCATTCCAGTTTTAGGATACCTCACCAGCATTTGCAATTTATGAGAACTGAGGAAAACCTCAGTTAGGGAGGATGGTCCTGGTGGGATTCGAACCCCAGATCTCCTGATGACGAGTTCGCACCTTAATGACCTCAGCCACCGGTGGCAGTGCTCTGGTGGAGATGTGATGAACTTAAAGTTTATGCTTTTATCCCTGGAAGTATCGAAATTCATTAATTTGTCTCTGTATTGTAAATGAAGAGTTTCTCCCTTGCTGCTAACTCTGTAGGTCCTTGTACTGATTTTAATAATTTTACTTTATTCACTATGTCATGGTATTCTGTCCAGAAATGAGATGCTACAGCTGATTTCCTCATTTGTTTGCATTTTATGTTCATGAAATGTTCTTTGAACCATGTGCCTATATTTCTCTTTGTTTTCCAATACATTCTTTTTCTCATTTTGCACAACTTATTTGGTAAATACTTGCTTTTGTCTCTGGTGGAATACCATCATTAATATTGTCATTCAGGTGATTTTATATTGTTTATAGGTACCAATCTGATATTAAAATCTTCTATGTGATATTTTGAAATTTTTGCATAGCCTACAGATGATATGTGAATTTTTTAAAAATTAACATTTTTTTCCAGTCGAAAGGTTGTGGTTTCTTTAATATATTTCTGGTCATTAAGGTGCAGACTCGTGAGCAGGAGGTCTGGGGGTTCGAATCCTGCCAGGTCTGTCCTCCCTGACTGAGGTTTTTTCCAGGTTTTCCTCAGCCCTTAGGCCTGGAACGCTTCCTTCCTTAAAAAAATATCCTTTCCTAATATGTCATTTACTCTCATGTATCATCAGTGTCCACTGCCTGTGGTGCCTCCGTAGTAAAAAAGGGCATTAAACACTACTCAAAAAAAAAAATGCTGTACTTTTTTAGTGAACTAGTTCTTTGTTCAATCCATTTTTAATTGCAGTTCTTTACATTTGCTTGTATTCTTTAGAGCATTCTTCCTTATGAATATGTAGGTTAACCAGTCTATGTTAAGCTGTTGATCAATGCATGTTCGTGTGTTTTGGAGGATTTGTTCTTTCTGTAAATTCCAGGTTTTCTCGATGTTTTATCATTTTAATGTTCAGGAATGATAACATGTTACTGTTCTTGTTTCTTATGTGAACAATATGTTTTTATCTTGTATATTCAGAAGCTTTATGCTATCGTCGATGTGCTTTTTGTTAACTATGGCAATATATCTGTACCACATTTTAAATATGGTACAGATGGGAAATCTGACTTGATGTGTGTTTTAAATCTGCTCATGAAGAAGTTAGCTATAAATGGAGATATAGGGCTGCCCATAAAGTCCCAATTATTTATAGAATTTTCTCTTGAATAAAAAGTTGGTTTATGCAAATTTTAGTGAGTTTTATGTATTCCTTTATGTATGCATCATTTGTTCTTAGCCAATCGTGTAGATAGATTAGAAGGTATCTTTAAGTATTCTAGGAAACATTAAAATTATAAAACATCAAGGAAACTTCAAATTTGGAATCTACAGAAAGAACAAACATACAGACAATCACATCAAAGCTGATGGATTTAACCCCAAAACACATAAACACATAACATTATTGAACAGCTTAACACACAGGCTAGTTAATGCACATATTAACAAGGAAGAATCGTGCCTGCAATTATATTTAAAGTCTGTACATGGTGTAACTAGTAAAAATGCCAAAAATATAATATAAATATGATTACATATTTTAGGATAGAAATAGATAAAGAAATAGTTTTCATACTTTACTATTAATATATCTTTTTATGTGTTTGTTTGCACTAAGTTTTCAGTGTATTGCATTTTGGCTATGAGCTTTGGAATGCAAAGAAAAACATCTTGACCTTTAACTAGAGTAGCTAAATGGAGCTTGTAGAGTGAAGCCAATCATAATTATCTTGACCCTTACTCCAGCACCAGTTTTATCTACACATGCACAATACAAATAGTTATTTTGTATACCAGAATTACAAAATCTTTATTGTTTGTCAAATCGTTAATAAAATTATATGCTGTGGCAACAGCTGGATTAAATTAACATAGTAACAATTATGCCAGTAATTTGATCATTGCTAAAATTATGATAATATTAAGGTAATAAATTTATATATTACTAAACACAAAATTGATAAAAAATGAATAATTTAATATTAGCTATCTAATGAATTAATAGAATTTGATGATACTAATCTGTTCTAAAATATATGCAAGCACTAAAATTTCAATAATTTTACTAATTAATAAATCTGTGTTATACCTTCTGATAAATGTGATAAGATTTTCTCGGTAGTAGTGAAAATTTAGCCTTTTAAGCTTTGACTAAATTTTTTTGCAATAATTCCATCTTTGCTAATAACTATAGACAAATGAACCAAACAGTTTTCATCATACATGATGTCATAAGTGTGATAAAAGAAGACACTAACTTTAGAGAAATTCATCATTCATATTAATTTTATTTTATGAGTATCCTTTTATAATTCTGGTATCAAAAAAGAGTGTATGAAACTGGCTTGTTATACATCTCCTTCATGAGCTACATGAAGCATAATAATTAGTACTTGTATTGTGGTGTGCTATGCATTTAATTCTGACAATTTTTAAATTGGTTGTAGATGAGTTGGCAGATATAATAGTTCATCTTTAGATATTATACAAAATTTATTATACAACCTTTGTTTAAGAAATGAAGTGGCATTTATTTCTGCAACTTTTAGTTTCTCGTGAAATTTCCGTAACTACTAAAATAAATAACAAACATTCTAGTGGAAACAGTTATGGAAAATACACAATACAGTAAAACCTGATTAATTAAAAGCCATCAGGCCCAAAATTTTGAACTTTCTATTACATATTTTTTAAATAAATGCAAATATACAAAAATCTGGAAAGATTAATAGTTGTAACATAAATGTTTATACAACCAAATCAAAAGTAAATTTGAAAGAATAACAAAGTATTGTTGAGGAAATCGATATCAAAATAGCAATTTTTAACTAACCAGAGTAGGGAAAAAATACCATAAGATTGCAATATGTAAACGTCTGAAAACAAATAAAAAAAGAAAATAACAAAAAAAGACCGTTTCATAGAGTACTCAGTTCTTTAAAAGCAATAAGCATTATTTATAGTAGGGCTTACAAAGGGAACAAAATAGTAATAATGAATCAGACAGACTATGAAAACAGTATATACAATTTACTAGCGTACTAAGATTATGAGAAAATGAAAACAGATACTACACAAAAATATATCAGTGAAGTAAGAAAATTACTAACAAAAGTAACAATTCTGTGTGAGGAAGAAAAAAGATCATACTAGACAACCCTACAATAACTAAAATCTATGGCCTGCCAAAAATGAGACCTCTTGTAGACACAACAAATTGCCTTATAAAAAATGTAACACTTTCCCAAAATACAAAAGTCAAAGCATAAAGAACTCATCACAATTAATAGAATCAGACATGTAAAACTGGAAAACAGGGATTTGCTATATAATGTGGTCCCTCTGTTTCCTAGCATCCCCAAAGAAAATTGATTAAATATCATAAAGAAATGGCTAACTTTAATAAACCTACCTGAAGATGTAACAGAACAATATCTAAACCTTGCCAAAATTTGTATCAAATAAACCTACTTCACATTCAGAGGCAAAAGAAGGGTCTATACACATTTTGTGTATACACATTAAACACAAAAGAAGGGTCTAGCAGTGGGAAACCCACTCTCACCATTCTTGGCAGGTATGTACATGAGTTTCTTGGAAATATAATTAGTTGAGGCTTTTCCACATATATGCAAATGTTGGTACCATTAAGTTGGTGATATGTTTGCATTACTAAATAAAAAATGGAAAGAGGATGCAATAAAATTACTCAACCTACAAGACAGCACTGTTAAATTCACAATGGAAATTGAAAATAACAATGGTCTTCCCTTCTTGTATATAAAAATTGTAAAAAATGGCAATATACTGGAATTTGGCATATTCAAAAAAGATACTCACACATATAATTATATACAAAAACAACAGCCATAATGCAAAACAACTAAATCTGCCATAAAAATAGCCCCACTTCAGATTAACAAACCTACTACCAATAAGCAAGATAGAATACGAATCGGAGTACCATAAAATCATAGATATAACACAGAAAAATGGCCACACAATAGATCTAATCGAAAAGTACATAGAAAATTTTGAAAAATAAAAACAAATAAAAGATATCACAACACTAAAATGCTATAAAGAGATCATATAAATAAAAAATTCACATTCGACCCATGGGCACCAAAAATTCCAGAAAATTTTTAAAGAGGCAAACATTATTTTGGATCCAATAAACAATGTAGTATAAAAAACCTCCTAAAATCTAACACAAAAGACAAAGTTCTGCCAGGAAAACAATCAGGCATTAACGAAATTGGCTGCAAAGACTGCAATATGAAATACATAGGCAAAACAAATATTACCATACAGTTAAGGAACACATGAGAATAGTACAATATAAACACATGGAAAAATCAGCAATAGCAGACCATTTCTGGCAATTGTTTTTTTGTCCAGCCATATTTTCGAGTAACGGCGGTTCAGTAAGCAACTGAAGATGGGAGAGATTCTCCTGAAATGCGTCTTACTTTTGGGTAAGTGAATGGAGTAAAGTGTAAAAAAGTGAATACATAAGTTGAAGTTATATTGCTACCCCATTGTCAACAGCTTCGTAAGTACAATATTTTAATATGCATCACTGTTTATTACTGCAATCAGTTCTCCATGTCCCCCTTTTAATGTAAATGCAAACACTTGCTGCAATAATAGTTTTTTACCAAAACATTACTTTGATATTCATATATCTTACTTTGAAGTGCTAATTGGAACTTGTACAGTAAAGCAAATCATATAATTAACTCAGTCAAACTACATCCTCTTATTGGCTCCAATTACTTGTTTATATTTAGATGATGTTTTGGTTTCAGGAAGAGTTGGAGTGTTTATTAGAAGGGAAAGGAAGAAAAGGCTGTAAAATCTGATAGAGCAGTGGCAGTGTAGCTTGTGATAGAAAATGGATGTAGAGATCACCAAAGCTTGGCCATGGGGTTGGTGTGTAACCCGTCAGGGACTTTGTAAAGAGTGATGTGGCTTGTTATAGAAAAAGGGTATTGAGATCACCAAAACTTGGCCATGGGATTGGTGTATAACCAGCCAGGGACTTCGTAAAGAGTGATGTGGCTGGTGATAGAAAATGCATATACAGATCACCAAAACTTAGCCATGGGGTTATTGTATAACCTGCCAGGGACTTCTTAAAGAGTGATGTGGCTTGTTATAGAAAATGGGTATAGAGATCACCAAAACTTAGCCATAGGGTTGCTGTATACCCTATCAGGGCCTTCTTAAAGAGTGTGTGGCTTGTTACAGAAAAAGGGTATTAAGTCAGCCAGGAACAGTAATACAGGGCTACCCATTACCAGTCCTGATTTTTGTTTAAAAATTTTTTCCTCAAAAGTGGAAAAAAACTTGATTTATGCACAGTTTGGTGAGTTCCATGTATTCATTAATAAGTCCTTCTGTTAGGTTGGAAGAAAGTAACCATTTTCTTAAAAAGATTAATATAATAAAATGTAATAACAAACTTGAATTTAGCATTTATAGAAAGGACACATATACAGATAACTACATTAAAGTCGATGGTTTTAATTCTAGATCTCATAAGGAAGCAGCTTTTAACAGCATGGTATATAGCTTATTAAATACGCTACTCAACAAAGAGGAATACAAGAAAGAATGCAAGAAAGAATATTGGCACATAAGAGAAGTAGCCATTTCCAATGGGTTCAAAAAACATATGATCAATCAAAAAATAAAAAAGAATTAAACAAATCACAGCCTTCAGTACATTATCAGGGGAAAAAACTTCAAAAAGTTTACTTACCACCCATCAGCCAATAAAAATTTCAAAAATTTTTTAAACATTATGTCACATTAGCACCTCAAAACAGATATAGTATTAATAAATTATTGAAGTTAAATAAAATAGATTCCAGACCAAAAGAGAAAAAATCAGTTATATATCAGATTAACTGCAAAGATTGTGACAAAATATATATAGGCAAGACCAAGAGGAATGTAGGCGTCAGGTGAAAGAATATTGGAGAAATATCTGTCATAAACAGATAGACAAATCGACTATGGCTGCACATTTCTGAATGAGCATCATGAAATAGAAAAAGGCATAAGATTATTAAAAGATGTTCAACTACCCAAGAAACTTAGCATATATGGAAAGATTTTTATAAAAAAATACAAGCATAAACTCATGAATTTTCATATTCTGTAAGTGGCACTATCCTGTTTAGGTTCATCACTAGATCACCAGAGTCTTCCCAATTACCTACCTCTTCAACTTCAACGAGTGTTCCATCACACTAGTCCCATAACAGTTGACGATATGAACAAGTGCTACATGAAACATGTCCTGGTTTTTTTAATTCTTGAGAGTGAAACCATAAAGAGTGTTTAGAATATTTTAATTTAGACCAATTTTATCCCATGGGAATGAAGCCAAAAAATTTTTTTAGATATTTTAAAAATTTAACTAGATGAGATTTTATGCTTGTTTCACTGTGTGAGATTCCTGAATGTATTTTAAAAACTGGATTTTTTTTTTTTTAGGTTGAGAAGAAAGGGAGTGAGTGGATAGTTTATAGGACAAATACAGAGGCTGTATTCAAATAATTTTTGTAATAGGTTAAGAGAAAAGGGAGTGAGTGGAAAGTTTATAGAACAAACACAGATGCTGTTCATAGATAATAATTTTTGCATTGGGCTTGGAAGTAACAAAGTAACAGACTGGGTATTAAATGAAATCGGCTTAAGACAAGGTTGTAAATTCAGTTCTGTACTATTCAATCTATTTATATACCGCCATAGGTGGCCGAGGTCATTAAGGCATGGACTCGTGAGCTGGAGGTCTGGTGTTCCAATCCTGCCACGACCATCCTTCCTCACAGATATTTTCCATGTTTTTCTCAGTCCTTATAAATGGCAAGTGCGGGGAGGTACCCTAAACTTAGGCCTGAACCTTTCTGTTTCCTTCCTTTTAAAAAAAATTCCCCAATATATAATTTCATCTCATGTGTCATCAGTCTCCACCAACTGTGGTGCCTCTGTAGTACAAACACCATTCAAAAAAATATATATATATATATATATAGATGAGTTAATGGAATAAATAGGGAGGGAATATAGGCACTGTCCATCAATTAATAATAAAATACATTCCAGGTTTGCTTTTCCAGATGATTTCGTAGCAGCTGCAGTGGAGGTTTAAAGAAAGCAACAGAGTGATACTGTAAAAATGGGGTTTAATGATGAATAAACGTAATTCTAAAATTATGGTCTGTAAAAAAGGGAACAAATTCAGCATAGATGGGAAATAGTGGTTAGAGGGGAGTGAAGTTGAATTGGTAAGGAAATTTGATTATTTTGAGGTATGAGAACAGCAAAGGAAAATGGACAGAAAAAAGGAAAAAATGTACTAGAGAAGGGAAAATTAGCTCCAATAGTACAAGAACATGCTTATAGAAAATACCAAATATGAGTTTATAACTGGCTAGGCAGAGTATATACAGCTACAAATGAATCGAGAATGATGCATGTGATAGAAATTTGGGGGTCAGAAAAAGGGTGGGAATGTATAGATAAGATTCATAGAATAGTTTGTAAAATGATATTGGGATTATCTAGAGCTGCACATAATGGAGTAGCCCTGATGGAACTGGGAAAGGTTGCCAGGAAAGGATTAATAATAAAATGCACTATGAAATATTGGCAGAATGTACAATCATTGGAGGAATGAAATGTTTCAAAAACTGCTTGGGGGTACAATTAAAAATAAATGGGAGAACTGGTTAGTTTACAGTCATGAAATGCATAAAGCCTACGGAATCAAGTGAAAGCAAGGATTGACAATATAGAAAAACTGGAAATATATGGTAGCTTAAAGGATAAATGGGGAGGGGGCAGGGAAAAATAGATCAATGTTTGTGATAAAATGTGAAGGGAGAATATGGTATGGGCAAGAACAGAACTATGATGTCAAGTGGTGTAAAAGTTGACAAAGAATTGTGCCCATTATGTGGCAAGTAAGATAAGAATTTGCACTGTATACTAGAATGTACAGAAAATGAAACATGGAGAGAGGAAATATGGAACAAGAAGTGGGATAATTTGCAGGCTGATATTTTGGCATTAAACATTTTTGTATTAGCAGAAAAGAATTTTTGAATCAGTTTGGAAATTATGTAGGGAAAGTAAGAGAAAAACGGTAGAGGAAAGTGATCATGGCAATGGAAAAAGATAATAAAGAAACAATGAGGAAAGATGATCGTTTTAGGGAAGTAATTGTAACGTTCACCTTATAATATGTATGTTAGTCTGAAGTAGGATCCATGTACACAACAAGCAGGGTGTTAGTTATAGAGGATCCTGAAACAACAAGCACTCCAGAATCAATGAAATATTGTAAAATTGTAATTGTTAATGTGCACAAATAATAAAGTATTCATTCATTCATAGAACATGTTAGCAATTAACTGATGTGGAAGATGGTCTGCAAAACATGTTCTAAATATAAACAAAAAGTGCAGCCAATAAGAATGTGTACCTATTCTTACCATAAATACTATAGCAAAGTTTCAAATAAATTTGCACAAAATGGTTAGAGATGTTTTAATATCCTAATAATATTAGTTAACTGAATGTATAATAAATCATAATTATTCAAAATGACCACCTCTGACATGCACAAACTCCGTAAGCCTTTGTGGCCACTCATCTATTGAATTATGCAACACTTCCATTGGGAAGCCTTCCGAAGAGAAACTTTCAATATTTGTATGTCTCTTCTTGCAGGCCATCTCCTGAAGCTTAAACCACTATTTGTAGTCCAGGGGATTTAGGTGCAGATTTGCATAAGGCCAATCCGAGGTCAAAATAAAATCAGGAACATTGGCCTGAAGCCACTCCTGGGTTGTCTGGGGCTAAATCCTGCTGGAAGCTCCAGCTTTGTATGGAAGAGGGTTGTTGATGTTCTTCATCAGTCTCTCCAGTACTGTCTCCTGTACATTTTGCCCCCTTTTAGCATGAAAAGTGTTTCATTTGGTGCTTCAGCTCACTTATGAGGAGTGTCCTCACTGCTCAATGTGCAACATACAGACATTTTAGAAATTTTCAGCTCATGAGCCTCATACAGATTTCTTCACACACATGCCACCACTGCTTTTATTAATTCTGGAGTGCACACAGTGTGTGGTCTTCCTTGCCTATGGCTGTCTTTCATAGTACCATTCTCAAGGAAGTGCTGGACAGTGTGGAACATGAACTTCTGCTTATTTTCAGTTTGTAAAAAATTTTGAAAATTTCACGGGGATTTGCCTAAGTTGTGCAAAGCTACCGCAGCTATATGATTTTCATAATTGCTCCATTCCATCTTGAACACTAAAACAAAAAACTTTCTGCTTATGCAGCTGAACTCTCAATGACTCACCACTTGCACCACAACTCAAAAATGTAGAATGTTGTTAGAAGGGTGTAGTACAGCACTCTCAAAAGTTGTGACAGTATTTATGGTAAGATATGACTCAAGCCATACAATAATCTTAATTATATACCTTTTAGCATTGATGTTTAAAATATGTTTTAATCAATGTCTGCTTTACATTCTTTTGTACTTACTTGTTTTAAAGTTCTGTAGTGTACACAGCTTTAATAATTTCAAGATCTGCATCACTAGTCCTGACAATGACTTTGAACACTATAGTGCCATTAACATGTTCATGCTTGGTGGGAGAGAAACAGATTTCTCTTCCCTTTCATTTCCCTCTTCAGCACCATATTTTGCAGCCACGTCTCATCCTGTGAATTTTCATTAGGATTGTCCAAATTTGAAATTAAGGCAGCTTCTGTTGTCAGTGCTGCTGCTTCTTTAATTCCGAAAAAGTCTTTGAAATTCCCTTCAACTTCCATGACCTCTTGCAGTTCTATCCAGTAAGCTTCACTTTCCTTAATGCCTTCATCAGTTTAGTCCTCATTTTCAATAGCAAAGCTGCATTTGGCAAAATAGTTGTTATGACATAGGTCACCATTCCATCACAAGCCATTGCTATCCTTCTCATTGCATCCATATTTACTGATTTTCGCTGCTGCAACATTTCTGGAAATTTCTTGAAGGAGATATTCCACATATCTTTTTTGATGTGAACACTTGAAGCTTGCTACAATTCCTTGATCAAGAAGTTATGTATGGCTTGTATTCAATTATAAGTAGAGGAGCTGCCCATTTTCAGCACAACATTGTCTTTCTTATGTGATCCCATGTGATCAAGGAAGAGTAGAATATTTCTCTTCTGGCATGCCATTTTCCTCTCTACAGCCAGCAATCAGTCTGGAACAATTTTCCAATCATCCAAGCATTTTTGCCAGACTTGTACTCACATGAAAAATGCTTTATTCCTTTGAAGCAATGAGGCTTTGCAATTTGCTGACAAGTGGCAGTAATTTTGTACTGCCATCAGCATTGCAACTTAGCATCACTGTCAGTCGGCTTTTGTATGCTTTAATTCTATGGAACTTCTCACTACTATTGCTAATGTTCTGGACTTTGAATTCAGCAATTATTGACATCACATTTTCCCTCCACTGAATGATAGAATCTGCATTCATTATAGCTGCCTTTCCACAAACTGCTTGCCACGTGATGTTATGGTGTAGCTTAAAGCTCTTAATTCCACATCTTTATATTTTGCACCCCTGATTAGTTTTCTTTTGCTCACTCTGCTACTTGAATTGCCTGTGTTTCAATACCCTCATGTTATTTCAGATAGGTAGACAAGCTAGATAAGAATTTGCAATTTCATTTTTTGCCCCTTCCTAATTGATTTCACTTTTTCACTCAGTGTCTTTGAAACATACTTTTGTTTCTGTAGTAACATGTTATAACATGTGAGATAGATTACTTATATTTGTGACTGTTCTGTTTGTGACACAGCTTCTCAAGGCAGACACACAACTTACAATTGCAAAAAGTTTAAATTAAACCAGAAGTTTAAACATATTTCCATTCCCATCTTGAGCTGACCAATCAAAGTCCTGTGTTGCATGGAAATCTCAAAGGAGTGGCAGTGGAGGAGGTATAATGATTTGTCAAATCTTCTCTACTTCCTTGACAAGGCGCGATGTAGAAAGGGAAAGGGCAACAATGCATTCTTGCTGATATGGAAATTCCCAAGGGTCTTAAAAGTATTTGTGGATTAGAACAGAGAGGAAATATGTTGTTACTTTGGAATAAACAAATTATATTTTAGGTATGGGAACATTTTTTTAAATAACCAAACTCTAAACAATGTAAAAATGTTTGATTAATGAAGTTTTACTGTACTGAACATAAATTCTAACTCAATGAAGTTTGAGCAACAGAAACATTACAAAATACATTCAAATCATTAAAAAGATGTTATTCAAATTGTAAACAAGATTGCTGAAATTCTACAAGGTCAGCAGGTGGTTAGAGAGAACATGTGTATAAGTGATATATCTCTCAATTAAATGTACTTACGAAGCTGTTCACAATGGATTTTTTTTTTTATTGATTTATTTATGGATGCTCTTTAACAGCTCAGGGCGTGAAACGGCCGACAAATTTTGCTCAGAGGCCTCTCCTTCAGGCTTGAGGTTCTTTTTAGTGCCATAAATGTACAACACAGGACCCACGGCTTTACTTCCCTTCCGAAGGAAGCCATGCTTAGGATTTTTATGCCCAGAAAAATCCATCGGTCCTGACCGGGTTCGAACCCGCGATCTTGGATTTAGGAAGTAAGTATGGTAACCTTGACAATGGAGTGGTATATATATATAAACAATGTAATACAGCTTTTTTCACACTAACTCCATTCACTTACATAAAAATCTGGACATATGTCCCGAAACATATGTCCAGATTTTTATGTAAGTGAATGGAGTTAGTGTTAAAAAAAAAAAAAAAAAAACTGTATTACATTGTTTATATTGATATATATCTTTTAAAAAATGCCAGACTGACTTTATATGATGTAAAATGGTCCATTTCCCAATATCAGACTTTGCTCTGAGATAATTAATAATGATCTGTAGTGAGCAATATGAAAATTCTTTTTCTAAAGGAAACCTATAGGCAATGGAGTGATGAAAACCTGTAAAATGCTGCTATTTTAACTTATTTGTTTATAAGGATTTAAAAGAGGCTATTTTAAATTTTCAAAAACTATTTTTTAAATTTTTTATCATTTAAAATGTATTTCCTGATGGCCAAAGTTAACTAATTATTATGCAGAAGTGAGTTTTTACAAGTTAAAATCATTCTTTAGCCATGAAACACTCTACATTAGTAGCATAGTCACTTCAGGACACTATTATGGCATCTGGCATTTTCAATTCTAACCAAAAGCCACTCAGTGCATTCGAATATGACGGCGTAAATGACTACCCTGTATGAAGGTCTTGCCACACACCATGCACCTGTGTGGGCGTTGACCTGTATGTATGAGCATATGTTCTCGAAGAACAAATGGATGTGTAAATCCCTTGCCACACACCTCACACATGTGCGCTCTCTCCCTGGAATGTAACAGTGAGTGTTGTTTCAAAGCTGATGGACGAGCAAAGGCTTTGCCACACACTGAACAGACATGCGGTGTCTCCTTGGTGTGTGTTAGATAATGGTTCTTCAGCGTACCTAGGCGTGCAAAGCCTCGTCCACACACTTGGCATGTATGAGGCCGTTCCTCCTCGTGGATCATGGCATGCTCTCGTAGATAAGCAGAGTATGTAAATGCAGCCCCACATACATGGCACACATGAGGTCTGTCCCCCGTATGCACCTGAAGATGTGTCCGTAAGCTACTTGCATACACATAAGTTTTGCCACATTGTGAACATCTGCAACATTAGAAAAAAATAATATCCAACAAAATGAACTTACATGTTTCATTATTTCCTTGTTGCTATTAAAGTGCTTCTGAATGTCCATATTTCAAGTTGCCTTAATGGAAGCTTATGCAACAAAAAGGAGAAAGGACAATATGATGAAATTAAAGACATTGAATTAGTAAACAAATGTACATGTTTGGGCCCTGTATTATGTATAAAATGATGAAATAATAAAAATAAAAGATATGCTTGACATATAAAGCCTATTTTGCAATATTACACTATTTTCATTGTTCTAAGCAGCTGGAGGTCATCAGTCTGGGCGGTATGTTAGGTACAGCAAATGCAATATCTATGCAACTGATTCAAGTTGCAATTACAACTACAATTAAAGGTTGTCTTCCTACTTCCACACACTTCTGGCATCATTTTATCTGCCAAAATTGAGTCAATTTAAACTTGAAAGCATATAAGATCAGCATTGTTCATGAATTTCAGGCAGGTGATCCTGATATTTTGGTAAATTTCTGTAAATAGATATTACAGAATCATTATGAAACATTAATGGTACAGAATTTATCATGTTTCATTATTCTTATGAAAAGTGGGTCCATTCACATGATTACATTTCAATGCAAAATAACAGCTATTGGAATAAAGAAAAACCTAAAACCCCCTTATGTAATGAAAAAATCAGTATAAGGTGTGCAATAAATGCACACAGAATAATAGTTTTAGGTATTTTTTGAGAATACAATAAATGCAGAAAGTATTTTTTTTCCTCCCTGAGCAGCGTTTACTGGCCATTTTCACTACATAAACATCACAAGCAATGGACACGGATGATATAAGAATATTTGGAAATGATTTACAATAGTGCCTTAATTATTATGCAACATGGTTCAATTCACATAGGATCTCTCAATACACTCTCCACCAACCTCAATGCACCATTGCCCTCTTCCTGGTAACTTTATTAGAGCATCTGAAACCATTGTTTAAGAATTCTATACCACAACTCGTGGATAGCTGCCTGAATTGCATTGTTGTTGCCAAATTTTTTACCTCAGCCAGTCCTTCATGTTGTCAAATAAGGTATAATCAGGCTGAGCAAGATCTGATGAATATGGTGGGTGTGACAAACAATGAAATCCAGCAATGACAAATTTGCAGTCAAATTGTTGCTGCTGTGGGGGCCATGCATTGTCTTGATGGAGGAACACTCTTATTGACCCTTCCCCTTTTGCTGCTGCTGAATCCCATGCCCTGTAAAGGTCTCGCTGTTGACAGTTATCAGTATACCTGAAGTGTCCCAGTGGGGGCCATGCATTGTCTTGATGAGGAACACTCTTATTGACCACTTCCCCTTTTGCTGCTGCTGAATCCCATGTCTAAGCCCTGTAAGGGTCTCGCTGTTGACAGTTAGCAGTATACCTGAAGTGTCCCAAAATCCCATGATCATTTGCTTGTTTGCAGATGAAGCAGCATGAAATTTCTTGGACCAGGGAGTTTTCATTGCATGTCTTGGACTTTTTTCTCTGGTATGTGGTAGTGACAACCTGACTTTTCGCCAGTCATCAGCTTTTCCAAAACATCCAAACTTCATTATACATTTCTAGTAGCTATTGATATATTTAATTTAAACTCTTTTGCCTGCTGTGCCTGTATCACGTCCCATGGAACCCAATATGAGCACACCTTTTTTCATATTTAAATTGGTGGGAATAATGGCGTGTAAGGTTGCACAGCCAATGCCTGTCTGACATTCCAGTTCATCACCTATCAAACATATACAACCTCAGACCATGATGTTGATGGATGACCAGTACTCACATTCTTGTGTGCAGATTCCCTGCCAACGGTTGTAATTAGTGTTCTGTGCAGGAGCTTCTTGACCACATACCACAGTTAAGCATCTATGAGTGTCTGACTTCCTTCCAAACCATTAAGTCCATCTTTCTCTACTTGACAACAAACATTGCTTACGATTGCCAACTGGCATCTGCATGGTGTACTTGTATAAGTCTATCATACTATGAATGAACGTGACTATAGGTTGCATGGTATTCATATAACAGCACTGTTGTAAATAATTTCCAAAAGCCACTCATTCATGGAATGATAAATTAGGAAAGAAGCATTCCAGGCTTAAGTTTAAGATACCTCCCTGGCATTTGCCATTGATGAGGACTGAGAAACACCATGAAAAGCTCCAATCAGGGATGAACCTCAGACCCCTTCCAATGAGCCTGTCTTAACAACTGTGCCTACCCATATAAGTACAAAAATTCAGGAATAGCAAACCTCATCACATTAGAATAACTGAAAGAAAATATCAGGCAAGAATTTGACAATTTCAGATGATGAACTAGTGCATGTTAATGATCATTTTCTAAAAAGATGCCACTGTTTGAGTTCTTCAATGGCCATAGAAGAACTCAAGCAGTTAAAATATAGCAATTAATTTGAGACTTTTTCCTATTGTTTAAACCTTTTCTGCTTTTCTGGATGTTGTTATTTTAGTTATATATAACAAATTAACAGTAATTATAACAGTAGAAAGGATAAAAACACTAAGATAAAGTCACACTTGAATATACACACACATATATACACATACATACACACATATGAGAGAGAGAGAGAGGTGCGTGTGTGTGTGTGTGTTTTTTTTTTTATGAGGGCCACTCAAAAAGTTTTTAGACCTAGCTGTGCTGTTTACAGTAGGGAGAAAAGAATTTCACCAGCATTTTGCACATCCTTTGTTAATCAATGGTGAAAGTTTCAGCCTGACCACAACCTTCATCCCTTTCTTTCAGCAGTTGGGACATTGAGGGGTGCAAGTTAGTTCATTACACACAATGGAGCTGCAGAGAGAACATTTTCAAGCAATGATTGTGTTTAAAAGTGGTTTAAACCAAAGTCAATGTCTTGAAAGACTCATGCAGGCTTTTAGGGGCCTAACTTCTTCCCATGCTATCATTTTCAATTGGTTTGTGGAATATAGGAGAGGTCAGATATCCCTTAATAGAAGCCATCTACAGCAATAACCAAAGAAGACAACATTAATGCTGTGAAGAAAATGGTGACAGAAGACTCCTGTGTCATATATCAGGACATCAGGGCAATCTTGTATATTGATTGGGGAGTGTAGCAAAAATATTGTAAGATTTCATCCAGTTGGGTGCCCCACAACCTCACACAGGGCCAAGAGGACATCCAAGTGGAATAGTGCCAAGAAATACTCCAGAGATTCAGACATAAAGGTTTATGAAACATGGATTTATAGTATGATCCAGAAACAAAATGCCAGTCTTTTTTGATGACAATCCACCTGAGAATATCAAAAGGTCAAAAAGTGTTGGCAAGAAAATGGCGGTGACTTTTTTTTTGGCATAACTGGTCACGTGGCAACAATACCTCTAAGAGAATCAAAGAATGTAACTCTTCAATGGTACCTACTGTTGCATCCCCCCCCCCTCCCCCCAATTGTTTGAAAAAGTTCTTGCAAGGTCTGCAGACTGGATGTGAATACTGCAAGTGTAAATGTAGTTATGAATGGAATGAAATTAATAAATGATGGCGCAATGAACTCGGAGTCCTTTGCAGCTATCTGGCATTCTTCTTCTCAGGAAAAGGAAAAAACTATGTAAAAAACCTTAACCAGACAGTTTGACCTGACTAAGAATCAAACCAGGACGTTCAGATTAGTAGCTGCTAAAGCTACCATTAGACCACAGAGAAGGCCTGCTTTTTTTTTTTTCCCCCTGCCAGTTAGATATGTTGCATTAGAACACTAAACATTCTACCAACAGCTCTATTTCTGTGTACTTCTGCAAAGTAAATTACTTTAAACTGAAAGTTTGCTGTATGTGATCTGACAATATAGGAAAGTGATAGAATAAAAATACAGGTATCATTTTTCAATGTAACCTTTCTTTATGCCAATACATTTCTAACATTTCTGGATAAACATTTCAATTTCTACCCCAAAATGCTGGAAACAGCATTATTCAATACATTATTGTTTATGAATTTCTGTCTTGGAAGATCGTGTTTTATAATAGTTGCTGGAGAAAAGTTCTGGGCTATGGTGAATGATTCAGCTCTTGGCAACAGAAGCCATGTGAAACTGTGCATTGTAGTGCAGTAGACACTCATCAACTCAGCATTCCATGCCCCTTTTCCTTGCTGGCATGCAGTAGCTCAACAAGTACTTACCAGTCACCACTGTGTTCTTTTCTTTGAAATTCCTCTGCAATCTCAATAAAAAAAAAAAAAAAAAAAAAAAAAAAAAAAAAAAAAGGAAGAAGAAGAAGAATGTCATGAGCTTTGCAGACCATGTAATTTTGGTCTTTGCTTCATCCTTCTTCATGAAACAGCCACAGTATGGGACCATAGTTTCATTCCATGTGATGACAGATTCCAATAATTCCCTCACATTACCACCGATAAAGTTCAAAAACTTCTGGCAACATTCCATGAGCACTTAAATTTGAACTACTGAAAATATTCTTGCACTGGCCTTTTGTATGTTCAAATGTTGATTATTGATGTGAAGCAGTTTCTTTTGTTCTTCAGGTAGCTGCCCAGAACTCCTCCTTAACAAGTGAGATGTTTTCTTGTGTCAACACATGGGTCATCTTCAAGGCTCTTTTTGCCAAACAAAATAATTTTGACCACTCCTTCACAGAGGAGGTTTCCTCACAAACACTGTCAAGACATTCTTTGGTTAAAAGGTTACTCACTGCTCTGTATTTCATTTTGAACATTCATACTGTATTATGCAACATATCTGACTTAAATGCACTTCTTCAGCAAATAAATGCTGAGGCCACAAAGGAAATGCAGTGTTTACATTCCTGAAATATTTGAGCATCAGATAGCATGAACATTACAACAATGAATCATGGGATTCTACATCAGACTGGAAACTTATGGGCTGCATTTCATAACTTTTTTAGTTCTTTGGGCTACATGCACCTGCTGGCACTCCACTCCAAGAAAAATAATAATAATGACTGTACAATTGCATGTTATTCAAAAAGTCTATTTCCGTATGTTAAAAAGATCCATGTAATGTTTTTATATTTTAGAAAGAGCCAATCATTATAAATTAGCTTATTATTCAAATAAGTGTACTTACGAAGCTGTTGACAATGGAGTGGTATATATATATATAAACAATGTATACAGTTTTTTTCACACTAACTCCATTCACTTACATAAATTTGGAACATCTCTTATTGCCTAAGGCAATAATTTATGTAAGTGAATGGAGTTAGTGTGAAAAAAACTGTATACATTGTTTATATATAGCTTATTATTGTTTTAAAATATTAGCTGCAATCAAGCATTAATAAGTGCAGCCAATGTTACAATTTTTATTACACAAGACATTTGTTGAAAATAGAATATGCATATGATTTGAAAAAGAAATATATGATCTTAAAAGCAACAAAAATAAATAATTATTCATCCTTTATTAAGGATTCTAATAATATATCAAAATCTTCTTGGCCTGTCACATGGATTCATGAACTCATATTTGAAGTTTGACATATCTCCAATAAACTTGAACTGTGAAAAATTCAATACTGTTTTTATAGACAAAGTTCAAGAAGTTGTAAGTAGTATACCCATTAATAATGAATTTATGTCTTTTTTAAATAAATCAAATATGCCCACTTAATTTTTAATTTACATTATCCAAGATGTTTACTCTGCTACTATGAAATTAAATAACAGTCAGTCATATATGGATGTGTATGGAATCAACTCAAGAATTTTTAAATTAGCTGCTCCATATATATAAGCCTTTGACTCATGTTTATAATTGTTATCTTAATGATGGTTGTTTCCTGGAACCTTTAAATTTGCTAAACTTACACCAATTTTCAAGAAAGGCAAAATCTTTGAAATACTTTTGTGTATGCAGATTGTTACTTACTTTGAAACCAATTCTTTGTTTAACAAAAGATGATTTGGTTTTAGAAATGGCTTGAGTACCAAAAATACAGTTACATCCTTTTTTTAAGCAAGGCTATGAAAATATTACCAATGGTAGCATCATTCTAAGTAGGTTCTTTGATCTTTGTAAGGCTTTTGATACTTTTTCTCATCATATACTTTATTTCAAAGGAAGTTTCTCTAAATTTAAACTCGTAGATCATGGAGTTTCCCAGGATTTCATATTAGAGCATGTTTTCTTTAGTATTTATATTAATGATCTTTCTTTATCTGAACTTCTATTTGTATGCAGACTTCTTATGCAGGTGATACTACTGTAAATTCTTGGGGTGTATGTTATAAGTCTCTAATGCATGGCATCTCTCCAAGTTCAGAGCAAATTTTAAAATACTTCAAAATCAATAATCTTGTTTGCAATGTAGGTGAAACAAAATGTATGAAATTTGATCTAGTTAAAAGTATTGCTCTAGAGAATTTATGTATGATTGAAAACAAAATCTGTGAGTAATAGACTTAGAGATATGGATATATAGTAAATTAACATGGGCAAAACATGTAGATGTCATATGTAGCAGAATTAGTGAACCAATCTATCTGCTGAGATTTTTTAAAGATGTGTTTGGCTCCAAAGAGTTAAAAATAATTTATTATGGCACAATTTACTCTCATTTACATTATGGTATTGAGGTCTGGGGGGCTACAACAAAGGTGCACATGGATTTGTTTGATTTGATTTATTTACGGACACTCTTTCACAGCTCAGGCCATCAGCGTCCCATTCAATTCAGGGTGTGAAATGGTCGAAAAATTTTGCTCAGAGGCCTCTTCTTTCAGGCATGAGGTTCATTTTTGTGCCATAAATGTACGACATGGGACCCATGGCTTTACTTCCCTTCCGAAGGAAGCCATACATAGGATTTTTATGCCCGAAAAATCCATTGATCCTGGCCGGGTTTGTACCCGCGATCTTGGGTTTAGGAGACAAGTATGGTTACCACTACACCACCAGGACTGACGTGCACATGGATAGTATGTATATATATATATATATATATATATATATATAGAAAAAAATATTTAGGTTCAATTTCTAAATTAGAATATAGACAGTCTTGTAAGGATGCATTCATAAAACATGAATTGTTAACTGTCTGAGACAGTATTTAGAGCTGCCACCCTATTTAATTAGAGTGATGTAGCATGTAATTTCTTTATTATAGTCATGAGTGCAATGTCATTTTATTTCCTGTACAAATGTTGAATTATTGTGTGTAAAATATTATTTTCTCGCAAGAGTGCAGAAAGCTACCCCAACCATCTGGCTGGTAATTTCTGTTGCCTATTGTAATAAAAAATTTGCAAAAGAGGATCCCTGCAGAACCAATATTTTCTGGTGAGAATTCTAAAGCATGGTCCTTGAAAAGATGTTCATTTCATTTACGGTTAGGGAGTTGTGTTTTTTGTCACATTAGCTAAGGATAAAAGCAATAAACATACGGGGGTGAAAAGATAGACTGATAACCTCTTCAAAGGAAGAAACTAGCAGTTTCAGTTGATATCTATAGTAAAAAGTCATATAGGCCATGTTTATTTTACTTACCATTTTGTGGTCAAGGGACACTCTCCATTCAATTATCCGTTCAGTTGGTTGAAAGAAAAGACATTCTCCATTCGATTCTAAGTCAGTGTTTTTTTTTTATTTATTTATTTACGGACACTCTTTAACAGTTCAGGTCATCAGCGTCCCATTCAACTCAGGGCGTGAAACGGCCGACAAATTTTGCTCAGAGGCCTCTCTTTCAGGCTTGAGGTTCTTTTTCGTGCCGCAAATGTACGACACGGGACCCACGGCTTTACTTCCCTTCCGAAGGAAGCCATACTTAGGATTTTTACGCCTGGCCGGGTTCGAACCCGCATTTTGGGTTTAGGAGGCAAGTATGGTAACCACTACACCATCACGACCGACTCTAAGTCAGTGTGAAAGAGTAGGCACTAGCAGTCCAATTATCTGTTTTAGTTTAGTTCATTAGCAGAGTATTGTTTGTGGAAAACTATCAGTAAAGAGTAGGCAGTTGTGTCTCAGAATTAGTTGAATTTAGTGGAGTTCAAGAGCAAGCAGAGTTTTAGAGTTATTAAAGTGCATTAATTTCAGAGTGATCACCATAGTTAGTGCAAAAGTGGGACATGTTCTCCAGGAAAATAACGGCAGTACATTTTATGTGGAATAGTTTATGAAAAATAAATTGATTTCATTTCCCATAATGAGTGATCTTATCAATCTCCATATACTCCTTCCCCTATGGTCACAGGACCATAAAAGTATCCAGCAGTAGAGTCTCAAGAACCATAACAAAAGTTACGGTTAGTCAGTGAAACCAACCATTGAAGAGGAAGAAATAATCCCTGAGAATCCAAAATAATCAAATTAAATCCTTCCAAAATCTTTCCCTCCATGATAATTGAACTGCTAGTGCCTACTCTTTCACACTGACTTAGAATCGAATGGAGAATGACTTTTCTTCCAACCAACTGAACTGAATGGAGAATTGAACAGAGAGTGTCATTCGGCTGCAAAATGGCAAGACTAAATAAACTGGCAATCTGCCGGTTTCAAGAAGCTATCGTATTCTTTCAAATGTGTTTTTAGAAAAATCTAGAATGTTTTCTCCCATTCACGCATCTCTAATGGGTAATCTGTTCCCTCTATTTTTTTCTCTGCTATATCATTTATTAGATGGATTACATGACTTCTTACATGTAACCCACATACATATTTTATGGAACTGTTAGGATCTGCCTTCCAAGCTATTCCCTTGTCTTTTCATCCCCATAATCATCATATTCTTTATTATGTCTTGCTTGCTTTACAATACCCTAACAGTACACCAATAAACATCTTACTCAAGGATTCTCCTTTAGAAATTTCTCCAGAAAATATTGGTTTGCCTGGACCATCTTTACAAATATTGTTACAATAGGCAACAGAAATTCCCAGTCAGGTTTTATGGCTGGGGTAGCTTTCTGCAGTCTTGCAAGAAAGTAAAATCTCAAACAATAATTCAACATGTACAGGACATAGAAATGAAACTACACTCATGCTTAAAATAAGGAAGTTACATAAATTGCTTACTATAATCAATTACTGTAACTAAATTTGGGGGTGGCAGCTCATAAATAATGTCTCATGTCTACTCTCTCCATCCGGCCTTACAAAACACCAAACCAAAGAAACAACCCTCCACTTGATTCTGATCCAACCCTCAGAATCAAGTGAACCATCAGGCACCCCTATATATATATTATTATTGTTGTGATAAATTTGAGAGGGAAGGACTGAGTTGGATGTAAGCAGGAGCACTGTTTTTAAGGGGTCTCAGAAGAGAAATTGGGGAAGGATGTGTTATGTGTAGAGAACCTGAAGGAATATTTCATTGTTTATTAGAGTGTGAAGGGATAGAAGGGATAGAAAGATGGAGGGAGGAAGCAAAATGGGATAAATTACAGAAAGTATAGCATATAAAATGTAAATTCATATGGTGACAAAGAGAAATAAAATGATAGGGGAATATTTAGAAAAAGTAAGGGAGAAATGGATTAGAATAATTAAGAAGGATGAGAGAATTAGAGTATGATTGATAAAATAGCGCTAACAAGGGAAATACAAAAAGTGGGGGATTTCGTTATGCAGATAAACAGGGGGTTGTGTAATGAGGTCTCATATAGATTTATTATTAGTACAATGCAATATGTATAAAGGGCATTAAGCATTTTTGTTAATATCACTTTTGATAGTGTTAAATTTTTTAGATATTTTGTGTGTTTGTTTAGGTGTAATTTAGTAACTGAGAAATATAAGAATTATTACTGTAGAAATTGCAGTTGTTTAAAATAACAGTTTATAAATAAATTATTTATAGTATTATGTTTATTGGTTGGATCAGAACCTGGTCCCCTGGATATTCCAGTAGGTAGCTGATGATGAACTGGGGACTAGGGGGCTGATTTAATGAAATTGGAATATTTGAATTGAAGCATTAAGAATTAAAAATATTGTAATATATTCATAATGTAATAAAGATGTTACTAATTACACTTTTGTTTGGGGTTAGTGCCTTCTGGAATTACTAAAGGCACTTGTCCTATTTGTTATATTTTAATTTTTTCTTTTTGTTAACTTTGTTATAAATAGTTTGTATGTTGATGTTTAACAAATAAATTCATTCATTCAATAAAAATTCAATGGACACTTCCTAGAACATCTTCCTTACAGTCTCAATTCATTCCCTTGTGATTACCACAAAAAGTGAAAAGTGAAAAAGATTCAGCAATTAAGCGAAAGTTAAGGCACTTTGTATGCAATTGGTTATTGATGCAACCATTTTTTTGATGAGGGGATAACAAAACTGTATATTCAGTGGCAAAAATGTATTTATGTTGAAGGAAACTTTGTAGAAAAGTAACATAATTTGTTTTTTTTGTACATGGTATGAATAAATTTATTTTTAAAAAATCTGGTATATATTTGAGCAACCCTTGTAATTTGTAATGCAAAATCCACTAAAATTTTAGCATTCTGTCAATTTGTTGCATACCCTAATTTTATGACCTCTAGAAGTAGACTATGGCTATAAAAGACATGCAGATGGTTATAGTTGAAATACTTCTGGAAAAGCTATTTGCTTATTCAGAGTGAACAAGTAGTATGGAATATTGCTTATAGCTTTATGAATTAAATATTTCTCATTAATGGTAAAAGTGTCTTTGTTAGGTCTCTATTACTAAATATTTTGCATGTAATTTATGTAATCAGGTATTTACAATGTGTCAATTTTTAAATGGCAGCCTATACTAATTTTTTAATTTTTAACTGTTCTCACAATTCTGTATATAAGATCAGTTCATTTATTCATTATAAACTGTATGGATTACATTAATTTTGGAATTTTTGCTTATTTGAGAAGATGAATGCTAAATAGCTTTAAGGGGCCAAGAACTCCAAGCTATCATTAATACATTTCAGTTCATTCATCCACAGATTTAAGGACCCTCCTGGTGTGTATCACTTTCATCATCTCCACTGGAACAAAGTGTCCTATGGGCATTCGGGCTGAGAAGTCCACTATAATGCTGCCATGTAAGGGGAGCATACTCTCTAGTGAGAAAAACAGACTCTAATAGGAAATTAAAAAAAAAGTTTACCACCTAATGCCGAGAAGTTTTATATTTAAGACCAATTTTGAATCATAACTAATACAATAAAGTAACCTATATATTCGTAATTAACTGGTGAGTTGATTTAATAATTTTATGCTTCTAAAAGATTCACCTTCCCCTTTGATGTAAATTCACTCTTTCCAAACTCCTAAACATCCCTTCAAAAAAGACTGCAGTCTCTGAAATTAAGCACAAGGAATGTGAGGAATACAATCAACTAATCAAAGTCTGCATCAGTCAGAAATTCAATGGTGAATTTCATAAACAAGAAGCACGATTAGTTATGGGAAATTCATTATCCACACTTCTGGCTGATTTATGTATGAATAGTTTAAAAATGCACATCACCAAATCATTCCCATACATTTTTTAAGTATGGCACAGGTATGTTGATATCTTTGCAGTGGTTAATAAGAAATACTTGGATGATGCTTTGGATGCTAAACCTACAAGATAAATTAAATTATGTCTGAAACAGAAAAAGACAACAGGATTCTTTAACTTAAAGATTATAAGAACATAATAATTTGAAATTTGGAATATACAAAAAGGATATGCATACTGATAATTAAATAAAAGTATGTGGCTTCAATCCTACAGCACACAAACATGCAATTCTCAACAGCTTAGCACACAGACTTGTTAACATACCCATGAATGAGTTTGAATACAACAATGAGTACTCACAGATAATACAAAGGTGCAAAAATCAATGTATACAACAAAGAAATGCAGACAAAAAAAATCAAGAAAAGGAGTTAAAAAGGTTATAACATTGACAGCAAGAGAAGAAACTACCATCACAGGAAAGTTACTTATTATTCTTGGGACACAAAAAACGTTCCAGAAAATAGTCAAGAGAATTCAGTATTACTTCATCTCCAGCGAACAAATTCCGTTTAAATAATTGGCTCAACTTCGGTGATAATGGCAGAATCCTAATGAGGAGAAGCCAGGAATCTATAAAATCAACTGCTTGGTATACAACAAAATGTACAACAAGTAGCATTTGAATTAAGCTCAAAGGACACTGGAGAAACATCAAGTACAATTAGATAGAAAAATCAGCGGTTGCACATCACTTTTAGAGAGATAAACATGATATAGAATTGGAAATCAAATTACTGAAATTCATAAATAAATCTTTGGAACTGGGATTATGAGTTTATAAAAAAATATGATAAGGTTATGAATCCCAAAAGAATACAAATTAACCCAAAAGTTCATAAAAGGTCCACGAGAGCTATACCAAGTCCATCCAACCGTCAATGAATCTGGTAGTTGACTTAAGCAATGATGAAGGCAATGGCCTGTGTAACATGTTTTGTGTAATTTAATAGTAAGTGAAGCATATGAGTATTAAATCAACTCACTAGCTAATTAAGAATATAAGAGTATTAAATTATTTCAGAGATTACAGGAAGCCATGTAACAAAAAGGAATATTGTTTATCATAGCAAATCTCATTGAAAGGGAAAGAATAAAATTTTAATGATGGCAGGATATGGTGAAAGATGAGAACTCAGCAAGAGTAGTGTGGTTTATTTGGTTAGGTGAATGCAAACAGAAATATAACACAATTAAAAATGTAACGAGGTTTCATGAAGAACAACAGAAAATCCAGAAAGACATAATCTGCTCTTTTTTTTTAATAGTGTTTAATGCCTGTTTCCACTACCTAGGCACCACAAGTGGTCAACACCGGTGACATATGAGATAAAACCAGGGAAAGGATTCCTTAAGAAAGGAAATGTTCCTGGCCCAAATCCAGGGCACCGCCCCAGCATTTGGCACCTCACGAGGACTGAGGAAAACTTGGGAAAAACCTCAGTCAGGGAAGAGGGATTCGAACCACTGACCTCCCACCCACAAATCTGCATCCTAAGATCTCGACCATCCATGGCGGTATAATCTGCTCTGACTGATGAAAATACCCTTAACATGTTACTATCTGTTGAAAAAAATCCACACACGATCACAAGGTAACTAAAAAGGGATTACAATGTCAATCAAGCATCTGTTTGTAAAGTTAATATTGGAGTTGGTTGGCGATACTTATTTGGTTTTAAAACAATATATACCATGCACACATTGATCTGTCAGTTAGTCCAACTGTGATGCCGGCCAAGGCCACTACTAGCAATGACAAGCTTTGTGGGAGGACTTTAAACAGTATAATTATTTTAAATATTTGGTTGGATTAACTGCACTGAAACTTTGGTAACCTATATCTCAGACATGTTTCAAATGAACTTGCATTTATCCTCAGCTACTTTCTCCAACTATTGTTGTCTTGCTATTGTCTCCTTCTTCTGGCTATCTGATGAACTTTCTGATTAGGTCATCCTCAGGTGGGATTTCAAAATGTTGTTTTTTAAAAATTCCAAAATGGTTAATTCTGTGTGGTTTCTTACTGTTTTTAATCATTTTACTTTTGTATTTATTTAATAATTTCTTGTCTAAAAGTGTGCAGATACCGCATATTTTTCTGTTTCTTGATATGTGATATTTCTGCAATGGTCTTTCGTTCTTATACCTAAATTTCATTTCTTAATGCGATATATACATTCTTTGCAGTTGATTGGAACAAATCATTCAGGTGTCATCAGCATATGGTATAAAAATGTATGTCTTATGACAAGATGTTTATATATATTAAGAACAATAGAGATTCCAACACAGACTCCTGTGATAGACCCATAGCAATCTGTTGATTTAAGATAAATTCGCCTATTAGCAAATGTCGAAGGAATGTACCCATAAAAAGATTTTTAAAAAATTTCTTCAAATCTCCATTGATCCTATCTCTAGACACCGAAAATGACAGTGAAAAAATGTGTGTGGGTGCATGTGTGTGTGTGTCTGTTAATACCCCGGCACTCAAATTTTTGTTTTTTCTGAACAAAACTGGGTTTATAACAATCAATTAACAAACAATTCGTCGAGTTCGTTATCCATCAAAATTGATGGTGGGGGTTAACCCAAAGTAAACATTTTTAAAAAAGTTAAAAATCACTCTAAGAGGCAAGAATTCTTGTTTTTTCGCAACAAAAGTTGGTATATACCATTTAAATAAAATAGGAAAAATTGTTCCTGAAAATTAGGGAAATTGCCCCTTTAGCAATAGGCAGTATATTTGAAAATCAAATTTTAAAAAGTGCTCTTGTAATTAGTTTTCTCTCTATTGTTTTAAAATAAAAGGATAAATTAATGCAGCATATAACTATATTTATAACGTAATATTTTATATTTAACAAAAGCATCATTGTGAAGATAGAAAATGTGAAATATTAATTTAATATGTGTTGAGAATTATATTTGCATGTAAGAGCATTCTGTAATAACCTTCAGAAAACATTTGCATTACATGCTTTTACTACAATAACATTTAAATTTAATTTCAAAGCCAATGAAAATTGATGGAACTTTTGATTGTGTATTGTTGATTGACATTGACATTATATTTGCTTAGTACATTCTAATTCTTTTTAAATAGTAACATGTTTTATTTTTATTGAAACATATGAACATCCTCTTCTTAAAAACACATTGTAACTTAAAACTTTCTGTATTTCTCTATTTTAGTGAATGGTTACATTTAAAAATATTTAAAACTATACAGTCTAGCTTTGTATATTAGTGCTCATATATTTCAATTAATTAATAGTATACCATTGATTTTTGTGATTTAATCTAAATAATGATGATGATGATGATGATGATGTTGTTGTTGTTGTTGTTGATGATGATGTAGTTTTTCTTTTGTGACACTTACAGATTGCAAGAATTCAACTTTTGTTCCCCTAACACTACACAGCGATGCATTAACTTATTTCATTAGCTAATAAAATCATAATTTGGATTTCATATTCATCTTTAAAATTATTCAAGTTGCTGAGGAATTTGTTTAGTTTATGCACCACCTGCTCAATGGACAAGTCCTATTACCAAGGTAAGACTTGGTCACATTATGTTTTTTCTCCCCTTATACCATAAATTTCCAATTTATTGCAAAGCACAGAATGTGCCATATAGTCAAAAGCCTTAGATAGATCAATAAATATCTCTGCAGTAATCATACCTTTATCTAACTTTTCCAGTAATTTATGCATAAAATTCATAACAGCTGTTATAATTGAAAAACTCTTTCTAAATCCATGCTGATGACAGTTAATTATACTATTCTCATTTTAAAAAACTAATAAAATGTTTTCAAATAATTTTTCCACCATAGAGGCTAATGATATAGGCCTATAATTATTTACATCATGTATATTGCCCATTTTATATACAGGTGTAATTATACTTATTTTTAGGTAATCTGGGAATGTCTTAATTTATGGAATTATTAATTAGGTGATTTTACGAAGTTGCAACAGTGTCTTTGCATTTTTTTGGTTTTTGGAGGGGGATATACCATCTCAGCCAGAAGATTGAATTTTAACACTATAATTATATAAATGATATTTTTGACACTAGTATTACTAAAATACATAAAGTTAATTAATGTAATAAATGTAATAAATGTAATAAATAATGTAATAAAAGTTCTAATGTACAAGGTTCTACAAAAAAATCATCAAATAATGAACATATTTTGCTCACCTTTATGTAATATCTTCATTAGCATGGTTTAAATTCTGAAAGTTATCATAAATTATTTTATGTCAGTATATTTATTAATTTGTTCCTTATATTGATGCGAACTCAATGTTTTAACATTCAATTGTACTAATTTCTTAACTGTGTGACCTATTTTTGTGTTCTTCAGGTTTTTTTTTTTTAATTTTATTTTATTAGTCCCCCAGTGCCTCTAGTATTGAAGTTGAAGTTTGATAATGTATAACATAAGGCCATGAGTATAGTCTTCACAGTCTCCAACTGCCACAGGAATCTCATAATCTGATCACCCATATTTGTGATATATTTGAAAAATATTAAACTTATCTTACACAGAATTGAGAGAACCATTAAAATACATAAAAATCAGTAACTCTGCCATTTAGGAAAAATGTTGTATTTGACACACCATGTGTATCTAAGGATATAACTTTTCAATATTATGTCCAAATTTTTAAAGTGATAACTAATTAACAATTTTAAGAAAATTGCACCATGGCCAAGTGATTAGACTGCTTGTCTCTCACCTAGGTAACCATGGTTTGGTCCCAGCAGCCTCAAGTGGAATTTGTGGCTGAAGAAGAAATATTTGGGCTGATTTTCTCCAGATCCTCCAGTTTTTCCCATTGCTCCATCACCACCATCATCATCTCAACCCCATCTTCAGCATAACGTAAAACAGCAATTCTAAGTGCATGCATTTCAGATGGACTATGCTACTGCCCTCTACCACCCATATGCAGAACTTCAAAGCCTGGCCAGAAAGTGATTTGGCAATAGAACTAACTCACTCCCACTTTTAAGAAATATGCATATTATAAATTTATAAGCAATATTCCATATCTTGGTTCACTGTGTATATTTTTGTACCCTCCTCCATTAAAATTGCAAGTTCTGCATATTTACGTACTTGTGAGGGCGATCTGCTGTGTGCGTTATGGCATGTGCTTTCAAATGACTGCTAGAGACAAAGCCCTTGCTGCAGATTTTGCAGATATGACGTCGCTCACCAGTATGCAGGCGCACATGTGTGCTAAGTGTGCTGCTGTGTGCAAATGCTCTGCCACAAACCTTGCACACGTGTGTTTTGATGCCTGTGTGGACCACCATATGCTGCTTCATAAGGCTCATAATAGGAAATGACTTGTTGCACATCTCACATGGGTAGATTTCATTACTCGACTTGGGTGGATAGCGTTGTCGCTTCCTCCGTACTGCTTTTGTCTTCTCATTGTTGTTCTCCTTCTGCATTTTTTCTTGAGCCTCAGTATACCTGGCAAATACATACAGCAAATACTCAGAAAAAATATGTTAAATATCTGCAATTGATCAGTTTATTGAAAACTTTGTAACAGTAATGTATTTATGGTAAAGCTAGATAGGATTACTGTATCATGCCCATGTTACCTGCTGATAACATTTGCCTGTCTTCCTCTAAGAGATCGTCTGCTTCTGCACTCATCTGAATGTTGCTGCGGAAACAAGCAATTCCAAAAAACGTTTATTTTTATGCAAAACTAAACCAAATGCAAAAAGCAGACAACATTAGCAGCCTATGTTTTACCTTTTTTCCTTGCCTCTTTTCAATATTTGCAAAGGGTTCCAAGGGACATTTGGGGTCCATAAACTGGTTTTTATTGCTTTCTGCCTTAACTGTTGTGCCATCCTCATCCTTCAGCTAACAAACAAACAAAGTACCTGTCAACAATTATTTAAGTTTTCAGAATGATTCCCAAGATGAGTTAAAAGCATGAGGCATAACTTTGCATGAACTTACTTTTGCTGCTTCTGCTGCATCATGAATGAACACTAAGTCAGGCTCCACCTTTATCTCAATTTCACCTTCATTCATCTGCAAGCACATGAAGAGATATATTCAACTAGGATATGTGACTATGTTGATAAAACTTCACTTACAAGTTTTTATTTCAGGCATGTTTAAGGAATCATTGTTCCCCGCTCCAGGTGTTGACGACCTGCTGGTAAGTTCAATGGTTATGGTGGATTTCAAGTCTGTTCTCTTTTCAATGTCTATAGGCAACTTATGAATTTACTGAAAAAAAATCACAGTGGAATGTCAAAATTTGATTTTTAAGATGAAAATATTTTCCCATGCGCATAATTATATAGAGGTATATAGTTCTTTTACCAATATAGCTTCTTAATAACGGTTCTCAGGTTATCAGTGGCATTAGATTACTGAAACTCAAGCTTTCAGCCATCCTGAATTCTGTGGCCTTCATTAGGAACTGATGCAGGCAACTCAGACCAACCCAAAGTTGTTAGGGATGGAGCATGTTATTGGTAGTGCTGTTTGGACTGCAAATGGGCTTATTCCTCAGGTTTTGTTCAGTATTCTAGATTTTATAAATTTTGGGCTACGTCCTAAGAGCCTGTTGAGTTATCCAGGAGCTGATCACTTTTGTTTGTAATTTGGATGCCAGTCCAAGTTTCTGTATGTAGATGGCTATTTGCCATTGCTTTTGTTATCCAAGGTGCCCCATCTGGCTTGGTCAGGGCACCTAGTAATTGGGTTTAGGTGTTTCTCAGGCTACATAATTCCTGAGAGAACGGGTGAGGGTACTTTCATGGTGTTCTAAATGGTTGTTAATTTTATTGCCCAGAGCCTAATTCAGTCCTTCATAAGCGAGGCTTTATGTAATACGAGGGGGTGTGGATAACACATCCTAGGCAATAATAGAATGGGACCACATTGGTTGACTGGGTTGGGCAATGGTTGACTAAAAAACTGCTAAAACCTACTCATTGCTAATTTTAATAAAGAACTCTTCACCAACTTGCATGTATCCCTATTTGGCACTATACAATTATTTAATGGATATGTACACACTGTCCTACACAACATTCATATCTGCAAACTAAAGCCTATTCATGAAACCTCTTATTTGTAGTGGAAACTGTATAATTATGTAATTCAATTCACAGTTTATATTTTTTCACTCTTCAGTTAACATGGCCTCTGTAGAATAGAATTCTATTCTTTTTCTCTTTCAGGTCATATAGTAATGTATCATTCTGAGGTGTCATTTGGTATCTCAGTTCTTCAATGAGAAAGGACTCATATATAAGTCTTAACCAGTATACTGTTTTTGCAGATGCATTCCAAAGTGTAAGTCAATACAGAAAAATTTTAATTCTGAATAACATTTTTGCCATTCCTAATGATAACCTGTATAATTGAGAAACATTATTTATCATTATTATTGCTGCCATGGCCCCTTACTCTCTTACGTACAGAAAAGCATTCTCCACTTGTCTGAAATGAAGTGCCAAGACACTTTAAGTAATTCACCATTAGAAGCCTTCCTTCATTCTTATAAATGCCATCTTCAATAGATATCCTCTCCCTTTTTTAAATATCTTAGTTATTTAATTAAAATCATTGTATGATTGAGTCAAATTACACACTCTTATTGCTCCACTTACTTGTTTAAGATATGTAGTAATTTATTAATTGATATCATTGTATGATTCAGTTGAACTACACACTCTTAAAGCTTCACTTACTTTTCATAAATATATGGAACCGGTTTCGAGAACATTTAGTTCCCATCTTCAGCCAGGCTAAAGTTCAACTGTCGGATCATTTGTTGAGCTGTGGGAATGTGTATTCTGCTCTGGTGGCAGTGTGATAAACTTGTAGTTTATGTTTTTATCTCCGGAAATGTACAAGTTCATTATGCTGTCTTTGTATTTGTAGATGTAGATTTTCTCCCAGGTTGCTAGTTCCGCAGGACCTTGTACTGATTTTAATAATTTTGCTTTATTTATTATGTCATGATTTTGTGTCCAAAAATGATATGCTATTGCTGATTTCTCTATTTGCTTGTACTTTATGTTCCTTTAACCATGTGCCTATGTTTCTCTTTGTTTTTCCAATGTAGATTTTTTCACATTCTGCACAATTTATTTTGTAAATACCTGATTTTTCCTCTTGTGGAATACTGTCATTAAGAATATCAATGAGTAAGTTTTTAACATTAAATCTATTAATCGGTGCCAACCAGATTTAAACACTTTAAGAATATTCTGAAATTTTTTTGTAGCCCATGGATGATATGTGAACTTTTTAAAAATTTGTTTATCTTTTCTTGCTGAAAGTGTTGTGGTTTCTTTGATATGTTTTTGTCTCTTGAATTTCTACACCTTTTTGTGTACTTTTTAAAACCAATTTTAACTGCTGTTTCTTCTATTTGTTTGTATTCATTAAAGTATTCTTCTTTGCTAATTTGTAGATTAACTAGTTGGTTTGTTAAACTATTGATAACTGCACGTTTGTGCACTGTGGGGTTAAAACTGTCAGTTTTGATGTGATTATCTGCATGTGTATTCTTTCTGTATATTCTAAATTTAAGATTTTCTTAACATTTCAACCGCCACGGATGGCCGAGGTCGTTAAGGCACGGACTCGTGAGCGGGAGGTCTGCGGTTCGAATGCCGCCAGGACCGTCCTCCCTGACTGGGGTTTTTTCCAGGTTTTCCTCAGTCTTCATAACTGGCAAATGCCGGGGAGGTACCTAAACTTAGGCCTGGAACGCTTCCTTCCTTAAAAAAAAAATCCTTTCCCAATTTATCATTTCATCTCATGTATCACCAGTGTCCACCGCCTGTGGTGCCTCAGTAGTAAAAACTGGCGTTAAACAGTACTCCCCCCCCCTTAACATTTCATAATTTTAATATCTAAGAATGGCAACATGTTATCTGTTTCTATTTCATATGTAAATGATATGTTTATATCTTGTATATTCAAAAGTTTTAAGGCATCGTCAATGAGTTTTTTGTTAACTATGGCAAATATATCATCTACATATCTGTGCCATACCTTAAATATGTATGGAAAAGCTGTGTTGATGTGTGTTTCAAATCTACTCATGAAGAGGTTAGCTAGAAATGGAGATTATGTAGATTAAATTATGTAGTAATTTGTTATATTATACTATATTTCACCGTGAAAATCCCAGCTATTTAAGTCTATGTAGTACTAGTTTCACGAATCATTGTTTGCATCCTCAGCTGTGAAACCAGTACTATATATTATAAACAAGTAAGAGTGTGTAGTTTGACTCAATCATATAATGATCTTAATTATATGATTAGCTTCATTGTACAAGTTCCAATTAACATTTTATATAATCTTAGTTATTGTTTTACTGTCCTGAATTCCACAGCCATTCTTCTTTGCCCATTTTATGAATTAATTGAAAGCTTGCTGCAAGCACTATTGGCTTGTAGATGTCAAAGTCATATCATCTCCACACACATAAACATACACATGAGAGATTTATACCCAGTCCATTTTTGTTGCAGCTAGCAAACCTACGTTGCAATGTTAAATAATTAGGCTCTCCTTGCAATTGGGCAACTCTCTGGAGTAGAGGCAGATCTTGTGATGTCATCTATAGTTTTCCACTAAGTAATTATGTAGTATGGCACTTGTATATCCCATAATTTTGTCATTACTGCACATCTGTTTATTAAGTCAAAATCTTTGCAAAAATCATGAAAATAGGATAGTTTTCCTACAGGGTTGCTTCAATGTCTATGTTTTTGTGCAGACAACAAAGTGCTGTACTGCCAATCTTCCTCCATGAAAGTAAATTACTACCTCAAAATGCATACTCATGGAGTTAATTGTCGGTCCTGGTGGTGTAGTGGTTACCATACTTGCTTCCTAAACCCAAGATCGCGGGTTCGAACCCAGCCAGGACCGATGGATTTTTTCGGGTGTAAAAATCTTAAGTATGGCTTCCTTTGGAAGGGAAGTAAAGCCGTGGGTCCCATGTTGTACATTTGTGGCACCAAAAAGAACCTCAAGCCTGAAAGAGAGGCCTCTGAGCAAAATTTGTCGACCATTTCACGCCCTGAGTTGATTGGGACGCTGATGACCTGAGATGTTAAAGAGCTTCCATAAATAAATCAATCAAAAAAAATAAATTGCAGTTAATTTACTGAAACTAAACCCACTTCTTACTTAGTCTAATCTCCTTATTACTGTAATAAATATGACACTAGTTCAACTATGCCTAACCTAGAGATTCAGTTTAGTTCCTGGAGCATTTAGTGAGTTCCCAAAGCAGTCACAGAGCACTTGTATTTACAATTACCACAGTAGCACACAATATACATTTACAAAAAATATCATGTATATCTGATAAATAGTTACAATAAAAATGAAAAAGCAACACTTAGAACAACTCAACCAAAACCAGAGAAGCAGAAATAGACAAGTAACTTAATCACACAAATTTACAGTATACATGTTCACATATGCATTGATATAAAATTATTACAATGTTTTTAACTTGGTATATTATATTGCTGCTCACATATTTCTTTACAGAACAATATGTCTTTTTACATAGATATTTTCTAAGAGAAGATTTAAAGGATTTATAATTGTTTATTAAGGCTTTTAAGCTAGAGGGAAGATCATTTTGTACTAAAATGCATTCATAATAAACTCTTTTTTGATGGCAGGAAAGTGAAGCTGGTCTATGTAGATTTACTTTTTGTCTAGTATTCTTGTCATGTATATTTTGATTGTGAACAAATTTTTCTTTATTTGTTATATAAATAATATATATTCAAATAAGTTAACATTTCAAATTCCCTAAAGAGTTTCTTCATAAATGTCAGCTATGTTTATCAGTGATTATTTGTATGGCTTTTTTCTGTACTAGGAAGATACAGTCACATTTAACTAAGTTTCCCCAAAATATAAAACTATATTTCTTACTGAGTTGAAATAAGCATAATAAATTAGTTTCAAAGTCTTAATTGACTCCAACATTACTAATGCATATATTGCATAGCATGCACTGCTAAGTTTAGGTATGAAGATCAATGTGATCTTTCCAATTCAGATGGTTATCAATTATTAAACCAAGGAATCAAATATATTTTGGTTTGTAAAAGTACACTGTTATAATATCCTATCTGTTATAGTGGATCTGGAGATCTTTGAGTGATAAATTTCATAATATTTGTTTTATCTAGATTTAGAAACAATTTGTTTGCTTTGAGCCTTACACATAAAAAACTCAGAACTAGATTTAGTTTAATGGCACAATCATTAAGGCTGTTTCCATTTATCAATATGCTTGTGTCATTTGCAAATATAACAGTATTTTCCTTCATCTTGGGTAGATAAGGAGAGATCATTTATTTACATCGAAATAGAAGAGGGCCTAGAACAGATTCTTGAGGCACTTCATGGTTAATCATTCCCCACTCTGATGCTTTGTTTTTATCTTTAACAATTTATTACTACTTTTTGTTTCTTCTGTCATGGTAGGAATCCATTTTAAATATTTGCTTTTTATTCTGTAGAAAGCTATAATCGAAAGCCTTTGCTAAATCACAAAATATTGCTTCTAAATGTACTCTTTCATTAAATGCAGTTAAAATTTCATTAAGGAGTTTATATATTGCATTTTCTGTTGAAATTCATTTTCTAAAGTCAAATTCATTAAATATAATATTGTTACTTTCAAGGTAATTGTAAAGCCTATTGTATATTACTTTCTTAAACACCTTAGAAAATGTAGGTGAAATAGCTATAGGTATATAATTAGAGACATTTATCTTTTCTCTCTTTTTGAACAGAGGCTTCGCCACTCAGTATTTTAGCTTTTCATAAAACACATCCAATGTTACAGACTCATTACACAAGTGACTAAGGGGGGGGTACCAATTTCCAAATTATATTCTATATAAAATATAAATTAATGCCAATTTTCACATAAAAGCTACCTTTTCAAACAATTATATAAACATTTCCCAAGCAAAAAATAATGAAATTACACCAATTAACCAAATACCAAATGCTTGCTTTCTTTTGACAATATCCAAGTACCAAACTGTCATTGTATACTTTCCTTTCCATCCTTTTGAATGGATTAAATTATTCACATATCTCAGGAATACTTGGGAGCTATAGCCTAATAATATGTACTCTCTAAATTTATACAAAATCTCATGGTATGAAGCATTCTGTGGTAATGTTTGAGTACATGTTGCCTTGTTAATTTACAAAGGACTATCCTTAATGTGTCCTTGAAAACAGTTTTACTTAAAACCTAACTGAGAATTCAAGAGTTACACCACATAAAACCATATAGGTATTACACAAGTTTACTAAGGAGCCAGTTTCAATTAGTTTTTTTAATTGATAAACACTTCTATATAACTGTAATAGAAGCGACAAGAAGATATATTTAATATTGCTTTTATACACATTAAAATAACGAACACATAAACATAACCAAACTCTGTTTGGCATGTACATTAATAAACAGTTCATTGTATATTTTTAGGTTAACTCATGTATTCATTTCCTTTCCCTCGTTTTACTTCTCATTATTATGGTTATAAAAATATTAACCATTATGAAATCCTCGCATTTTCAGCGTATTTCATATACAATCTATGCCAATTTTACCATTTTTTGTCCTCCAAACGCTGATAATTAATTTACCTAACCCAAAAACTTGTTACACATACCATAAACATTTCTATGTGATTAGCATCTTGAATTTCCAATTCGCCTTAATGATGCAATTCTGATTCTCTGGTTGTGTGAGAGCTTTTCTTTGACAAATGTATTACACATATTACCTCCCACTGTCTTCTCCTAACATTAAACTTTGACGCCAGCTGATGAATGCGAAATTAGTTTTTGAAACAACCAATGTGCTTTATATAATTTATTATTTTTTTAGCAGTTGGTTTAGATAATAAATAAACTGCATTAAATTAGAGTGTCTAGCTGAAGGGCATTCAATTCGAAATTAAATACATTCTTTCAGGTGTTACATTAGCAGAAGTTTAATTAGGGTCATTGGTACTCCTATTCTACATGTTTGGCTGGGAGCGTGCAGCAACCCGCCAGGATCCAATGTCTCATGTAGCGAGTACTGTGATTTCAAGCACTTCTTCATAACATTTCGCCTATGCGGTTTTCGCCATTGCTCGTTTTCTTGTCTGCAGCAAAGCACAGATCAGCATACCGTTATCTATAAATGACACCACATGACGCAGACAGTTCAACAACAATAATAAATACAACAATAGTTCTATATCAGTATCAACTTGCTTCATTAATGAAACATGAGGGAAAAAAATATTTAACCTATTAATGCTGTACATAGCTGACATGAATTATTTTTAAGTGTTTATGTACCTACAATTCCAATGTAATCAGCAGTGCCCCTGCTTTGGGCTCCTGAGCTCATTTGGACTTTTCTGTTCAGTATATAAATTAAGGTGGTGTATTAGTTTCTGCTCCATTCTTTCTTTCTTTCTTTTCTTTTTTTTTTTTTTTTTTATTCCTTCCTTTTTCCAAATATTTGGCGAAGCCAGGCCTACTGACTGAAGAAAGTGGGCAGCTTGCTGCACAAATAGCACAATATAGACAACTGGGGAATAAATCGATCAATATTGTATTATTAGATATGTTATTGCATTTCTAGGCTTACATTTTATTTTATTTTATTTTATTTTATTTTATTTTATTTAAGGTCGCTCTTTAACATCCTTGGCCACTCGCGTCCCATTCAATTTAGGGCATCAAACTGCCGATAAACTTTGCTCAGATGCCTCTTCTTTCTGGCTTGAGGTTATTTTACGTTGCCGCAAATTCACGGCATAGGACCACCGGCTTTACTTCCGTTCTGAAGGAAGTCATACTTAGATTTTACACCCTAAAAACCCGTTATCCTTGGCCGGGTTAGACACCGCCACTTTCCGTCTACAAGACAAGTTTTAGTTACCACCAGAATCCTATTTCATAAAATTTGACAACTGCGATAATTTTACATTTTGTCGGTATGTTATGATAATTAATTGTCTCTTATAGTTACAAACATGTTACTTATAACAAGTATAAAATTGTAACTTGTCACAATACAAATTGCTGTTTCTAAAGCTGACAAGTAATTAACTTCACCTTATAGTCGCTTAGTACTTAGTCTCGAGCTCAGTACCGAAATGCATCTTTTTCTGAAACAGTTGCAGCTGTCACTGCTGCAAGGTCCAAACAGTTTCAAAATAGCAGTTTTATGTGACAAGTACTGTTAAAGCCTGTTCCCTGAATACGTTTTCACCCGACAGCCTTTGAAGGAAGATATCAGCTAGACTCGCTATCGGGTTCTAGTCTCCTTTTCAGGTAAAAGTCCCACAAACAAACTGTGTTGCACGTCTTACTTAAGCAGGTGAATGCATGATTACGGGTCAAGAACTTATTGCTGTGAAATACAAATATGTACACCATCCAATACCCCCGCCGATCGCAATCGATCCTCTGTAAGTATTTATACCTACAAAGCACTCCTGCGGTGATTCCATGATAATACGCCTTTTATTAACGATACGAAAGCGAAACCCAAGTTTCGTGCAAGGCGTTATAGGGACCTTTTTAATATGGAAATTGTTTATATGTGGGGAGTTTTTGGAATGTTGGAGGTTTTCCTTGCTTATAGAAGCTATGGATTTCTCGCCGAACTATTACACATTCGAATTCATAAGTTTTCCCCAATGGTTTTGATTTTGTTTCTGCCTTTTAGGATGTTACTCGTCTCCCCTGACGATTTTTCTGATTGTTGGCTACTCAATCCTAAAACTTTGCCTCCTCGTTTATGGGCCCTTTACTTACTTTATTCTTCATACAAAGTAATGCACTTTTTACATTGTTTTCTGACACTTCATGAGCACTGGCACTGATGTATTTTTTAAACTTGCTAATGGGTCCGGGCGCAAACTCCGCAGTATCGGAATAATGCTCAGCTTCAATATCACGCATTCCGTTCACTTCCAGCTTGATATCGTGCATTCACTGACATACTTAACCAAACACGTAAATATCTTAACTTAATGGACACTGCCGCGATAAACATTAGTCCTGAGCAGTAACCATACATCTGGGTAAGAAAAAAATTTAAATATACATTTGGCAACGTGTTCCTCCTTTTCACTCCGCGTGAACTGATTGAGAGCTGTCAGTAACAAAACTAGCACGCAATTAGCTACTGCACAGCTAGAATGGCGAGCTGTGTGTTTAAATAACGAGAGATAACGATAACGGCCCATCTTTGTCTGCAATTGGAAATGCATTTAGGGAACGGGCTTTACGTACGACTTGCCCATAGAGCAAGGTTCGTCCTGGGGAAAGTCACGCCTGCTTTTCATGATCGGCAGCGGAGAAATCCGAACGCCTCTTAGGCTGAATCTTTGCCTCTTTGTGTTAGTTTGCAGTAGGCTGAAACTTGGCCTCTTTGTGTTAGTTTGCAGTTGCGAACGTTATCGTGCCTCTTCTAATTTTCGACTATTGGAACTCGACTCTGGTTACCGAGCGGAGTGGAAGTGGGGAGCGAAGCTCCTGTTCTAGTGAAGTTTTGATCGGTAGATTGTAAAATTATATGCCAGCATGAGATACAAGAGGATAGCACCTTATAAGTACTACAAGTTAAGATATCCTGTAAGTACTGTAGTCAAATAGTTTGGGAAATATAACATGAAAGTCGTATATCTAGAAACAATACACGTAGAATGTGGCAGCAAGCTGTCTAGCGCCAGCTTACTACTATGTAGCGAGCTGTGGCCTCAACTGCACGAGCCCGCCCGTCATCTGACCGGTTGCGGTGAATAATACCTGACCACCGTCGTTATAAAACCTATTCTTTACAGTAGGGTTCTGAGACAGTATATTACAACTGCATTTTGCCTGGCTTAGAAGGGTATTGTATGGGGTTTTCCCCCTTATAAATGAAGGATGGAGGCGAGAGACACATTCTTACCTAGTCATTCGCTAAGTAGATCGCCAGACAGGAAAGGAAAGATATCGGACCAAGTATAAAAGGAAATGATGGAAAGTCAGTTAAGAAAGAAAAAATAAGAAATAGAAGTTATTAAAATGGAGACCAAAGAAACACCTGGAAATGTATTAACAGAGCTGAATAGCTTATAGGAAAAGAGAACATCACCAATTATAAGAAGAGAGAAATAATCTTCTACTAACAAAACTCCAACATTTTTATGAACATATTAAAGTGATGGAGAGATATCAAAGGCTGAGGCGGAACTGGTCAAAGAACTTCTGGAGAAGAAGAACCCAGAACTAATAAGATATTCATTCAAGTCAACACAGCACCAGTGCCATCAGAGAAGATGATCAAATTTCAAAGAACATCAGAACTAAAAAAGCATACCCTGTTTATTTTATCTAGCAAGGCTTCTGACACCAGTGCATTGCAGAAAATAACGCAAAACAAACCTGCAAAGGAAAAAATAAAAATCTGTAGCATAAGAACAACAGGGAAAAAATGTAATTTACTGCCTGTGGTGCCTCAGTAGTAAAAATGGGCGATAAATACTACTCAAAATAAAAACAGTAATTATGAAAACGGAAAATAAAGTAATAAACAGCGCAAAACTTAAAGGGAAGGATCTCAAGATGAAACCACCAAAGAAGAGGAACCCTTTTATGTCATGTAGGATGTATTAACAGGTATCAAGGAGGAAGAAGATATCTCTAAGCAAAATTTTGAAAAAGAAATCCCCAAACAGGAATTTGATAATAATTCAAGCTTAGGTTTAAAATTCGATCAAGGAATGAGCAACTGTTCATCAAGTGGTTAAGGTATCCGCCAAATTCAGAATATTTATCATTCCAAGAGACAGAACATTTAGCGGCTTCCATTCCGCAAGCACAAAAGACTTCATTTCAGTAGCAAAATGCCTAAAATGTTAAGATTTTGGACAAGTGGATAAATTTTGCAAAAAAAAAAAAAAAAAAAAAAAGGTTAAGCAATCTGTGGTCATTGTGGTGAAGAGGGACAATAACGGAAAGAATGCTAAAAAAAAGAGGAAAAGGACAAAAATACCAACAACCCACCTGCATTCCTTGCAGTAGAGGAAACAACAACTGTGGAGGGGGGGAAACGAGTGTCTCACCTATAAATTGATGCGGGAAAGAGTTATGGTCAAGACGAATTATGGATAAACATGTAACTGAATTAAATAATAAGAAACCTAAAAGAAGTAACGTTCCCAGTAGGGTCAAACGAAAGGGTTTTTTTTTTGAATGATTTATTTATGGACGCTCATTAACATCTCAGGTCATCAGCGTCCCATTCAATATCAGGGCGTGAAATGGCCGACAAATTTTGCTCAGAGGCCTCTCTTTCAGGCTTGAGGTTCTTTTTCGTGCCGTAAATGTACGACACGGGACCCACGGCTTTACTTCCCTTCCGAAGGAAGCCATACTTAGGATTTTTACGCCCCGTAAAAATCCATTCGGGCCGGGTTCGAACCCGCGATCTTGGGTTTAGGAGGCAAGTATGGTAACAACTACACCACCAGGACCGACCAAACGAAACGTAAAAAGAGTCATAGCACAAATTAAAACTAAAAGAACATGACACATACCGCTGAGATCGGGACACAGATAGAAAACGAACCCACAGGAGAAGTTTTGATAGCCAGTACAGAGAATCAGGAAGGAATGTACCGCCACGGATGGCCGAGGTATATTTTCCACCTCTCTGTTTCAGTAGTGTGAATAAGGCAATTATTGCGTGAGGACAAAATATGGCGTTTCAAAGGATCACATTTTATTATAAAAATTGTAGAAATGTCTAATCATTCAATTTGATTTGATATTTCCTGCACCTTTGCAATCGCTCGGGACTGTAGCCAGCAGCCAGGTGACTTTGTGAAAGAAAAAAAAAAAAAATCTGGAACGGCTCTCTCCATGCACTGCAGCCAGCGCCATGTGTTCCTTGCGAAGCGAAAACAATCGTGCAGCGAGACTAAATAATGAAACAAATCTAGTAAGGTTCAGGATATAATATTAAATCCAAAGATTACTACAGATGTGTAAATCAATGTTAATAACCGGTGACTGCATCGAGCGCCAATTTTTGTATCATTCGGCGATGCGCGAACTAAAGATCGTGGTGGGCGAGTCCATAACGTATCCACGGGAGGTCAGCAATGCAAGTCTTACTAGATTTATTTATTAATTATTCCTGTTTTACTTGTAGTTTCCTTTCTTTCTCGGAGAACACATGTCATTGTTAAAATTTCACGGAATTCCAGATACCAGCGACAGAATCGTTGACACCCTGAAGAGTCGCATACGACGTAAAAATCTAGCTTGCATGTTACAAGCTGTTGTTACAGATCGGATGTTTGCGTCTTGTATGGCACTCTTCGGGCTGTTGACGGTTTTGTAGCTGGTTGTCTAAGTTAAGTGAAAGTCTAACAATGACCTAGTGTCCTCCAAAAAAGAAAGGAAACTACAAATTATATAAATAGTGAGATAATACTGTCAAGTACCATTAGGCATGATTTCTTATGCTGGCCATCCATTATATGACGTTACGCCAGAAAGTTCATTTTTAAAATCTGACAGAACTCACATTCTTAACCCAATTATAAGCAGATGTGGGAAGGTTATATGAAGTAAAATGTAATATTTTTTGTACACATCCTGTACATAACCTAAAAATGTAAACTGTTCATATATAATGAAGAGTGTAAAAATGTAAATCAACCCCTCAATGACAATGTATAACAAATAATACATATAATTTTATTTAATGCACATAGAGGTATCATTATAAATGTTGTATTGTACAAAACTACATCTCATCCTCCAGATAACATTTACATTGTCAATGACTTTAAAAGAGACGCACTTTAAAGGCACCTATGTAATAAATTACATTTAATGCTCACATCAAATTCAGGAATTATAAACTGTTTCACTCATGAAGTATGGTAACCATACTTGCCTCCTAAGCCTAAGATAGCGGGTTCGATCCCGGCCTGGACCGATGTATTTTTTTTCGGGCGTAAAAATCCTAAGTATGGTTTCCTTCGGAATGGAAGTAAAGTCGTGGTTCCCGTATCATACATTTACGACACGAAAAAAAAAAAAAAAAAAAAAAAAACCACAAGCCTGAAAAATGAGGCATTTGAGCAAAATTTGTCGGCCATTTCATACTCTGGTTTGAATGAGACGTCAATGACCTAGAGATGGTAAAGAGCATCCGTAAGTAAACCAAATAATAACCAAGCACATTACTGGGTCTACTTGTAAGAGTAACTTGACCACAGTATATTTCATGTTTGTACTCTCAGGGCACTTTTTCAAACTTTATTTTATTTTTTAAGATTTACACAGTGATTTCTTATTACGTAATTTTTGACTAACCAATCAATCATTCAATTCATTGTCTTGACCACATAGTACTTGACAAGGGATAAATGCAGTAAAATGAAGTTCTACTTCATATATGTTCACAATGTTGTAGATTACAAATAAGGAAAAGGAAATGTAAAGCAAATTGCAAAAATACTCTATAACAACAGTAACACAAATAATAATAATAATAATAATAATAATAATAATAATAATAATAATAATAATAATAATAATAAGAAGAAGAAGAAGAAGAAGAAGAAGAAGAAGAAGAAGAAGAAGAAGAAGAAGAAGAAGAAGACCTTAACTAAAAATAAATTATGTATCATATTGTCAGCTATGTAACATGATTCTGAAAATCCAATTTCTTCAGATTCTCGTTATTATAATAAAAGTAAGCCTTAATTATCTGTCAACAACTCTGCTGCTTATAAGACAGAATCATTAAGCTTGCAGGGTAAAACACTTCAAAATTACATGTCACTTGACATCCCAACCCGTACACGTTTAGCTAAGAAACTTTTCTCAACCGATTACTGTAAAACAGCATACTTCTGTTTTATATATTACCAAGTTTTACTGGTAAATTAGATATTCAGATTGCTAAAATTATAATTATTGCAAAATATCTCTTAAGCTGTATCAGGCTGGCAAACAGAAATAGAAATCTACTTGATATACATGGAATTTTCTAACGATAAGGATAAATCTTCAGCATCTACACAAAAATCACACTTCTTCACTCTTCTGATTCAATTGGGCATAGTCTAATGCAACAAATAACTTTGCTACAAAGGACATAGCACAACTGTGGGGTTGTATTGCTTGTGAAAATTTTGGCAGAGCCGGCAGCTTATTATTCCGAAATAAAGGGCAAAAGCAGAGGATGCACATTTTTGTCATGCCTTGGGCATAGTTTCTCTAAAAATCAAATAGCAACTAGCTTTATGACCTCAACTGATTGATTGATTGATTGATTCATTCATTGTGTCAAGCTGTGGAAGTTGGAACAACAAATGCACTATTAATTTTTATGGAAGTGAATGAATCTTAATATGCATGATAATTGCTACAAAATTTTTTAGACATGTAACTTTGCACAATAAGAAGCTACCACACTATTGCATTTTCACATACACTACAGAAAATTCTGTACGCTAGCACCTGTGCCTCTGGAAGTAGTATGCTACTCTTTCTTTGACATGGCATTTATCTTCTCTTCATTGGCAGCAACAGTTTCTTTCAGGCTAGAAAATCAGTGTGTATGTAGGAGACTCTTCACATTTTATTATTGGAAGGAATGCATGATACAAAGTTAAGACTGTATGTTTGATGAAATTACTAATTTATTTAAACGAGGAGCAGCAGAATCTTGAGGTCGTCCTGTTCTTGGTCGTCTCTACTTTATTTTTGAGAACACCTTTAGATAAATGTAATTGTCATCTGCTTTGTCTCAGTACCCTAGAAATTAAAAAAGCATCGTATAAGTTATGTTTTGTATGTTCATTAAATTGATGTCAATTTACAACTGTTTTTACTTTATTAGAGCAAGGTTCGTTTTTAAAATATTTGTCATTATGTAAAATTCTATGAACAGACTGCAGATTTCATTTCTTTATGTATCGCATATGCTACACATTCATTCATATTGTTTTTTCAGAATTTTAAATTATCCAGACCGTTTCTAACCTCAAAATGCACTGAAGAATTAACGCAAGTTTAATATTTTCTGCGTGCATACAGACTTTTACTTTGTACCTGATCTAAATTATTAACCAATATTTAATTAAATTTAAAAACCAGCACCATATAAAAACAACTAAAATGGATATATTATATATTCTAAATTAGAGTTGGTGAATTTTTGCACTTATATTCCACATACTATAGAACTGCTCAGAATGTGTTTAAGCTACTGCGGCTGATGAGCATGTATAACTATCCTCAATCTTTGGGGCATGGATAATACCAAAATTGTACTCTAAATAGTACTCATCCGTAATTGTGCTGTTATCACTTTTGACCAAAAAAAAAAAAAAAAAAAAAAAAAAAAAACGTCGGTCCTGGTAGTGTAGTGGTTACCATACTTGCGGGTTCGAACCCGGCTAGGACCGATGGATTTTTTCGGGCGTAAAAATCCTAAGTATGGCTTCCTTCGGAAGGGAAGTAAAGCCGTGGATCCCTTGTCGTACATTTACGGCACGAAAAAGAACCCCAAGCCTGAAAGAAAGGCCTCTGAGCAAAATTTGTCGGCCGTTTCACGCCCTGAGTTGAATGGGACTCTGATGAACCTGAGATGTTAAAGAGCGTCCATAAATCAACAACAACAACAATAATAATAATAATAATAATAATAATAATAATAATAATAATAATAATAACTTTTGAACAATACTCGAAACTTAAAATAATGTCGCTGTAATGATAATATAACATAAATGAATTAAGAAAACATATTTTACTTTATACCAAGTAGAGTTCACTGCTCCTATTACTATATTTTTTGGGGGAGGAAAGGGAATTAGAAGGAAAATGCTGTCGTTATAAAGTTATGAATTTACGATATATTTTGTTGAAATACTGTGAAAAAATCGTATTACTTATTTAACACATTTTGTACAAGATACATAAGCACAGGGCATTTAAACCTACGTTACATGAGTCATAGTTTTTTCAATGGAATGTGCATTTGTATCTTCAAGAATCAAGTACAAATAGCCATAAACATATTGAAATCTTAATTACCACTCGTATTTTTCAGGAAACGAAACAATTTGAAATCCTGGTTTTCTCCCCTGGTGTTGCATCGCACCACAGTGCACTTTTGTTTAAATAAATAATGGTACATTATTTCCTTTGCTCACTTTGTAATGAACATGAAACACACATGAAGATACGCGTCTGTGATTTCCAGGCATTCCAACAACCACCACGATATCAACACATGACGTAACAACGCGCATTTCTTTGTGTCGGAACTGCAAATAACCCTTTCAAAGAGATTCAGCATAAAATTATTCTTCTGGCCTTCCTCCTATTTGCCAACTCTAAATCACATATTAATGAAAAGTATGTTTCTTTTATGGGAAATAGGTTTGACCACAGCTTAAATTTGCAGCGATAGTGCCTCGAGATGCGAGCACAGCGCCAATTTTGTAGTTTCATCCAACGATAACCCAAGCAACATTTCTGCCAATTACACGAGGTTTCAAGGTCACCAATCCAGTTGCAATAGCAGTCAAGTGTCAACCACAGCTATGGGCAAGTCAAACAGTGCAATAAGAAACATTGTTGGTTTAAGAAATGTAATATATATTAAAACCGAACTTTCGCTATTTTATAGTACCGGTTTAATAAATATTACAACTTTCTTTTGAAACCATATCCCTTTTGCCAACTCAACCTACTTCCATTTTGTATACAACGTTCCTGGAACTTATTCCAAAATAAAGGGCGTCTTAATGACTGCCGGAGACTGCCTGGTTAGAACCTTAGCGCATGTCAATATTTTTAAATTCCGTCAAATCAGCATGTTGTTTAACTTACTAAAGAAAATTGGGAACCTTTATAAATGAACAAGAGGCAGGAATGAATCTTTGTTGTTGCTGATTGTTATGGAAGCATTCGGGGATTTCAGCACCGCTTTAGGTCACGATTTTGTTTCGATATTCGTTTTCATCCAAACAGAACGAACAGTTTTGTCTTCAAGGCTGCATGGCATAATACAGGTTGTGAAAATGTGAATGATGAAGAGTGGAGTGGAAAGCCAATGCCATTCTAGTATTGTTGAACAAGAAGGCTGTGCTGTAACTGCTAGGCCTCTCCCAGGCTAGCCCAGGTTTAATCCCAAGAGCCATAAGTGAGATTGCATTTTCACTTCATCATATGACAACATAAGCAAACCCATTCCTCATTACAAACAAGTAAATTTACAAATTTAAAAACAAAATTTTATCCTTTCCATCATGAAATGCCCTCTATTCTCTAAATGAATATGTGCATTTATAAACGTTTGAATAAAAATGGCAAATGGAGTTTGCTTTGCAAATATTAATTAATGCACATTTAATGTGTATTTTAATTTAAAGTAGTTGTGTGTTAGAAGCAAGATAATGGCAGATTGCAAGATGCTTCTGCTGCTGTGTATTTTTATAAAATGAAGTTATTTCAGTTACAGGCTACCTGAGTATCGCTGCTTCCTGGAGAAGTGTAGTCATTGGGAGAAAAAAAAAAAAGGAGATTAAGAGTTGCTGCATGTAAATTAATGTTTTTATTTTAGTATTTATATTTTTACTGAAAGTATTTAATAATACTATATTTAATACTGACAATAATAAGCACTAACCTATGTTATAAAAGATGTGAAAATAATGCCCCTCAGCAGCAATACATTATCAGAATCTGCAAAGGAAATTCTTATATTTCACAGAGGTTTGGGATATGTTAGTTACTGAAAGATTTTCTCTCTTCTAACTTTTTAACAAGTTGGTGAACAGTTTCTCTACCTGGAACATGATTGCCAGTATGTTTTCTTGTCAAATGCATTACCTCTTGCTAAGAATTCATTTTCATATATATATTGTTCATATAAACCCATTCTTCAAGACTATTTAGTGACATAATTAATGAGGAACTATTAGAACAATATAAACATAATGAAAGCACTGAGTAATATGATGCACAATCACTTGCTTACAAAGTCTCTTTCAAAGTAACTAAAAGCTGCTTACCTGCATATGATTGACTTCTCTCAGTATTCAGCTATGCTCTGCTGGCCTGTAACTCAAATAATTCACTGTGTATGATGAAGCTGTTTCTGTAATTAAATTCTATAATGTAAGATAATACAATGTGAGACTATATTGTAGCACCTCTAGTATTTGCAACTTCATTAGAGACTAAGAACAGATAAACTGGCACATTTTCCATATGCTTTTATTTGCAAGCAAACACATTTTGCATTTGTAAATTATAATTAATCTGTCTTCTAACACACTCTGTGCTTCACTTACTTCTGAATATGATAGGACCGGTTTCGAAGAGACATCCTCTCCATTTTCAACCAACTTGACGACTGGTATGAGAAAGTAACATCTATGAGGACCTGTGGCTCCATCCTGGTGGTGTTTTTTCTTTATAAACTGGAAATTGGTATTACATTCTCCTCTTATGAATTTCGACATTATAGGAGAATGTAATACCAATTTCCAGTTTATAAAGAAAAAACACCAACAGGACGGAGCCACAGGTCCTCATAGATGCTAGTTCCTCAACCAATCTTCAAGTTGGTTGAAGATGGAGAGGATGTCTCTTTGAAACTGGTCCCACCGTATTTAAAAGTAAGTGAAGCATAAGAGTGTGTTAGACGACAGATTAATTATAATTTACATTTAACAAGCTTCACTGTGTGAGTTCCAACAGGATTTTTTAAAAATGTCTTAATTTTCGAAAGTTCTTAAATGACATTTTGCATTTATTTTATCATAATCATCAAACTATCATTTTATAATGCAAAACTGCAATCATGAAACTAACTCAAGACAATCTGCTCCTCAGAAAATCCTCTCAAGTTTTCATATGAACTAGACATAATAAATGCTAATCTGAAGAAGGAATCTTATCCTTCTGGAAGTGCCGAAGGCTCTAGATGCACTAGTTTTAGTATATTATATGTCTACATTAGTTATATGATTTGGATCCCATTTACGGTGCTGGTCATTAAATTGCAACACATTGTGTATGTTCATAATAATCATGTGGAAATGATCTCTTGTCTTCTCATTTGGTTATTTGCTGAATGTCTTATGTATTCATTCTACCTCAATCCTCTGATTTCATCCTAAATGAGTACCAATTTTTTGGAATGACATCCTGCACTCTTGGTATGCCAAATTTTTCCTTGATCAAATTCAGACACTCGTTGGCATTGCTGTTATAGTTTCAATAAGTTATACTAGTTTCTTTTGAGAAAATGTGGGATTATCAAATATCTCTCTTATAGGTAATGGAATTTTCATGACAATATATATCATATATATTTTCCTTTTGTTACATTCCTTATGTATGCTTACCAAAAATTTGTAATTGTAATTAAGCTGGTAGTATATCAATTATTTGCAAATAATTAAAAAATTAAATAAATTCCCAAATGGTATCAATTTTGACAATTTGTATTCAGCAGGCCATTCCAGGTCCTATAATGAGAAATGCTATAAACACTATTTCTATAATTTTGAATGGGGATTTTTTTTTATCAAAATTGTTTAATTACTCCTACTTCTGTTTGAATAACATATTAACATCATTTTCAGACAAAAATTTCAAATTATTCCTTCATGAGTCAGACCTCTTAGATGTCTATTTTTTTCAGGTCACCAAAATTACTATAGAAAATACCAACACTTTTATCATATTTTGGTCTATACTTTCAGGATTTAAAAGGATATTTGTAAGCTTTATAATATGTCATCCAGAAAATTTTTTCCCAGTAAATTTGTAGATTATGTAAATTTAAAAAAAAAGGTTAAATAGTCAGATTGTAAAGCTGTAACATAAGGAACATTTTAGATCCTAATGAACTTCATATTGCAGGTGATTACTGTGGCCTGTTTAGCATTACAGGAGCAGAATGTTGATGGTGTAGGAAGGTTACTAGAGAGTTTTGTATTGACAATAGTATTTGTAGATCCTAAACTTAGGTATTCATTTTTTTACACTAAACTACATTTAGTCACATAAAATAAGATGCATTTCGGAAGAATCTCTCCCATCTTCAATTGCTCACTGAACTACCGTTACTCGTCTTATTTTATGTAAGTAAATGGAGTTTAGTGTAAAAAACTAATACCTAAGTTTAGGATATATTACCACTCCATTATAAACAGCTTCGTAAGTACAATATTTATAAGTATTTGTAGGGTTTATCATAATCCTCTTGGGCCAGATCATTGGAATAGTGACTGAACAGCGGCTTCATTCCATACTGATATTTCATACTTTATATTATCATTAAATTACTTGTAATTTTGAAGATCAAACATAACTATTTTTAAATTTCATGAAACAAAACAGAATTACAAATGTGGCCTTTTACAAGGTATCTACAAATTGAGCACATGAAATTTGGCTAGCTCTGATGCTATGAGTATCCAAAACTAGAAATATCTCAACACTGTCTGAGATATAGCCCTCTCAAGACATGATTATCAAACGATTTGTCATGAAACTTTTGAGGAATCCCCCTCTTTACTTAACACAATTTGTAACTGATATCAAGGATTTTGATAAGGGAATCCTTAGAAGACTTCAGCTGATCTCTCATACTATAAGTGATACAGTGAAGTCATTTGAGTTATGGGACAGTAAAGCACTGTCTTGTAAGTTTAATAGTTTTATGGCATCATTAATGTGCTTTCTGTTTAGTACTGCAAAACATTATCAGCATATCTGAATATATGTGAAAAACATTTTGTAATGTAGGTCTGACCTGCTCATTAGATTAGTTAAGAAGGGGAATAATCAGCTTCTCATATATACCTATTTTTTTATTATTATTTTAATTAATTAATTTATTTATTTTTTAACTTTTAAGGGTTTTTACATTTGTAAACTGTTAACTGTATTATCAGCTGCCATCTCCTTCATGATTTTGACATCATCTTCCTTCAGATTTTGATGTGTTTCATAATTTGGGCTACATAAGATTTCCATGATGCACTTGGCTGTCCACACTTCCTCCTTCCAGAAGATGGCCATTTAAGAAAAATTTTAGGCCATCTCTTGCCAGTCTTTCCATTAATGTGCATGTACAACTGTAGGGTTTCAGTCCTTTTGGTAACTAGTTCTTCCATTTCCATCAACTGTCTTACCACTTCATTCTATATCTCTTCAAATTCCATCCATCTCCATTGCCTGTATTTTACTTTTCTGTTTTTCTACTAACATCCACCCTTCAGCACCATAAGTTAATATACTCTCTATGACTGGAGAATTTTAAGATTGTTTATCTATTAATATTCTTGTTCAATAAAACCTCATTCAGAATTTTTATTCAACCGCTTGCCTGAAGTATTCTACATCTGCAGAGCAGCTTCCAGATTCATGTATTATTGAACCCAAATATTGAAATTCTTTACTAATTTGATGGTCCCTTAGGGTAATTTAATGCCTTTTGCATTCTAATTCTTGCTTGTAGAATTTCCATTAAACGTAAAGTAGCCTGATTTATGCGTTTTCTGTAAATTTTGTGATTTCTGTACAAGCCAATAGTTAATCACAATTGATTTCAGCTATTCATCTGTTTAGGATGGCAATCTGGTTAACATTGCCTTTAAATTATTAAATTTACTGGAAAGATCAATACAATTTATATTGGAAATAAAAAAGAATTTGTTCATTCCCTTCTTAGATTTGAAGATTGTAAAAGACAATAGTATATACAAAAACCTACCCACCGTGACAATTACATTAAAAATTATAGCTTTAATGCCAAACATACCAGCATGCCATCCTGAACAGTCTTACATACAGATTGGTGAATGTTCCACTAAATATAAAAGAATACAAAGAGGAATATCATTAACACAAAGAGATTTGGAAACCTGTACCAAAGAACATTTCAGAAATATGTTGTACAACAAATAGAGAAATCAGCAGTGGCAGCCCACTTTTGGTCAGAAAACCACTAAATTGACACAAAAAAAAAAAAAACTATTGAAACACACTTGCAACCTTTTGGAATTAATGACATAGAAAAAAAAAATATCATACCTCATCATGAATTTCAAGACTCTGACAGTGGATATGTTCAATAAATTTCTCTGACTCCCTACAGAGTAGGCTTCTACTAATTGATCTTATGCCGATAATAGGAGCAAATGTTCCAAAAACATATTCAATTATAAAACTAAATAAATGAAGTATAAATGTCATCAAACCAACTCTATATCACATTATTTTACTGCTTCACAAGTTCATAAAGTAGGGATTCAGGATTAAACAACAAATTATTATTATTAATGATGATAATAATAATAATAATGTGAGACCATCATTCAAAAACTGTCAATAAACAGAAAAACTAAAAGCTGAGTTTATCCACCTAAGCTAATGTGGTGTTCAACATAATTACCTTTCATTCCAGGGAAAAATATATTTCTGGTTTTGTAAACATACAGAACAGTGAAAAAGATAACTTATACACAATTATTTTCTTTGGAATGGTACTAAGCTGTATCTATATCAGAACAATAAGGATAAGTCTAAGGTTTCCCTGGTTTATTATTGCAAAACAAAGGCATACAACTCAGTGCAACTAGTGTATCCACTACCAGGTGGTGTATATAAAGACAAAGTGATAGCTTAAAATGTAAATTGGAACTTGCAATTCTGAAGATTGGAACTAAATGTTCTCGCAACCGGTTCCATACATTTATGAAACGTAAGTGAAGCTTTAAGAGTGTAGTTCAACTGAATCATACAATGATATCAATTAAAGTGATAGGTACTAAAATCAAGTGTGTGGATGAGTAATCAAGGAAGGAAATGCATGCACTTATTCAATTTCTGTGAGCAGAAAATACAGCACCTGTAAACATCCAATGATGGAATTAACACTGAATTTAGGAACCAACACAGTGAAACTATCATAAAATCTGGTTTAGACTAAAAGTAAACCTATTTAAAAATCATGTCAACACATTAAAACTCTCTTGATGTTCCACTTTTAAAAACTTATTTAAAAGTAAACTGGAACATGTTTTTTGAGACACTTGCTTACAATGTCAACCATTCAATGAATAACGGATCTGATCAGGTGGGAAATGTAAGTGACTGTGCTCGCTCTGATGGTCTGTTGATGAACTTATATAACATGTTGTCTGCTCTTCTGATATGTCAAAATTCTTGAGTCTGTGTTCATATTTTTTACATAAATTTTCCCCCATATACTGAGTCTAATTTTAGTGGTGTGTATGTTACAATCTCGACTCAATTTAAAAAAAAAAAAGAACTCAGTGTAGTGATTTGTTTAATTTTTTTTCTTTGAATCTTTTTATTTTTAGATCTATCATTTGTTTGTTAAACCCTTGATTTTTGCTGTGTCTACTATGTGTACGTATTCTTTCTCTTTAAGTGGTATATTAATCAATCATGCTATTAAATGCTGCCTCCTTTACTTTACTTTTTAATAAGTTTTTAAAAGTGGAACATCAAGAGAGTTTTAATTTGTTGACATAATTCTAGTAGTTTTACTTTTAGTCTAAACCAGATCCAATGATGGATTGTGCCTGTGTATAGAACACATGTGATATCATCCAAGAAAAGCAAAAATGAATCTGTAAATTTGCAAAAGGCTAAATAATTACAAATTGGATAATTGGCATTGGCAAGGTGTTCTTCATCCACCATTGGTTTTCATCTGTTTGGGATACTGACAAATAAAACAAACAGAAAATAAAATCTGTGGAATAAATGATTTCAACTCTGTGAAAGATAAAGTGTTGAAATGGATCAACAGGCAGGATGGCATCTTCTGTTTTATGGTATGTAAAATTAATTTTACACTATTACAAATGCTTGAATAGCTTTAGTGATTACGTTGAAAAATGAAAATAAACTGTATTTTACGTGTTCACCTGCAAAAAGTTAGGGAAACCTACTTTTTGACTTTAATTTTATACTATTACAAATGCTTGAATAGCTTTAGTGATTACGTCGAAAAATGAAAATAAACTACATTTTATGTGTTCACCTGCAAAAAGTTAGGGAAACCTACTTTTTGATTTACCATTGTTCATATATTACAATATTTGATAATAAATTACAAGAAGTAACTCACTTTTCATCATCATCTTGCCTGTTATTTATTTTATCAAATTTCTTTGATTCCATTATGACCTGTTTCCCAAATGCTCACAAAAGGTAGATTGCTCTTATAATAACTTTTAACATCCCTCTGTGTTAACAGATGAATATATTATGTGTTTAGGATGCACTGCTGAGCAACATGGGAGGATATTTAACGTGGCTGCAGGAACCATTCTCCTTAACCATTATGCTAACATCTGGATGAAGACAAAGGCGAGGCAGGGATCTCATAAAGGGATCTCTTGCAATCCTCAATGCTGCCATAATGTGCTCTGACATTACTGTAATTCTTTAGCTAATTCTTTAGCTCAGCTGCACTTTGTTGACATAAAGCAACCAGTGCAAATGCCTGAGGCAGAACTTTCTGCAGTGTCATATGTACATACAATAAAATCATTATAAACGTTTTTTGTTTACCTTCTTTCTTAATAACTATAAGGACTTGAGATGACACAAACAAACTTTTAAAAAATTTATTCTCTCAATACTAAATCTTAGCAACATTACAAACATACAGATATAATTCATTGTTCCTTTTCCTCCTATGAAACCTCTTCAAGCCACAGCTCCAGCTTATTTTTGTGCCAGAGCAGATTGGAGAGCATTTATTGTATCTTCCTGTCGCTTCTCTTTTCCCTTCAGTAAGCCAATAAGCTCATCCCGCACTTTTAGTACTTTGCACTGTTCCTGCATCATTTTGTCTTTCTGATCCAGCTCCAACTGTTTAGTTACCAGCTCTCGCTGCAGTTCTTCATTGTGCTGCACCACCTCATCCAGTGACGTCCTCACATCTCCCATCTGTAAAGATAGGAACTATAAAACTGTATCTATAAATGTTTATTCAGAAAATTCACAGAAAGAAATACAGGCACAGTTGGGGTAAAATTTTGCACAAAAATGCCCTTGATCTATACTTACAGAAAGAAGTTACTCTTATTTTATATTTATAAGTTGGCCAATCCCCGCTTCAACAAGTAGCTTGTCAAGTGCAGTAGTATAGATGAGATATCTTTTTTGTAAAAACTCAGAACTTAAAAATGTTGTTTACTTAAATTTTGGCTCCAAAGTTTGGTCAGTCTGAATTTCAACCAGCTCTTCTACCTCTTTTAACTCTCCTTCAGGCACAATATATCTGAAAGATACCTTCCCACTTTTTCACCTGCAAAATGGCTCTGACCTACAGTAACTTTTTAAAACTCATTGTAGCATTTCTTTGCTTATTATTGCTAAGATAACATTATTTTTGTTTCATTATCAAGTAAGAGTATCTGTCAGACAGCGCCTGCTAATGTACACTGTAGGGAGAGTTATTGATCTGTCTTGACAGAGGGGATGTTTGAAAGTACAAGAATAAGATGCAAATACAATAAGTTTCTTTAGTGTCATTGTTGTTACTTTTATTATTTTTAACATTACAGAGACAATATTATGTCATTCTATTCTTTTGAATTTCTTCCTTTTTGTTTCTAATGTTTTTGAGATATTGTTGTTAACATTATAAAAACAATATTATATATTTCTATTCCTTTTGAATTTTCTCCTTTCTGTTTCTAATGGTATAATCTGATTTGAGATATTATTGTCATCAATGTAATCATTATAATCAGTCATAAACTTTATTATTATCATTATTTATCATTTCACAGATAGATATTGTGCTTGATCTAGTAAATAGAAAGGGGTAATATTTTGCTGTCTTACTATGCAATAACAGAAGTTTAGTTGAGTGAAACAATGATGAGCCAAGATTTGTTGATATTTTCTTTGCAGGACATGAGAATTTCAAAACAACTGAACCCAACCAAAATGTAAATTCTTACCTGCTTTCTCAATGACAGCACTTGGTGATCTGGACCATTATTGTACAGGTTCCTCAGCTCCTCACTGGACAAACAAACACAATGTTGTAGTACATATATGGACTGTGCACTGTGTAATTTCCATTTCATCTGTACATACCTCCGTCTCAGCATCTGCTTCAGATTCCAGAGATCCTGTGTCAACATCCTAATTTGTTCATCCTTCTTAGCCAGTTGCTGAAAAACAACATCCAAAGTGTTTCTGTTATGAGCATTAATAAAAATGGAGAAGATAGAACTTCCTTTCTCCCCTTACTTTCACTGTTAGGTGAAGCCTGCTGGACAATTTTGGCAGTTCATCTCTCTGGGCTCTTTATCAGCAATACCATAATCATAAACAGCATTAGCAGTGGGTACATATTGTACAACTAATCTATCTTTCTTTTTGGGGGGGGGGCCCTTTACCATATACATAAAAATTCTGAAAGAAAGAGGTTTGGTTCATAATTTTTCAACCCGACATTGTTGGAATGTTCATGCTATCTTATTTACATGTTTCAAAAGTATAAACACTACATTTCGTAGTTAAATTGTTGGATTTCAGATACTGCTGCACCTTAGTAGTAAAACTGGTAATTGGTGATGTATCACACAGACTGAACTGTACTTTATCAAAACTCTGGTTCTTGACAGATATCTACTTACTGTCGATTTCCAATGTTGCCCTCTTATATATACTGTGGGGTTACTCCCTTCCCTTTCTCCTGGCTGTGCCTTGGCCAAAGACTTACTTTCAGATATTGCTAAGGTAGATGCCCTAGTCTCTGTTCATATTACGTTTATTTTTATAAATTACTATTGCCTCCCAAATAGTTCTATAACATAAATGCTCTACTGCTGCTAGCAAGACTGTGTTACAAAATCAATATGGGTCTAGTGGTGATGGAGTGCTCTACTAAGACTAATTTGTCTGGTTGGTTGGCATATATTGCGGATATGTTTTAAGTATACCTTGGCACATTCACATGGAATGCTATATTCACCAGGTGCCGCTTGAGGATCCATGTAGTCTGACGGTTCAGGGGAATTATTGTAACTTTGGGCTGGATTTGTAACACATGGTTCTATTCAATTAAAAATAAATGTAGGAATCCACACAGTGAAACTATCATAACCTTGTGGAATTAAAAGTAAAACTTCTAAAACCTTGTCAATATATTGACATGATTTTAGAAGTTTTACTTTTAATTCAACAAGAATTTGGTTCTATGCTTAAAAGTTTGGCTATTTTGTCCATAACTTCTTTAACATATAGCAGAGCAGTGGATATAGTGTTTTTCCTGTTTTCATGTAGACTATTGCTTCAGTTTCATTGCTCTCTGGACATGTGTTAATGTCTGGACAAATCACCCATAAAGCAAATGAACCTTATGGCAAATATAAAAAATATAAAACTCAATAGGAATCAACACAGCAAAACATATGTAATTTCTTTGTATAAACCTATTTTATAAATTTTAAACTTTCCCTTGGGAAAGAAGTTTTAACTGGTTTGAAATAGGTTTATACAAAGAAACTTATAGCAAATGCTGAAAATATGTCCTCCCTCAGCTGAATAGGCACTGTACGGGCTAAACACATTCAGATTGATACGATTTAGTTCAAACACTGTAATGTTTCCAATTGCATTTTGTATGGTTTTCTTGAGCTCTTTCAATGTGTGACAATTTGTTTTGTACACTTTGTCCTTCACGCTATCCATAAATAAAAATCACAGACTGTTGGATATATGAAGCAAGAGGACCATACACCAGCACTAATCACCCTATTTTTAAATATTTCCCTAACTTTATCCATCGACTCCTCTGCTGTATGATCTTATTGAAACCATCCATATGATTTTTCTTCTCCCATAAGCTGATTAAAAAATCAGCCCAGAATATAGTTTCAATCTCTATTTACTGTCTGCTTATAAAAAATTGAACCAATTATGTATCTCGTGTTAATCTCATACCAAACTCCAATTTTCCTATCATAAAGAGTGGTTTCTTGTATACAATTTGACATTTCAGAACACCAATGCAAGTGTTGTGAGTGTTCACAAGATCATTCATTGGAATTGTACCCCTTCTGAAAAGAACACAAGCTTTGGGTCAATTAACCCTTCAGTCAATGACTAAAGAAACCATTCACAATATCGCACACGTGCTATGGGATCTTCTGATTGTAGACATCGGATACAATTGTAAGGTTTGAGTTTTAACAATTTTATTACTATTTGTGCAGAAAATACTGTAACCCCAACTTGTGCTAATGTCAGTAGTGATTCTGTTAGCAAACATTCAAGATTTATGTCGATTTGTCTAATTTATCTTCTGTTAAAAAACTATATATATTTGCATGTGCCTTTTGCTTGACACTGAACCAGTAGTATCAAATTTATTCAGAAGATCATAAATTGCAGTACTAGGAGGAAGCATAAATTTCTCAAGAATGTGACGAGCTTATTCGTATTTATAACAACATTTACATAAAAAATATGTTGCTCGAAAGTCAGCTGTCTTGCCATCTTTATGAACAAATGTTGACTGGTGATTCCTTGGAAGTTCAAGACAGACAGGCCATGCATGAGTGGGGAGGGAAGCCTACCTTGGCCAATATGCAAAACCCTGTGCGAACAGTGAGAGCATATTCTGGATGCCTGGTAGATTCTACACTAACTTGGCAAAAGCATATTTCTGATATTAATAAGAAAATGGTTCCTATTCTTGGTGTACTACCTAGATTTAGATACTTTAATATCTCAAATTAAATATTAAAAGTATATACTACTGAATGATACATACTCATTTTATGTACATGAATGTTATATGGTAATGTTGCATGAAAACTCAACTACAATAACTACTAATGTTACAAATTAGACCTATCAAAATTCTAAATTGTTTGCACCATTTAACTTCTACTAAAAAAATTATAGTTAATAAACTGAAATTTTACCCTTGTAAATGTGTTTAAAATTTTCTTGTAAAATTTGTTTACCAAATACACAATAATCTACTCATTTTAGTATAGCATATACTTTTAATAAAGATGTACATAAATATAATACTAGAGAAGCAGGTGACCTTGGTAGATGCTCTAAATGATACAACCAAATATGCGACAAAATACCATTTCACCTAATTACTTTACCACCATGGGTGGCCGAGGTCGGTAAGGCATGGACTCGTGAGTGGGAGGTCTGGGGTTCAAATCCCACCAGGACTGTCCTCCCTGACTGGGGTTTTTTCCATATTTTCCTCAATCCTCTTAACTGCAAATGCCGGGGAGGTACCCTAAACTTGGACCTGGAATGCCTCCTTCTATCCTTTCCCAATATATAATTTATTTCATCTCATGTATCATCAGTGTCCACTACCTGAGGTGCCTCAGTGGTAAAAATGGGTGTTAAACACTACTCAAAAAAAAAAAAAACTTTAGAATCCAATCAACTGTCAGCAGATTTAAAACAAATAGAATCCCTTAAAATATTCAAAGATGAAAGCATGATTTGGAAATTAAACTAATGAAAATGTTATCAATTTAGAGCTATTGTAGGAATCATCTTTATAATGGCGTAGTTTACATTATAGAAACTTGATTGTATTGCATTTAACATAGTATATAATTCTATATATATTATGTAACATCTGTAATGTTTTAATCACTTGCCATACTCTTGTTTTGTGTAAGTTTTATTTCTATTGTTATCTATTTTGTTAAGGTTATATTTTCTAATTGCTGATTTTTCCTTCACGGAACCACTTCAAGCATAATGGCTGGTCGGTCAGCTCAAGCTCGTCCTGTGCTGAACGGGTGTCAGAAAGTCCACAGCTATGATTATCAGATAAATCTTTACTTACACTTAAAATGCACAATATCAATGAAAATGCTGGAACTACCTACCTTCATTTTCTATACATTTGTGGTATCAGGGTATGAAATTAACCATTCCCTTTGAGAAATGGAAGAAATGTTTTCTGGAATGTTATTTTTCAGTTCATTTAATGTATTTGGATTTGTCGTGTAGAATTTTTCCTTTTATGTTCCCCACAGATAAAAATTGCAGGGCATTAAATTGGAGGACCGAAGGAGCCATATGTCATAGTCATGACTGTACTGTAGAATATTATGGAGACATGGGCTGTATGTGCCATTGCTGAGTCCTGTTGGAAAGTAGGAACTTACATTTCCTCACAGTTAATTCACTTGAAAAGGATTGCAAAGTATTCTCCACATACCTATTACTATTATCGTTTTTTTTTTTTTAAATAGGGCCTATTATTTTTTTGCCACTATTGGTGTATCACACTCCTATCTTTTGATCATGCAGGGGTCATTGTGAAGTAGGTTAGATTTTCTGAACTCTAGTATTGGTTATTGTGAATTACATACCCACTTAGGTGGAATCAAGATTGATTTATTCATAAAGAAAACTAGATTAAAGTCAATTTTTCCAACATGCACACTATTTAAAATCTATTCTTGGATGCAGGATCACCCATTTCAAATTCTTGCACTTTAGTAATTTATAAGGTTTTAACTTCAGTAGCTTTGTAGCTATTATAACAAAGAAATAGGAAATTCCTATTTGCTGAGAAGGACATCGAAGTTATATTTTTAGGGGAACGTTTCAGAGTATGTCCCGTCTTATCTAACATTTCTCCTGTGATGCTGTGTATCCTTTTTATTAAGAATACTTCCTGCTTCATGAAACTTATTTATCAATCTGTGAATCAAAATAGAATTTAAAGTTGAATATCATCCGGAAATCTCTTTTGAAATATTATTTGGAGAATAGAATACCTGAATTGAGCCATATTAACATGGTTAATACACAGTATTATAGTGCTTAATGAATACACTGTCACACAACACACAAGAAAATGTCTGTACATTCTTAGAATTACACTTGCACTGATCTCCTCTCCAGCTTTCAAGGTTGGGAATGATATAAGATCTGTAGAACTTGGTCAACTGTGGCCAACTATTGGAATAGACCCACAAAGCAAAAATCACCCAATATAAGAGTAACAAATTACAATATTTAAACATATTACTAAATTTTTCACTGCCATATTTCATTGTATAATCCTATAATTTATACTGTCCTTAGTTGTAATTCTTATTATTTGGGACCTTTCATGTAATTTCATTTCATGTGCAGACATTTGCAAAATGAGCATCTTAAATTTTAGAATATTTTGTTCATTTAGATTAAACACATACATTGATAAGTTTCAGAAATCGGTGAACATGCAAACTTGTATTTGCTGCCATTGACCTAGTAAACTTGCCATTCTTAACACAAGTTAAACCTATATCTACTGACTCATCTTGAATTTGTCTATCATTGCTCATTAAGGGAGCAATAACTCCTGAATGGTGAAATCTCTTCTAGTTAAAATATTTAAAAAAAAACTCTTTATGGCTTCATTCTCTAGGGATAAAATCAATCTGAGTTAAAATATTTAAAATATTCGAAACACTCTTTATGGTTTCAATGTCAAGAATTAAAAAACAAGGACATGTTTTGTGAAGCACTTGTTCACATCGTCAACTGTTATGGGACGGGTGTGATGGAACACTCATTGAAGTTGAAGAGGTAGGTAATTGCGAGGACTCTGGTAGTCTAATGATGAACCTAAACAGGATACTGCTACTTCCAGAATATGAAAATTCATGAGTTTATGCTTGTATTTTTGTATAAAAATCTTTCCCTATATGCTAAGTTTCTTGGGTAGTTGAACATCTTTTAATAATCTTATGCCTTTTTCTATTTCATGATGCTCATTCCAGAAATGTGCAGCACAGCCGATTTGTCTCTCTGTTTATAACAGATGTTTCTCCAATGTTCTTTCAACATGATGCCTATATTCCTCTTGGTCTTGCCTTATATATTTTGTCACAATCTTGCAATTAATCTGATATATACCTGATTTTTTTCTCTTTGGGTCTGGAATCTATTTTTTTTAACTTCAATAATTTGTTAACACTATATCTCTTTTGAAATACTAATGTGATTTTAGCCTGTTTAAACATTTATGGTAATTTATTATTGACGGATGGGTGGTAAGTGAACTTTTTGAAGGTTTTCCCCTGATAATGTACTCAAAGTTGTAATTTGTTTAGTTCTTTTTTGTTTCTAGAATATTTTTATTTTTGTGTTGATCATCTGCAATTTGAACCCATTGGAAATGGCTACTTCTATTATGTGAAGACATACTTTCTTGTTGTCAACTTTGCTAAGTGGCATATTCACTAACCTATATATCATGCTGTTCCTTATGAGATCTAGGATTAAATGTTGTGTGAATGTTGTCTAAATTCATGATAACAAAATGCTTTCTTGGCAGATCTGTTTATGAGTTATTTTGAAATTCACATAACTTATGCTTTTCCAATAATTTTTAAAACTTGGCACAGATACATGAATAGTTGCCATTATACCTAAATATCTGGTTAACAATTCCTTAAAATTACTAAATTACAATACAATTTATACTGGAAACTGAAAAGAATAGGTTCATTCCTTTCTTACATTTGAAGATTATAAGAGACGATACCAATTGGCCTTTGGAATATATAGGAAGCCTACCCACAGTGACAATTACATTAAAAATAATAACTTTAATCCCAAAACACACCAATCTCACATACAAATAAGTGAATGTTCTACCCAGTATAAAATAATACAAAGAAGAATACCAATACATCATCCATATAGCAATACATGGTGGTTTCCATAAAAAATTAGCAGATAAAGTATTAAAAGCTTTAAAATAATTAAATATGTCAAAGGTACAAGTTTGCTGTTATAAATAAAAGAAGATATGAAATTAAAAAATTACATACCACCCTAGTGTGTTCAGTAAATTTTAATAAAAATTGAAAAATACAAAATAATTTTGACTTCTTAAAATGTCAACAGTATTAAAAATTTACCAAAATCTTCCTGCAAAGATACAGAAGTCAAGTATCTTCCAAATCAATTGCAAAGACTGTGATAAGATATACACTGGAAATACTAAAAGAAATTTGGAAACCCTACCAAGGAACATTTCAGAAATATCACTTACAAATGGGGAAATTTGCAGCAATTTGATCAGAAAACCACAAAATTTATAAAAGAACAAAATTACTGAAACACACTTGCAATCTTTTGACACTAACATGGGAAAAAATTTATGTCATAAATAAAAACTGTATCATGAATTTCAAGACACTGATGGTGGATATGTTCAATAGTTTCTTTGATCACCTACAGAGTATGATAGGAGGAAATTTTCCCAAAACATTCCAATTAAATACCAAATAAGTGAAGTATAAATGTTACCAAAGCAATTCTATATCAACATTATGCAACCCATAAGTTTTTAAGTTAATGTTTATGTTTTACATTCTGCTACAGTTTGCTAACAAACAAAAGTAGTATTTTTTATCATCATGTTTGCTCTGGTCTAACTACAATAACTATGATAAATGCTCAAGGTCCCTCACCCGACACTTGCCTGTTGTGCTTCAGAAGTAATGTCTGCTTCCACAGCTTTGGTTTCCATTTCCGTCTTGATCCTGAAAAATTTTATTAGGCATTAATAATAGTAATAATAATAATAATATAAAATATTTATTGCAGGTATACTTTATATATTATAAGTATTATATTGAGCACTGTCATTTATAAAAGTACAGAAATGTGATAAAGAGATGAGATTCAAGAGAATTATATACAAGTAAAACAAATAGCAATGGTGTAGAAGAATTATATGATAGATGAAGTATTATAATGCTATATATACAAAGTAGTTACATATTAATGCATAATGCTAAAGTTTCAAGTATTGTTACTCAAAATCCATATGCAATTTGATAAATACATTTTATATTCTCCATTTAGAAAACATTTACATCCATGTATTATATTTAAATATTTTCCTTTCAAATTTCTCTTAAGTTTGTTTCTAAAATATGCACTGCAAGCCAATTTTAAACTTAGAGGTAATTTGTTAAAGAATATTGAATGAATATTTGGAGTATTGCTTTCACCTAATGAAGCGAAAAGAATAGAAGTTACATACATAGTTAGAAGTTCAGGTGTCACAGCAGAAATGTTCTAATTAATGTTTGAAGCAAGAATATTTATGGTAATGAAAACTGTAAACTGTAAGAAAATTTCCTGTTTCATTTGTCTTTTGTTTAATGCTTGTTTTTACTACAGAGTGTTGTTACTAATGAAATGATGAAATGGGAAAGGAATATTTTGGGAAGAAAGCATTTCAGGACTAAGTTTAGAAGCTACTGCTTTTATGGATGTAAATTTTATTTTTGAAATGGTGGCAGTGGTTCAATAACTGGCTTATTGAAGTTCTTAATTTTGGCTATGGCATAATACATTTGAATGCGTGCACCGAGAAATTGGTGTACTAAATGACACTAGATGATGAAGATAGAGATGTGTCTGAAGTGAAGATGGATTGATGGTGCAATGAGTAGCTGGACTAAACCTGTCCTTTTTCTTACCAATATCATAAACAATTCTAAACACATTATACTGCTTAACTCTGTCTTTTTGGTTAGGTGTGATTATTGTTGCCTCAATTTGATTCATTAGTTAGGTAGACTGGAAGGTAAGTATGTATTTATGTAGAAAGTAAGAGGATAGACAGACAGAGAGAGAGGTATTCAGGTAGAAAGATAGGTATATAGGTATAGGTATATAGGTACAGTCTGGTGATAAAAAGATGAGTGCAGGCTGAAGTGCCAGGGGGATTTGGACTGTTTATCTGCACACTTATTAGTATATGTGGGACATCCATGCTACCACAAAAATGAGTACCTCTCAAACTGAAGCCCAGTGGACTTCTAAACATGCACAAGGATCCGACAACAGTTTTATTTTTATTGGCATGAACATAAAGAGCACGGTAGAAAATGTTTACTTAACACATTCCTCTTGTTTGCTTACTTCTTTCTGATTGCTAGAAGGTGGAAAGGCGGGCAGGCAGGCAGATAGGTAGGCAAGTAGAAAGTAGAGAGTTAGTCAGGTAGGCAGACAAGGATGTCTGCAAGTAGGTTATGGATATAGTTAGATAAACAGGCAAATAGAATGTAGGTAGCCAGCCTTAGAGTTTAGGCAGGCAGGTAGATAGGTAAGTAGACAGGCAAATAAGTATGTAGTTAGGTAGACAGGAAGAAGTGTAGGTAGGTAAATTGGTAGTTAAGTAGGTAGGCAGCAAGGAATGCAGGTCTGTATGTAGGTGGGTATGCAGGCATTAAGATAGGCAGGCAGAAAAGAAGGCAAGCAAAGAAATAAGTAAGAAGGAAGGTACATGGACAGTGAGGTAGACAAGAATGTATGCCTGCAGATAGGTAGGTAAACAGAAAAGAAGGCAAGCAAGGAAATAGATAGGCAGGAGGTAGACCCAGACAGGTAGGTAGGTAGGTAGGTAGGCAGGCAGGCAGGCAGGCAGGTAAAAGGGAAAGAGGTAGGCAGCAGACAATTAGTTGGCAAGATATGGACAGTACATTGTAGTCAGGCTGGCAAGTGCATAGATAGGTAGACAAGCAGGTAGGCAGTTAGATATGTTTGTGCAAAAATTGGAGGAAGGAATATCTGCAGGCCTGGAGGTAAAAACATAGGTAAATACAAGCAGAAATATAGGCAGTAGCAAAAATGTATGCAGGTAAGCATGTAAGTATGTAAATAGGTAAGCAAGATGTCAGGCAGTTAAGTATGAAAATATGTAGATAGGTAGGAATGTAAGTATGTAAATAGGCAGGCAGGATGTCAGACTGTTAAGTATGAAAATATGTAGATAGGCAGGACACAGGCTAAAGGTCGCTGGTTTGGTAAGGTGTAAATAGATATGTAGGTGTCAATGGTTCTTATAGTAAAAATAATGGATTTTTTCTTGTAAATTTAGAAGTTTTAATTAATTTTTTGTTGTATTATTCCAAATATATAATCTATATATCTCTGACAATTTTCAAAGATTTATGGAAAGTCATTTGTAATTTGGTTTAAAAAACCTCATAAATTCTCCAGGAATACAGAAAGTAATATCATTTACATATGGAAATTGTTTGTGTGTAGTAGGAGATCATTATTGGTTAAAGTATTTACATGTAAGGGTTCTAATCCTGATCATGATCCAAATTTTTCAAGTTTGATTTTTCCTAACTTTATCATTATTTACTTTTGTACTTTTACCTTAATGAGAGTTCCTCTTGACAAATTTTCAGTTGCTGTTTCACACTTTCAATCTGACAATCCTTCTGTTTCACAGTTTCAGCCATTGCCAATATTCTAACCAACACATTACATATAATAATTAATAAAGACCAGAATCATCTTTAATTGCTCATTAACATTGTGTGAATATTAGAAACATAACTATTGACACAAACTGTAGATAGTTCAAAGTTTTAGAAGGATCTAAATAGGAATTTTGTTAACAAACCTGATGTTACAAAAGTCCGTCATGCAGCAGCTACGTAAACTAAGCAAATTCCTCACCGGTTGAATAACTTTTAATAAAAATTAATATAGCACCCAAGTTAGATCTTGTTAATTAATGAAATGAAATAAGTTATGACATTACTATGTGGTGTTAAGGGAACAAAATTTGAATTATTGCAATCTATAAGTATCACAAAAGAAAAATCACATTTTAAGAATTATTATTATTATTATTATTATTATTATTATTATTATTATTATTATTATTATTATTATTATTATTATTATTAGGATTAAACCACAAGCATTAATGTATACTATTATTTAAATGAAATATATAACTATTGATAGACAAAGCTACACTGTCTGGGTATTTTAAACATTTTAAAATGTAACCATGTTTATAAACTTTCCCCATGATATTTTCACATATACTTAAATGGTGAAAAATAACAAAAAATTTCTAGTTACATTCTGTATTTAAGAAGATGATGTTTATGTGTTTCAATAAAACATATTACCATTTAAAACCAATTATAATGTACTAAGCAAATATACAGAATTAGCAAAGAACAATCTAAAGTTTCATCAATTTTCAATGACTTTGAAATAAATGTTATTGCATTTAAAACATATAATGTAAACGTTTTCTGAAGGTTATTTCAGAGCACTCTTACAGATAAATATAATTCTTAAACATATATTAGGTTAATATTTCACATCTGCTATCTTCGCGACGATACTTTTCTTAAATATAAAACATATGCAACATTATAAATAAAATTTATATGTGAATTAATTTCTCATTTTATTTTATAGAGAAAATTAAAAGAATACTTTTTAAATTTCAGTTTTCAAGTATACCTTTACACCTAATAGTCTAGTTTCCCTAATTTTCGGAAACTATTTTTCTTACTTATTTAAATGATATATATACCGAATTTTGTTATGAAAAAAAACTATTATTGGTGCTGCTAGAGTGATTTTTATAATTTGGGTTTCAGGTAACCTTCCCGCTCCTAATGGCCCAATTTGCCTGATTTTCAGAAATTTTTTTTTTATTCCATTTAAATGGCATATATGGAGTTTCATTGTGACAAAGCATATATTAATGCCACTAGAGCAATTTTTAAATTTTGGGGTGCAGCAACCCCCCCCCCCTCCTGTTAATAGTTTGATTTCACTGATTTTTAGGAACTTTTTTTTTTCCTCTTATTTCATTTAAATGATATACATGGAGTTTTGTTGTAAAACGAATATTAATGCTGTTAGAGTGATTTTTAAATTTTGGGTAAACCCCTCCCCCTGCAAATTGTCCAATTTCATTGATTTTTATTATTTTATTTCAATGGCATATATCGAGTTTCCTTTAAAAAAATTAAACTTGTGGCCATTAGAATGATTTTGAATTTTGGGCTTAACCCTCATAAGTTTTTCAGATATACCCCCACTCCCAATAATCTGATCATTTTAAAACACCATTTTTCTTATACAGCTGAGTCAGTATTAGGTGACACAGTTGTATATGTAACAACTTCACTGTTCCTAACTTCTTTTAAGATTACCATTTTTCTTATTTGATATAAATGATATATACCGAGTTTTGTTGTGAAAAAATTATTGGTGCTGCTAGAACTATTTTTAAATATTGGGTTTTAGGTAACCGGCCTGTTCCTTATGGCCTAATTTGCCTGATTTTCAGAAACTATTTATTTTATCCTATTTAAATGGCTTATACAGAGTTTTGTTGCAAAAAAGTATACTAATAACAAATATAAATAAATTCATTTCTACATTTTTAATGCCTCAACATTCCATTTCTAATGTTAACATTTTCTCTTTAAATGACAATATGATACCTCTGTCCCAAACTTCCCAGTTGGTTCTGAGATTTGGTACTGTACAACTGGAGACTCTTCTGTGTTTCCTGCAATTTCAGCTCATTATACTGTGTCTTCATTTTCAGCTGTATCTCCATATTTTTATTATTCTGCAATAGTTCTCGTATTTTCTTCTCCTGACAATTTATTCTCAATTCCAATTCATTTGTCTTGTTATGGCTTTGGCACAATTTTTCCTCCAAAGCACTCTAAAATATCATATATTAATATTAATGACAAAGAAAATTGGACTTTAAATCTCTGAAGTTCGCCCTAAGTCTATACATATATAATATTCACTCATGTACAAGACACAACTAGATATTAAGGCTCATGGATATTTTTATCATTTATTTAAAAAAACTTGTTATTATTTAATGTGTTAGAAGCTATTGACAGTTGAGCAACTGAAATGTTCAAAGTTGAAAGTTTTTGAATGTTTCACAAACTTCACTTAGAGGTTTTTTAATTGGTACATGTTTTGGGAGCCTTTGTTCCTATCTTCAGCTGTTAACTGACTGCTTGATAAATTTTGGGATGCTTGATGACCAATGACTGCATCTGAGCTGCTACTCTGTTGACACCTGTTGATTCGCATAGGAATTTGCTAAATTCACCCTGAGATGGGATGTCAAATTCATTAATTTGTCTCAATTTTTAAGAATAAAAATATTTTCCTGTTCTATGGGAGCGTGTATTTCTTTTAACAACATAGATTTTTTTCTTAATTTCATGGTAGTGTTCCCAAAAGTTAGTGACTGCCGCAGATTTTTCCATTGTTTTAGCCCAACATTTCTAATATGTTCTTTCTTCCTGGTTTCTGAACATTTCTCAATTTTACCTATGTATTTTGAATTGATATCTAACATTCAATTGTATATATGCCTGCTTTTTTTCTCTGGTGGTATGCTATTTTTCAACAAAGAACCTAATAAGTTTATAGCATTGTCTTAATTTTGTGGTGCTAATTTTATGCCACTTTCTTTGAAGATCTTCCCAAATTTGTGGTGATATTCTGGATGATAAGTAAATCTATTGTATTTATAATTCTCTTTGATATTTTTATGTGTAGAAATGTCTTAATGAATTTTTGTCTTTGTTAATCTTTTTAACTACTGTATTAATGCTGTATCCATTGATTATTGTGGTAATACAGGAAGAGAGGTTGGTTTATAGAAATCATTTAATTAGTAAGGAAATATTTATGGGTTAGAAAGTGAGTGGTAAGGGGGAGGTGATTGGTAACAGTCTGTCATGTGAAAGGAAGTTCTGTTCTGTTGAGAAGTAAATGCTTGCGTGCATCTCAAGGACAGTTAGTCAGGGAAGTGAAGTGAGAGAGTCCAGGCCACAGCCACCCTTGATGCATTTGTATACAGCTAGGAGAATGTAAAATGTATAGTAGCTATGTGTAAAATAAAAATAATTAAGTTATTTTGGAATTCGGAGGCTATCAATGAGTACATACCTTCATCTTCCCAATTCCCAGGTCCCTTTTTGAGTTTTTAGTTCATTATAAATATGATGATATTGCCTAGTAATGAACCAAGACCGTCAGGTGATGGCAGACTTGTCAAGGCTTAAACTCTGGCTCATCACAATATATAATGTAATTCTTTTTTGTATTCTCTTTTTGTGAGTAGGAGATTAACTAGTCTATGTATCAAACTATTAAAAATGGCATATTTATGTGGAATTAGGTTGCACCTTAATTGATATCATTGTATGATTCAATTGAACTACACACTCTTAAAGCTTAACTTACTTTTCATAAATGTATGGAACCGGTTTCAAAAACATTTAGTTCCCATCTTCAGCCAGGCTAAAGTTCAACTGAACTAAATGTTCTGGAAACAGGTTCCATACATTTATGAAAAGTAAGTGAAGCTTTAAGAGTGTGTAGTTCAACTGAATCATACAATGATATCAATTAATATGATTAGCTTCACTGTGCAAGTTCCAATTTACATTTAGGTTGCACCTATTGCTTTTTATGTCATTATCTATATGTGTGTTTTTTCTATAAATACCAAAGTTGATTTTTTCTGCATTTCTAATATTTCTTAAGTCTAAAAATGGCAGTTTTCCATTTTACTTAGTTTCTATGGTAAATTTTATGGATTGCATGTAAATTGAGCAGTAGAGCATCTGATGAATATTTCCTTGATTTTACTGCAAGATTGCGATTTCAACACAGGCAAAATAAAAATAAATTTGTAAACCAGGAAGAAAGAACATTTTTCATTCTTAAAATTAAAAAAAATTAATCTATCTTTACTTTCCTCCTCTGCACAAATTCAGTGAATTCCTCCTATTTCAGCCAACAGATCAGCCAACCACATCAAATAGCCTAAAACTTACCAAGCAGTCAGTTAACAGCTGAAGATGAAAATGATGCTTTCTGAAACATGTCCTAATTAAAAACCTGTAAGCGAAGTGAGTGTCAACATTTGGAAATATTTAACTTGGAACAGTTTTTATTGTATATTGGCCCATACAAACTAGTCCTCAGTAACTCTATCTGCATACTTTGGAAATAATGATAAACGAAACTGCAAACCAAAATAAGTACTTTTTAAACTTAAATTTATGATCAAACCTGAACAAATGTGAACTCGTTACTTTTGGATACAAAAATATTAGAGATTATGAACTACAACTGTACTTTAACAATGCCCATACCAAACATTCAAATGCAGTAAAACTTCTAGGAGTTACCATTTACCTGGACCCAAAATGTTGAAAACCAAAATACAAAATTCTCAAATGGCCTCGTTCTTAGATATGTATCAAAGCATGGCTGTGAAACCACACAGCACAGCATTAACACAAGATTTATGTAGCACAAAAGAAGTTTCCTTCTGGGCCAAATAGAAAGTAGGTTGCTGAACACACACTGAAGCAGGGGGTGAACACGTTATCAAGTTTCAGGATACGAGCATCCTTTCATCCATAACACACTACCATGTCTAACTATAACAGGAAGCTATTGAAATTTATAAATATTCCAATAATTTCAAGAAGAAAGATGAGGCTCTAAAACTAAATTGCAACTGGCATCCAGTAACTGAAAGCAAAATAAGGCATATAACAGAAGAAAACATAGCAAACCAATCAGAAGAGAACAACAACATAGGACAGGCCAGGCCCCTCCCACCAGACGTCCAACCACTGCCCACCCCAGACCAATAAGTGGAAGGCACTTGCAGTACAAATATAACAATATCAATGGCCAATGCATCAGATGCAGTGATATCTTCTCCAAGGAGACTTTGTCCATGCCATTGAAGATGTTCACAGCAGTTGTGAATGAAACATCTGGAACTCTCATCTCCAGCAGACCATGGCTTAAGAGCTTGGAAGATACTTCTAGTGATATCTTGTAGATATGCTTTTAAAGAATTAAAAATAATAACACTCATATCCCTATATTTACACAGTGTATTAAAAACTGTTACATCCATCAATATGACACAAGAAACAAGGGCAATTTCTCAGTTGAAAGTCATCAGCTAACGCTTCATGAAAAAATACCAAGATATACATAAGTCTAATTTTGTAACTTACTGCCCAGTGGTCTCCAAACTCTTGACCTCTATTGAAAACCTCTACTATATAAGAATCATATACTCCAAAATAACAATTTCTTCTTTCTAGCTGCAACAGCTAAGACTGCTCCAATGTAAAGAACTTTATATATCTACTAGAGAAAATAATTCTGCTAGATGTAGACAGCACTATAAAAATTATTGCTAAATTCTAATAAAAGCATACAAATACAGTTAAAAACTTTGCTATGAAAGAGAAATACAGTCCTCACATAAAAAACTCAAGAATCAAGGGAAGAAATAAAATATCATACAGTAAATCAAATTACCATAAAAGATATGCAAAAAATAGCAGCTTTATTTTATGAATATTTCATTCAGGTAGCAAAAAATTACTGATTAAGAAACAATGCAAGAAAATCCAATTTCATTCTTAAATGAAACAGAATTAGCAAATTAAGATCATTGAGTGATTGATTCGAGCTAAAACTCGTTTGCACCTTCAGTCCCATTGTGAACTGGAGAATAAACTGTTATGCTGTGGGGATGTGTAATCTGCTCTGGTGGAGGTGTGATGAACTTGAAGTTTATGTTTTCATCACCGAAAGTGTCAAAGTTCATTAAACTGTCTTTGTATTTGTATATGTATATTTCTCCCATGTTGCTAATTTTGTAGGTCCTTGCACGGATTTTAATAATCTTGTTTTTTTCAACATGTCGTGATTTTCTGTCCAGAAATGTGATGCCATTGCCAATTCTCCAATTGCTTGTATTTTTTGTTTCTGAAATGTTCTTTTAACTGTTTGCCTATGTTTCTGAATTCTGAAATATTCAGCTCAGAAATTCAAGAGGCAAAAACTTAGAAATCACAACACTTTCAACAAAAAAGATAAGTTAATTTTTAAAAATTCACATATCATCCATGGGCTACAAAAAAATTTCAGAATATTCTAAAGATTTTAATATCAGGTTTAGCACCTGTAAACAGATTTAATGTTAAAAATATCCTGATTAACAATACTAATGACAGTATTTCACAAGAGAAAAAGCATGTATTTATAAAATAAGTTGTGCAGAGTGTGAAAAAAATCTACATTCAAAAAACAAAGAGAAACATAGGTGTACAGTTAAAGAACATTTCAGAAACATAAAATACAAGCAACTGGAGAATCAGTAGTGGCATCACATTTTTAGACAGAAAATTACGACATATTAAAAAAAAACAAAATTATTAAAATCAGTGTAAGGACCTACAGAATTAGCAACATGGAAGAAATCTACATTTACAAGTACAAAGACAGTTTAATGAACTTCGACACTTCTGGTGATGAAAACATAAACTTCAACTTCATCACACCTTCACCAAAGCAGATTACACATTCCCGCAGCATAACAGTTTATTCTCCAGTTGACAATAGGGCTACAATGTGAATGAAATGTTCGTGAAACCAGTTCTACATATTTAAACAAGTAATTGGAGCAAAAGAGTTTTAGTTCAACTCAATCACATAATGATCTTAATATATGATTTGCTTCACTGTAAAATGTTCCAATTGACAATTTTAGGATTGGAAAAGTTTACTTGTATAGATCAGTACCCACAAGTGTAATTGAAGTGCATAAAGCAATACAATCCCTCAAAATCCCAAAAAGTATAAAAGTATAAAAGAATTCATACATTAGATTACTAATGACAAACTATAGATCAGTATCATTATTTATTTATAAATTGGGCAGCAACACACAAGTAAACAACTATAGACCTTTTAAGCTAACCTCTGTATTTGCAAAGGTATTTGAAAAAGTCCTAAATCTATTTCATTCAACTATGAAAATGTAAAAGCTGGGGTACCACAAGGATCAATACTTGGGTCTATTCTCTTTCTGCTTTATGTCAATGATCTTCCAAAAATTACACTGCTGAAACAATTTCATATGCAGATGACACCTAAATAGTATTTGGGAATAAAGAACTAAACGATTTGGGAAATTTAATACTCACATTAATGCAAGAAATATATATTACCTTACAAATAATAAATTAAAAGTAAATCTTCAAAAAACAAAAGCAGTTATGTTCCAACATGGCAATAATAGGTATAGCAATAAAAATGTTGTAAATATAACAATTAATGGTAAGCAAATTCAGCAATTAGAAAAAATAAAATTCCTAGGAGTTATTATTGCTGGAAATTTAACTTTCAGATATGTTGATTATAGATGTAAAAAGATAAGTGCCTTTTAAGAAACTTAGCAAGATACTTAAATACAGAGCACCTGAAATTAACTTACTATGGAATTATACATCCACATCTAGAATATGCCATTGAGGTATGGGGTAGTACTTGTTTAACAAATATGAATAAATTATTAGCTTTGCAAAAGAAAGGTATAAGATGCATATACAATGGAAACAGGAGAGAGTCATGTAGACATATCTTTGTAGAGAACAAAAAATTTACTGTAGTATCATTCTGTATGTATAAAATAATTATGTTTGTAGTTAGCAAAGATGGATTAGACAAGCTAAATGACTATCATAAGTATCATACAAGAATACACTATGCAAGTTCCAATTAACATTTTAATATATGTTGGATGAGTTATAATCTTAATAATTGTTTGTGGAAAATGTATGTATTTTTATTAATGACAAATCCAACAACCTGTAATGTAATTATGAATGAACAATAAAAGTATTATTATTATTATTATTATTATTATTATTATTATTATTATTATTATTATTATTATTATTATTATTAATGAGCTTCCTCCAAAGAATATGAAAAACTAACATTCAAAAGAATATTTCATTATTAAAATAAAAATAATTTAGCAAGGGAATGATTGGATTTAGGGAAAATATATCAATCAATGATGGCTCTTTCAAGTTAACTAATGAAGTTCTGAAATCAATTGTAACTTTAATACACTAGGAACAGAAAGCAGAAAGTTATAAATTCTTCAGATAATTACAACACCTGCTCAAAATGGTCAATAGTAAAGCGTGGTGTTCCTCAAGGTTCTATTTTGGGATAATGATTATTGTTTACGGGCTTATTATTTTTACAATATATCAATTATCTCTCCTCAGTAATAAACATGCTTATCCAATTGCAGATGACACTAGTGTCCTCATTAAAGAACAAAAAATTACTCATTTAAAAATTATATATGGAACTAAACACAGTGAAGCTAATCAATTTGATTTAATTTTTTGTCATCAAAACACTCTTAATGCTTCACTTACTTGTCATAAAATGTGGTACATGTTTCGAAGACGTTCGTCTTCATCCTCGGCCACGGGATGACTGATTGGAGACTCGATTGCACTTTTTGATGTAAGGTTTTGCCCTGGTGGTACTTTGATGAACTTAAAGTTTGTGTTTACTTCTTCCGGAACGTCAAAGTTCATTATACGATCTCTGTGTTTGTAAATATGAATTTTTTCCCATGTAGCCAATTCTGTAGATCCCTGTGTTGCTTTTAACAATTCTACTTTTTTAATTATGTCATGATTTTCTGTCCAAAAATGATATGCTACAGCTGACCTTTCCATCTGTTTGTATTTTATGTTCCTAAAATGTTCTTTTAAACGTGTGCCTATATTCCTTTTTGTTTTTCCAATATAAATCTTATCGCATTCTCCGCAAGTTATCTTATAAATACCTGCTTTTCCTTCATTTGGGGTACTTTCATCAACATTGTCCTTTAGAATATTTTTCAAACTATATCTATTGACAGGTGCCAATCTTATATTGTAATCTTTAAAAATATTTTGAAACTTCTTCAATGCCCTTGGATGAAATGTAAATTTTTTAAAAACCAACTTATTTTTATCTGCTGAAAGGGTGGTGGTGTCTTTCATCAATTTCTTCCTTTGGAACTTTTGTACTTTTTTGTGTACCAATTTCTTACTAAAACCATTTTGAATCGCAATTTCTTCTATCTTTTTATATTCTTTAAGAAATTCTTCTTTGCTAATTGGTAAGTTCACCAACCGATGTGTCAAACTGTTAAAAACTGCATGTTTATGTGTTATGGGGTTAAAACCATCTGCTTTGATGTGATTTTCTGTATGTGTATCTTTTCTGTATATACCAAAGTTCAGATTTTCTTCATTCTTCATTATTTTGATGTCTAAAAAAGGCAACATGCCATCTATTTCTGTTTCATATGTAAAAGAGATATTTCTATCTTGTATGTTCAAGAGTTTTAAGGCATCATCAATCAATTTTTTGTTGACTATGGAAAAAATATCGTCTACATATCTATACCAAATTTTAAAAATACATGGAAAGGCAGAAGTGATATGTGTCTCAAATCTACTCATAAATAGATTAGCTAAAAAGGGAGATAAAGGACTACCCATAGTAAGTCCTGTTTGCTGTTTGTAAAATTTCCCTTTGAAAGTAAAATAGGATTGGTTTATGCAAATTTTGGTGAGATTAATATATTCTTCTTTATGTACTTCATTAATTCCAATTTCAGTGAGCCAATCACGTAAATAAGACAGAAGTTTCCCTTTTGGTATGCTCGGAAACAGTGAAACTACATCGAAAGATATTAAAGTATCAGAAGGTAATATCTTAATGTCCTTTATTTTATCTATTAATTGAAAAGAATTCTTTATACTTCTACTTTGAAATTTTGGTAATGTGTTAAATCTGTCAGTTAACCATTTTGCCAAAAAATATGACGGAGTGTTAATATTGTTGATAATGGGTCTCATACCCTTTCCAGGCTTATGAATTTTTGGTAATCCATATATCTTAGCTAAAGTGGGATTGTTCTGTTTTAATTTGTATTTGTATTTGTATTTGTATTTGTATTTTAATTTACCAAAAGGGAAACTTCTGTCTTATTTACGTGATTGGCTCACTGAAATTGGAATTAATGAAGTACATAAAGAAGAATATATTAATCTCACCAAAATTTGCATAAACCAATCCTATTTTACTTTCAAAGGGAAATTTTACAAACAGCAAACAGGACTTACTATGGGTAGTCCTTTATCTCCCTTTTTAGCTAATCTATTTATGAGTAGATTTGAGACACATATCACTTCTGCCTTTCCATGTATTTTTAAAATTTGGTATAGATATGTAGACGATATTTTTTCCATAGTCAACAAAAAATTGATTGATGATGCCTTAAAACTCTTGAACATACAAGATAGAAATATCTCTTTTACATATGAAACAGAAATAGATGGCATGTTGCCTTTTTTAGACATCAAAATAATGAAGAATGAAGAAAATCTGAACTTTGGTATATACAGAAAAGATACACATACAGAAAATCACATCAAAGCAGATGGTTTTAACCCCATAACACATAAACATGCAGTTTTTAACAGTTTGACACATCGGTTGGTGAACTTACCAATTAGCAAAGAAGAATTTCTTAAAGAATATAAAAAGATAGAAGAAATTGCGATTCAAAATGGTTTTAGTAAGAAATTGGTACACAAAAAAGTACAAAAGTTCCAAAGGAAGAAATTGATGAAAGACACCACCACCCTTTCAGCAGATAAAAATAAGTTGGTTTTTAAAAAATTTACATTTCATCCAAGGGCATTGAAGAAGTTTCAAAATATTTTTAAAGATTACAATATAAGATTGGCACCTGTCAATAGATATAGTTTGAAAAATATTCTAAAGGACAATGTTGATGAAAGTACCCCAAATGAAGGAAAAGCAGGTATTTATAAGATAACTTGCGGAGAATGCGATAAGATTTATATTGGAAAAACAAAAAGGAATATAGGCACACGTTTAAAAGAACATTTTAGGAACATAAAATACAAACAGATGGAAAGGTCAGCTGTAGCATATCATTTTTGGACAGAAAATCATGACATAATTAAAAAAGTAGAATTGTTAAAAGCAACACAGGGATCTACAGAATTGGCTACATGGGAAAAAATTCATATTTACAAACACAGAGATCGTATAATGAACTTTGACGTTCCGGAAGAAGTAAACACAAACTTTAAGTTCATCAAAGTACCACCAGGGCAAAACCTTACATCAAAAAGTGCAATCGAGTCTCCAATCAGTCATCCCGTGGCCGAGGATGAAGACGAACGTCTTCGAAACATGTACCACATTTTATGACAAGTAAGTGAAGCATTAAGAGTGTTTTGATGACAAAAAATTAAATCAAAAAAAAAAAAAAAAAAAAAATTACTCATCTCTCAGATTTATCCCATGATATTTTCAGTACACTATATAACAGGTTGATAGTAACAAAATTTATATAGATTTTGAAAAAACCTAAGTACATTCATTTTCACACTAAAAATAAAAATATTGCAGACCTAAGGATACAACATCAAAATTACCTTGAGCTTGTTGACAGTTCTAAATTGTTCTGCTGCAGCATCCAGTTGTTTGGTTGTAGACTGTAGCTTTTCTTTTATCTTTGTATTCTCCTTCTGCATTATTTCAGCACATATTCTCATCACTTCCCTCAACTTTATTGTTTCTTCTTTCTTTGCCTCTTCCCATCTGAGTCTGAGGTTATTTCCTAAAACAGCATGCAGGTTTGCTATTTGCTACTTCAGCATTGTTTGAACTATTCCTGATGAAAGCACATTACTTAGATAATGTCCAATTTCATTGGACATAATAACAAAGATGTTCCGAAGAAGATGATATTCAAAGGCCTTTGTGAAGCTGCAATATTCTAAATATGAATTAATTTAAAATAACATAACTGCTTTGTGAAAGTTTTATTTTATATTGCAATATTTTCTAATTTTATTCATGTTATATTTTAGAATCAGGGACAGCTTGCAACTCAGGAGTTTGTCTTTACTTGTCTCTCATATCTATGGATCTATAGATTAAGGAAATTGGGAGGATTTTCCTTCTGCAGCCTAAGAACAAAATAAGCATTAGAAATTGTTAATGTTTCAGTAACTGCAATCTCTTGCTCATTAAAACCTCTTGTATCCAACAATGGCACTTTTCAATATGAAAAGAAAGAAAGGGAAAAAAAATCACAGCTTTAGACACACAGTCACTTTCATCATCTTCTAACAGTACTATAAATGCACTGTTTCATAGTAGCTAGGCTTCACACTTCACAGTAGCTATATGTCAATGCAGCAGAGGATAGTAACGAAAGAGAATTATCCTGCTGTTGCAAGATGGATTCCATTAACCACAAGCAAAATATTATTGAACTTAAACAGAAGTTGGAGCTTTTGGATAAAATGGATAAGTGTATCAAGTAGCAAACAGTTAATGGAAAATCACTGCAAGCTACAACTTTTGTCTTCATAGTTATAATTGGTTGCAATGGTGGCTATCCTGATCTTCACCTTATACGACCAACAATTCATCATGTACAGCAATTTTAGTGTGTTTTTAATCTGAAAAAGTATGCATTTCACAATTTCATTTTTAAAAATCAACATGAAAAATGCTGGATTTCTGCGTGTAAAATTTTCATGCAGTTTGTGTTTACATCACCTATAAAAGTATTTTCCCAGTTATCTGGCACTGGTTTAGTTCCATAGTTGCCAATTACGAGAGATTCTACTGTATTTATTATCATTAGAGAGCTCATTCCTCTGTAGGAGGCCAAAGGCTAATTTCAATTTTACGGTCTCTGCATTGGGTCATAAACCTGATGGAACTGATATTTGATATAACACTTGAAGCTTTCCCATGTACATTATTATAAATGCGTTCTTGGGAGAACACCTGGGTAAGACTCGGTGAATCTACCAAGCTTTCGGTGGCTGTCTCTGCCATCTTCTTCATGGATTTGCTGCTGAAGTGCCATGGGGGCTGACTGTGTCCGTTTATATACTTCAAGTCGTGGGCATGCCTGCTGTGTGACACAGGCCGATGGGAGGCGAGGACTACTTCTTCGCTGCCAGATTGGCTACAGCTGGCTTTCATGCAGCACTGAGTAGGAGCCCATTGTCTCTGTTCAGGAGATTCTTTCTTAATTGAATTTCTAAGATCTCTTTTATGAGGCAGTACCAATAATGTGAGGTTTTTACCAGAACCTCTGTTGCCTGGAAGTCAATTCTATGGCCAGTCTGATAGCGGTGCTTTTCTAATGCTGCCTTTTCGGGATAGTGTAGGCAGATGCAACGTTCATGCTCTGCCCAATGTTCGGCTATTGTTCTCTGGGTCTGGCCAATATACTCCAGCAGACAGTCTGGACAAGGAATATTGTAGACTGCTGGTATTCTAAGTCCCAAGTCATCTTTAGGTGTGCTCAGGAACTTGTAAGTAACTTGTAACTTAAAGAACTTGTAACTTAAATCTTGCTGACTGCAATGAAGATTGTCTTTATGTTGCATTTGCACAGTATCCTTCCGATCTTTGTAGACAGTGCACCATAGAACAGTAGGAGTGTCTGCTTGACTATCTCCTGCATCGAGGCAGACTCGCTACCAGAAATAGGAACCATGGCTCTTTTTAGGGCTGCATTAATATCTGAAGAAGAGTATCCATTCTGCCTGAAAGTTTTCCTCAGGTGATCCATCTCAGCTGGTAAAGAGGCATTGTCCGACACAGATCTGGCCCTATGGATGAGGGTAATCAGGACAGATTGTTTCTGAGCAGGTGTGATGGTGGCTGTCACTCTTCAGGTACTGGTTGGTGTGGCTGGCCCAAGTTACATCATGTGCAATGACACAAGTAATAAGACAAATAAATTGCAAAAATTAAAATAATATATTAAAATAAAACATTTTACTATTACTTATCTTTTAACATATGCATTGTAGTAAATGTAGTACATGTAAGTTAATTTATATTATTATTCAACTATGTACACCCTTTGACCAGAAGAAGGAGGAGGAGGAGTATTCCCAGATTCTAGTGACAGTTGAATAACTTTGGGGATGCTCTTATACGCTGTACTCACAATACGCATGCAGTGAATACACACTGCATTACTATTTTGCCTGTAAACATAATGGTCACATTCATAAACATCTGGAAAGAGAACATTAGAATAGTGTAGCCAATAGCCAACGGTTTAGAAGGCATTGCTTGCGCAAGCTTTCAGGCTCAAACCCCATACATATTTGTTTTCATTTTTTATTATTGTTTATATAAGTGTATATAAAAACACTGTTTTGCCTTAATATTGCATTATATTTTAAAGTATTATTTAAGTTTTATGGTATTATCTATACATGCACAAAAACATAATCACAAACTAATGTCTTCTTTACAAATAATAAATACATGAACATAAACCTTTATCTTTTAAAGTGAAAACACATAAAAATAAACACAAATTAATATCGGGTATATAGACCCTACACATGTATTACTGCCCTCAATCTTTGAGCCATAGATGATGTAAGATTTCTACAGTAGTGTGGATGAGAGGCTACAACATTCCAGGTTTAATATCATTGTATGACTGAGTTCACAAACGAAACAGAAAAAGGTAACATGTTACCATTCCTAGACATTAAAATAATGAAGCATCAAGGAAACTTGAAATTTGGAATATGCATGCAGACAATTGCATCAAAGCTGATGGTTTTAACCTCAAAACTCATAAACATGCAGCTTAATACACCATCTAGTTAACCTACACATTAACAAGGAAGAATACTTTAAAGAACACAAGCAAATAGAAAAAACAGTGATTAAAAATGGTTTTTAAAAAGAACTAGTTCATAATTTGTACAGAAATTCAAGAGGCAGAAACTTATTAAAGAAATCACAAGACATTCATCAGGAAAAGATAAGCTAATTTTTAAGCAATTCAAATATCTTCCATGGGCTACACAAAAATTTCAAAATATTCTAAAAGATTTTAATATCAGGTTGGCATCTGTAAGCAGATTTAATGTTAAAAAAATCTCCTGAAAGACAATGTTAATGACAGTATTCCACCAAAGAAATAAGCAGGTATTTACCAAATAAGTTGTGAAGAATGCAAAAGAGTTTATAATAGAAAAACAAAGAGAAACATAAGCACATGGCTAAAAGAACATTTCAGGAACATAAAATACAAACAAATGGAAAAATCAGCAGTAGCCTCTCATTTCTGGATAGAAAACCATACCATAGCAAATAAAGTAAAATTATTAAAATCAGTAAAAGGATCTATAGAATTAGTAACATGGGAGAAAATGTACATTTACAAATATAGAGATAAATTAATGAACTTAAATGCTTCTGTGGATGAAAACATAATCTTTAAGTTCATCACACCTCAACCAGAGCAGAATAAACATCCTCATAGCATAACAAATTATCCAGCAGTGGATGGGTAGCTGAGCATGCGAACCAGGGTTGGTGACACTAGTTCCACATATTATAAACAAGTAAGTGCAGCAATAAGAGTATGTAGTTCGATTCAATCATACAATGATCTTAATTATATGATTAGCTTCATTGTACAAGTTCCAATTAACATCTCTAGTTTTTCCCCAGGTTTCTTCAATTTGTGTCCATAAGCCATCTTTTACCTTTATATATATGCTAGGAATGCACGTGTAGCATATTGCATTTAGATAGAACAAATAGTGAAGGAAATATAATATTCATTATAAAATATATATTAACATTAAAGTTTGTTGTGTATGGAAAACCATATTACAAAATTAATTTGTCATAATATTTTACAACAAAGCTTTATTAAAAAAAAGAAAGTGCTTCATCCTGGAAGGTGAACCTGTGCTCTTTACCATGGCATCATTGTACACTCTACCACACAGCTAACAGAGCACACATTATGTCACATAACATTACTGTTGCAGTGACTACACAGCTTTGTTAATTACCTTATGAACAGTGTGCTGTCTTGAGTAGGACTTAGAAGAATTTTGCATTCAAGAGATGACTCATTTTTTGTAAAAGGCTAAATGATAATGACCACCAACAATACCATTTAACATTTCTTTGATTGTAAGAAACAGCTGAGAGTCAATAGTTATAATAGTAATGTTCATTATGTTTATTTTATGTGCTTGTGCTAGGAAGTGTGATTCCCCCCTCCATATGGACCAAATGCATAATTTTGTATTTATTTTAACTAAGATATTGAAAGAAGAAATGTTCCGAAAAGATGGAGAACATCAATAGTAATAAAACTAAATAATGGCAATGGAGATATAAATAGCATGGCAAATTATAGAAGAATTAGTCTCAGCAGTAAGAGAAAAATATACATATGGGATATTACAAGAAAGACTGCATAACTGGGCAGAAAGGGAAAATAAAATTTCAGAATTCCAGTATGAAAGATAGAAGAACAATAGATAATATATTCGTGGTAAATACAGTGGTAGGTGAATATATAAGCATGAAAAGAGGAAGGTTATATAATTTTGTTGATTATGAAAAAAAACTTTTGATATAATAAATCATGAAGCATTATTGTTTAAATTAAGTACAAAAGGAGTAAGTAAAATATGAACATCAAAAAGAATTTACACTGATAATGAATTTTGTATTCATGGTAATGATATGGTGATTGAAACATATTAAAAGGGATACATGATTCATATCAAAAGATGAACTGCCACGGGTGGCCGAGGTCGTTTAGGCGCGAACTCATGAGCAGGAGGTCTGGGGTTCGTATCCCGCCAGGACAGTTCTCCCTGAGACTGGAGTTTTTAACAGGTTTTCCTCAGACCTCATAACTGGCAAATGCAGGGGATGTACCTTAAACTTAGGCCTGGAACGTTTCCTTCCTTAAAAAAAAAGAATCTTTTCCCAATACATCATGCCACAGACACTGTGGTGCCTCAGTAGTAAAAATGAGCGTTAAACACCAATCAAAAAAAAAAAAAAAAAAAATGTAGTTGATGATGTGGACTATGGTCTGCAAAACATGATCTAATGAAAAATAAATTAGTGAAACTGCAAGAGTATTTAGTTAGACTCATCATAACATTAATAATTATATGTAGAGATTTTTGTGAAATGATGGTATGCTGCAATTTTGTCTTTCACAAGCTATAAAATTATAATTTCAAATATTTTTTGCAGAAATATACAGAAAAAAATGTTCCCTTTGATTCAACTTTATGTAAATACTATTATGATGGTGTTATAAGTAACTAAAGTAGGTACTTGCATCTAAAAATATCAAAGGAAATAATTCTTTGTTTTCAACAGAAAATTATGCATGTTTCTTAACCTTACCTTCCTGTATGTTATGCTCCAGAACCTCTAAATCATCAGTTCCTATGTTACACTTCCTTTTCAGTTTTGACACCCAAGTAAGCAGACTCCCTCTGTTGTCAATTATCTCCAGACACACTTCGCACAACTTCTCTGGAATATCTTGAAGTTTTTTTTCCAAGTTTATCAGAAACTCATCATTATACTCTGAAAAAACCAAATGTTATCCTCATAAATAAAATTGTTATATCTCTATGAGTGTTAGACTTTTTCATGCAAATATATTAAATTTAATAATTAAATGAACATTTCTTGAAAGAGGTAAGATGATTTGAGGATACAGAGATAAAAAATATGTTCAGGAGTTTGACAGAGAAGAGATAATTAGTATACAGTAAATTATTCCATTAATAATGACATTTTTCTAGATAAACTAAAAGTCTTATCTCCAAAAGTGGCAATATAATAGAAGAAAAGATACTATAGATCTATAAAACTCATTTTTTTGGTTAAAATATATGAAAAAGTACTTGAAAATTAATCATATTCAATATTATATTAGTACAAATTTATAAATTTATCTTAAGAATTGTAAAACAATGCTATGAAATTTATTGACAGTATGGAAATTATATAATCCCATCAGGGGTTTCATACATACTAAGGATTAATATACTTTTTTTTTTTTTTTTTTTGAGTAGTGTTTAACGCCCGTTTTTACTACTGAGGCACCACAGGCGGTGGACACTGATGATACATGAGATGAAATGATAAATTGGGAAAGGATATTTTTTTTTTTTTAAGGAAGGAAGCGTTCCAGGCCTAAGTTTAGGTACCTCCCCGGCATTTGCCAGTTATGAAGACTGAGGAAAACCTGGAAAAAACCCCAGTCAGGGAGGACGGTCCTGGCGGGATTCGAACCGCAGACCTCCCGCTCACGAGTCCATGCCTTAACGACCTCGGCCACCCGTGGCGGTCGATTAATATACACACGCAAAAAAAACTCTCAAAGTGTTAATTTGTCCAAATCTACTTATCGGTCCTGGTGGTGTAGTGGTTACCATACTTCCCTCCTATACCCAAGATCGCGGGTTTGAACCCAGCCAGGACCAATGGATTTTTCGGGCGTAAAAATCCTAAGTATGGCTTCCTTCGGAAGGGAAGTAAAGCCGTGGGTCCCATGTTGTACATTTACGGCACGAAAAAGAACCTCAAGCCTGAAAGAGAGACCTCTGAGCAAAATTTGTCGGCCGTTTCACACCCTGATTTGGATGGGACGCTGATGACCTGAGATGTTAAAGAGCATCTATAAATAAATTAATCAATCAAGATCTACATGACATTTAGCAGTTAAAGGCAAGTGTCTCGTAATGAGAACTACCAAATTTGAATCCTACTAATGCATGCATTTTTTTTTAATGTTTTATTTTTTGTAAGTAAAAATAATGTTCAGTATATACACATAACAATATAATTCTCATTTACAAAGACTTATTTAAATTTTAAGGCATTATGCTCATATACACATAAAAAAGTAAAGTAGATAGTATCTAAGTGAGTAAATTGTACTTATGCAGCTGTAGACAATGGAGTGGTAATGTATTTTACATAGTGTATTCAACATGTTCACACTAACCCCACATACTTATATAACACTAGGACATATTTTGGGAGCCATCACTTCCATCATCAGTTATTGACAGACTACTGGCATTGGTAGCTGAATCCCAAGATGCTTTGGTGGTGATCTCTGATGGCTCTAGTAGGAAGTTACTGAGTTTGTCCATGGTTGGAAAATCAAAGTGCATTAAATTTTTCTAATTTTTTAAGATAAAAATCTTTTTCTAAGTGGATAGCTGTATTGGCTTCTGAAGTTCTTTTGGCAGCCTAGTCTCTGGTTTAATTTCACGATTATTGGTCCAAAAAAGAGCTGCTACTGCTGATTTATCAACTTGTTTGAAACAAATATTCTGAAATTCCAAATTTCCCTTTATTTTTTCAATATATCTTTGATCACAATCTGCACATTTGATTTCATAAATTCCTGATTTTTGTTCCATTGGTATGTTCCTTTTACTGTGCAACCTAATACATTTTTTATATTGTATTTGTTCTTTGGGGAACATTATACCTTGTTTTTTTGAACATCCTCTTAAATTTGTTGTGGTAAATTGGATGGTATGTGAAACTTTTGAATTTGTACCTTTCCTTGATGTTCTTCAGTGTGGAAACTTCTCTTATAGATTTTTATCTTTTATATTTACTGATAATTTTTTATTACTGTGTCTTTGTTGAAACCATTAGTTATTGCTGTCTTCATTATCTGTTGGTATTTTATTTTGTACTCTTATTTCTGTGAGTGAGATGTTAATTGTTTTGTGTGCCAAGCTATGAAACATTGCATATTATGTGGAGTTGGGTTAAAACTATTAATTTTTATGTAATGTTCTGTGTGTTTCCAAAGTTCAGGCTATCTTTATTTCTTATAATTTTTAAATCTAGGAATGGAAGTCAACCATTTCTCTTTCTTCTATGGTAAACTTAATTGATTTATGTTGTAAAAGTCTCAGAGCATCTATCGAATGTTTTTTCAGTATCGCTGCAAATATGTCATCCACATATCTATACCATGTCTTGAAAATTAAAGGGAAGGCTTTAGTAATATGTATTTCAAAGGAGCTTGAGAATAAATCTGCTAAAAATGGAGACAAGAGGTTTCCATAGCATAGTTCCCATAAAATACCAACAGATAATGAAGACAGCAATAAACAATAGTTTCAACAAAGACACAGTAATAAAATTACCAATAAATATAAAAGACAAGAATCTATAAGAAAGGTTTCCACACTGAAGAACATCAAGATACAAATTCAAAAGTTTCACATACCATCCAACTTACAACAAATTTAAGAGGATATTCAAAAAACAAGGTTTAATGTTAGCCCCAAAGAACAAATATAATATAAAATGTATTAGGTTGCACAGTAAAAGGCACCATACCGGCAGAACAAAAATCAGGAATTTAAAATCAAATGTGTGGATTTTGATCAAAGATATATTGGAAAAACAAAGAGAAATTATGAAATTCGGAGAAAAGAACACTTTTGGAATATTCGTTTTAAACACGTTGATAAATCAGCAGTAGCAGCTCACTTTTGGACCAATATTCATGAAATTAAACCAGAGGCTAGGCTACTAAAAGAACTTCACAAACCAATATTGCTATCCACTTGGGATAAGATTTTTACCTTAAAAAATAAGAAAAACTTAATGAACTTTGATTTTCCGCCCATGGACAAATTCAGCAACTTCTACTAGAACCATCATAGACCCCCACCAAAGCATCTTGGGATCCAGCACCAATTCCAGTAGTCTGTCAACAGCTGATGATAGAAGTGAGAGCTTCCAAAACATGCCCTAGTGTTATTCAAGTAAGTGGAGTTAGTGCAAACATATGGAATACATTAGTGTAGATAATCCTTGTTTTCAAAATAGGGGATGGTCTGATTGATTTGTTTTATTTATGGATGCTCTTTAACATCTCAGGTCATCAGCGTCCCATTCTATTCAGCACGTGAAACGGCCAACAAATTTTGGTCAGAGGTCTCTTCTTTCAGGCTTGAGGTTCTTTTTTTTGTGCCATATATGTACAACATGGGACACATGGCTTTACTTAACTTCCAAAGGAAGCCATACTTACAATTTTTACATCCAAAAAAATCCATCAATCCTGGTCAGGTTTGAACCCACAATCTTGGGTTTAGGAGGCAAGTATGATTACCACTGCACTGCCAGGACGGACCACATGGATTCAAATCTGAATTCAAAATCACAGCTTAAGCTGATGACACATTTCTCATTTGTAAATGTAAATATTTTAATATACTAGAAAAAGAGATCAAAAGTGTTAAAATCAGCATACTGATGATTAGAATTTAGTTCAAGAAAACATATCTCTATCAAGAAATATGAAGATAGCCTGATGTATTTCCAAACTCCAACAGATGATGGATTAACTGCAAAATTTTATAACCTCTTCGAGAAAATCAGCTGTAAGTGCCAAAGATGCAATTTGAATTTTCCATCAGTCAAACAACATCTGAGGATGTAGACAAGGTTCCAAGAAACATATTCTGCCAACACATTGATAGGTACAGAAATATAAATATATCGTCAACTCAATTGCTAAACATTTAATTATAATTATGTTCTCCAATGTGGAAGTTTTACAAATTTGTTTTAAGTCACATTGTAATGCTTACCTATTTCAACATGCTCCAAGCTATTAGGCTGTTCTGTGTGCTCCTTACTGACTTTCTGAAACAATTAAGTTATATTGTATAAAACCATATGTTATGACAAATAACCAAGTCTCACAAGAGCAGATCACAGAGTTGGGATTGTAATCTCATAAATATATGTTACTAGTGTAAATGCAATTAAATAACTTTAACTGTATTTCAATATAATGTAAATGTAGGTATAATTTAAGACAGTCATCAAACCTCTTACTCAGCATTTTCTGTTTATATATATTGTTATCATTTGTGTTTAATTTTTTCCCATTATTTCCTGCAAATTCAAATAATAAAAAACAGGGCTCAGAGAAAAGAAAACATGTTAACTCTACAGTACTCCAAGAGACGAGAAATAAAAATTATTAACTTACATATAAATAAAATGATTTATTGATTTCAAGGTAGTATGAGATTGAATGAATGAATAGTGTTTAATGCCCGTTTTTGCTACAGAGGCACCACAGGCGATGGACACTCATGATACATGAAATGATATATTGGGAAAGGATTTATTTTTTAAGGGAGGAATCATTCCAGGGCTAAGTTTAAGGTACCTCCTCATCCTCATTTATGAGGACTGAGGAAAACCTGGAAAAAACTTCAGTCAGGGAGAACGGTCCTGGCGGGATTCGAACCCCAGACCTCCCACTCACGAGTCCGCGCCTTAACGACCTCGGCCACCCGTGGCAGTGCGTAGTGAGAGAGCTAGGCATGGCATAAAACATGGGGCTTTTAGTTTTTGTAAAGGACTTCAAATCAGTACACGATTTGTGTAATTTGCTGAGTGACAGCAAAAGGAAACTGCGGTTGTTTAGCCTAACATAATCGGGATCAGAATTATTGTAAGATTAGTGGTTGACAAGGACACTGAAAAGTTCATAGCAAATCTCTGATCTCTTGCAAAATTACAGCTTCCTAAACTTATGACATTTTCAATGTGTTGCTACTTTTAATTTGCATTTCTACAAAGTCTAAATTGGCCAGGGTCAGTTTTTCCAGTGCAGTAGGTATAGCTCAGTGCGTCATTTTTTTTATCCAGTATATATGTAATTATTATTTCATGTTTTGCCATTTTTACTCAAATATAAACAATATCCGAGTGCTAACATATGAATTTAATATGAATTTATTGGTAGCAATGTGCTGTTTTGGCATGATTCTTACACCCGTATTCTCTGGTATAGTCCAATCATCCCGTAAAAATGAATTTGGGTACTCTTGTGACCTGTTTCATGAAGTTTGCTTTATGCTTCATGATAGCAAGTAAAGCCAAAACTGAAAATCAGACAGTATCCAAAATCTAGGGTGGGAGAAATGTGTGTTGTTGATTGACTGCCCCACTTTCATACCAACTCAGAGTTGGCAAGAATTGTCACCTTGTTAAATTTAATTTTTTCAGACTTTGTTTAGCTGTGATAATTTTTAAATGTTATGTTTACTGTTGCAGTTTTTTTGATTTGATTTATTTATGGACGTTCTTTAACATCTCAGGTCATCAGCGTCCCATTCAAATCAGGGCGTGAAACGGCCGACAAATTTTCTCAGAGGCCTCTTCTTTCAGGCTTGAGGTTCTTTACCGTGCCGTAAATGTACGACACGGGACCCACGGCTTTACTTCCCTTCCGAAGGAAGCCATACTTAGGATTTTTACGCCCCGAAAAAATCCATCGAACCTGGTCGGACTGTTGCAGTGATCTAGCTACTTGTTTTATGGTCTGTAGCTACAAAAATGCTTCTTTAATTACTACTGCATTTAGCTCAGACTATACTGTTTGTAGCTTTGGTTTTCTATGGCACTATAATGACGTACAGTGTATTTCTGTAAGTATGGCAATATATTTAACAGTTAATTTTCCTGCACCTGCTCTAGTACTGACCCTTCCATTGTATAATAAGTCTAAAACAGTGAGTACATATAATTGTGTTTTTCACCCAAATTGTGTGATAGATACTCAATATTATTTTTAAATTAACTCCTTTTGTAAAGCTGTTGTCACTCATGAGTTCCTTACATTAGACTGCCTTTTTTATTCCAAAGTTTGTCACCATGGTCATGTATGCGACTGGATGACAAAGTTATATATTGATAAACGCAATCATTTGGTGGGTATGTGGCCGTAAACACTTAAAAATCAATTGCTGGTGAACGTGAGACTGGGAAATAAAAGTATCAACAAGTACATTAGGCACTACTCAGAAATGTTTAGAAAACAATTACATCAAAACGTCTTTAAAATAAAAAAATGACTGAGTATTATTTGGTGGTGCTGATGATGATAACTCTATAGCAAAATAGCATGTATATGGGTCAATAATAATAATAAATATAGTCCCTAACCTCTTATTTTGTTCAGCTTATTCTATTACAGCCATCAGCAAAACTGATATATCATTCCTTCCTTCTACCTTTCTGTTCAACTACCCAATTGTTCTCTCTCTCTCTCTCTCTCTCTCTCTCTCTCTCTCTCTCTCTCTCTCTCTCTTTTAATGCTTATATTTTGTGTTTGTGACTCTTAACTTTGTTTATATTTATCCTTTATAAATGTATTGAATATAGATACTTGCCAAAATTCTTGGAGATTGCAAGACCTTCTTCTGGACAGCATTGGGAGATATCTGTATCTTCGGTTTTTGCGTGGTCTTGGGATGTGCTGGAAATGTTTTAATGTTACCAACATATGTCTTTATAACATTAAGATATAAGTTATGGCAACTGTTTTTTTTTTTTTTCTCGGAACAAGGGACTACACGAAAAGTTTAAGATATACCACTGAAAGTATATGGCATTTACTGTCGAACTGTGCCACCAACCAAAGGCTGCATGTAGGCGACCGCCGTAGGTAAGAAGCAAACCAGAGGCAACAAGTCAAAATTAGTTTATTACGGCGTGAGCAACAGTTACACACTACCTACAAGGGTTGCTAATTCGTCACAGGAGGGGTTTCCCAGGTAATCCATGGTGTTTAGCAGCCTTCGAAGTAGTCTCCAAGTGTCGGTCCTGGTGGTGTAGTGGTTACCATACTTGCCTCCTACACCCAAGAACGCGGGTTCGAACCCGGCCAGGGCCGATGGATTTTTTCGGGCGTAAAAACCCTAAGTATGACTTCCTTCGGGTCCCGTGTCGTACATTTACGGCACGAAAAAGAACCTCAAGCCTGAAAGAGAGGCCTCGGAGCAGAATTTGTCGGCCGTTTCACGCCCTGAGTTGAATGGGACGCTGATGACCTGAGATGTTAAAGAGCGTCCATAAATCAATCAATCAAAAAAAAAAGTCTCCAAGTACATCAACGGTTCGTTGCCAGCGATGAGGAAGGCCCTGAATACCATCCGGTGCATGAAAGTCGCTAACGTGAGCCAGCTTGCGTCGAAATGCTGTCCAAATGTCCGCTTTGTTAGAAAAAAATTCCCGCACAATGGCGGGATGAGATAATTGCAGGGACTGAGATTGGGGTTTGGAACAACTTCACATCCCCACCGCTGTAAAAGACACTTGACACTGTCAGATGTATGAACTGTCGCAACATCGTAGAGAATTGTGAGTTGTTTAAAAGTTCTGACCGTTTGATGCGTATGGCACGGCGCAATTGTGGCATAAAAAAGACCTATAATACTGGGAATTCACATTGGTCCTTTCACGCATTGGATGACACAACAGCACACCTTGACTGACATACGCCAGGATGACCATGACTTATATTGGTAAAGGAGTTTGGCGATACTTGTGTTTGCGTGGTGACTCAGGGCGACATCGATCACTAGACTGTCGCTTGAGTTCTGGTTCATGCGCCCTTGCCACCTTTCATCAATTTCAATGATGCGATCCAACATGTCATCCCCGTCTTCCTGAAATCTCACTACATTGATGCGACATGTTTCGTAGCGAATCCACTTCCGTATCTCACTTGATGAGGCACCCACTTGCATAAATTTTCTGCATGTTCAGGTCCTCCCGTAAAATGTGGTGAACTGTATTTTGCCGGAATTCCTTTTGCTCTTCTAATTCCACAAGTGTCCAGCCCCTATCATCACATAAGCACTGTTCCAACCCCTTACATCCTTGTCCGCGGACACAGTACGCCCACTGAGCGGCAGGTCGGCGGTCGACATTTTTCCCCGTTTGAAGGCCTCTATCCACCTCGTCGCTGCTCGATAGGGCAGGGCACATGCATCCAGTGCTTCCCGTAGCTCTATGTGGCATTCTTGTGCATTCCTGTCGTGGAGACATGAATACTATTTTTCACACACACGTTGTTCACTTTACGTGATTTCTATTCCTGACCACTGTTGCTCACTAAATGAACTTCGGGGCATGTGGAGACACGCAGACTTGCTCACATGCATAATCTGGTGGCTTCATACGAAAGTACATTCCATACACTTCCAATCGTATATCTTAGACTTTTCGTGTTCTCCCTGGTTTACGAGGGAAAAAAAAATAGTTGGCATGACTTATACCTCGTAGAATAGTACGAAATAGGTAGTAAAGTGCAAAAAGGAAAAAAATATTTTTATAGTTTACGAATAGAAGGGAAATAGATGTCATCCTCTGAATCAGAAATAAATCTCGATAAGGGCAATGAAAAAGCTTGTAAACCCTTTTTTTTCCCCCGATCTTTCATACATTTATAGAAAAACGTTTTAGGATGGAAAAAAGAAAAAGAAAGAAATTTGACAACCAGGCCTCCCTCTTGTACTGTGCAGATGGAGGGAATGCTTATACCAACTGTATTAAAGTTTAATGTCGCTTTTACTTCCCTTTTGTGTATCAGTAGCCAAAATACCTAAAAATGAAACTGGGTTTGAAAGAATAAAAGAAAACGAATGTTTTGTACTTAAACATTTACTTATACGTAATTAACGTAGATAGAATATTTTTAGTAGAACTATTAGCTATTCAATATAACTAAATTTATTTAATAATTTAGAGGAATACAAAAAAATAAGATAATTGCGTTTAAATATTAAGTAAAGTTGCCACGATTACGTGCAAAGGTGCAAGTTGTAACTGAATAATGCACGGAATCCCAATTTAAAACGTGCTTCCCCTTAGTATGTATCGTATACGTCAGGAAGCACGTGACTTCAAACACCCCTACTGTCAGAACATCAAATTCTGGTTAAACATTATGATATATTAAAAACAATAAGTCGTGGTGAAATAAAATGCTTAACGAAGAAACTGAAGAGAACAAAAAATACTGGCCACCTGTGTTCTATACAGCCAAAGTCGTTAAGGCGCGGATTAGTGAGCGGGAGGACTGGGGTTCGATTCCCACCAGGACCGTCCTCCCTGACTGGAGCTTTTTTTCAAGGTTTTCCTCAGTCTTCATAAATGGAAAATACCGGGGAGGCACCCTAAACTTAGGTCTGGAACGCTGCCTTCTTTAAAAAATGTCCTTTCCCAGTTTATCATGTTATCTCTTATATCATCAGTGTCCACCGCCTGTGTTGCCTCGGTAGTTAAAACAAGCGTTAAACACTATAAACAATAATAAAATAAAAACTGTGTTCTATCATCTGTATTCGATTATACGACCATGAAAAGTGCGCAAATAGTTTTATTACTTTTTAAGGTCTAAAATGAATTATATTATTTTCATTTTTCTCTATATACAGAAACATCTCCTTAGCTGATTACATCTATACCTCTTCACGCGGCATATATACAGAGCGGGAAAAGAGGGAAAAAGAAAAAAGCTAAGCACTTAATTTTTAAACACATTTTAAAATAAAAATGAAACGAAAACATTAATATTAAAACAGAATTTCTTTAACAATTAGTTGAATTTTTTTACCATCCAAGTAATGCTAAGGAGCATTTTAAGATTAATTTGTACTCTATTATTGATTTAATGCTGAAAAATCTTAAAACATGGACAAACATCACAAATAAACAGAACTTTATAAAAAAATGTTAATAGCTCAGAAATTCCTCTTGAAGTGCAGTCCGAAGATCTCCCAGGGTTCAGATCTAGATTGCATGCTGATCATTCACAACCACATCCAGGAACTCAGAAACACATGAACGTTATCGTCCATAAGGATAGTGTTGTCGCCTATAGGAGTGCAAAAGGCCCTACACGATCAGCAAAAAATTTCTCGGGTACCGATGAGCTGTCAGTGATCCATTCTCGACCAACATCAGTTCTGCTCTTGCTTCAATACTGAACCTGTATTAAAAGGTGTCCTTAAAGAGAAACTGAAAGGTGCATAATGTTCTCCTGGCCTTCTTCAAACCCTCTCCCTCCCATCTGGTGCCTAAAAACAGAATTTCCTCTAGTCCATAAAGAGAGACCATGCTCCATGGTCCAGTTTTGATGGGTGTGAGCAAATTGAAACCGAGAGAATGTTTTTCCTTGTCAGCATCGTTCTAACCGCCCTTTCACTGATGTTAACATGCCGTAATTGGCGGACCTCCACCGATGATGCGAAGGACTTGCAGTAAAAGAAAGCGATCGTCTCTCTGAACAGCCCAGCCGGTCCTGGTGATGTAGTGGTAACAATACTTGCCTTCTAAACCCAAGATCGCGGGTAAACCTGGCCAGGGTCGAAGGATTTTTTCGGGCGTAAACTTTCGGAAGGAAAGTAAAGCCGTGGGTTCCGTGTCGTACATTTACGCACGATAAAAAACCTCAAGCCTGAAATAAGAGGCCTCTGAGCAAAATTTGTCGGCCGTTTCACGCCCTGAATAGAATGGGTGACCTGAGATGTTGAAGAGCGTCCGTAAATAAATCAAATCAACAACAATGAACAGTCCTGCGTACATTGAAATAAAAAGTGCTAGCAACATAACGTAGACTTCGTTCATGCTCCTCTAATGCTTCATCTTCAGGTCTGTGAATAATTTCAAAATGTTAAAACTGACTTAAGGGTCACTGGAGTGAGTTTTTGGGCAAAATCGGTCCTTTTTTTTTTTTTTTTTTTTTTTTTTTTTTTTGCTACAAATGGTCCCTATAACATTTGCATGTCCCCCCTTCCATTAGAACTCTGTAGCCATTTAAGAAGCGCCGCATGTCCTTTTAAATCTTCCAGTACACTTTTGTTTTTAATATAAAACAGATTTTTCTCAAAACTTCATTTTCTCATATTAAAATGTTCTGTGCGTAATGTTTTTGTTTAAATTCAATTAAAATTTCTCAGAATGTCAGATGTATCCATTGTAATGTTGTATAGGACAAAATACATGCTAAACATCTATAATAATTCCATTTTTTTTTTCTATGAAAAAATTACAACTTTTAAAGATTAAAGCTTCTCATAGATTTAAGAAATTATCACAGTTCACTCATAAAACTTATTTCAAAATCTTTCCATGCAATTTTTGTAAAGTTCCAAGGAAAGGACTAAAGATTTTTAAATCCATTGATTAAGTATTAGGCATGTCGTGCGTTTCTTAATGTCGCAAAGTTGGCCTTAATCAAAGCTTGAAACCCAAGCTCAAGTGTTGCGAGGGGGGGAGAATAGAATATTTTACCTGCCGTGGAGCATATATACCTATATATATATATATATATATATATATATATATATATATATACAAAATGAAAAGTAAATAACCATTAGAAACTATTACAGAAAGTTTAAATCTTTAACAAACTGCAGTGTACCTCTCGTTTACTTCTCATTTCACACAAGTGGTGTAAGCCGAAATTACTGACAATGTTGCAAACTAAAGTGGTAGTGTTTGAAACTGACATCTAGTGTCCGTAGATCGAGGGTTCACTTTATTCTTTGTTTACATGTAGTCAACGTTAGGCAGAAACCGTCATGGAAGCGCTTCACTGAAATAGGTACGCACACCGGCCAGAGAAGACCGATATGTGTGTGCTCTTCGGCTGCTCAATGAACTGAGAGCGGCAACTGGTGCAAAGCATCACAAACTTAGAGAAGTAGACTTAAGACCATAATACACCTGCTTGTAAGTGAGAAGTGCACAGGAATACAGGAAAGGAACAAACACATTTGATAGTGCAGCTAGATCAATGTACTGGAGAAACGAGTTCGAAACAGTCCTGTAGCCCCTTCAACAGCTTACAGAAGTAAAGAAGACGTACACTTCTGTTAAATAAAGATATGAATTTTCTGTAAAACATTATTATCACCCTAAACCCAACTATGGCAGCAATACATACGTCCAAACTTTTGTTCCACTAATTATTTTGGTTGGTGTGTATCAATACTACATTCATCTTGCAACAGCAGAACTTTTGTTTACTAAGCGTCAAATAAGCACACATTTATAATCAATTCTGAGCTAGAACTACATTCTTAGAATGAAATATATAGTATGTACGTACAAATTACGAGAGTCGTTTGAAAAGTTCTTGTAATGAACCACAGATTGCAGCTGTAGTTCCGAAGCAGTTTTGTTAGCAAAACTCGCCATTGTCTATAGAAATATTTATGCAATAATACATGTATTGGTCAAGAATCGTAGCACCTATATCTGTTTGCTGCAGTGCGGACGTGTGAATATACGAGAATAATGACAATATCGATGTGGGCTATTAGGTAATTGGTAAAGAAGGGTGTGCATGTGTTAAAAATTCATACAGATTATGACTAATATTCTATGGGACTCTATCCACCATTTTCAACCGTTTCCAAATGGACCAATGAGTTTAAATCCGGCCACGAAGGCTTAGTAAAGAAACGACCAAAATTCTTCACGACAATAGAAATTATCCATAAGATGTAGGACGAGGTTCTGGAGGACCGCCGATTAAAAGCGTCCAAAATTGCTGAAACTCTGGGAATTTCAGGGAACGAGTATTTCACATTTTGAGGGAAGAAATGTGCTTGAAAAAGTATGGGCAAGATATCCGAAGCCCACCAATTGAAACATGGGGTGCACTACTACGCTTACCTTTTTGACCCATTGAGGCAAAACTACGCGAAAAAGGTCTGGATTTATTAAAGAAGAAAATAATTTTGTATAAAGATAATGCTCGCTCTCAAACATGCGAGGTCTCTCCAAAAAGTATCGCGAATTTTGAATTTCCGCGAGCTACGTATATTCGATTTTCGATTGTTTTGTGGCGTTATGTTGGTACTCATGTTCCTCACTTATGTTGACAAGCTCGGTCATTTTGAATGTTCAGTTAATTGTTGACAGCTATTTTGCTTGGACGTATTGTGGCTCGTCTTCGATTTTTTACTATCCCAAAAAATGGAACAAAGAATTTGTATCAAATTTTGTGTGAAAAACAAAATTAAGTGCGCGGATGCATTCCGAATGTTGACTGTGGCATATGGTGAAGCTACCTTGGACCAAAGCAACGTTTATCGGTGGTACAAAATGTTCTCAGAGGGTCGAGAAGATGTGAAAGACGAAAAGCGTCCCGGACGCCCGAGCTCGTCAACAACAGACGAAAACATTGAAGTGAAGAAACTAGTATTGGCCAATCGTGGAATCACCGTTAGAGAAGTTGCTGAGGACCTAAACATATCGATTGACTCGTGCCATTCGATTTTTACCAATGATTTGGGCATGAGACGGGTCGCCTCAAAATTGGTACCAAAGTTGCTCAATTTCGACCAAAAACACCATCGCATTAACGTTGCTAAGGAGCTGTTAAACTCAGTCCGCGACGACCCAAATTTGCTCCAGAGGGTCATAACTGGTGACGAATCATGGGTTTATGGTTATGACGTGGAAACTAAAGCTCAATTATCCCAATGGATGCTGCCACACGAGCCAAGACCGAAAAAAGCGCGCCAAGTTCGGTCGAATGTGAAGGTTTTGCTTAGTTTTCTTCGATTGCAGGGGCGTGGTGCATCATGAGTTCTTTCCACAGGGTAGAACGGTCAATAAGGAATATTACCTGCAAGTTATGCGCAATTTGCGCGAAGCAATTCGCCAGAAACGCCCAGATTTGTGGAAGAATAAAAATTGACTTTTGCACCATGATAACGCCCCTGCTCACACATCGTTGCTTGTGCGCGAATTTTTGGGCAAAAACAACACACTTATGATGCCGCAGCCACCGTACTCCCCAGACCTGGCCTCCTGTGACCCCTTTTTCCCCCCCCTTCCCAAAAGTGAAGAGGCCCATGAAAGGACGACGCTACGCCACGATTAAGGAGATAAAGACGGCATGGAAGGAGGAGCTGAACAAGATCACAAAAAACGATTTTTTAAAGTGCTTCGAGGATTGGAAAAAACGTTGGCACAAGTGTATAATATCTGGTGGGGATTACTTTGAGGGGGACAAAATAGATATTCATGAATAAATAAATACTTTTTGAAAAAACACAAAATTCGTAATACTTTTTTGAACAGACCTCGTATGTCACTGCAATGGCAAAAATCAATTAATTGGGTTACAATATGATGTCACTTCTATCTTATTACTCCGACTTGGCTGCATCTGTTCCCTAAACTGAGAAAACTCCTTGATGAAAAGACATTTTCGTCCGATGAAGAGCTTGAATCAGCTGAAGCGTATTTTGCAGGCTTTGGAGCATTGCTGGACAAATTGCATTATTTTCAAAGAAGACAATGTTGAAAAATAAGAACAATTTCAAAAACTGTGCAGTTATTTTGTGCTTCATTTCGAGAAATTTTCAAATTACTCTCGTTAAAAATCGGTTTAAAATACATGTTTCATTTTTATTGTTGAGATTATGTTTTTTTCATGACAAATTTACCGCTATTAAATTAAGTCACATTTATGTATATATTTCTCGTTGCTACTCTCAATTACAATTCATATTTATCGCTAATAACCCGGTCCTGGATACATATTTTCATTTTCTACTTGTGGATGTATAATTTTTAATGTGTTACTTTTGAACCCACATTTTCAGTGCCTTGTTATGATAATTTGAAAATGTCCTTCTCACAGATCATTATAAATGTGTAACGCTCCACAGCACTTTTTGGCGGATTTTGTTTCTCTAAGAGAATTTGACTGTTGTACTCTTAAAACCATTGAGGCTCCCAATGTTTTCACAGAGCAATCTCAGCCTCCTCCCTCCCATTATTTCCAAAGGTGATGTTAATATTAGTATAAAATTTATTTTTAGTTTGGGCAAGTTAGCTTTAAAAAGAATGAAAGAAAAACACCGACAGCGACATTGAGTAATACTGGCGACAGTAATTCCATTCATCTGACAGTTTTCCGTGCTCACGTTGCATATAAAGAATTTCATAGCGTCGAAATTCTTCAAGTACATGAAATGTAGTTACCAAGTCAAAGGTGAGCTTTAAAAATATTCCGGAAGTGCTCCTCTAATAGTCCTCCCCCCCCTTTTCCCTCCTGATAACAGACACAGTATATTTGTTTAAAGACGATATTGATTCTGAGAGACTGACATTGCATCGCAACATCATGGACATTTTGGAACCAAAGGTGAACAAAATTCCATTATACAGTTTCTGAAAAGGAATAGCTGTATGCCAGAAATTCTTCCGAAGTGAACGACTGGTTTTAATTGTTCCGATGTCAACTTGTTCAGCTGAAAGATTATTCTCGAGTTTTAGAAGGTTGAAGAACTATTTAAAATCATCAGTGGGACATATGCACTCGCCATTTGAAACATAGCTAGTTCTTTGTAGCTGGATGATAAGTCGACTACTGGTTCATCGGAATAACTGAGCTGCAGCAGCAACGTTCCCCAAACTTTCGTTAAAATAGGTCTTTCTTATATTTTATAATTCTTAATTTTTTTTTATTTTTATGTATTCGGTTTTTTGCAATTTATTAAACAAAATAGGGTGAAACTTCCAAGGAGGCCTCACAGGAGAAATTAAAGTGTGTTGAGTTACCTACAATAACAGGAGAGTTAATAAAAACAGCATTAGGAGATGACGAGACTCGGTTAAAAACCAGTACGGCACTCATCCTCCTTAAAAAGTGCATCTATTTTTATAACGGACGAAGGAAAAATTGCTGCGTAGTGCGCTTACGTCAAGGTTGTACCAACCGTTAGCTGCGCCTACCAACAAAAAGTACGCCAGAATCGGGATTTTTTTTTTAAGTGTTTAACGCCCGTTTTTGCTACTGAGGCACCACTGATGATACATGATATGAAATGATATATTGGGAAAGGATTTTTTTAAGGAACGAAACGTTCCTGGCCTAAGTTTAGGGTACCAACCCGGCATTTGCCATTTATGAGGATGAGGAAACCCTGGAAAAAATCTTAGTCGGGGAGGACGGTCCTGATGGACTTCGAACCCCAGGCCTCCCGTTCACTAGTCTACGCCTTAACGACCTCGACCACCAGAGGCGGTTAGAAACGGGAATATTTTTTTGATTGGTTTATTTACGGACGTTCTTTAACATCTCGGGTCATCAGCGTCCCATTCAACTCAAGGCGTGAAACGGCCGACAAATTTTGCTTAGAGGCCTCTTCTTTCAGGCTTGAGGTTCTTTTTCGTGCCGTAAATGTACGACACGGGACTCAGGGCTTTATTTCCCTTCTGAAGGAAGCCATACTTTGGATTTTTACGCCCGAAAAAATCCATCGGTTCTGGCCGGGTTCGAGAAACGGGAATGTAAGGGATAATACAACCATGTTGAATATAGCGATATCAGTAAACGAAACACAAATACATCCACACCAAAACATACTAACAATGCAACAATCGAAAAAATTCAATTAGTAATGAAATCATACACACACGCACACACTAACCTATGGTAAATCCTAGAAACCGGAGGACTCAGTGGCTCCGATTGCCTCCTATTCGAAAAAAAGCACTGTAAAACCGTGCAACAGTTCGGTTGAAAACTATGAACAACAAACGTGGAATCGCTCAAGCAGATGAGAAAAATCTGAAGCTGCGGTACAGATTCCCTACGGCACAGCGGAATTGCACTATATGGTAAAATTATTTGTGTTAGCAACCCTGAAAAATTAACGACAAACCACTGAAGAAAGTTCGCAGAGCCGCCCTGGTGGGGAAAACTAAAGACAAGCACGTGAACATTATAATATGTGGAAATTCATTATATTCATCCAAGTTTACCAATAATATCTGCACTCGCTCTCGTGCAATTAAAATTGCTGTAATAATGTGTACACTCACATTTTCGTAAGTGTTTATAACATTATAAACGTGTGTACCACGAAGGAAGTTTGTACCAAAATAGCACAGTGAACATAGATTTTATTTCAGTTTCCTGTACATTATAAATTGTTACTTTATTACTGTACACCATTAATAGAGATTTACATAGGTGTGAACATTATAAACTTTTGTATTTTGGCTGTCGCTGGTGTGTATATTTACAAATATCACAGAGGAAGGCTGCCCCTCCATCCCTCCCACAACATATTAGAGAAGTCGGTGCCCATGCTTAACACGAAGCACACGCTAAATATTTCTTAAAGGCGGAAGACCGGAAGAATGTACTGCATCTCGATTTTTTTTATTTGATTTATTTATGGACGCTCTTTAATATCTCAGGTCATCAGCGTCCCATGCAATTCAGAGCGTGAAACGGTCGACAGATTTTGCTCAGAGGTCTCTTTTTTCAATCTTGAGGTTCTTTATCGTACCGTAAATGTACGACACGTGACCCACAGCTTTACTTCCCTTCCGAAGGAAGCCATACTTAGGATTTTTTTGGACCGAAAAAATCCATCGGTCCTGACCGAGATCGAACCAGCGATCTTGGGCTTAGGAGGAAAGCATGGTTATCACTACACCATCAGGACCGACCCTACACCTTGATGATAGGTTATTTCTAAAGGAACACATGCATGCAATTTGAAAAGGTCCATTGAATGCAGTAACAAGAATGCGTTTTACTTACAAGAGGAATCGTTGAATCTGCGGACAGGAGCCTTAGAGAATGACATTTCGCCCTTTTACTGTAATTTAACTTTACACAAAATGAAATAACATAAAATGTTTATGGAAGCTCTTAGTAACTGAGGACATTAACGCAGTTGCCAAATTTCATTATCAACTTTCAATCTGTCCCTCGAATTTCCTTGTCTTTGTTTTCCCGAGATGAAAGGGCAGAAATGTCATCTTTCGATTTTTTACACACCGTCAAATTTGCAGTCACACCGAACGGTCTATATTTTTAATGATGATCCTATTCTTTTGGAAGCTTTGATACCCATGGTCATTAAAGTATATTCCTATTCTGAGCAAGCGCTAGAAAACATATGGTACTCAAAATGAACCCAGTGTTTAAAATTCCACTCATGGCCGTCTTCATTGGATGAGCCTGTAAACAAGTGAAACATGTTTATTAAGCCTATTATAATTATACAGTGCATATTCATACAAAACTTTTTAAATGTTGGCTGCACTTTCATACATACCATAACCTTGCAGATGTTTCACTCGCCTAAGGTGTCTTTTGCGCAATTTCTATGATGGTCTTCATGGAGCGCGCCGTCACTGAGAGAATCTACTTACATGCTGAAAAATTGGCTTACAATACAGATGTGATGATTCCAGCTTATTTTCACAATGACGTGCGTAACTATCTCAACACAAATTTACCACAACAGTTGACAAGAACATGACACCTTAATGCGGTGACATCTAGGTTAACCAGCATAACTCATTGCGATTTTTTATTGTGAGGATTTGAGGAGGAGGAAGGAATTTTGGGAGGGAATGGTGCCCCACTCATGGCTGTTTGGGAATCCGTTTCCTCTTCAGCCGGAGTGTTCTTTCTTCTTGTGTTGGAGCCTCCCTCGACGAACTCACGACCGGTCTTTGGCTAGGAGGTGGGATTGGGAGTGGCGTAGGGTGGAGAATGGTGGGGAACTGCTGTTAATTGAGCTTCAATTAAATCTTAAAATATCATTATATTTTATATGCATATATTTTTTATATTTTTGTGTTGTTTGTTCTTTTGTTTATTTATTTATTTTCAATGTTTTAAATTTATTTATTTGCTCTCCGGGGTTTCTGTTGGGTTTTTATTTGTTTTTGCTTTTTTACTCTCCTTGGGTTCTGTGTGTGTTTTATTTTTTCTTTGTTTGTTGTTTTGTTTTGGGGTCTTTGTGATTTTGTATGTTTTGCTTGGTTTTCGTGGTACCAGTTTGTCTAAATAGTTTTTGATGTCTTCTTCGTTAATTTGGTTGTTGTCGTATATTTTTATTAATGTTAATAGTGTGGGGTTGGTTGCTGTGGTGCTATGGTCGTTTTCTACTGGCTTCAGTAGTTTCGCTGAGTTTATGATTTTTCGCCTGTATTTGTTTTGGGCAGCTTTTCCAATGTAGTTGATTTGCATGTCTCTTATGTGTTCATTTTAGGGTTTTATTTTGGCTAGGTCATATATCTCACTGTTTTTATGTGCTTTATGTAGCTTGAGCGCAGTTCTTAAGCATTTTCTTTCAATTTGTTTTTGAATCCCCACTTAAAGCTAATCCTCAGGAACTTCGCGACCCTATCACTGCGGGTGTTGCGCTGATCGATCGTGACATGCTGACACGCGTGTGGAATGAACTGGATTATCAGTTAGAAATCTGCCGTATGACATTGTGCATTTGTGATGTAAAAGAGAGAGAGAGAGAGAGAGAGAGAGAGAGAGAGTGGGTATATTTATACAGGCAAATGCCTTCAAGTACGAAGAGTGGGCAGTAAACTGGCGGCCTCTAGTGTTACGAGGGACATTCATAAAGTTTTATCAAGTTTTACAAGTGTCACCTTATAGTCAGAGCCAAAGTCTGAATTCAGAAACTTATCCGCACAATCCATCAAAGCATTCTCTCTCTCTCTTTCCACAAACAGTTGTAGGCAGTGCAGTCATTTGTCAAAATCACGACGGTGCTCGGACAGAGACATTGTCAAAAGAGTTGAATTTATAGTTTGAGCAACTCGTTTAAAACGTTTTCTGGCAATTCAAGATTTCACCCCAGGAAATAACAGGACAGCAGGGTGCAAGGTCAGGGCTGTAGTGTCGATGTATAAACAACTGGATTTTGGCGACTTCCAGTTTCCTCAAATAGGCAGATGTTCTGCAAGACCAGCGTCGTGCAAAAGCAGCGTCCTGTCTTTGGACGCCGCCGTCTCAACTCTTCAAATAACGGATCCAAAATATGTGTCATAGTATTCTGTATTCATTGACATTTCTTCTGGTATATAGTCATTATTGAAGTCATGTGGTCTTTCATAATTGAAGAAAATAGTGAACATTCGTTTCCAAAAACGTGAATCTTGTCGAAGAACAACTGGTCTTGGGTCCTTCTCATTTACTCACATGCAGTTATGAGCTTTATTTAGGCTGGATTAGTAATAAACCAAACTTTCATCACAAGTACACATGTCCATCCTTGCACATTATTTTCTCCTCTTTTTCTCTTCATTGGTTGGGGAATGTGGGACTCATTTTGCACATACTTTCGTAGCTTTAAATTCATGAAGTATTGTGTGTATGTTGCCAACATTGATACCCGCTTCCATACTTAGCATTTTAACATTAATATGTCGATTTTCCTCCGACAAGTTCCTCAGTTTTTCATTCACACTTCTCAAGACCGGCCAGTGAGAGTGGTGTCTTTCAAAGTCTCTCGCCTCGTTCAAATGGTCGAATCCACCTTGCATTGGTACCAAATGAACAGATACCAAATCCTCGTGGATTTTTTTTTCTTCGCTCTTTCACCTAGCTTATAGCGTGTAAAAATGTAGAATACAATTCTTTAGAAATATTCATGATTTTTCATCAGCTATTGACACAAAACTGAAATCAACAGACTGTACGACAGTGACTACGCAAGTTGCACTTATGCATATTTTGATGTTTAAGGTGCATTGTTGTCAGCTGCGTTAGTTACATTTGTATAGACATTATCGAACAATAGATAGGCCGATTGCAAAACTTTTTGAATGCCCTTTGTATTTTTGTGCTGTTCTGCTGATGCAGCATAGATTGACGATTTGGGGCATTTATCTCAGAAAATATAAATGCATGAAATTTCAATTTCTTCACTCAAGACATTATACTACATCTAAGCAGTGCGCTTAGGCAAATAGTAAAATTATCAAGTGCGGGAGAAGAAGAAGAAGAAACCCTGGAAAATAACTGATTGTGGAACCACGTGTGCATATACAGAAGTACTTTGAACATAGAAGACATCAATTCTTGCATTACAAAGTAAGTAGTAAATGTTAAATTTGTATATGTTGCATAGTATAATTAATTATATGTTATACAGAACATGTTGTAGGTTAAACTTTTCCTAAGACAATCTTGCCAATAAAATTGCGTTCAATCAAACTTCTAAGAAGAAAACTGTCTGCAATGTTGTACGTTAGAGGTATGTCAGCCTAAAGCCTTGGTGCACAGCTTTATTACTGATAATGCTAAATTTAGTACTTCCAGAACTAGAATTAACACTTATACATGCGTGATTATATATATATATATATATATATATATATATATATATATATATATATATATATATAACAGAGAGAGGGCGAGAGAATTGAATAAAAATATCCTTTTAACACAAGATTTTATCTGGTTTTCATGGTAGCAAACCTTTAGATGACCCTTTGGTTATCTGTAGGCTTAAATGTGTCTCTGTATACTTCCATTTTTTTGAAACCACAGTTTGGACTCAAATTAATATGTGGAGTTGGTTTACCAGTTTAGGGTTAGTTTTCTTTACATTCAATTAACAGAACACTAAATAAAGCAACTGTGAGGCGTGTTTTTTAGTACCGATAATTTTTTTTTAACAAAACGAGTATATTTTTCAAAAGTTTTATTTTCATTACATAGTTTCCACCGTTAATGAGCCTCTTGTTATAACGGGAAACCAGTTTTTGTATGCCTTCGTCGCCTGTAAGGAATGCTCACCGTGCACATTTTCGCCAAGCAGTTGCATAGCGATGAATGTCTGCTGGCGTCGCATTCAAAAAATGAATCACTGATCTGATCTCTCACAATCGGCGAATCGTTCGATCACAATGTTTTTTTTTTTTTTTTTTTTTTTTTTTTTTTTTTTTTTTTTTTTTTTAGCGCTGCTTAACCCCTGTTTGGCACCACAGGCGGTGGACACTGATGATACATGAGATGAAATGATATATTGGGAAAGGATTTTTTAAGCAAGGAAAGGTTCCAGGCCTATGTTTAGGATACCTCTCTAGCATTTGCCATTTATAAGGACTGAGGAAAACCTGAAGAAAAAAAAAAGCAATTCTGGCGGGATTCGAACCCCACTGCTGAGTCCGCGCCTTAACGACCTCGGCTACCCGGCTGTTCACAATGAGTGATCGAATGCGGTGAGGAAGTGAGTTAGAGAGTTTAAAGACGGTCGTGAAAATGTGCATGGTGAGCACTTGACTTTCATCATAGGTGGCATCATTCTTTGACGAGGGCATACAAAAACTGTTAAAAAAATAAAAACAGAATACTTGCATAAAGAATTAAAAATAGATTATGAATAAATTTGCTTATTTATTATTTTTACATAGTCAATATACAACACTCATTAGTGAGATACAGCATAAATAATTTTCGTAAAACGCAGCTGCCTAATCGACTGCGTTGTTTTCATTAGTGCTTTGTTGGTTCACCATGTGCTTGAATCACTGCCTGGTATTGTTTGTGCATTGAGAAATTAAAATTGTTAATGTATTCCTGAGTCACTTCATGAAACCATATGCACACAATTGTCTCCTGGAGTTCTCTTTTGTTGTTTAGCTTGTTTTTTGCAATAGTGTTCCCATAACCTTCCAGCAGTTCTCAATCGCATTCATGTCTGGGGTATTTCCAGGACAGTCTAGCATCTTCACTCTGTTTTTTCTAAGGAATACTTTCACCTAAAATGTTTGAATGATTGACAATTGCATTAACACTACCTATAGTCGCTTCTGTCTCGTTATTTTAGTAAGCAAAGGATCGACGGTCAGGAAGTTCTACTTCTAACAGATCTGCTGGTCATTGGGACGTCACACAGATTTTTCCACTGTCGTTTCAGTTCTGAGAATGATAGCCAACAATCACCCAGACAACTTTCTTTTAGTATCCTGTCCTGTTTGTAGTAGATGATTTTTTCCTCATTCTTACTTTCACCCGGCCAGCATTTCCCTTCTATATTTTGATGAAAACATATTCTAGAGGCTATGTTTTAATTGATTTATTTACGGACACTCTTTAACATCTCAGGTTAATTCAGGGCGTGAAACGGCACATACATTTTGCTCAGAGGTCCCTTATTTCAGGCTCGAGGTTCTTTTACGTGCAGTAAATCTAGACACGGAACTCACGGCTTCACTTCCCTTCTGAAAAAAGCCATACTTATCCTTTTTATGCACGAAAAATCCATCGATTCCGGCTGGGATGAACCCTCGATCTTTGGTCTACAAGGAAAGTGCGGTTACTACTATATCACCAGAACTGACCTAGTGCCCATTGTAGATAGTTCAACTCCAATAAAATCTGTCTAATTCAGATCTTTATTAATTGTACGCTAGATGATATCTCAATAAGTAACATAGAAGCAAGAATATCAAATCACAACACAACATTTCTCACCATTCATTATATTCTACAAGTCAAGTGCAAAGTAGTTAGGAAGTGACAACATAATTGTTTAAATAAAAATTACTTTAAGTTTTTAATGAATAAGGAAACTTGACCTAATTTAAATATTAATGATGCAAATGTAGGTTCCTAGATATATGATACATCCTTACAATGTAGCGTTTTTGGTTAAAAAGTTTTTTATTCCTGTTCAATCAAAAAAGAAAAATGGTTTATCATAGAGATTTTAATATCATATAAGAATAGGTATTTACTCAGTAAAATCAATAGTACAAATAATCCAAATTTTAAAAATTACTTGAAACATTATTGGTGTTCTAAATGAAGTTATTTCAGAAGCAAAAAAGCTGGAAAATAATATTAATATAAAGGAAATAATAAAGGCATGGCAATGCAAGATATAGTGACAAGAAAAACTAATGGTTGTATGAAAAGTATAATAAAATTATATTATCTTCAAAAAATAATTACTGATTCAAAAAAGGTTACTTCTGTTTTTAACAAATATTTTTGTTCATATAATTACTAAATTAATTGAAACAAAGCAACTACATAAAAATGATATTAAGTGTTTCTCACACTGTAACCATGTTTCCTTATATTTGCACCCCGTAACTGAAAATAAGATGTTGCAAATTATTATCAACCTTAAGAGTAAACATGCAGCGGCTAATTTCAACTTTCTTGTTAATATTTATAACACATCATTTTCAACGCAAAATTTAAAAAATAAGTTGAAAAACATAGATAATATCTTTATTGTCTGTTTTTCCAAAAATAATAAAAAAAAATTGCATATAAGCTTCTGGTACCTTTTCTTGAAAATAGAACATTTTACACTCACAATTTGATTTTCAGAAAGGCAAGACTAAAATATAATAATGCAATATTATCTTTTTTTTTTTTGGAAATATTTTAAATGCACAAGATAATAAAAAAAAATATTCTGGGTCTATTTGTAGATCTTACTAAAGCCTTTGAATTAGTGACCCATGGCATATTGCTTAGAACTGGACGCTAATGGTATGAAGCGTTGTAAATGAATAGTTCACTACAAATCTTAAATGTAGAACCCTATTTGTAGAATTTGTAGAATTAGATGAAATTCAATTGACCAAGTTTGCTGTATCACAAGGCTCAATATTAGGACCAGTTTTATTTATATCTATATTAATGATCTCCTAGCAATAACTTCACTTGCAAATATGATTTTGTTTTCTGATGATGCTAATCTTGTATTTTAAGAATTCGAGTTACTTTGAAATCCTATATCAATAATGCAATAAAATTTATATAATGGTTAAAATCTAATAAGTTAATATTAAATATTAGCAAGATAACTGCATAAATTTCAATGTCAGTTGACTCACAAAGACGATGCAGGCAAAGGTCTGTGAAACATGCTCTGTACAATTCAATAGTGAGTGGAGCTTAAGAGTGTTCACCAGCTAACTAAGAATACGCTTCTTGACACAAAATAAAAATTAAAAATACACCAATAAAGAATCTTAAAAGTTTAACATTTTAGATGTTAAATTGACTCATCTTGGAATGAGCACATTACATTTTACCTTAAGTAATAAACGAAGACAAATATTTTATGCAATGCAGAATTAAGTAGGAGCTGTACTAAAGATATTTTGACAAGAGGATATCAACTTATGGTATACCCTTTTGGGGGGCTGAGAGTTTATAATCTATGGTTTTTAAATGACAAAGAAAAATAATAAGAATAATTGCAATAATTACCATCTCATGCTCCCAGTATATAACTTTTTAGGAATTAAATGTTCCACCATTACTGTTCACGTATATATATATATATATATATATATATATATTTTTAGAAACTGTATCTCTTGTTCATAATAAGAAAAAAGCTATTTAGGAATAATGAAAATTATCATGTGCATTATACTATGATCAACAGGGGAAATACAATATCTCAGATTTGCAAAAAGCACCAATTGTGTCATATAAAGATGCAATTCCGTATAATAAACTACCAAACTCATTAAAAAAAAGTGTTAACAACCTATTATTAAAACATAATTTTAAAGTAGGGAGGCATTCTTGGAACTAAATTATAGGGGCACATTCATTTTCTACACTGATGAAGGCAAATGTAGAAACTGTCTACTATAAATGAAATGGAAAACCTATTCAAGTCATATAACAAGCTGTGGTTGCACACCATTTTTAGACCTTTAAATTACAATGTCATATTGCTGCACTGTAGTATTGTTGTTTGACCAGAGATATCACTTGTACTAGCACTAAAAATAACAGAAACACATGGTGCTTGAATTTCCTATCTTTCACCAGTTTCCATTTTGAGTGATATTTAGCATGGCATTTTACCATGCAGAGCAAGAATGGTCAGCCAACAAATAATCTATTATGAATGATATGAAGGAACAATAAAGATGTTAATTTACTTTCCAGCCTAAAGCACATAAATGTTTCAAAGGAAGAAAAGAAAACCCCTGGGAATGAATAACAAAGCCTTTGTGTCACAAAGGGAAAATAGTGAAATAGTTACTCGAGTTTGCAGAAATGCTTAGCATTCTGTTTAAGGCCACTTTCCATCAGTTTTACACCTTTGCATCTGCTTGAGTTTGCACAAATGCTTAGCACTCTGTTTAAGGTCACTTTCCATAAATTCTACACCTTTGCATCTGTAAGGCAAAAGTTGCACTCATTTTCTAAAGCATACCTCTCTTACGAATTAAAAAAAAAGTAACTGGGAGGGGGGGGGGAGAGAGAGAGAGAGAGAGAGAGAGAAAGAAAGAAAGAAAGAAAGAAAGAAAGAAAGAAAGAAAGAAAGAAAGAAAAAGATGTGTGATAGACTACAGCAGGGATAGAATTTGAAAATATGTGGCATTGAAAAAATGTTTTCCATTGACTGAGCTGCTTTGAGGTATGAGGGTAGTTCCATAAGTTTCCAGCCTTGCTGATAAAGATTATTGCCTTCACAAAACCCTTATCTGATGTCATACCTTATCTGTTGAGTAAATAATTGCAGTTTTAACTTCCGCTCTGCTGTGTTCTGTTGTTCAGATATAGTTGCATAAAGAAGGCTATGTGTAGAAAATGGTAACATGTTCAAAATGAAGTATCCAGCCATTATTAAGTTCTTTACAAAAGGACTTACTCCAAATGAAATTAAACAGTGATTGGACATTGTATACGGGGAAGCATCCCCCTCATATTCTGCCACAAAAGAATGGGCCAAACTTTTTCAAATGGTTCGAGAAAGCATTGAAGATGAAGAACATGCAGGTCGGCCTTTGGAGGTGCTCACTTCTGAAAACATTGCTCTTGTGGAAGAAGAAATTATGGAAGACCGGTGGCTCAAAGTTATAGAAATAGCAGCAAGATTGGGTCTTTCTAAAACAACAGTCCTTCGAATTATTCATGAATATTTAAACATGAATAAAGTTAGTACAAGATGGGTACCTAGACTGTTTTCCTCAGTCCAAAAGAAGCAATGAGTCATCTGTGTCAAGGATTTTTGGAGCTCTGCCATGGCAACAAGAGAATTTCTGCAAACTATTGTTGCAGGAGATGAAAATATGGTCCTCTACTATGATCCCTTGTCCAAAAGAGAATCAATGGAGTGGTGTAAACCAGGCAAAGCATTGCTTCTATAGGCCAAGGTCACTCAGTAAACCAAGAAGATCATGGCACAATCTTTTGGGACTGTGAAGGAATACTCTTCATTGACTTTAACGATAGGAACACCACAGTAAAAAGGGAGTACTATGCTGGCCTACTGCACAGACTACATGCTTTCAACAAAGAGAAAAGGCAAGGAAAGCTGAGTGGTGGTGTGCAACGCACCTGTGCACACAGCTCTTGTAGCAAAGGAAGCTGTGAAGGGAATGTGGCTTCAAGGATATCGACCATCCACCCTACAGCCCAGATCTAGCTCCCAGTGACTATTTCCCCCTCTCAAAACTCAAGAAGGACCTTCAAGGAAGGAAATTTAAGTGTGACGAAGAAGTGGTGGATACTGTTTATGCCCATTTTGTAGACAAGACTTCTATTTTTTGGAGGGGTGGGATTGGAACATTAATTCAAAGTTGTGAGAAGTGTATTGCAATAAAGGATAACTATACTGAAAATTGAAATATAGTTTTTGTCTTTATCATGCTTGGCTAGGCTGGTAACTTATGGACCTACCCTTGTATATCATACTAAACCATCATTCTAGATCTACATAATTGGTAAATAGATGTCTCTTTGCCTTGCATGTAAAATTTCAGTCAAAAATCTTCATAAGTTTATCTTTTATGATGATTTGTATATGAAAAAGATTTCTACAGCTAATTAAATCTTGATTTCTGTGACCTGGAAAGGATATTTAAATATGATGCAAATGGGTTAATGTAGTTTACACAATTTAACAAAACCATGGCTTACCTCTATATTTTAAATATTACCTCTTTGTCTGGAACACCCCCCTGCAATGGTCAGCAATATACATCGAGTTGTTTCACCAGTCCTGGCATCATCTTTGCACTGTAGAAATTGTTGGATATGCTTACTGTACTCGGTACTTATTGAACTGCAATTGTCTGGGAGTGCAACTTATATATATATATATATTTTGCACTTCATTACTGGTAGATTGATATTATACACTCTATTTTACTTACCAGATTTTTAATTTTAATAGCAGTCAGTCAACAGCTGAAGGTGGCAATGACAGTTCCTGAAACATGTCCTAATTAAGAACCCTGTAAGTGGAGGTCATGTCAATATTCAGAAGCATTCAATATAGGATATTTATTTTTCCTTCACTATCAATAGCTTCTAAATACATGAAATATTCTGCTAGTTCTTTATAATTTTCAACCCTTATATTTTCCAAAAAGCTTCTATGCAGACTGTTCATTCTGATTTAACAATATTTCAAAATGATGGTCTTTGAGAAGTAAACAGATCTAAGGATGAATAAAAATACCTTCCTAGATTTTATTTCCAGTAATTCATGGAAATTTATAAAATAGATAACTGAATACATTTCTGTATCTGTTCATACCTTTAATAAAGTTCTTCATTAAACAGAATTTAATGTTAACATGAAGTGCTAATTGGAAATTGTACAGTAAAGCAAATCACATAATTAAGATTATTGTATGACAGACTCAAACTACACACTCTTCCACTTACTTGAAACTTGAAATTGAAACAGTTCTTTATATTTAGAACATGTTTTGCAGACCATTCTGCACTGGTGGAGAAGCAGTGAACTTACAGTTTATGTTTTTATCCCCTGAAGTGTAGAAGTTCATTAATCTGTCTGCATTTATAAATGTTGATTTTCCCACACATTACTAGCTCTGTGGGTCTCTATACTGACCTATTATAATTTATTTTTTTTTGGTCGTGGTTCTCTGACCAGAAATGAGATGCCACTGTTGATGTCACCATGTTTGTATTTTATGTTCCTGAAGTGTTCTTTTATCCATGTGTCTATGTTTCTCTTTGTTTTTTCTAATATAGATTTTTTTTTGCATTCTGTACATTTTATTTGGTAAATATCTGTTTTTTTTTTCTCTGATGGAAAACTTTTATTAATATTGCAATTCAGGAGATTTTTAATAATAAATTACTTTGACAACCTGAATTTTTTCTCCTGCATATTGAAACATTCTTTTACTACATTTCCTTCCTCTATGTTTATTACCCTATATAAGTATTTCATAATTCTCTCCATATTCTGCCCTCAGTTGTAAACATACCTAATTGCACCAAAGCTATACCATTATGTGATATTCCAGATAATAACTGATTGTGCTTACAAAAAACTATGTATTTATTAACTTGAAGTTTGAATTGGAATTGATATAGTGAAGCAAATCATATAATTAAATTATTGTATGACTGAGTCAGAGGTATTTCCATAAATCAATCCTATTTTTCATTCAATGGCAAATTCTATAGACAAGAATAAGGAATTACTATGGGCAGCCCCTTATCTCCATTTCTACATAAAATCTTTATGAGCAGAAACACACATTAACATGGCATTTGCATACATATTTAAAATCTGGTACAGATGTGTTGATACACTTGCCATTGTTAACAAAAAACATATTAACAATACCATAAACTTCTGAATATACTGTTTTATCCATGCTCTAACATCTCAGGTCATCAGCTCCCCATTTAATTCAGGGTGAAATAGCTGATAAACTGATAAATTTTGCTCAGAAGCCTCCTCTTTCAGGCTTGAGTTTCTTTTACATGCTGTAAATCAATGATATGGGACCTAACTTCTCTTCTGATGGAAGCCATACTTGGGATTTTTATGTCAGAAAAAATTCATATACTCTGACCGGGATTGAACATGGAATCTTGGGTTTATGAGGCAAGTATGATTACCAGTAGACCACTAGGACTGACCAATAATATATTCAAGATAAAAACATATTATTCACATACACAGAAGTAGATAATGTGCTACCATTCTTGGGCATTAAATTAATAAAACATCAAGGCAACTTGGAATTTGGAATCTACAGAAAAATCACGCATGAAATCACATCAAAGATGATGAATTAACCCAAGAATACATAAAGAAGCAGCAATCAACAGCTTAATGCACCGATTAACTTCCCATTAATAAAAAAGAATACTTTGAAAAATACAAGCAAACATAGGGTAGCAATTAAAAATGGATTTAGCAAAGAACTGATTCTTAAAAAAGCACAGAAGTTCAAGAGACAAAAATTTATTAAAGAAACCACAAATCTTTCAGCAGTAAGAGATGAGATAATTTTAAAAATATTCACATATCATACATGGGATATGCACAAATTTCAAAATAAAGCAGGTATTTACCAAATAAACTTTACAACATGTGGAAAAAATTTAAGTTAGGGAAAAAAAAAACTTGAAGCACACAATTAAAAGAACAGTTCAGAAGAAATCAGCAGTGGCATCTTATTTCTGGATAGAAAACCACGATATAATGGAAAAAGCAAAATTATTAAAGTCAGCACAGGGACCCACAGAACTAGCAACATAGGAGAAAATTGACATAAATAAATACGGAGAAAGATTAATGAACTTTAACACTTCCGAGGATAAAGATATGAAATTTAAGTTCATCACATCTTCACCAGAGCAGAATGTGCATCCCCAAAGAAATACTGTGAATTTTCCAGCAGTCGACAATTAGCTGAGGATGCAGATGATAGTCTGGGAAACATGTTATAGATAGAAACAAATAAGTGAAATCATAATAGTATGTACAGCCTGTGGTACCTTAGTAGTAAAAATGGACGTTAAACACTACTCAAGAATAACAGTATGTAGTTTGACTCAGTCATACTATAATTCAATTATATGCATCATCTGGACCCCAGACTTCAGCTTCAAATAAAATGTTGCTTTCCTACATAGTCCCTAATATTCTTTCTACCCAGTTTATTTTAATTTTCAATGCTTTCCTTAAACAAGATCTTAATGCTCTCATAGGCAGTTTCCCTTTATCTACTGTCATTTCCTTTTGCTTATTTCATTCTCCATTAGAGCTCAACTTAGCCCCTAAATAATAATATTTTGTTACTACTTGTCATTATTGTTCTAATTTTCAATTTTCATGCTTCTTAATTTATAACGCTTCTGAGGATATTAATTTTAGATTTTTTTTTCTTACCCCATTCTCTATGATAAATTATAGTCATTTCATTTGCTCTCTTCAACCGTATACTGGATACAGATCCAACTAGCAAATCATCCACAAAAAATAAAGCTTAAATTACCATATTTTTAATTATTGGTGAGTATGTTTTTTCTTTAGCTATCTCTTCTAAACTACCATCTATGAATAAATTAAATAAAATTGAACTTAACTTACATCCCTGCCTCACTTCCTTATTGTTCTGTATGTATTCTATCACTGTGTCCCTAGAATTTTTATATCAAATTGATTCTCATAATGTAATCTTTGTAACACATTTATAAAATTGCTACTGAATCCCTCCTTTTTAATTCTAACCATAGAGCAGGTCTGCTTATAGTGTTGAAAGTTTTTTTCTAAATCAATCCATCTTTTGTTACTTAAACATTTATTTACAATAGTTTCCATCACAAAAATGTTGTCAGCAATTCTGCTCCCTTTTCTAAAACCTGTCTATAATTCTGAACATTTATTCCCTTTCTCTACACATTCCTGTAATCTAATGGTCAAAATTCCAGTGAACAATACTATTACTGATAATGTGTTTATACCTCTTTATGGTTTTTATTAGTTTTTCCATGTTGGCACGTTTCCTTCATATGTATTGTGAAACAAATTGGAATTGGTGAGAACTCATTTCCATAATGCAACAAAACAGCGTTTAGACTTAGTTTTGAAGTCAATGTGAACAGCTCCTGTTCTTCAAGATTATGTTGAACATTTAATATTGTCATAATGCCAGATGCACTATTGCAATACTACAATCTCTTAGATCTGCCACCATGGTTTACTGGTAGCATTTAAGACTACTAATCCAGAGGTCCTGGGTTCAAATATTTGTCGGGTTAAGCTGTTTGGGTAAGGTGTTTTTTTTTTTTTTTTTTTTAATTAATTTTTCTTCCTCTGAGAAATTGAATGCCAGATATCTTTAAAGCACCAAGGACTTAGAGTTCATTTGCAGAATCATCAATTCATTTCATTTACCTATACAGACTTACACCTATAGTATTCGGTACACAATCTACAGATATTGCAAAAAGACCAAAGAAGTAAAATTGACGATAAAAGAAATTCAAAAAACAATCTCACAAAAATACTTTTCCACAAGTTATTTAACAAGAGTGAAACCTGGATACCATGATATCTGAAGCTTCTCCATTTCAGTAGTACTACTTTGTTCAACAACATTGGCTATCTCACAAGGTTTAATTGTATTTATTGATATGCTAAGAAACAATACAAAATGGCAACCACCTAATACTGGCTCTAGTCAATTGCTAGTGTTGCCCATTACAAATTCTTACATAAACAATAAATTGTAATTAAATCAAACCTTCATTTTAAACAAATGTCTCTGGCTCATCAGAGAATATACAGGAGACATGTATTTCTCTTATTATTATACACACACACACACACACACACAAAAAAAAGTATACCTAATAGTGGACTTCCAGAATATGTTCCCACTGCTCACATAATGTTTTGCATCTTGACCAAGTTTGGCTCCTCTCCTCACTCATGGCCACCTGTCTGCCTGACTGTCAGTCACAATTTGCAAACATAGCAAGACTAGAGTAATGCATTTTTGTATGTAAATACCAATCAGCTTGTCACCTTCATTAAGAATTTATTTGGAAGCTCCCTGGGCAACTGTCTCCTTCACAATCTTGTGAATAAATCTGATACTACTGGTTCAGTGCAAAGCAAGAAACACAGCAAAGACATATAAGTTAAAATTGGCATAAATCTTGAACATTTGCCAACAATCACTATCGAAATTAGTACAAGTTGGAATTTCGGTGTCTTCTGCACATAAAGCAACAACATTTTTAAAACTGAAACCCTACAAGTGTATACATATCCATTGTTTACAACAAGGCAACCCTGTAGCAAATGTACATTATTATGAGTGATTTCTTTCATCAGTGACTGAAGGGTTAATTGAGCTACAACTTGTGTTCTTTTCAGAAGAGGCACGGTTTAACCAAAATGGTCTTAAACGCTCTTTAATACCTACTATTAGTCTTCTCATAATCCAAATTGTATAAAAAAATCTCTTTATGATAGGAAAATAAGAGTTTGGTATGTAATTAGCTTAAGATGCATAAACTATGGCCGGTTGAGGCATATCCAGTTGCCGACATACAAAGCCTGTGTGAGCAGTAACATATTCTGGAAGTCCTGAATTAACCTTAACCATTTTCAATACAGCTCCCTTTCAAATAATAATCAACAAATAAATCTACTCACACAATTTATTCAAGACTCACGTAAAAACCACTTTCACAAATTTTAAATCATAAAACTACCAACTGATAAGGTTTCTAACTAAACTCAATTTATTTCATCTTCTCCAATGACCATTTCATTTTCAACCTTACTTTCCATAAAAACCCACCCAAACCTGTTGGATGAATCTTATCATCAAACATTTTTTCTTGATTACCAAATTACAAGATTTAATAAATGTTGAGTGATCATAGAGGAGGATTCCTCGAGGATATAGTTACTGTGAAGTGTGGATCATAGGATGTCAATAAACCAGGTACAGGATCTAGCAAATTTGCAAGTTCTTCCACTTCATGCCCCTTGTGGGAAAAATAAACACAATTTCAGGAGTTGGTGAAATAGGTAGCATAGTACAAATTGCTGAAGGGATGTTGGAATAATTAACATAACATTTGCTCTTTCTGAAAACCCTTGAATTTGAGGTACACCATTTGACAAAAAAAATTAATCATCCTCAGATTCCTTGTATCAATCGAAGAATAAGGACGCTTGTAAATGCTGTATTCATAACATGCATGCAGCAAGTGCACTTTACCTATGAGCAGAATATAAACATCTGGAAAGAGAACATTAGTGTGGTGACCAAGTGATTTAGAAGACATTGCTCTTCTGCACAAGATCCCACACAATTGTTTTATTTTTTATTGTTGGTTTTATATGTTTATATGTAGAACATCATGTTGCCTTAATATCATATCATATCATATCATATCATATATATTTCAGTTTTATGGCATTACCTATGCACATACGAAAATGTAATCACAAACTAACATATTCTTTACAAATAACTAAATAAATATATAAACATTTATCTTTTAAAATGAAATAAATAGGAATAAACACAAATTAATATCCGGTGTATGAACCCTGAGCATGTATAACTGCCCTCAATCTTCAAGACATAGACGGTGTCAGATTTCTACAGTGGTGTGGATGACAGGCTACAACATCCCAGGCTTCTTGAATGTGTGTCCATAAGTCATCTTTTGTCCTTCATGCATGTGCAGGGAATGCTTATGCAGCATATTGCATTTAAATAGAACAAATACAAAGAAATATAAAAATTCATTATAATGTATATAATATGTTAATGTTAAAGGTTACTGTGTATGGGGAAAGTACTCTTGTCATATGTCATAAAGGTTTATTAAAAAAAATCGGGAGGCAAACCTGCACTCTTAACCACGGCATTACTGTCTTTAGTGCATGCATATAACACAACTGTTGCAGTGGCTACACAGCCTTTTTGGATACTTTGTGAGCCACATGCTGTGTTGAGTAGGACTTACAAAAATTTTGCATTCAACAGATGATTAATTTTTTTTGTCAAAATGTGTACATGTAAATATACCAGTTCTTCAGCCTTCCCTGCAAAGGACCAGTTTTGTATTATAGCACTCAGCTTTGGTCCATATTCCCTATTTTATGACAAAAATACAGTATTTTATGATTGTTGACTAAAAACATCTCTTTGCCACAAATGTAATAAAAATTGTCCATGCTATCTACACATTTATACAGCATGATAATGAACAGCAAACAAAAATATTGCTCACAGAAAATCACATAGCACATCACTAAGTTGTATACAAATCTACAATCATAAAATCTTCAATAACAACTGTATCATAGTCACCTTATCAATGGTAAGATAATCCAGAAGTAATGAAAGAAACCACTGTTCATTCAGGGCTGGTAAAATTACTACAAACCCTGATTTTGTGTACTTATACAGGACAGAACACATTTGGTCATAATGTATAACCCTAACCAGAATGAAATGACAAAAATTAATGCCATATTTGTGGTCAGCAACCAAAATCTAATAATAATGTATTGCTTTAATATCCTAACCATTTTCATTGCTGACTAACATTATTCATTATTGGCACTACTTACGAGGTGTAATACATAACTTTCCAGCCTAACATAAAAGGCCATTATTCATTGTTGCAATGTTTATGTCTAATACATGTTTCAGAAGTGTAAAAACAGCATTTTCTTTCCGACTATACCATTCATTTTCTTGCAGAATCAGACATGTTACATAATACAGTGTGATGTTCAAAATTGAATACAGAGCAGTGATTAAATATTAACCAAAAGACTTTCATCAAAAGTCCATGAGATTTAAGGTAGCACGATTTCTACTGTTCCACAGATCATAAAATCATTAGGTACAACAACAGTCTTTTGTCATAATTCTTGGAAATACCAGACAGTTTGGAAGTGTGAGAAACACAGAAAAACTTGACAGTTGATAGCATGGATATTGTTGTAACTGTTCATAGATTTTTTGTGGATGAATATGAGGTCCTGCAATAATAATGGTAAGAAGTGTTGAGAAACATGCAAAAACTTTACAGTTGATGGCATGGATATTGTTGTAACTGTTCATAGATTTTTTGTGGATGAATATGAGGCCCTGCAATAATAATGGTAGGAAGTGTTGAGAAACACGGAAAAACTTTAAAGTTGACGGTATGGATTTTGCTGTAAATGTTCATAGTTTTTTTTACTGATGAATATGAGTGTCTGTATGTGGTAAGCCAATAATATTATGTTCAGTATTATAAAAAGAACTGCAGCAGCTACAGCCACAGTGGCGAGTAGAATTTTGCAAAAACAAAAACAAGCATTATCGAGTAGAAGTATTTTGCAGACTCCAGGAACAGAATCCCTAGTAAAACGTAATAGATTCATTCACTCCTGCCACCATAAGAAGTGTGATATATTCGTTATATACAACTATTTTTTACCAAGTCTACAGATATAAATTATGCTTTAGTAAAGGAAAATTTGTCTAAGAGAAGTGTATGGAGTTTAATAAAAATCTTTAAGAAAATAAATTTTAGGTAGGTAAAAAACTCTTAGGGAAGGAAATTCTTAATGGAACAATCTGACATTGTTTCTAAAAGATTTAAATTCTTAAGGAAAATTAAGGAGTTGAGGACTACAGGTTGCACTATTATTTATTTTGATACAATGTGATTTAATGTCAATCATTTATTAACAAAATATTGGAAGGATGACAAGACTGATTTTTCCCTTAAAAACTCTATAGGAAAAAGTGGGCATTTTATTATTTTACATGCTGGATGATCTTCCAGTTTTATTTAAAATGTTCTACTAACATTGAAATCAAAATCGACAAAGGATTATCTGGAGAAAATGGACACCACTGTTTTAGAAACTGGTTAATAGATCATCTATTACCAAACATTCCTTCCAATAGAGGATAGCCCCTATCATTACACTAATAAAGTGCTGATTTCATCAATTTGTAAATTAAATGATGGCTTGGCTTCATAATAAAAACATTAAATTTGGTCCTCAGTTTACAAAACCTGTATTACATGAGTTAATTAAACTGAAAAAAGAAGCATCCAAGAGGTATGAAATTGATAAAATTGCTGCAGAACATTCACAAGTAATGGTGAGACAGCCTCCTTACCATTGTTATTTAAATGGAATAGAACTCATAAAAGTGCAAGTGAAAAATGACTCTGCAAAATATAACATTTAAAAACAAAAATATGCATGTGTTACTTGAAAAAGTTCTTTCAAAAGTGATTGAAGAGAATTGGAAATCCACCAGTGAACATGTACTGATCATTGAAAAAAGATACTGGGAAACAAATTATTTAATGGACATAGTTAATGCTTGGTTCATAATAAATTTAGATGAAATGAGGACAGTTTTCAATATCAGAAGGACACAGAAGAGTCTTGACGACACAGGCTTAAAGGAGGGACCGTCCTTCTTACCTCTATGACTACAACAATGCCTGAGGGATGAGTAAGTGAGTGAAAGAAATGAGTATTACATACAACTTAAATCTCGTGGACTGTAATGATATTAAACAATACTCTGAGAGTGTTTATGGGAAAGCTTCCCATAATATTCCCTTTGAAGAAGTGGTGAAAATTATTTCATTTGGTAAGAGAGAGTTTTGAAGATGAACCACACGAGCTGGTGGGTTATCATAATAACTCTGGTCATTAGCATCCCATTCATTTCAGGGTGAAATGCCCAATAATTTTGCTCATAGACCTCTTCTTTCAGGCTTGAGGATTTCTTATGTGCCACAAATCATATTGGTAAGAGTGCAATCCTGCACTTCATACATAATATAAAATTCAGATAAGTATCCTATGCATTGAGCTGTTGTTTTAGAACCACTCTGCCAGTACAACAGTTAGCATGCTGGCTTATCATGATTTTTATTCCTTTCTAAATGTTTTTGAGAATTTTCTTTCTGTCCTGTATATCTACACAAGCCCTTAAATACATGATCTCACCTGTTCATGGTCAGCTGTCTCTTGGTCAGTGATTTGCACACACAACACCTATGGGGAACAAGACCAATAATACTGCCGTTAAGGTGCAGACTCGTGAGCGGGAGGTCAGGGTTCAATTCCCACCAGGACTGTCCTCCCTGAGAGGTTTTTTCCAGGTTTACCTCAGTCCTCATAAATGGCAAATGCCAGGGAGGTACCCTTAACTTGAGCCTAGAAAGTTTCCTTCCTTTAAAAAAAAATCCTTCTCTAATCCCATCGCTGCCAACTTATTTTTTTGTAAGGTTATTTCATTATGAATTAGTCCTGATGATCTAATTCTGTTATTAATTTTAATCTAGAATGTAGAAGATTATATACAGAATGTGGTAACCAAAATGTAATGTTACTTGTAAATAGGTTAGTTTGCTTTTTGACTTAAGACAGTACTTGTAAATGCAGGTCTATTGACAGTCAACAAATGATGAAGATTATTATTATTATTATTATTATTATTATTATTATTATTATTATTATTATTATTACTATTACTATTACTATTACTATTACTACTACTATTACTACTACTATTACTACTACTACTACTACTATTACTACTACTACTACTAAAATATCCATATGGATTAAGCCCCAAGGTAATTTCACTGTCTCAGGTTCTTTTTGGCAACATTGTACAGAGTGTGTGTAATTTATTATTACTATTATTATTATTGTTAATAATAATAATAATAATAATAATAATAATAATAATAATAATAATAATAATAATAATAATAATAATAATAATAATAATAATAATAATAATAATAATGAGTGTTGACTTCATGTGTAGATGGTATAGAAAACAATACTGAGTTGAAGATGGCTTAAATTTGTACATGATATATATTTGCTATATAATTTACCTTGTAAATTGTAGTTTTTTTGACAAAGTCAGAAACTTGTGTACATAAGTCTATTGACAGCAAATAAATTATTATTATTAATTTGTCATTTCATTTCATGTATCATCAGTGTCATCACCTGTGATGCCTCAGTGCTTAAAACAGACCGGATAAAAAAGAAATACAAAAAACAAAAGAAAAAGAAAGAAAAGAAAGAATAACAAAGATCAGCTGCCCTGAGTGAGTCAGAGATTTTAATGTACTTCAGTATGTCACAGGAAGTAACGGATAATATTTACTTTGATAGATTTTATTTTATATTCAGCAAAAAACATGTTCACAAATTAAAAACTAATATAAAGGTAAAGTATTTGTATTGCTAATAACAGTATGAAAATGCTCTGCACGTCACTGTCCTTTACTGTTGCACTTGAAGGATGAGACACTACACAATGACCATTATTTTGTAAAACATATACCTGTATTTAGTATCAACTTCTTTCCTTAATCTTCACTACATCAATTGTTTCTCTATATTTATGTTGCACATCACATTGTATCAGCAGATCTTTCTTAGTCTAACTAGGGTAATGATGGCAGTAGGCTCTAATGGCTTCTCCTCTTGACACTTTATGTGGATTCCCTCATCATGACGTCAAATGGCATTTAGGTCACTTTGACTTGCAGAGTGAAATGTGTTGCTACAATACTGAAAACAAAATGAAATTGCAAAAACCAACTATAGCACATTGTAAATATTACATCATATTACATTGTTTCAATCTGTGAACCATATAATGAGTTTAGCTAACTCTAAAACAGTTAACTTAACTTTAGTATGTAGGTTTTGTCAGAAACTACTTATTTATGTACAATTGATGAAATGGTCACACCCTTCTATACTAATGTTTCTTCATTGAATTAATTCAGCATTGTAAGTATATTGAATGTAAATACTTTTAAGTTACCATTTTGTAAATATTCGAAATGTAATTTAAGTACCATTAGTGTGCAATTTTTTCCAATGTAAACTATGTAAGAAATTAATCAGAGTTAAACTATGTAAATAAGAAGGGTATGACAATTTCATCAAATGTACATATGTGTAATTTCTCATGAAATCTACATCCTGAACTTTGATTAACTCTTAGAGTTGGCTAAACTCATTATAGGATCCAAAGATTGATATATCATCTCCATATTCACACATTTTTAACTCTGGTGTAGAGTTTGTAAGGGATGGTCATTTTTATATTAATTTTTCTTTATTAAAATAAAAATATATTAATGATAATTTAAATTATTTACATCTAGTAAATACATAGTAAATACAAAGTTGAACTAATTAAATGGAGAAGAATTAGTGTATTATTATTTGATTGTATGAAAACTTTCTATGTATAGAAGCCCATGCATGAGTGATAAGGACATACATTGCTTCCTTTTGATTAATTTTTACATTAATTTAATTTAAGCATGGCAATAATTTAAAATTCTGAGCATACGAGTTGCATCAAAAAGAATGATACAATTTTAAAATACATGTTGGAATAAAAAGTTTCATCTTCCATTTTCACAAATGTTCAATAAAATCCAGTATCTTGAAACTGTAGATGCCAATGTCCAAAGTTCGGAGTAGTAGGAGGTGCAGCACTATACTGTCAATGCAAATCATGCTCCACAGTTGTAATGCACTCATACTTGTTGAAACAGAGAATACAGAATGCTTTCTATTGCTTTGCCAATGCCATCCTGATACATATGGAACAGCATCAGAGAGGAATCTACTGGTAACCAAGGATGCGTAACTGTCAACAACAGTCACACTACTGCTATCTCTCTGTTTGAGGAAACATTTCCCTAGATCCCTAGCGTGATATAACCTGGATGGTGATCTCATTTCCACTTTATATGTTGAAACCTTCTATATCTCCTTCTACTTTCTCCCTGATTCTCCTTTTTAATGTCTTTGATAAACAGTATGTCTTGTGGTTTCAACTCTGGAACATTTCTCATCTTCTGATGGAAAGTTTTGGTTTTCAGTTACGTATCTGATGTATGCAACTACACAATGAAATACAGAAGGCAGTACAGTCACAACATATCAAGTGTATTGCTATACATTTCTTACTAAAATTGTCTTAAAAATATTTTGACTTCTGTCCAGTAATGTGTACTTCATCAAAGAGCTCTTCAGTTTCCTGCTATACTCTCTGTTTTCACTCTGTTCTTGTAGAAATTGAGCACAATGGTACTACAAAGTTCACCCATTGCTCTACCAGACTTGAGGCAGATCTGGATCCTCAGAGGTGTTGAAAATCTTTTCGGTAATAAAAATATCTTTTCTATGCTACATGTTAGCAAGTGATTCAGGAGAGTTTTATTTTTACTGTCATGTGGTGTACAGAAATTACCTATAAGGCCTCATTTCTAGCACCTTCTAAACATGGAGGATATAACATTTTCAGTTGTTGGAACGTAGAGTATTACCTCATGGGATTTGATCAAATATTAAACCAGATAATCGTCCAAATCATTTAAAGGTACTATATGTATATCTCTTCCTAATTTTCAAGTTCTTCGGTGTAAAAATGTCTAACAGAAGGTGATATCTGCAATTTCTGAACTTTCCATGCCACAAGAGAACTTGTCTTCACTAGCTGAACAACGAACTTGATAAAACTCCTATAATGACATGTTGCTATGGGAACATTATTTCCTTCATCTTGAAGGACCTGGTAGTTGGTAGAACATTAGAAAAGAAGGAAGGGAAGAGGGAGGGGAAAAAAAACTTTGTGTCTGGCAATTTTTCAATATGATATATATATATATAGTACATTGAAAAATTGCCAGACACAAACTGTAATATACAAAACTGCAGTTTGTAGAAAGACATTTGGGGACACAATATAATGTAGAAAGACAGTCAGACACACACTGTAAAGTAGAAAACTAATATGTAGAAAGACAGGTACACACTGCATTATATGAGGGATAAGTCATGGCAACTATTTTATTTCTTGCGAACAAGGGACAAAACGAAAAATCTAAGATGTACATTTGAAAGTCCATGGAATATACTTTCAAATAGAACCACAGATGGTGTATGTGAGCAGAGGCTGCATATCTCAGCATACTCTGAAATACAATTGGTGAGAGACAGGGATCAGGAATGGAGGTCACATGCATATGAAAATAGCAATTTCTTCAAAGCAGAAATACCATACAAAGCTACAGGAAGCCCTATCAAACAGTGGTGAGGTGAACAGAGGCCTTTCCATCGCTGGCAACAAATTGTTGATGTATTTGGAGACTACTTCGAAGACTGCTAAACACCGCAGATTACGTATCTGTCCTGTGACAGATTTGCAACCCTGTGTAAGAAGTTGCACTCAGTAGTAACTACAATATACTTTCAATCACATATATGTAGATTTTTCATGTTGTCCCTTATTTATGAGAAGAAAAAAATAGTTGCCATCATTTATGTATGACTTGTCCCTCAAACAAAACTGCAGTATGTAGATAGACAGTCAGGCATAAACTGTAACATGTAGAAAGATACTCAGGCATATACTTAATATAGAAAACTGTAGCATGTAGAAATAAAGTTAGGCACACACTGTAATATGTAGAAAGATAGTCAGGCACATACTATAATATAGAAATCTGTAGCATGTAGAAACAGTCAAGCACACCATAACATGTAGAAAGGTAGTCAAGCACACAATGTAATGCAGAATACTGTAGTATGTAGAAAGAAGACACACGCTGTAGTGTAAAAACTACAGTGCACAGGAAGACAGTCAGGCACAATGTAATGCAGGAAACTGAAACAAACAAATCTGGCTGATATCAAAAGTGCTGGCAGGAGTAGCATGTGCAGTATGCCTGTTTTTACCTGTGTGAATGCTAAATGTAAGCCTTTTCAGAACAAGAGAGTTCTCTGCTCAGGTGATGATGGTGGTGATCTCTGAATGAAGAACTAGGGTAATATCCACCCTTCTGGAAACAGAACATTAATATAGTAGTTTATCATCACCATAAAAGGTGTCTTCTTTTAGAAAGTTTAACTTCCAGGGAGTTATAAATAAAATAATTTTCTGTTGCATTATAATATTTAACCTTAATCTTAATGAAAATATGCATAACATGTATGTACAAACAAATCATTATATTCGTTGAAGAGAAATAAATTAGTTGTAAATTAGGATGAAACTATAGGAGTGAATTTTAAAAAAGAGTAGTAATCTAAGTATCTTAATGATTAATTTAAGTTCCAAAACAAACCAGAATGCAATTTTTGAAGCTTTAGATTACTAAGTTGGAATAAATTAATTAAATTGGGTAGTGTGCACTTTCTTCTACAAGAACACACAGTACTTTCAATTAAAATTAAGTTTTTCCCAGATGTTCTGACAAATCAAAAGAACATTATCATTAAAACATTATGAAATGGCTGATAAAATTTCACAATCTTTGCTCCCCTGTTGCTTGAAGGAGAATGTTTTTAAATCATGAAAGATCTCACAGTTTTAAAAGAGTTAACATTTCTCAGAATTTGCTTTAATTTCAAAACAAGATAAATCACATGGGACTATAGGACTTTATTACTTCAAAGTTTACATTTTACAAGAGAAACTCTGGAAATTTCCAGATATTAATAGATATTAATGATAAAACAGGCTGTTTTGGCATCATTCTTACATTTTGATGATGATGATGATGATGATGATGATGATGATGATGATGATGATGATGATGATGATGAAAGTTTGGATTCCAGGCCCAAATTTAGAGCATATTTCCCAGTATTTGTTATTTATGAGGATTGAGAAAAACCTGAAGGGGAAAAAAAACTCTCAGACAGGAAGGACGGTCCTGGCGGCAAATACCAGATCTCGGCACCCGTGTCGGCGATATTCTCAACAAAATTCATGCATGGTAACAATAAAAACAACACGAATATCGTATCTGTTAAACCGAAGAAAGCATGGCTGTGAAGCAATTTTATTCCTTGTTAACATGGATTATGACAGGTTTCTTAATAATAATAATAATAATAATAATAATAATAATAATAATAATAATAATAATAATAATAATAATAATAACTCACCTGGTTTGCTTTGGAACGAAGTGGTGCCTGATATTTGCCTCTCAATTGCTGCGGACAGCACACGCAAAGGATGCGTAAAAATGCTCTGAAAAAAATCAGCCAAAATTTCAATAACGTTATAAAACAAAATTCAGCGATTTCTAGTTCATGAGCTAAAATGTCAATTTCCTTTTAAATTTTCTGAGTCTTTAAAAACTGCACATCCTCACCCTCGGTAAAGTCATCAGATATGACATTTGCAAACAGGCAAGTAGTCATAGATGGATGTATACTCCTTTAGAAATGTCACATCTGAACGAGCAATTGGAAAGGGAGCATTTTTGTGTCACAGTCACTTGAGTTATTTAGAATTTCACACACACACAAGAGGTAATAAGATCTGTATTTGACTAGTTGACCCCGAACGATTAGGAACGAGTCTCCTTCGATCAAGGTTGAAGAGAGGGGAAGAAAATGGTGGGCAGCTATTTCTCTAGACGTCTGTCTTAAGGTTTCTCATTTTGCTGCATTACAGTCAATAGTTTTGTTTCTAGTAAATATGGCCCGATGGCACAATGTACCTGGAAGAACAGCGAGACGTGGCCTTCATCGAAAGTAGAAGAAGAAATCAAACTTAAGGAATTTTAGAAGCTCTAAATATTGTGGAATATGGGAAGCGTAATAATGGGGTTTAATAATTAAAATACTAATAATGAGACACATTATTATTGTTAATAGTAGCGTATTCTTGAAGTTAACAATCGCGAGCCTGACATGGAAAAGACGAGCTCTGCGCTTGTGTATAGCTGCAATGTTGATAAGGACGTGAGCATTTCAAGATGCACAACTCCTTTCACTGGCCATCGTAACAGCGTCCTACATGTAACATGATTTTCATTCAATATCATGAGGGAAGACCATTAAAAAGTTGCAGTACCAGCAACTCAACTAACAGCTCGTATTATTTGTGCTCCTCGTCCCTTATGCATATTAGGAATTAGTAGTTTTTAGAAATTAAAATCAGCAGCGTGCCCCTAGTGCCCAACGTTGAGCTAGTGTACCGGAGGTTGCGACCATATTTCTTGAATCCTTAGCTTAGTCTCTTTCCAAATGTCCCCAATCATACGACCTGAGGTGTGTTTATTATCAATCATTTCTTGTTAAATTAAACATGCCTGAATATACGAAGAGCGTTTGGAAATTCTTCACAATGGTAGTTTTTGTAACATGATTTGTAACGGGATCTTTCAATATATTCCATACCTGGTAACTTCATTATGGCATCACGAAACCTTTGTTTGGGAGTATTACTCCACCTCTCATGGACAGTGGCCTCAATTTCATTGTTGTTGCCGAAGTCCTTGTATAATAAAGCATAATCACAACAATGAACCCCAATGACGGGAACTTTGCGGTCGCAGTGATTGCTGTTGGTTGGGGCTGCGCAAATCTTGTTGGAGAACCTGTACATACTTCCCCTTTCATCGTTGCGTCTAAGCCGTTTCTTGAGGAAGCAGTATAACTAAATGTTCAAAAGACTGCGATTATCTGCTTGCCTTATCTTTTGTCCTTGTGTCAAGTCCCATGGAACACAGTGTGCGCACACCTTTTTCATATTCTAATGGTGTGCAGGGTTGCGCGGCCGAAGCGTTTCTGGCATTCCAATTTATCAAAGGTTATGCATCTGTCAGCCATAATAAGTTCAAACGTAACCTCGTTGTTCCTGGAGACCGACCAGTACTCACGCTGGCGAACTCATTGACCTAGTTGTAAATGTCCTTTTATGTAGCAACTTTTAACGCAGTTAAACGCCTATGATTTTCTGCAGTTTTGACGCTTTTCTTCCACAAAAACCACGCAGTCCATCTTTGTCCGTGATAGTCTTCTTCTAATTTGTTCACGTTTTTCTCTAGTTGACAGCAAATTAACACTGTCCTTTCGCTACTTACAATCGCTATCTATCGTCTGACTGGAGTACTAATATCAGCGCAGTGCCTATAGATTGCACGGCTTTCATAAAACACAATTATTGTAAATAAGTTACAAACGCCCTTCGTGTTTTACTCCTCTGGCGTGTTTATACTGAACCAGTTCTTAACAACTTTATCACTGTTTAGGTGCCGACTAAAGCTCAAACATGTCTTAAATTATATCAGGGCATGCTCAAAGAGAGGCTGTTATTGTTTAACTCCCGATTTAACTACTGAGGCATCACGGGCGCTAGACACTGGCGATACATGACATGAAATGATAAACTGGGAAAGTTTTATATATATAAGGAAGGAAGAGTTCCAGGCCTAAGTTTAGGACATTTCCCCGGCATTTGATATTTGTCAGGACTGAGGGAAAACCTGAAAAAAAAAAAAACTCGGGGAGAAAGGTCTTGGTGGGAATCGAACCCCAGACCTCCTGCTCACGAGTCCTTGCCTTAACGACTTCGGCCATTTGTGGCAGTTATGAAAAGCATACTTTTTAAAAATATTTTTCAATATGTTATTGAAAATTGAGTGTTATTTTCTTGTCTCCTCGCTCTTGGGATTTTTCCTTTTTAACACATTTTCCAATGATCTAAACTGTAAATGTTAAAACTCGATTACAAAGAACGTATTAAAAAGTAAACCTAGCTAAGCATCTTTATTTTGGTCAGTCGACATTCGCAAATGCCAGGTGATCACAATACAACAACCAATTTTATAATGTTTCCCATTCCCCCATTTCGACTTTAATTTTTAATTCGCTTTTTTACGTGTAAAAGAAAAAATAAATAGCAGCAGCAATGTGTTTCTTGTGCCTGGTTTTTGTATTAGCGGTTGGTTATCTATAAGCAATTTTCTTTATTGAGCGTGTTTTCTACTGGTTGGTAATGGGTGCGATCTTGCTAGCTACGTGTTGGACTGCGGTGCTGCTAAACTTAAGTGTTAATTGTAATCGCTACTTTGCTTTTTGTAGGTGGAGTGGAGCTCAAGACTTTCAGTAAGACTTATCATGTGCGAAGCTGTTTCACTTCAGCTGCCAGAAAGATCAGAATGTGCACGACTGGCTGTGCAGAAGATTCGACGCCTAAAAGAGGAAAACCAGGGACTACGGGGGTGCAGGACAGCGAGGAACACTCATCTGCCTCGGGTATGGCAGGTTGATCCGCAAATGAATGTTTCCCTGGCATAGCAGGAGACCGTTAAACTGCATGTAGGGTTGAACATGACGGAAGAAGCCAAGAGTTGTGAGACGAGGAGGAAGATTATAGACATCGACTGGGATCCAAGCGCTTGGGTGGAAGAGATGATGTTTTTTCTAAACAGGAGGAATGCCGCGGCTCTGTGCTCATTCGGGGGCGGAGACCGGAAATATCAAAGCATCCAGGAGGACATGCCCCATCAGATTGCTGTAGTATATTGAATAAATTAACTGAAGTGTACAGTCACAATGTAATAATCGGTACGGAATTATGACTCCGGGATGATATAAACCATGCGCAAATGATTAGACCAATTATAGAGTATTTAGAAGGGATAGGGGAATGTGGGATGCGGCATATTTGTTTGCATTAAGATAGAAATAAATAGCAGTCTCTTATAGGTACCTAGCGAAGTTGAAACGTTATGTGTGCAGATAAAAAACGAATAAGATAGATGTGTTGGCATAAGGAAAATAATAATGAAAATAATAATAATAATAATAATAATAATAATAATAATAATAATAATAATAATAATAATAATAATAATAATAATAGTTTTTTAAAAAACTAAAGGAGGACAAAGAAAAAGCTCATTTTTAAATTCTTACTTCGTTTCGTTATTTAACAAAAATGATGATAATATTAAAAAATAGTAATAATACAAATATGGGTTGTCACATTGACATAGAAGAAGCAAAGGGGAAAAATTTTCTTTTGAAATACCAGCAAAAAGAGTAAGAGCAAAAATGTAAAAGCTAAAAAATCGGAAGTCACGTGATCTTCATAATATTGCAGCTAGAAGGAGAGGATCATTTCATATCTTATGCGTTTATTCAGCAAATTTGTAAATCATTTTAGCCCGCCGGAATACTGGAAGTCCGCTTTAGTAGTCCCTATTCATATCGGCGGTATTTAAAATAAATAAAAAAAATAAAAATATATAAAAATTACAGGATAGTTAATATCCCTTCTGTCATATGGAACATTTGATAGGTCAATATCCTTAATTACAAAGACATATTCTACCACCAACAACGTATAAAACTGAGTGTACTAGAAATAGATAAAAGGTCATACTTTTGATTAAAACTTTTTAATAAATGTGGACCCAGAGAACTAGGGTAGGTCAGGAAATATTGATTTTCCAGGAAGGTGACATCAGGCAGCATTCTTGAGCCACCATTTTTTATTATTTATAGTAACGACCTTTGCTTAATGTAAGTCAAAAATACGATTATTTGCCGACAATTGTATTGTTTATACAAAAATTAACGACAGTTCCGATACGAAAATTTTACAGAGATCTTAATAATATTTTCAATGAAAATAAATGGTTCTAAGAATTAGGGCAATAACATTTTGTATAAACCGATAAGAAATTATTCTTAATTTTAAACGAAGTATAAGTTTGCCAGGAAAAGTACTGTAAATACTTCAGATCTAAACTTGCATGGAACGAACAAATTAATAGTGTTACGAGAAAAGCATGCAAGGGGTTACACTTTGTTATGAGAATAATAAAATACCAGTCTAAAATGGAAGGAAATAGTTTATTTATCACCAGTTCGGCCTTTAATGGAGTATGAAGCAACTTGTTGGGATACATTAAATAAATCTCCTAGAAAAAATTGGTAAAAGGTAATAAAGAACATGGAGACACGTTAGGTTGGGAGAAAGACGATAACGTCATCATACGGAACAAAATGCATGGAGACATATTAGGTTAGAAAAACCAACATACTGTGATAGGAACGATTACAGTTTTAACAGCAACAGAGAACGGATGTAGGTAAACTCTTCATCTTTCAGGGTTTTCCTTCTTTGACAGTGTTTTAAAACTAACTAAAATTGTATGTGTAAAATATTTCATTGATATAATCGTAGGTAGATATGAATGTAAATAGCGTTTAAATTTTAGTTTTTCTCTACTACTTGAAATATGCTTTAACTCCTTAATTTATTTGATATTTTACGCCTGACTTGTTTATATTATTATTCAAGTTGAAGTGTTTAGGCCTAAATTTGCTGAATTATATTTGATAAAGCTAATAATTTTGTAAATTTATTTAATCAAGTTAATATGCGTAAATAAAGTTGACACGTATTTAACTAGGTTGACATGTTTTTATTTGGGTGAAACTGAAATGTATTTAAGCTGGCATGTAAACATGTGTAAAATGAATTCAACATATATTTACACTTAATTGTAGGTTTGCATATATTTAAGTTAACTGACATCTTTTTTTCTGTAATAATCATTGCTACCGGGTGTAAGCCCAATCATAGTTAATAACCGCAAGACAAAAATCAAATGGGAGTAGTGCAAAGAGAAGTCAGGTATATTCTGAGTGTGCTCAAACTCAAAATAACTTTTTATTGTGAAATTCCCATTTTACAGTAGTAGTTGTTTGTCTAAAGATATCTGTGCACCTGTACACTAACAAACTTAACACAAAGTTTGCTGTGGCATCGACTGCAGTACGCGAATGAGAGACAGGCCTAATTGAGTTGGTAACATTTGTACCAGAACAACTTTCTGCTAGATGGGGGCACCCAGCATCCGATATGACTGTCACCTGATTGCAGCGCACAGATGACTAGTTAACATACAATACGTGGTCATGTTTTTAGATGCAACTCGAATTTTAAATATAGTATATGAAATTCTGGGGGCAAAAATAGCTCTTACTTTATTTTTATTGGCCTACAATACAGAATTACCCTTCTTTTAATATTTATGCAGAATTTAAAATACATAGACACACATATGCTGATGATAAAGATGTTAAGCACTCAGTCGCCTTTGTATTCTCTCTTGCATCTGTTTTTGTTTTTTGTTTTTTGAACGTAATTTAACACCCGTTTTTACTACTGAGGCACCACAGGCGGTGAACAATGATGTTACATGAAATGATATATTGGGAAAGCATTTTTAAGGAAGGAAACGTTCCAGGCCTAAGTTTAGGGTACCTGCCCGGCATTTACCAGTAATGAGGACTGAGGAAAACCTGGAAAAAACATCAGTCAGGGAAGTCGGTCAAGTCGGTCAAGCCGCTCCTGGCGGGATTCAAACTCCATACCTTCCACTCACGAGTCCGCGCCTTAACGACCTCGTCCACCCGTGGCGGTCTCTCACATCTTACATGATACCAGATTTCAATTATGTTCTCAATAAACCGAGTTTTTGTGGTCATCATTTCCTTCTTCACCAGCAGCCAAACATTCTCAATGGAACTCATGTCTGATAAATTTCCCGGCCGGGACATTCCTTTCTAACAGAAAAGCTATCACAGTATGTAGTATGGTATTTGGCTCCATGTCGCTCTCTTAGTTGAGGCTGCAACTACAGCATCTAGACGTCCAGGGTCTTTGACACTGATGACTTTAGTGGCATGTTTTGCAGTCTGCACAACACAATCTGACTTATACTTTTCATCAGACGTCGTAGTACAAACTGAGCTTTGTTTGCCATAATGTCATGAGTGCTTACATCTCTACATCAAACTTGAAATAACGGAAAAGTTAAAGGATAATTTTGTTTAAAGGTGGATTTTAGCTCATAAAAATCAGTTTAAAATTTAAATTTACATATATACCAATTGTCAGAAGTCTTATTTGTCCATGTGATCCCTTGTCCACTTGAGAAGTATTGCAGCCATAGTAGTGGTTTAAATTAATTTCTGAAAGTTTGTACTTCACTGTTCTTTCGGAAGCTTTGATGCCACTATTTTCAAGATCAAATTTAATTTATTTTGCGCTACAAAACCTGTTTCCTTCACAAATACTTTTCAAGCAACATTTCTGCCCTTGGGATGAAAATTGGTTTTCAGCCACATTTATTCCTCATTTAAGGGCCTAATTCCACACCCAATTCAATTTTCTTCTTAATTTGCCTTACAGATATTTCAGATAACTCCAATTGTCAAGAAATCTCTCAATTTTTTAAATACGTTTTAATTGGGGCATCATAGGTGGTGGACACTGATAATACATGAAATATTCCAGGCCTAAGTTTGCGGCATTTGCCATTTATAAGGGCTGAGGAAAACCTGGAAAAAATCTCAAGTCAGGAAGGACGGTCCTGGTGGGAATCGAATTTCTCGATTTGTAAAGCATTATTGCAAGGATTTAAGTTTTCACATAGAATGACTGTGTGAACACAGAACACCAAGTCACACGTTTCAAATCATAAACGAACTGACAGATTAAACTACAATAGCCCAGAAGTCAAAACAAAAATAGGTCTTTTCTGGTCGTTAGTATTACAGTAACTGATGCTTGTGAACTCTTACAAGAATAAAACATATAATGTAAATGAGGGATAATAATATTGATTTTATTGATTCGTTTTATTTACGGACGCTCTTTAACATTTCAGGTCATCAGCGTCCCATTCAATTCCGGGCGTGAAACGACCGACAAATTTTGCTCAGAGGCCTCTTCTTTCAGGCTTGAGGTTCTTTATCGTGTCGTAAATGTACGACACGGGACCCACGGCTTTACTTCCCTTCCGAAGGAAGCCATACTTAGGATTTTTACGCCCGTAAAAATCCATCGATCCTGGCCGGGTTTGAACCCACGATCTTGGGTTTAGAAGGCAAGTATAGTTACCACTATACCACCAGGGCCGACAGGGAGGGATAATAATAGCTGAGCCATGTGATAAACATAATAAATCACTTGAAAAATATTAGGATGCGTGTAATAATATGGTCAGCAAATCCTGTGTGTTGTGGGTGGTATTGTATGGTTTTCCCTAGTGATCTGGTCTATCTTTCGTTGGAAACGGCTCATGCATGGTATGCACGTTTATTGCATATCATGACGCCATCCGATAGAAAGAGAAACTGCATGACAATGCCCGTCCCATGCTCCTCTGTAAAAAGTTGGTTTGCCGATAAGTAGTTGCGATATACAGAGGGTGCCAAAATGTATACAAACTTCAAGCAAAGAAAAACTGTGTTAACATAACAAAACTGAATTCACACAAACAGAAAATGTTGAGCACTAATCATCTCAGACTTTTACAGTTGCAACAGTTGCTGAAAATGCTCACCATCGGCGTCGATACACTTCTGAGTATGTTGAACTACTGATTGAGTAACGTTTGCGAAAGTGTCCTCAGCGATTGCAGCATATGCCGTTTCAATTTCTTCCCGAAGTGCTGCCAGTGTAGCTGGTTTTCTGCGGTATACAACATCCTTAAGAGTTCCCCATAGGTAGAAGTACAACGGAGTTAGATCCGGAGAATGCGGTGGAAACTCAATGGGACCCCTTCGTCCTGTAAGTGCCTTGGATCCAGTGCGCGGGGCTTGTATGTTGCTTTTTTTTTTTTTTTTAATCACGCCTGTTTTTACTGCTGAGGGACCACAGGCGGTGAACATTGATGCTATATGAGATGAAATGATCAATTGGGAAAGGATATTTTTATTTTAGGAAGGAAACGTTCCAGGCCTAAGTTTAGAGTACCTCCCCGGCATTTGCCATTTATGAGGACCGAGGAAAACCTGAAAAAACCCTCAGTCAGGGAGGACGGTCCTGGCGGGATTCGAAACCCACACCTCCCGCTCACGAGTCCGCGCCTTAACGACTTCGGCCACCCGTGGCGGTACTTGTTGCTCTGCGAGGTCTCCCAGACTCCTTGTGAATATCGCATACGGTACCACGGGTCTCAAATTTGTCTCGAATGCATGCAATTGTTACTCGCGTTGGCGGTTCCGCTTTGTACACACGTCTTCATTGCCTTTGAACTTGAACAACATTCTCGGTTTTCCAATACCACTTCAAAATTGCTTTCCGCTGTTCAAACGATAATCTTGGCTCCATTTTGTTGTAGCAACGCTATCATAACGTAATGTGAGTCACATCTGTTTACAGAACATCATACGATAATGTTGGCTTCATTTTTTCATTGTTGGTTTACCTGTCACGTAGCAACGCTATCATAATGTATGTGAGTCACATCTGTTTACAGAATATCATACTACACATTACTGTTGTTTTTCGGTTCAACTTTGAAACATATTAAATAGATATCTACTGTGTAAGTGCGTATACATTTTTTGGAATCCTCGGTACATAACTTCCAGCTTACAGCACTATGGGAGGGAAGAGAAAATGAGATGTGGTCACTGTGCGTATTCATTAAAAGATAATTTATTTACTTACTTTTGTCTTGCGTTCAAATGGTGAAAAAGTAGATGTAAAATGTATAACTTAACTTGCAACTAGGCCATCAAAATGTAAAGGTTTTTTTTTCCTAGTAGTGCTAAGATATCATAATAATTTAAACGTAAATTTTAAAAAACTACAAATATGACATCATATATTCTAAATTTAAATAAGTTGTTTCGACTTTTTACTTTTATACCGCGATAGTTCAGTCCCCTCGCAGCTGTATCCAATTACTGTTGACATTTTGCACGATAAACACGCATTTAATATAATAATTTATAACAAGAATAAATAAATGAGGGGATTTTTAAAATGCGATCAGCTGATTCCAGTCGGCAACACAGCGCAGAGTAATGAAGGGTCATTGTGTATAGGTTTGAATGCACGTGTGCCAACCCGGCTGCTCTATTTGATTTTTCTCTTTTGTCTTTGAAGCAATAGCAGGTTAAATTAATCCAGTAACAAAAGCGGGTGTGACATTTCGTCCTGCCACTAGTAGCGCTAGTGTAGATAAAGCAAAGAGGATTGGTTGTCATTATCACCCCGTTATTTATAGAGCATACACAGACTGCGTTTTGTTGAACGCAGCCATTTGCTGGGTTAGTTAAGTTGACCCGATCCTAAACATAAATCAACTTCTTATTTAGACAGTTACCACCATGTGGATTAAAAACCGATATCGACTAAGAAGTAATTTAACTCAACCTCTTTTATAATAGTGGAACTTTTTTTATTCTTCAATTTTAGTGCTGTAAAATGTTTCAGACATTTTGTGTTCCACAAACACATTATACAACGTATGGGGATTTTAATTTATGGGTGCCCAAATGATTTTCATTATTTTTTTGAAGATTTTCACGTCATTTTAATATTTTCATTTTTTCTGCTATTTTGATGTTTTAAAGCAATACAGTAATTGTAACTATTTAAAAAAATTATAAATTTTACGCTATTCTCGATCATTCACTATCACATCAATAGCTTTTGTAAATATTTGATCTAGAGAGGATACTTTTTTCCAAATTGTTAGATAAACAAATAAATATAAAAATCCAGGATTAAAAAGAGATATTATCAGCCTAAAATTCGTTTTAAGGTTCAATTTCTTCTACGAGGGACGTTCAATAAGTAATGCAACACATTTTGTTTCTTAAAGCAGGTTGGTTTTATTCAGGATTCAAATACAGCATGTTATTCTCCAATGTTTTGGCTACAAAACTCTATTTTTCAACATAATCTCCGTTCAATGCTACAGCCTTACGCCACCTTGATGGGAAGGCCTGTATGCCTGCATGGTACCACTCTACTGGTCTATGTCGGAATCAACGTCTTGCTGCATCAACAACTTCCATATCATCCATGTAGTGCTTCCCACGGAGTGCATCCTTCAGTGGGGTCAAACAGGTGGAAGTCGGAAGGTGCGAGATCCGGGCTATAGGGTGGTTGAGGAAGAACAGTCCACTGAAGTTTTGTGAACTCCTCTCGGGTGCGCAGACTTGTGTGAGGCCTTACGTTATCATGCACATTGAGAAGCTCATTTGCATTTTTGTGGCTACGAACACGCTGAAGTCGTTTCTTCAATTTCCTTAGAGTAGCACAATACACTTCAGAGTTGATCGTTTCACCATGAGGGAGGACATCGACCAAAATAACCCCTTCAGAATCCCAGAAAACGGTAGCCATGACTTTACGACCAGCTCAGGGTATAGTTTTGAACTTTTTCTTCGAAGGAGAGTTGGTGTGGTGCCACTCCATGCATTGCAGTTTTGTTTCGGGTTCGAAGTGATGAACCCATGTTTCATCGCCTGTGTCAATATTTGACGAAAAAAGTTGACCAGCGAGGCGTTTGATTGTGATCCGTCGATCACCTCGAATAAAGAGAGTCCGCACGTTGCAATACTACAGGAGTCACAGCTGTGTGGGAGATCAGACAGGTTTGCTCGACCTTGGTGTGTTGATGAGACACGCCTCATCGTGCTTTTGTCCACCGCCAGGTCTCCATAAACATTCTGCAAGCGCCTATGAATACCTGTGGTACTATGATTTTCCGCCAAAAGAAACTCAATAACTGCTCTCTGTTTGGAAAGCACCTCCGTTACAGACGCCATTTGAAGGCTAGTTATAGTGCTGCCACCTATCGGAAATTAATGAAACTGTATGAGATGAAGCGGGAATATTTAAAGATGTCCTACACAAAATTTCATTTTTTTTTCAACCAAAATTGGCCGAGAAAAAAAATGTGTTGCATTACGTATTGAGTGCCCCTTTCAGCCAATGTACAGTGTCATTGATATCTTATTCACCAATCAGACAATAACCAATGGTGCTCAAAAAACGGATAATTTTTTCCTACTACGTTAATATTTTTTTTATTCCTATAATTTCTACTTCGATTCGACTAAGAATCCAGGAAGCCCATTCCCATGCAATTTTCCTGTTAACTATTGGCGGTTAGTGCAAAAAATTCACAAAAATGATACTTTCATCACATAAATGATGCTTTATACTACATTACGAAAAAGTATAAAAATCGCTTTTTCATTAAGAAAGAACTGAAAAACTATTTAAAAGTAATTAATTAATTTATTAATTAATGTTCATTCAAAATGGAATAATAATTCATTACTTTAGTTGTTGAATAACTGCGTGTTTAAATTTAATTTGCTGGTAAGCTTGTTACTAATACAATAATAACTGAACAAAAATGTTTGTAAATATTTCAGTTAGCTGAAATTATATTTCATTTCTGTAAACCATATGAGAAAAAAATCACTGAAACGTATTAAAAGGTTTAACCGAAAAGTGAACAATTTAGGCAGTTAAGCAAAAGTAAAAACATTTGTTCACAAAAATATGGTAACAATGTAAATGTTACTAAATTCAGGTATGGCGGCTTTTCTTTTTAACTTACAAAATATATTTGGTGTTCGCAGAAACAAAGATTTTTCATTGAAAAAATACAACAGTATATGTAGTTAAAATTACAGCGCCCAGCAACAATGGCATAAGTTTATTAAATTAACATGTGCTAGTAGGACCGGATGCACTTAAAGGGCAGTGTATCGCCTTATGAATATTAAATTACCATTTAATTAACTGTTAAAATTCAGGATATTATTTTTTTTAATAATGTTTAACGCCCGCTTTTACTGCTGAGACATCACAGGCGATGGACACTGATGATACATGAGGTAAAATGAGGTCTTTAAGGCGCGGACTCGTGAGCGGGAAGTCTGGGGTTCGAATCCCGCCAGGATCGTCCTCTCTGACTGAGGTTTTTTCCAGGTTTTCCTCAGTCGTCATAAATGGCAAATACCGGGGAGGTACCCTAAACTTAGGACTGGAACGCTTCCTTCCTTAAAAAAGGATTTGCCAATAAATCGTTTCATCTCATGTATCATCAGTGTTCACCGCCTGTGGTGCCTCAGTAGTAAAAACGGGTGTTAAACACCATTAAAAAAAGAGTGTAAACATTGTATTTTTTTTCGGCCACGCCATTCATATACTTGGAGAATAGTGTGTGATGTTCAAAACTTACTACAGGGCAGTGATTAAATTTTTGAATAGAGAAGGATTTACACCTAGTGATATTAACAGCACCTTGACGGTGTGTACGTGGAAGCTTCCCTTTCATATTCCATTGAGAAGGGGTGGTCAAAAGTATTTCGTTCGGGCAGAGAGAGCTTTAAGGATGATGTACGCGAGGATAGCCGGTGGGTGTGTTGGCACAAGAAAACAAGAAGGATTTAGAGTAATGGGTGTATGAAGACAAAAGAAATTTCCGCACGTTGGAGTCATCTAAAACAGCTATGCTGTGCAATAAGGTCAGTGCAAGATGGAAAGTCCATGTGGAAAGTTGTTAGAAGTTTTTGAACCTCTGCCTGGTAAAGAGAATCCATCGTTTATTTTAAGAGACTCAGTAGAAGAGCTAAGCACACCCTAGAAAGGCCAAGGTCACACAATCTACGAAGATCATGTCGACAAATTTTGGACTGGGAATACTGAGCAGAGGAGTTCGTCTGCTGCACTACAATGCATCGGTCAGCGTGACTGCATCATCACCCCCAGCAGCTATCGTCTGTTTTCAAAACTGAAATAATAATTCATAGACGTGCGCTGCATTGAAGAAAAGGAATATTACGTTGAAAATGATACCTGCATTTTTATTCTATCACTTAATTTTAATTTACTAGAATGTAACTCTGTCTTCATGTACACGAGAGCTATGTTAACTAAAGTAATATTTTCATACGACATGCTTTAAGTTCGATAAGAGAAAAACAGCTTTTGTACTTGTTCGCTCGGTACTCGCAACAATTCATCAAACAACGAAAATATTGGCATACGCAATAATGTCATAAGAGTTTTATCATTTTATCGGTAAATCATTATGGGTACATTTTGTGAACACAACAAACAAACAATTAATTATACACATGATAACGCTCGTCATTCAGCGTATGTGCATACCAATCAATGCGGGACCCGGTCCGTAAGACCCCAGGCAATTACAAATGCCTTATTTGTATTACAATATATAGATTCGTTCATGTGATAAGTATTACTCTCAGATTTTAGTGCCCTAAGTAATGTATATTTCGCTCAAGCATCTCATAATTTTACATTTTCCACCCATGTTGTTTTCTTGGTTAAAGATGCTTGGAACGAGCAGAAATGGTCTCCTGCTTAGAATTGGGGATTTTACGATCACCCCAGTCGTAAAATTCTGCAAGACCTTTCTTTAAAAGTTATGTATTAAAGGAAGGGGACCCAAAATAACCTCTCTTCCTATAAGCATTGTATACCCCTACTTCTATATTATGTCGTCCAGGAGACGTTAACTGTCCCTAACGGGAAACATGCAATCTCGTTTCTGTAACAAATAAGTCGAGGCCACGAGGAGAAATCATTTATTCCCAAATAGTTCAAGTTTTCATCTTAAAAACTCACGCGCCTAGCTTCATATAACTGTCTTTTCCAAGACAAGCAGGCGCCCATGGGAATATGTGTGTTATCTAGTCAATGAAAAACGCGGAAGATCAAATTACTAAGATCTAACACTGCAAACGCGTCATGTAGACCGACGTACTAGTCCTGAATAAAACCAGCGAAGGGTTTTTCGCCTCAGTTTAGACAAATTTGTCAGTTTGTCCACGGTTTCTGAAAAAGTATTACTAAGTTGCTTACTAGTTAAGAATTATGTGTGAGGAGTATCATAAGTGCTTGGCAGCTGTAATATGAATAATCACGTATACGCTGCTTTATCGCGTATAAGACTTAAGCTTCAAAATGTCAACGTGAAAACAGTGTCATATTGCCGAAATTAGTAGCAGTGCACACACTGTGTCGGTCCTAGTCAACTTCGAACTCTGAACCAAGTATAGTGTTGCCGTTACAGCATCCAAGGCTCTTGTCTACGAAAGTTGATAATTAATATTTTGAATGAGAATAAAACCATCTAATGGACTTCACGAACATCGTTTTTGAAGTGAACGACCCCTTTCCAATCCCTTCTCCCGAGGGACGTCTAACGTTCCAAAATTGGAATAGTGTCATCTCAACAGTCGGAGCACCGAACAGAATTACCTCGTCACATTAGTCGAGAAGAAGAGGGAGAAGGAGCAAGGAGAAGGCATTTAAATCATAAACTACATAATTTTTCTAAATACAAATCATAGAATCTTCCGCATCTCCTGTATTCCCCAAAATCGGAGCCAAAGACCGATGGGGCTCTTTCTTCTCATTCTCAGTACTTCAACTTTTCCAATTTATCCACAACAATTATCCATATTATCAACATCCAAACTCATTAAACAAGAAGCAGCATGCGTTGAAATAATACTTGTCATTACCCGCAGACCAAATTCTTGAGCGGTAGAGCTGCAGTTCTGAGCTATTCCCGAGCAATAGCGGACAAAGCTGAAGGTAGTGCAACTTTCAAGATATAGCTGGATAATGAAACAATCACAACGCTCAGGCGGTAAGAGCGTCATGCTATAGCGGATTCTGATTTTAATATGCTGATTTTTTTTCCTGTCGGAGTAAGAGGAGATTTGCCACCATTACAATCATTTACTCCCTAACATTCTACCCCGCACATAATGCGCTATAAATTGATAATTACGATTTTTTTTTTCTGCAATGAAAGGATATTTGCCAGTATTGCAGTGATTTACCCGCTCTATTAACTTGTATTTACGAAAAGGAGGCGAGCGAGCTGCACAAACCACCAGGTTTCTAGAATTTATCCGAGGTTAGAGTTAAGTTTGTGTGTGGTGAATTAATTGCGAATTTCAATAAGACAACGCGTGGTAAAAGGTGAAAAAGTCATTTTTGTAATAAGGAACAACATATTACAGCCAGAAAATTACGGAGGACAACGCATAGGTTACATTAATGTTACATTACAAAAAATTAAATAATGCAATATTTACACTTTTACATGCGGTCACGGTTATCTCCCGTTCGCGACTGAGAAGTTCGGCTCGGGACTGCAACACTACCGATCAAGAATTTGGTCTGCGGGTAATGTCAAGTAAAAGAACCCCTCACCAATAATCCCGCTTAAATTTATAAACTTATATACACTTAAAACAAAGTAGTACATAATTGTACTTATACTTTTCACCACTAGGGCGAATCTGTGCCTTAGTTTCAGATTTTTCTCAACATTGTACTTCTGCTTCAGCGATTCCATGTTTGTTTTTTCAGAGTTGTCATCCTAACTGTTGTATACTTTTTCGATAAACTAATATGTTCGCTTCACATCCCCCCTCCCCCCAGTTTTCTCCATCGGGGCGGGTTTGTGCACCACTAACGTTTATCTTTTAATTTTACAACATGAGCTAAGGCTCAATGTGTGCAATTATGGAAATGTATAATTTTTTTTAAACAGTGCTTAATGCCCGTTTTTGCTACTGAGGCACCACAGGCGGTGGACGCTGGTGATACATGAGATGAAATGATAAATTGGGGAAGGAGTATTTTTTTTTAAAGGATGGAAACATTCCAGGCCTAAGTTTAGGTTTAGGGCACCTCGCCGGCATTTGCCATTTGAGGGCTGAGGAAAACCTGGAAAAAACCTCAGTCAGGAACCGGTCCTCGAACCCCGGACCTCACGCTCACGAGTCTGCACCTTAACGACTTCGGCCACCCGTGGCGGTGGAATGTATAAAGCTGTTACAAAACTAGGTATGGATGTTTAAATGAACCAATATGAGCTGTTCAGTATTTACTTCACAAGTATAGGAAATTAGTATGCATGTTTGTACGAAGCAGTTGTCAATTTAACAACTTATAGTTATGAAAACGATGCGAGCCAAGGCCATTAAGCCGTAGTAAACCATTGAGCCCTTCGGTTTCTAGGATTTATTAGAGGTTTGTACAGAGTATATGAGTCGTTTACTAATTGCATTTTTCTGATTGTTGTATTTAATGATGTTAAAAAATATAATTTTTGCTTTTTGAGGATGGCAGGAGGCTGCATACGGAGGTTAATAGTTCGCTGTTTCAAAACCCAGAAATACTGCTATGTTCAAACTATTGTGTACCATCACCCAGTACAGGCCAGTTTGCTTCTATTGATACTATTTACTGTTAGCGTGGATGCATCTGTCGGTTGTTTTCTGGCGTCGAGGCGTGTGCAATTTTGATATGTTAATAAAGCAACGTCTAAGAGCGGGTAGTCTGCTGTGTACCGTTTAATCATAATTCCAACTGCGTTTTATTCTTTTATCTACTAATAATGTCTGCATTTTTTATTTCGGATAACTGTTTACGTGGTTTATGAATTTTCCCCTTCACAGTTATCCCTTACATTTCCGTTTCTAGTGTATTTCTCACTGTTGGTATAACCGGGATGTAAGCATGCTACACAACAATTTCCTCCTCCATTGGATTTTAGCTATAAATGCATTTTTGAGGAGGGGGTGGTGTACTAGCTTTTAACCGAGTCACACCATCTTCTAATACTATTTTATTATCTCCTGTTATTCTAGGTAAGTTTAACATTTTCATTTCTATGGCGTGCTTAAACGGAAGTTTCACTCGCCCCTCTCCCTTATCATATTGGCACGGCCTACTGTATTCTTAATAAAAAGAAATATCTATACAAGAAATATAAATACAAACACAGTCATCTAAGTTAACTACAGACGAATTAAAGTATAACGAAATTAAAATTAATGCAGATGAAAACATTTAGATTTATTTGACGCTATGAAAATTTGTGTGTATTATTCCTCAATTTATTTATAATTAAGTTATAATTCTCATTAACTGCTTTATATATATAAAGACTGGGTCACATGTAAAACTAATTAAATATGTTTTCCTGTCTATGTTGGTATGACACGTTGTTTACTCGTCATTTACATGCGACGTACCGAGACTTACAGTTAGTATGCGTGAACACTTTCCACTAAAACGTTGTTAATTACTTAAACAAAAACAGAAGAAAGACGTTCTTAGCTGAACATTTTATTTATATAACTGATATGCAAAAACCACACTGTTTGTTTTTACATTTATTTTGAGAAACTCGTTTGTAGTAACGGAAAAGTTTGCATTCAAAATATTTCCACATTTTTCACATCACATATGCATTGGTTTGATAATATTTAGGGCTCGGTATAAGAGAGAGAGAGAGAGAGAGAGAGAGAGAGAGAGAGTCTCAAACGGGTTTTCGTATCTGATGGACAGTACGAGTAATATTTATCACACACCTTTCACAGATGTTAAAATGCAGATGCCAATATGTTAATAACCCTTACATACGAATATGCCGCTTTAGCATACACGCAGCAATAATGTAAATTATCTCCCGAGCATTATTAATGAAACATTTCCTTATCATGTGCAACATTTTTGTTAATTTTCGATATAATTCTGTAATTTTCCAATCTAAGAAATCATTCAGATAATGCAAGAAAGCATAAAAATAAACTCAATGTATCATAATGTAATTGTAAACATAAGGCATATTTTCATTAACGATTCCCGACTCGGGTCAGTAGCCTAGATCGTTAAAGCAGCAGAAGTTATATATGCTACGAAACATAAGGTTCATGGATCGAATCTCGTCTAAACCCTAGGTAAGTATAAGTTGCATTTATAAATGAAAGTAATGTACTCTGAAATGTATAACTATAGGTATAATCGAAATAGAGTACAGATAGAGATATGAGGTTGATTTATTTCATTTAAGGACGCATATCAGGCCATCAACGTCCCATTCAAATCAGAACGTGAAAGGGCCAATAATTTTTGCTCAGATGCCTCTTCTTTCAGGCTTGAGGTTCTTTATCGTACCGTAAATGTACGACACGGGACCCACGGCTTTACTTCACTTCCGAAGGAAGCCATACTTACGATTTTTACATCCGAAAAAATCCATCGATCCTGACCGGGTTTGAACCCGCGACCTTCGGCTTAGAAGGCAAGTATGGTTACCACTACAACACCAGGGTCGACAAGATGAGGTATAAGGGTGTGGAAGTCTGGTAGAAAAATGAATAATTTATTATTTTGACTAATGCTGAGAGAAAAAGTGACACATGTATCTTAGCCTAACTTATATAAAATTACCATATATTTTCAAACTCTTTACAATTACTCAAGGCTTATAGTTGTGAATTACTGGCGACAATTTAAACGTCATAAGATAGAAACTTTACAGTGAAGAGGACTCTGGTTGAAATTCTAAGTTTGCTCAGGGATATGTGCACGCAAAGGGAAATGCAGAACGTGGAGTAAGGGAAGAGCGTAAGATATTTAACTGTATTGTTGAAACTGACTGAAAGTTCAAAACCTTGCCAGCGACAGCTTACAAAGGAAAATATTCCCCTCAGAGTTTTCGAAATGGCGCCCGCACCTATCTTGTGCAGTTATTTTTGGCTCGAGAGAGACAGAGAGAGAGACAGAGGGAGTAAATGCCTGGCAACCACCAGGCGCGCTTCCCAAATTGAGTTTGCTGCATAAAATGATTACCAACCCCACCGCTGCGTTGCGCTCACTTCAGATTAGTTTTTTCTTTTGCAATCGCAACGTTCGTCCCCTCACAACCACTTCAATAAACACAAAATACGCCGCTGTGTCGACGAGTTTCAACAAACGTTTTAGTTTCGGTGTCCCATAAGATAGCTGTACCAGCAACAACAGGTCAAATTAACTTTAAAAACTTTGAACGAATACTAAGAGCAAGTATTCATTATTTTCATTATAATGAATCGGCAAAGAGCCAGGATATAAGGTTTAGCAAAATGAGGAATTTCGAATATCGGTACGGTCAGCAAAATTTCTCATTGGTTAATCTAATTCGTAACCACCTGTAGTAATATATCACAGTTGATAATTCCTAAACCCAAAACCCTTAGTACGGCTTCCTTCGGAAGAGAAGTAAAGCCGTGTGTCCCATGTCGTACATTTACGAGGCGATAAAGAATCTCAACCCTGAAAGAAGAGGCCTCCGAGCAAAAATTATTGGCCCTTTCACGTTTTGATTTGAATGGGACGTTGATGGCCTGATATGTGAAAGAGCGTCCGTAAATAAATAAAAATACAGCTGATAAGGTCGACCCTCTCTAGTGTTAATGAAGGAGACCGTGTATCAGTTGCTTTATTCATATCCCCAACAACAAAATTAATACTTTGCTTGCTAATATATGGGCACAACCTGTATATCGACCTAAAGTTCCTATCCTCAAAACAACCAAAAGCTGACAAAGGGCTCAAATCTATGTGACATACATAACTGCAATGTTTCTGGATCCCCCACCCAGAGGTAACGAAAAGGTGTCATTACCCTCCGATCAAGAGGTGAGTGGTCAGACTGACAGTACGTAATGAAATTTGTGATGCGTTTACAGATATTTAATAACCAAAACGTTTAGCTAAATGAAGTGTTGCTGGGAGCATTAATAATAAAAACGCGTCTTTTCATGTAAATAAGCCAATGTTTCCCACATGCAGCTGCCATACTTCACAAGATAAAACATTAAAGTAACTGCCGGTCACTCGGCAGAAGTCATTAATACTTAATGAGACAACATACGGTTACTCAAGCAGAATTTTAATGTAGATATGCAAATGCTCTTATTTCGTTTCAAAATGTAGAACCAGCTCCCTATATGTACTCGAAAATAACTGCAAGGTAGCTAATATCAGCATTACTTCAAGATCAAACGTTCATTCCAATGGACATAAATTTAGCATTATTTTCCAGCTAGGTAAGCAACCTGTTGACTGATATTTCCTCAGATACAATATCACCATAGTTTCCCAGCTGAAGAAGCACCTGTTGATATCCCTTTGAATATTCACGGGCAGATAAGCAGCTGTTAATACTTCCTCATATATAATATCAGCATTGTTTCCTGGTACACAAGCACATGTTGATTTGGTTTATTTACGGACACTCTTCAACATCTCAGCCACCAGCATCTCATTCCATTGAGGGCTCAGAGGCACCTTCTTTCAGGCTTGAGGTTCTTTTATGTGCTCTAAATCTGGGACATGGGACCCCTGGTTTTACTTCCCTTACGAAGGAAGCAATAATTAGGATGTTTACGCCCGGAAAAAACACATCGAAACTGGCAGGGATTAAACCTGCGATCTTGGGTCTACGAGGCAAGTATGGTTACTATTAGACCAACAAGGCCGAAAAAAGCACCTGTTGATATCTCATTAGATAATTTTTGTAATGGTATTTAACGTCCTTTTTAATGCGGTGGGATTACAAGCTTGGACACTGGTGATATTTAAGATGAAATGACAAACTGGGAAAGGATTTTTTTAAAGCAGGAAACGTTTCAAACCTTATTTTAGGTACGTTATCGGCATTTGCCATTTAAGAGGACCTGGGGGGGGGGGGAGAAAGGGCAGTCCTGGCAGGAATCGAACAAAGACCTCTCACCCACCAGTGCGCTCATTAACGACCTCGGCCACCCGGGCAGTCTCCTTAGATACAAAATGCATTACTTCATAAGTAACCGCCAAATGATAAACCCTAAGATACAATATAAGCACTTCTCTCAATTAAATAAGCACCTGTTGATAACCCCTGAACATTTCTCCTAGTTAGGTAAGCACCTGTTGATATCCCCATCAGATGCAATCTCAACATCTCTCCTAATAGTTAGATAAGCACCTGTTGATATCCCCATCAGATGCAATCTCAACATCTCTCCTACTAGTTAGGTAAGCACCTGTTGATATCCCCATCAGATGCAATCTCAACATCTCTTTTAGGTAGGTAAGCATTTGCTGTTCCCTCCACAGAAAATGGCATGGTGACATGGAAAGTTTATAAACATGCCACTTATTATTTAGGCATGTTGTCAATTGACTTTAAGTTTATGTTGTAAATTTTTAGTTTTAAAATTAACAACCAGAACTAATGTCCTTTCTCTAGCAGGTATATCTCACATTCTCAATGAATGTACAAACTAATGGTTGTATTTATGCCATTTGACTTGGGATGTTTTCAGTTCACATGAAGTATGATGTGGGTAAATAAGCCGGCACATGACCGAGCTTACGTCGATGATAAGCGGGAAAACAATGGGCTGATTGTGCTATTACGGGGAAACCAGGAGTTACTTTCTAGTTAGGTTTAAATCATAAGTAAAGACCTTAAGTAGCTTTTCATTGATCAAATACAGGAAAGAATTACGCAATTGAAATATTGTGGACATTAATTAACTACATGTTCTTATCCACCTTGTCGGTAAACCGATTAGTGAGATGGATCTGGAGTCTACGTTAGCAATCGATACACGACCTGCACCCGCTCCGATCTGCTAGCAAGGGAGGAGGGGTCATTAACGTATCTTCTTCACATTTCTGAATGAAGGTGCCATAGAAAAGAGTAAGGAACAATGAAATGCAGAAGATATAAGCGCGAAAGAGTAAATAAAGGGACATCGAGATAAAATATAGGCATAAATGAAAGAGAGGGAAGGTCAGGAAGGGAATAAGGGAGTTAATCAAGAGAAAATGGGAGACTAAAAAGGGACGGTAGTGTATTGTTATGAAACATCGATTTTTCTCCCGCCATACAAAACATCAACATTTTCCTTCACGAGGGAGCTGCCATTATGAAATGGTACAGACAACATCAAAAGAAATAACAATGTCAATGGTGGGGACCTTGTTCGAATCCCGCAGCATACGGATCGATATAAATAATGCCACTCTGGTTTAGGTGACCTCATGATGGAATGACGCGGTTCAGTGACGTGACGTCACAATGCTATCAACACGCTCCACTTGCAGCAGTGCCCCTACTGCATCCCCCTGGTCCACTGCAGAGGTCACACCACATACAAAGTAGCCGACGGAGACGTGTCTGAAAGCGCACCAACTCTTAAGTTAGAGTTTCGAGATGACAGAAGTTATACCAGACGATGCAAAGTCTTTTCATTACGTCCTTTAAAATAATGTTTATTCCAAACACGGGAGCTGCATTCTCGAGCGGGCACAACATGTACAACTTCTAATTATTTGCAAGCGTACTTTCCTTTTTGCCATTGTCATATTTCAATAACTGAATAAAATGTCTATCCAAATATCAGTAAAAGCCTAGAAAGTAATGGAGGAGAAAGTCACTAGAATACTAACACTTACATTTCACTACAAATAACAATATTCGCATTCTTTCACAGCTAAGGAACTGGTAAACAGGTGTTTTTTAACTGCTATATTTCTTGGGGGGGGGGAGTATATCTGAAATAAACAGTGCATTAAAATTAATTTATTTCGACAGAAAAAGTTTGCTTTTAATATATTGCGAGTAACTTACGCCTGTTTCAGCTCGACCTTAAACGTCATCTGCTGGCTGTATGTTGCGTTTTTAAATATGTTTAATTATTACCAGATCAGTGCTGCCACTTTTATATATATATATAACAAATTAACAGTAATAATAAAAGTAGATAAGGATAAAACACTGAGAAAAAGTCACGCTGTTTTATCCTTATCTAATTTTATTATTACTGTTAATTTGTTACATTGTTAATAGTGTTATTTTATTTTTATTTTTCATTTATATTATATATATAATGCGATAGATGTAGGATTGACGCAATAGTAATTGCTTTTTGAAAGCATTTCATTTAGTATCGCATAAATGATTAGTTCATAAATTGAGTGGAATAGTAAAATATAAAAGGGTTATACTTAGGATCAAACTTTTTATAAGTGTGGACCGACATAGATGGGATAGATAGGAAATGTCGATTATTGGGAATATAGTATCAGGAGCTTCATAAGAGAGTGTTCTTAGGACACTATTGTATATTATTTTTATTAATGATTTTTTGCTTAAATATAAAGAAAAAAGTACGATTATTTGCCGATGATTGTATTTTTATAGAAAAAATAATGACTGTTTCCGAAATGAACTTTTACCATCTTCAATGTTCCCATTGGGCGGCTAAACATAGGCTGAAAACAAATCGTCTTTTAAGGTAACCAGACATCCCGTCAGTCCCTGTCCCGTACAGTTTCATGAAAAAATTTAAGATTACTGACAACTGAAAAAGTAAACGGCTGCTTATATTACCGGTATACTGCAACAATATGGGGGCTTCGCTTGGGGAAGTAGAAAGAGCGATTGATATAGCCGACAATTGAACTGCGCCGCTCTGCGCTCTCTATGGCAACATGATGCTAACTAATCGCAACCACTCTGTTTTATATGAATGCCGTCAACAATATTGAAAACTGTAAACGCATGTGCTCCAGTCGAAAGAGATTCATTACAGTTGTGACTCTGGTACAAGACAGTCTTGTGTTCTGAATTTATCAAATACAGTGTACTTTTGTAAACTGCCGATAAGGAAGTGTGTTTTAGTAGTGACCTACAGAAGGAATATCCATACATTAAGAAACAATATCTGACTGAGATGTTGAAGTGGGCATCTACTTTCACGGGGCAGGCGGATATATCACAACATATAAACAGTGAAACACACAAAAGAATGGTGCATCTTACACCGTACTGACTAAGTTTTTTAGAAATGAAAGTTTTGATGAAAAGATTGAAAATAGCAGCGTTCGCTTATCATACTGTCCAGCACAACCCATGGACTGTATTCTAAACTTATCCAATGTACTTTTGAACCAAAATTTACGTGCGGCCGTAGTAAAGCCGAGACAATTGCATTAAATGTCATTTCTGAACCAGAATATGATTTACAGAAAACTAATTTTATTTCGATAATGACGGAACATCGAACCATAAGGACGTAAAAATGTTTCCTTAATGCTAGTGAGGGGATTCAAGTTAAAATGTTGTATTTTAAATATTTGCATTAGAAACTTCAGAAACCATTGCTAGTTTTTGAGTAAGTGTTTGAAAATACCGACCTAAAAGAAAAACAATCGCTCTTTGTGCAGATAATACGAAGAGCAATTTTGGAGGTAGAAAGGGCATCAACAACGTCTTCACTGAACTGAAAGGAAATTTAGGGCATAACTTTGGGTGTTCTGCTTGTATAATTACAATATGATGTTCTTCCTATTGATATTGAAGACATTGTTTCTAAAACATATTCTTATTTCTATGTAAGGGTTGAAAGTGTTACAGAATTTTGTGAATGTGCAGAGCAGTAGTACAAACAGTTTCAGGTATAGCAAAACAAGGTGACTTGCTTTACTTCCTGCGGTCGAACGTCTTCTGACCCCGTTTGTTCCTCTTAAATCATACTTTGAATATGAAAATAAATGTCCATTTCTTATCAAATCATTCTCTGAAAATCCTTCATCAAAGGCATTCTTCACAACCAAGCATCAACTTTTCCCTCTGCAGTTCAAAGAGTAGAGGGTTAAACAATTCCAGTTTGTGTGTTAAATTATTTAAAAGCTAATTAGTTTCCAAGGATGAACGTCAGCTATCAGATCAATTCTTGCTAAAGGAGACTGTAAAATTTAAACAGAATGTATCAAACTACAGCTGAGTATTTAAATAAAGGAATACACACATTGAGAGTTTGCAGGACTACAGTTGGGTAACAGTCGAAGGAAACACAGGTTTCATTCGCAAAGTGGCTCCATAGGTACCGATGAGTTTGTGTATATTAACACCGAAAACATGGAAAAGAAAGATCATCACCTAGTGACTGTTGGGTACAAATTATTTCACACTTTAATGTGCCTTGTTTTCTTCTTTGTTTACCTGGAACTAACGTCCTCACTCAACAAGTGTTTTCTTATATGAACAAGTGACAAGATCGCTCTTTCAAGCCATGTTGACTAATAAGGTGAACTTTACAAAATGCTGTGTGATAAAGAGAACATTCACTCATCAGCACAATATTAATGAATGCTGCACTAATAATTCTACAGGATTGTGAGCTGGAGTGATATCGGTACTACTACATTTTATAAGTTAGGCAGTAGTTATTTATTTACTATATTAGCTTACAAACCTAAGTATTTATTACAAACAAATTTAACGTCGTTTTTTGTCCTTTTTTCATTGAGAAAATATTAAAATGTCCCTTTTTCTTGTTTTAAAAACATGGTCACCTTATTCTAAGAGTAAGACAGCATTTTGTAAAAGCAGAGAAGAAATTAATGTTAATTATAACTTCCAGGACGTAGAAATTTCCCAGGAAACGGCTGTAAATACTTCGAGTTTACTTTGCATAATTTGTGTATTAGGAGTAAAGCATGGAGGGAGTTACACTTTGTTATGAGAATAATTACAAAAAAGGTGCGGGCTTTGATGGTGTACACACCTGATTGTTGGGATCCATACAGGATTTGGCAAATTAACTTTAGAAAAAATATAGCAAATTCGTAAAAAAAAAAAAAAAAACAAAAAAAAAATAAAAAAAAAAAAAAAAAAGAGCACGGGGACTAAAATGTAAAGCATTAGATTGAAAATCAGTATCAAGTCATCATAAAGAACAAAATGCATGGAGGGATATCACAACTAGATTAGAGAAACCAACATGCTATGGTAGGAACGATCACAGTTTTAACACCAATTGTAGGCAACAGAGAACGGATGTAGGTGAATGATTGGAATGAACTACCTGCAGTTCTTTTCTGAAAAGATTTTAAAGTAACCTAAAATAAAGTAGATATGAAGTAATCGGTGTTCAAAGTTTTCCCGGACTACTTTAAACTATTCTAACTTCCCTTAACTTGTTTATATTATCATTCAAGCTTGACAAGTGTCTAGGCCTAAATAAGTGGAATTATATTTGATAAAGCTAATAATTATTTTAAGTTAATACGTGTAAAATTAAGTAGACAAGAATTTAATTCGACGTATTTAACTATGTAATAGATTGGTGTGTTTTTAGTTAAGTGTATGTGTATTTAAATATCATTTATTTATTTATTTCATTATAGGTTGGCATGTATTTGATTAAGTTAATTGGTTTCTTTTTTAAGTATTATGCTATAAATAATAATTGCATTTTCATTATTTCATGCCACCGGATATAAGCCTAATCACAAATAATACATACATACGTACGCACATGCAAACAGCGTTGCCAATAGCGTGCAAATTAATTCAACGGATTTCTTTCAACTATCTGACAGTTCCTAAAATACCCTCCATTTGATAACAATAACAGATTTAATGCTTAAATATGAGATGATAATAAAGTAACATATTTAAATTATTTAATTTCCAAAAGAGTACTTTGAAGGTTAGTTCCGTAAAATGCTCAACATGGTTTCTAAGGTTCAAAATTAAAAAAATTAATTTTTGTTAGTCATCACTCTTTAGCCTGTTTATATTTGCATTTAAAATAGACAATATTAATTAAATAACAACAGCAATCTATCTATATTTAGAAAAAGATGTGTGAAAATTTTATTTAAAATCATTTAAATGCACTGCACACTAAGGAAGACATTATTTGACGAGTATACGGAAATTAATGGAAAAACAACAATAATGCCACAACAAAGAATAAGCAGTACAAACGTGCGGCTCTTCTAGTAGTTAAAAGACCCAACGGGCATAAACGGTCATCACAGATAGGAGAGATTTACATTGTTTTGCTTTGCGTATAATTGTTGACAGAAAGTTGAGCAAAGCGGTAAATAAAACAAGTCACATAACACGATGTCAATTGCTTCTGTTGAAAATCGCTAAATCCCTAATAGTTACACAATTATTCATTAAAGTAAATATAAGCACCAATAATTTTTAATAAATGAACCCAAGCTACTATATACCCGAAAATCAAGTTAATTGCGAACACTAATAATAATAATGAAACTTTTCTCGCCAATTTCGTTCGGCACCAGAAAAAGTTCACGAAAGTTCACGGATGGCAGCTGAGAAAACCGAACGTCCGCTTGTTGCCTAAGGGATTCACACGACTGGAGTCGCAACCAAAATGAAAAAGGCATCCGCTTATAATAGTGTAAATATTGCATGTAACGTAACGCAATCTATGCGTTGTCCCCTCAACGTTCTGGCTGCGATTAGTTTCTTTATTACAAACCAGCTATGTTTCAACTTCATTTTAGCACTTCGTTATCTTAGTGGAATTCGTAATTAACTCGTGTAGACACACACACTAACCTTAATCTAACATCGGGTAAATCATAGAAACCGGTGGACTCAGCCCTACGCTCGCCTCCTTTTTGTAAATATAAATTGTATGTTACTAAGCAGGCGGGTAAAACATGGTAATGATGGCAACTCTCTTTTGACTCCAGCAAGAGAAAGCAGCAGAGTTCGTTCTGTACGGTCGGAAACTATCGACGAACTGAAGACAATAGTTAGCAATGATTGTACATGATGACAGGAGATAATCTAATTAGATCGTCAGTATTCTATTTTCATGAACTGCAATAAGAATAATTATGTTGAATTTACAATTTAAAAAAGAAACTTATTGTAACATACACATTGTATTAGTGGGAAGTCACACTTAAGAAGTCGGTCCTGGTGGTGCTGTGGTTACCATACTTGCCTCCTAAACCCAAGATCGCGGGTTCGAACCCGGCCAGGACCGATGGATTTTTTCCGGGCGTAAAAATCCTAAGTATGACTTCCTTCGGAAGGGAAGTAAAGCCGTGGGTCCCGTAAATCTACGACACGAAAAAGAACCTCAAGCCTGAAAGAGAGGCCTCTGAGCAAAATTAATCGGCTGTTTCACGCCCTGAGTTGAATGAGACGCTGATGACCTGCGATGTTAAAGAGCGTCCATAAAAAAAAAAAAAAAAAAAAAAAAAAAAAAAAAAAAAAAAAAAAAAAAAACCACTTAAGAATGACCAACGCGAAATAGTTTGAGACCACTTTTATTCATATTTTGTCTTAGCATTTCAATAATATATAATCAGATTTATACAATATAAGCCTTCCAACAACTTGAACTATTTAGCACTTCACAATTCTTTATTTGTTACATCATACTGTAATGTTACTGCTAACACCATTTAAATCCAATAATCCAAGTTTTGTAAGTCAATGCCTGAAAATCAGTTTCTTTGTGTTTGAAAAGGATCATTTAATTAAAACGAAAGGTTTGCTGTCTACAACAGTAACCCAAATAAGCTTTCTCTTTGTTTTCAATTCAGGGAATGCGTTTGAGGGTACTACGGTGAAAATTGACAATTTTTCCCTTTTTATACTAAAAACATCTCACACTTTCATAAATAAAACTAGAAAGTTTGATAATCCTTGCACAGCTCTACCATACTATAATCCGTACATTTTTAAATGCCTGCATCAGTTAGATGTCACGCCCCCCACTGTACTTTAAAGTAGCATTTTCAGTGCTTTACAGCTCTAGAAACCATTTCAATAGGTGAAACAATTTAATGACTTCCAATATTACGAGAATGGATTAAATATAAACCGCCTTTCCTCCGGTGGCCAGGGAATTTCTGCGAGGGGTTCCGTGATGGGGAATATGCACCTCTCTCCCGTTTAAAGATTAAACCTTCTTGTTTAGTTGCCTTCGAGATGAGCGAGAAGGAAGTTCACTGTTTCGGTTTCTCACAAAGACAAACAACATTGTCAGGTGAATTTTGGTGCAAACGTTGCCACAAACAAAATAGCATCCATTAGGTGTTGGAAAGTCATGCGAAACTTCGAATTAGCTGCAGGAGTGTCCAATCCATCAAACTTCCATACCTGTCGACATTTTCCTACAATTGTTGGCGCGCTATGAAGCAGGAGAAATAACTGCATCGCTTAGTGCGCTCTGATGTACCGCTACACCAGGGGCAGCAAGGAGTGAGGATTGTCCAGTAAAACTTTGTCAGCGGCAACTGTGTTTTGGTGTCTTCATCGATTTCTGCATGAGCGTAGAACTGTCACTCGGCATATTACTGCGAACGTGTGATCCAAAAGATGAGATTGCCATGGCGGAAATGCACTGCAACACCTCCCTGTCTTCTACATGTTTGGACCATTTAAGCAGGCTCTTAGAGGGAAGCGTTCTCGCTCTTTCTTCGTGTGTGTTGTAAAATAATGGTGTCATAAGGATTTAATAAATGAGATTATATTTGATCTACTCTCGTAATTTTGCTCTAAATCAAGAGATATTATTATTGTTGTTTAAAAATGCTACTTTTTCTCGGAATGTGTGTTAAATTGTTTTATTTTATTGTACGAAGAACTACATAAAGATTATAATAACGGAGTTGAAACACATCTCTTCTTTACATTTTCAGCATCATTCAATTTGATGAGCAAAATGACTTAAGGTAACGGAAATTATTTGAATTTAACCCTTTTTCAAGCAATTTTTTCGAAACTTAAGGAAATGCTCATACTTATAAAGAAAATAAATGGTTATAAAAGTGAAGTTTTATATGCATTAATATCCATTTAACTAATTTTACCCCAAAAAATGGACTTCCCGAAAGAAATCCTATAGCATTCACAACTGCTCTATTTCAGAAAAAAGGTATAAAAAAACTATAAAATGATATTATTTCACTTGTGGTACTATGAGTCATGCTTATTTTATAAAACAGAGCATCCAGATTTTATTTGTTTTATTTAAGGGCGCTCTTTAACATTTCAGGTCATCAGCACCCCATCCTATTCAGGGCGTGAGACGGCCGACAAATTTTGCTCAGAGGCCTCTTCTTTCAGGCTTGAGGTTCTTTTTCGTGCCGTAAATGTGAGACACGGGACTCCCAGCTTTATTTCCCTTCCGAAGGAACACATACTTACGATTGTTACGCCGGAAAAAAATCCATCGATCCTGGCCGGGATTGAACCCGCGACTTTGGGTTTAGAAGGCAAGTATTGTTACCACTACACCGCCAGGACCGACCAGAGCATCCAGAGACGTAAATGAAGTTATTATTTAAATTTTGAATAACATATTTCATTGCACTCTTTACAGTATTTTACAGCGTTTTGTTTCTTTCTATAACACTATTGTATCATCTTATATCTGATAGTTCCGCACAAACTATCAGCTTGCCTGGAACGTATATAATAATGTTGATTTTATATAAAGCTTAGAAAATGGGGAGACTAAATTAATATTTGAATTAAATGTACTATACCTACACATTATAATTATGCCCAATTTGTTCTTTTATTGGTTTTCTTTAATATGTAAACGCAAGAATGACTGCGAGAGTGCCCAACCCGCAAGCAAAGAATTTATGAGTCACAGAAAATCGTTTCCTCGAGTGGAGTGATAGGTGCCGGTGAATAAGCGGCGCTCGAAAGCGCAAGTTGGTTAGTGAAAGAGAAGAATCGGTCAGGAAGTTGGAAAACATATTTCTTATAAAAGTACAAGTGAGTTCGTTCCTAGTGCAGTGAACGACGAAATAACGATGTGATACATTTATTGACATTGACTATGGCCGCTTTACTGAAGAATTAACCGATGATTTAAAAATGAAAGTTGTTAATTTAGTGCCCCATTAATCTGAATATATATTTCGAAACACTCACTAACAAATATACGCCTCAGGGTTTATTATTATAAAATAAAAATAAAAACTGGATACAAAGGCTTTGCTCACGTGGTATATTGTCTGACTCCTCGCATGGTGCAATTAAAGATTGGCAGACAATACAACAGATACATCCTCTATGAGAGATTGAGGAAAAGTAAATGTACTGTGTCTCAGTTTTTCAAGGAAGAAAGTAATGGCTCGTGGTCATGATGAAAGCCCCTGTGTCTCATAAGATGGAAAAATGTTAAGTTTTATTGAACTACTTGTTATATAATACAATGAGAAAGAAAAGTACAAAAGGAGCTAATTTCACCTCACTCAGTAAATCTATTGTATAAAACAAGTTACATTTTCCCCACCTTGTTAGATACAGCTCGGGACAGTTAAGTGCAAACATTCGATTTGTTATAATGTGAGGGGTTCTAAATTTTCTCGGCCTGACTCAGACAAGTAAAAATGACCAAATTACAATGCTAGTTGTTAAATATCATCCTTTAGATCGCGCGCTGTAAAGTTTCAGACGCTAAGTGTAGTCATTTGTTTGTGACGATATAAACACCCTAGTGTTAACATTTTCTACTAAATGGATAAAACTGAAATACAAATTGTGATAAAGTATGAGAGTAAATTGCATAAGTTTCTGGCCTAACCATTTTCTAGGTATGATAAAGACAAAAACTATATATCACTTTTCAATATAGTTACCCTTTATTGCAATGAACTTCTCACATCTTTGAATTAACATTTCAACCCCCCCCCCCCCAATAGTCAGAAGTCTTGTCTGCAAAATGGGCATAATCAGCATCCACTACTTTTTCGTCACACTTAAATTTTATGCAACTATATCTGAACAACTGAACACAGCGCAGCGGAAGTTACAGTTGCAATTATTTACTTAACAGATAAGGTATGCCACCAGATAAGGATTTTATGAAGGCAATAACCCTTATCCGCGAGGCCGGAAACTTGTGGAGCTACCCTCGTACTTCGCTTTGAAGATTTTAACCCCAACAGAAATACAAAATAGTTCGATTCTACAGTAAAGGATTCTACTCCTTTGTTTTCGACGATTAAAAGGTGGTTTCTGAATTTCAGCGTGGTCATACAGCTATTTACGGCTTCCCAAAACGCTACGATCGACAAGATTGTGACAAAAATTCACAATGCCCTACTCAATGATCACCGATTGAAGGTACGCCAGTTGGCTGACATTGCAAAGACCTTGATAAGGTGTTTACTACATTTTACACGAAATTTTGAGTATGAGAAAACGTTCCGCTCGATGTATACCGAGTTTGTTAACAATGGATCAAAAACGCATTGGAATAAACATTTTGTAAAAGTGTTTGGACTTGTTCAAATGTAATTCCAGTGAATTTCTCCGAAGTTTCATAACAATAGATGAAACACTACACGCCAGAGACAAAGGAAAAGTCCAAACAGTAGGTGACAACAAGTGAAAGTGGACCAAATAAAGCAAATATGGCTTCATGTGCAGGAAAAGTCATGGCTACGGTTTTCTGGGATTCTCATGATGTGGTGCCCGTAGACTACTTCCAGAAGTGCAGAACCGGGGAGTATTGCCCAACTGAAGGATGCTATTCAGTTTTATATCCACACCTTGCGAAAGTCCTCTTTTATCATGATAATGCTTCTTCATACACGTATGGGATTGTTGCTGAAAACTGCAAGACCTTTGCTTCCACATTCGTCATATTTGCCAGATTTGGCTCCCAGCGGTTACTTTTTGTTCTCAAACCTGAAGAAATGACTGGGTGGACGAAGATTCACATCAAATGATGTGGTTGAAGACGAAACAGACTCTTATTTTCACAGTTGAACAAACTTTATTTTATTAAGGATATTAAAAAGTTAAAAATAGTTGGAATATTTGTATTGGTTTACATGATGACTATGTTTAAAAAAAATCTCTTTAATTCTTTTTTTTTTGGGGGGGGGGGTCAGGCTGGGAACTTTTAGAACCACCTACGTAGAACCGTGAGAATCAGTAAATATTTTAGAATCTTTTATTGGGTTCTATAAAATATGTGGGTAAACTGGAAAATCGTTCGAAAAGGAAATCATTAAGATATGGAAAATAATGAATTGAATCTTAACAAGTGTCTCGATCAAGGATGTGTGGTGATGTGACCAGTGGTCTGCAAGCACGTCTTTAAAGGTAGTGCCCACAGCTGATTATGTACACTGCAGGGTCATAATTTAAATTTAGTTCTAAATTATTCCGTTTGTGACATTTAAGAATTAAGAGGCTTTTACACAACTATAGAGCAAGTTTATCGCGATTACTGGAACTAATCGCGATAAACTGCTACATTGGATAGAGAGACAACCAAACCTACACTGAAAAAAACTCTTACTTATTGAGTATAATGAAAAAGTTAGGTTAAAGCAATTAACTTAAGACCGATATTGGCCTTTCCTGTTTCAGTCCCGTATTTTCGTTTATGTTCTTTTAAGATTCTCGACACATGCAACGAAAATAATTTCTTTCTATTCCTCATTCTCTTTTGACGCCATTTTCATAACTTTTTGGTTATAATGAGAACGTGATTGACAAGCAACATAAACAAATATATAAATGATCCAATGAACTAATAAAATTAATGACCGAGCGCAATCGGGAAGATGGATTCTTCTGCCATCTCTCGACGATTGAAATTGACGCTGCTATGTATTCGTATGCGATCGTCGTCTCAAAGTGAACAATTATCTTAAACATTGATAAATAAATAAAGTATATTTATGATATAAAGCACAAACCATTTAGCAGGAATGACAAAAATCCGCCCTGGACACGAATTTATTACTAAGGAATGGACATAGCCTTATTCAACATGCAGCCGTCTTGCTCTTATAACGTCAATTGAAACTTAACAAGGACTTACTTTTGTGGAATAGAGCCCTGGAGTACGCAAAGTATCTCCCATTTTGAAGTTATTGCTTTCCGTAACAAGATCGCTTGGGGTGTTCACGAGATGCTCCACGCCGCGCCAGACAAGCGGTTGTGTGTTTTCTGCGTGAAAAGGCAGAATAATTTTGCTCAGAAGTTCTTCTTTTAAAGGTGAGGTTCTGTTACGTGCCCTAAATCTACAGGAGACCAACGGCTTTACTTTCTTTCCGAAAGAAGCTACTTACTTTTTTTATGTCCTAAAATTGCACAGGCTCTGGACGGGTTTGAACCCGCGACCTTGGGTCTACGAGGCAAATGGTTACTACTAGACCACCAGGATGTCAAATTTGCAATTTTACACTTCGAGTTTGAATCTTGGGATACTCTATAAACTCCACCAGTCAAGTTATACCACAATATGTTTATGTGACATTTTAACATAGTATAGTAGCCCCCTATAAGGGTGGGCATTGTTGACTTAATAGAACTTCTGATCACAGCAGATGTGATTCCGTTGTAACACCACCAGTAAATTCTTCTTTCTTACTGAACCGGTGCGCATGTATAACACCTCCGTGTTATACACAATATATGTGTAGAACTATTTAATTGATATCAATGTAATTAGCGTTTAGATTTAAGTTTTTCCCGGACTACTTAAAATATTGTTTAACTCCTTATTGTATTTAATAGACTAGATTCGCTTAACTTTATTATTATTATTATTATTATTATTATTATTCAAGCTGATAAGTATTTGAATAATATTTGATAAAACTAATGATTTTATAAATGTAGTTAAGTTAATGTGTGTAAATATAGGTTGACTTGTACTTAATTAAATTGATCAGTTTTTAGTTTGGTGAAAAGTAATTAATTTAATGTGTGTAAAATTAAGTTGACATGTATTTAACTAGATCGACAGGACTTTAGTTAGGTGAAATGTATTTAATTCATATATGTAAAATTAGTTTGGCGTATTTAACTATGTTGGTGTATTTAACTAAATTGACATGTTTTTAGTTAGGTAAAATGTATTTAATTAGTTAACTGGAATGTAAATATGTGTAAAATTAGATTGATTTGTTTAATTCTAGGTTGGCATGTATTTAATTACCTTAATGGTTTCTATTTTGCTGTAATAATCATTGAATTTTCATAATTCGTCATTACCACCGAATGTAAGCCCAATCGCATTTAATATACCCCACAGGATACGGCTGTGAGCATTTCATGATACGAACCGCTTCCTTGCTGAACAGCCACCGCCAATGAGTTACGATAACACAACTTTCTTCCTTTTCCTTTCCCCACTCCGCCAGTATTCATTATCTGGCTCGCCGTGGCATGGTCGGTGTTTCATAGGCCACCAGATTTTGTGTTTTTTATACTTTGCTTAGTAAAACTAGTGGTTTATTTCTATGTTATCATTCAAATTTACAATTTAAAAAAAATCGCGAACATTTTTAAAGAGCGAAAATTTTGCTTTCGTTGGCCGAATGTGGATTTGAAGTTTCATTATTTTTTAAAAAAGAAAGAATGAAACATTGTTAACAACTTTCAAACGCTAAAGGAAACAACGAAATCTTGATCATTGTTATTTGAGATCAGAAAGGTAAGAGGGCGTATATATAACAGCTGTAGTTTGTTAATATTATTCTAAACTGAAATTGATTTAAGTAAAAATGTATGAAAAGGACAAATAAGGAGGCTTAGAACAATAAAAAAGTATAAGTCATAATACGTTAATAAGAAAATTGTTCTATATATGTACCCAACGTTTAAATTAATTTTCACATGTTGCAGCGACGAATAAAATTAAAAGCAGATTCTACGACTACCACTAATACGTCCGTAAAATATTTAGGTAAAAAATGGCGAATTGCGAAGTGAAAGCAAAAAACGGAAAGCATAAGAGATGGGGAATACATTAAACAGCTAACACTTCTCTGTACAAAAAATTAATTTAATCGAAAATGTCACTTCACGAGTGCAACTCGATTAATTAGTTGCATGTAGAAATGAATGGAGTAATAATATTCAAAATGCGTGGCAAGGCATTCAAGATATAAGACGAGGTTGCAATTTTCAATTAACCAGAGTTTTGCATAAAATGACGATAGCAATGGCTGATATTGAACAGAAAAATAAAATGTCAAAAAATTATAGAAAATAAAGAAGCAAGTCTTCCGTACTTCTATGGTAAACCATGCATTCTGTAAAGATCACCCACGTCACTGGTTTCAATTATTCCGAAAGTGGCATCAGGAGGGTGTCGGAATTACCGTACGATATAGTTTTAATGTAACGCGGTGATTTTTTTTTTTTAACTTATACTGCAAATGAGTTTTCGATGTGTCAATTTAAACTGAAAATGTGCATTAACAGAAAAGCGCATTGTTGTTTAATATTGCAACGCCCGTTTTAATTACGCTAAAATGGCCAAATTCAGGTATTCTATTACCCAAACGTATTTAATTACGAATCAGCTGTTGATGTACGGAGTGTGTTTCAAGAGAGATTCCCAAGTCGAAATTAGATTAAATAAATTTCAAGAAACGGGAACTATTCTGTACACAGCCACGTACAGTATTCAAATAAGAAACTTTAGATAACACTGAGCATGTTCTGGGACGCTAACCTAAAAATCACTTCTACGTCTCTCTCAACAAACGGAATGTTTTATTCCTCTCTTCCAACGGTTATAAAGTTACTGTAGTGCAAAAACTTAAACCGGGTAACCCTACAACCCAGAGTAGAATTTGTGAATGAATTTTGAATAGTGTTCATAACGGAGAAATTGACCCTAACCTAAAATTCTTTAGGGATGAATCGTGGTTCCAACTAAGTGGATTTGTTAATTCACAAAAACAACCGATACTGAACTTGAGAAAACGTACCTGCTTCACGAAGAACCCCTGCATGATCAAAAGATATGAATGTGGTGCGCCATTAGCGGCGAGAGAATAAGAGAGTACAGTCTATGTCTCCTTGCATGCATTTCATGAAATATTCGACGATAGAGTAATCACATATGCCCCCTCGGGCCCCTAATCTAATTCTTTGCATTTTTATATCCGGAAGGCTTTAAAGGAAAGAGTACCAGACAAATACACACATTATATGAACTGGAAAAAAAAAAAAAAAAAAAAAAAGTTCGTGAAGAGACTTCTTCCATTTCTCGGAGGGAACTGCAGAAGGTAAGCTTAATTTCAGGTCAGAAATGTGTGGAAAATGAAGGGAGACAATTCCAGCATCTTCTTGCTTGATAATAATGAGTAAATGTAACTTTAATCATAGCTGAGGACTCTCCGACTCCCATTCACCGCGACACCATCTTGAACCAACCGAACGGCCGGCCGTTCCCGCGAAAGAAAATTCAATCATTTGTTTTATTTGTTTGCTTATTTATTTTTCACACGATTTGAAACTTCCAACCTTTGGTTGGCAGCACTGAAATTGGAATATTTTAAGGAATTTAAGTTATTTTTTAAAATACACTCCCTATGTTTAAAAATGGATAATATTGAAATTTTTCTTTTATTTAAAAGGCTAGAAGGTAAGAAATTTCCGAAGAGGTGAAAGTGCTCCAGACGAGCACACAAGTGCCACTGTTTTCAAAAAAACTCAAATAACCACTTTGGTACACACCTTAATAGAGCGGGTGCAGAAGAACTAGGCATGAGAAAGCTTCTTCCTAATCGCCTAATAAATTCCACGTCGATTCATTACCACACCTCAAGACAAAACAGTGGGTTAACCCGGTTGCCCAGCTCCAAAGCAAAGCCATGCTATTAGTTTTCCGCGATTTAAAGGGCAAATTATTTATGGTGAATATTACATTTTTCTGGAAAGAAAGAGGCCGGATTAGCGCGTAAGAAGACACTTTTCCACCACTCTTTGCTAATATCAATAATTAAAGTACGATATACTTCCCTTTGTTTCGTAATCTCAGAATTTTATTGGGAGACGCAGCTTTTAAACTGAGGAAGAAAAGCTGCCGTGAATGGTTATTTTGTAATGGAATCAAGTCTTTGTAAAATGGTTGCACTGTCGGGAGACTATTTTAACAAAAGGAAAAACAATTATCAGTCCATAGAGGAAGGAAGCGTTTCAGGTCTAAGTTCACATTTGCAAACGATGAGGAGTTCTGAAAACCTAAAAAATACTAGTCAGGCAGCCTCCTGTTCACCCCTATGGTATATAAACTCTTTTCTACCGATCCAACTGCACACAACGATTCTGCATTGCACTATAAAATCATCCATCAAGCGTTTCTGCACTAAACATATGATGCAGACACCTGTCATTTTGTACAGGACAATAGAACACTCATAGCGGAAGATACAAACATGTAAAAGTGTCCTTGAAATTTTGTCCTTGAGTTCATTCTAATTTAAATATACTTTCGTCATTTTTTCACATTTCCTTTATCATTTAACACTAGCCTTGAAATTATTAAGATAATCCCCTTCTCCTTTAGCAGTTGTAATGACTTATATAAAACACTACTAGCTTATATCTTACCTCCTGAAGTCGCGGCTCCAGCACGCGTATATCACAGGGTTCATGCTGGAGTTGATCCAGCCCAGCCAGGTGACTACGGCAGAGATGAGGTCCTGGTTCCAAATGCACGTTAAGCACAGTCCGGAGAGCAAGTTCACCACAAAGAAAGGCAGCCAACAGACGATGAACACGCCCATGACGATGCCCAGGGTCTTCGCCGCCTTCTTCTCCTTGGCGAACTTTGCGAGTCTCTTGGACAAGGAGAACTTGGTGCTGTTGGCCAAAGCGTCACTCTGGTCCAGGAGGGCGCCTCCCCCGCCACCTCTGTGAATTCTGAGCGTGAGTTCCAGAGCCCCGGAAGCCATCATTACCTGCTTGGTGCCCATCCGGAGGGAGCGCGTCTGCACGACAGCTGCCCTGTAGATCCTGCAGTACGTGAACACCATAACGAAGAGGGGCAAGTAAAAGGATATGGTGGAGGAGAAGACCAGGTAACCCAAGTGGTCTGTGAAGGGACATCTGAGTTCCGGGAGGCTTTCTGTCCGAACGGCACGCCACCAGGCTATGGCAGGGAAAGAGATGGCTACCGAACACACCCAGACAGCGGCGATGAGGAGGGCAGACCGTCTAGAGGTCATGCGGCTGGGGTAGCTGAATGGATCTGTGATGGCCCAATAGCGGTCAAGCGAAATGACGCACAGGTTGAGAATGGACGCAGTGGAGAACAGAACGTCCAGACAACGCCAGACGTCGCACCAGTCCGTCCCGAAGTACCACCTGTTCTCCAGCACCTCGTACACGGCCGAAAACGGCATCACGACCAATCCCACCAAACAGTCCGCCACCGCCAAGGACGTGATGAAGTAGTTGGTGGCAGTGTGCAGGTAGCGTTCCCGGATAACCGCCAGAATAACGAGAGTGTTACCGAACACGGTTGCCACACTAAACCCCACCAGCACTGCAGCCAAGGGCGCCCGTCTTTCCAGTAGCTCCGACACATCGCTTCCGTTGTACTCGGTCCGGTTCATCGCGACATGGCGACGTCAAGCAAAACGCACGTCTGTTGTCAATGCAACCTGCCTATTCACAAGTCAAGGCTCCTTTGTCGGGAGATGAATGTGTTGTTGACGAGCAAGAAGCACGCGTGTTACTGCGACATCTCCGGCCAGGCGCCGTACACAGACTGACGCGCCGTCGCAAAGTAGCAATAGTGCGGCGCCGCGTCCTGGGGCACAACTTTCCTCCTTAATCCACTTATATACATACAGATTTTTTTTTTTCTCTTTTCAACCTAGCCTCCAACGTAAACCCACTGACGTATGTAGAATTACATTACTCTTAGATGTGTTACTTTCTTCAACTAACCCCTCGACGTACACACACTGATATAAGGAATTACTTTCCCCTCAGAGGTGTAACTTTCTTCAACTTAAGCCCGGACGTTAACACACTGACATATACAGATTTTACTTTCCTCCTAGGAGTGTAATTTTCGACGTAACCCCCGACGAAATCTCAATTACATATACAGAATTGCCTTCTTCTCAATGGCACAACTTTCTTTAGTCAGTCTTCCAGTCAAACCCCCTCAGAAGCGCCATATACAGGGACACTACTGTTTTTAGCCCGCCCCGATATATACAGGCTGCTCTCTTCTTGCATTCACCTTAGCCCTGCTTTGTGATTCATGGATATGCCTACAATCTGAACCTTAGTGTTTATCTCATGTTAAAAAGAAAATTAAAAAAAAAAAGTTTTACTTCCTCGGTTGTAAACATAGTATAGAAAAAGAACTTTTTGGATTCTATATAGGGGGTTCCAAAAATAACGTTTTTAATTAATAAGAAAAAAATCGGTTTATACAGCATAAAATAATAGCTTCCTGCATTATGCGTTAGGTTTCTGAGGTTAGTTGATTAATGGATTTTATTTTTTGAATTAAAGTCATGTTCCGGTATTTAATGTCAAAAGCGAGTATAGAAAATTGCCAAATTTTCAGAATGCCAGTATGAAATATGCCATTTTTTTCTACCAAATGCTGGTAGAGGGCTCTAACCATAAAAATCACATTCAGTTAACCCAATGTATTGTACTACATAAACACGATTAGTAGACTTAATACGTACAGTAACAATTCAACTCTCCTTGGCATTATATCATGATGAAATGCTTGACAACAAGCAAAAACATTTAAATTCTTAATTAAAGCCTGGAATGCTCAAAGGTACAAAATCAATATGCTCATGTGGAGAACGTTTAAAAGAATATACAGATAAGCCTCTAAAAATTGAAACTTATATCCATTCAATGAACTCAAATTGTCATGAATACACAGAATTGCTCATAAACTGACAACAGAGAGGGGCACCTGGGCTTTGCCTCTCCCCTTTGGCTTTCCATAGGACGGTAACTTATACTTGAAACTGCACCATCCTCCGATTCCTATAGGGACCTACCTGCCACATAGACCGCCTGAACTCTACTGGTGCGTAGTCCGAGCGTTCATGAAATTTAAGTTGTTAGACAGGAATACTCATCTCTTCCCTCAGGCATTATTGAGGGGACGAAGTATCGTCAGCCTTTTAGGCTCCTCTCCTTCTGATATTGCAAACTGGTCACTTTCATTAACCGTACCTATAAATTTATTATGAACCGATCAATAATTGTTTGTGTGATCAGAGCGTGGTTCTCTGGATATTCCAGTAGGTAGCTGCTGATGAACCGGGGACTGAGCTAATCAAATTGGATTGAACTATTACCAACTAAAAATATTATATATTCATAATGTTATAAATATGTTACTAATTACACTTTTGATAGCAGTTAGCGCCTTGTGGAATTGCCGGGTACTGATCCTATTTGTTATATTTTAATTTTAATTATTTTGTATATTGATGAGAAATATATTTATTCATTATCATGAATTGGTCCCCAATTATGTTCATTAAACAGCCTGTTTCCCAGTACCTTATTCCCATGGTTTGTACGTGTTCAAATCTCTTCGGTCACTTTTGAAAAGCTTTTTCAAATAACACGCGCGCATCTTTGTTTTTTCACTTGCGCCCATATACGTTCTGTCGTATTTAAATCACAATGGCTCAATGCTGCAATTTCATCAGAAAGTTTCTTTGTTCAATGTAATTAATAGGTATCGTCTACTGAGGATGGAACCCAATGCTTTTATTACGAGTCGATGAAACGGGTGTTTTATTAATCTCATTAAAATGAGAGAGGGCATTGTCCATCACAATAACATTGTTGGGAGGAATGTTCAGTAACAGAGGATCTACGAACCAGTTTCTGAAAACAGTGCTGTCCATTTCCTCCTGATAATCCGTTGCCGCTTTTGATTTGAATGTTAGTAGGGCATTGGGAATAAAACCAAAACCTCCAGCATGTGAAATAATAAGAAGTTCACCTTTCCCCTTTGGGGTCTTAAGGGGAAAATAAGTCCCGTTGTCCTGCCAAAATTTGGTTTTTTGAATGACTGTCGATAGTCCAAGTTTTATCTAAATAAACAACAGTGCAAGCTGTAGTCTTCAATTCCTAATTTTCCTTAAGAATTTAAATCTTTTGGAAACAATTTCAGACCTTTCCATCAAGAATTTTCTTCTCTGTGAGTTTTTACATATATACAAGGCCTTTTCTTCAAGATTTCTTCTAAACTCCTCTTTTCCTTTAAAAGCATAACTTATATCCTGTACACTTGATAAAATATCCGCTGTATATATATATATATATATAGACCAAAATATATTGGTCTAGCTTCTTGCCATTGAAGAACTCGCAGTAGTTCGAAATACAGCAATTTCAAGTGTGACTCTTTCTCAGTGTTTTATCTTTATCTACTTTTATTATTAGTGTTTCTTTATTTTTATTTTTCATTATTATATATATATATATCACACGTCTTATGACAGCAGCAATGCAAAACACTTCCACCCGCTAGAGCTTGTTTTTGTTTTTGCCACTATCTGCAGTTCTTTCTTTAACACTGGACACACATATTGTGGGCTTACCGCATTTCATTCGTAAAAAAAATTATGAACATTTAAAACAATCTGCATGCCATAATACTTCCGATATTTAAACAATGCTCTTCAATTCCAACATTTTGACGATTACACACACACACACACACACACACACACACAAGCAACAGCAGAAAGGAGCGATTCACTAGTCAAAATAAAGCAGACTTCGACATAAGCAAGCAAACTCACCATTGACGGAGTAACCACATAAAGGGCTGGGATGCAAACTGCCTGGTATTATGACAAAATTCGGTTGTCGTTCATGATTTTGCGATCTGTGGAAGACGAAAACATGCCAACTTAAATATCATGAGTCGCACATACCATCTAGCAGCAAGTGTTCTAGTACCAGAACACTTTCGGTTACCGGCTTACCCACCTGCAGGCTACTGGCGTTGGCGCTTGATTGCGGTTTCCGCAAGTATGAGAAAGTTAGAAGAATATTCACGAGTTCTACATGATTTCGAAATGCAAAAATCAGAAGACGAAATACGGGATTTTTTACAATCCGCGTAATTTTAAACCGGGTTTCACTTTTTCCTTCTCAAATATGATACAGGAATTCTGGCAGTCGCAAATTTGGTAATGTGGCAACGCTGTCTCCGTCTTGGTGGTTCTTCCTTACATTCTGATTAGCCGATCATCCGACTAACGTTGATTCAAATTAGCAGTGTGGAACTTGCTTGCCGGAAACTCATCTTTGTGTGGCATTTCAAAGAGACGCAATGTGGGTGGAAGGATAACAAAAGCAAGAATGGAATATTTCATCCCCACAAGGCTGGGTGAACCGTTTCCAAAGCAGGTACTGGGAATCTAACCCGGCCTGCAGTCAGCAATGCTAACCACTAGATGAAAGTCTTCAGGAATGTTGAATCTTTGCTATGGTACCCTTTCAAAAAGAGAATCACATGGTGCAGGTGTTTGCTGTGCCTACCTAACACAGACAGCTTAGGAAGTTCACACTTATTACCACTTTAATGTTTGTTCTGTACTGTATTAAAGTAGCTACACTTTTTCTGAAAACTTGTCACAATACCAAATTTATTTTCTATTAAAATCAAATTATAGTTTTAGTACCTTATATAGAGTGTATCCAAATCTGATTGGGAGAAAGAACAGAACCAGAATTATACACAAGAATATTTTTTGGTTCAATATAGTTTTGAAACATTTTCAAAAACGTTAAACACTCAATATTTCAGAACCTCATTTTTCAGTATAAATAGAGACATTATGGGATAATTCTGACATCTTATTCAGCACTATGTATATTTACTAAACTTATAAGATTTCTTGTATTGCATTTGCTTTAAATAGAAAACAAATAGTGTATTTTGATTAAAGAATTAAGAATTCCAGAAAAAATATACACCTCTCTTATAACAAAATTTGTTATTAAATGCAGAACAGGATTTTGTCAAACAAAAAACTTGGAATGGAATGATTTGCATACTTTCTGAGATAGTGTGTATCAAAAATGAATACATTAGCATTGTATCAACTGAACCAGCAAGCTTCACAATGTGCACAGCTTGAAAGCAAAATATGAAAAGTCACTAATCCAGAAAGCAATGCTGCATGACACAAAATGCAGCCATCACCAAGTGAAAGTTCTATTTACCATGCATTATGACGATTTCAGCCATGCAACACAGGTTGAAAATGAGTTTACTTCAATGGCTGCAAAGGTAATATTTATACATAGTTAAATTAGTATCATTACTATCACCATCACATCAACTACAAAATCAGCATGTATATGATTTCACAGCCCATCAGATGATGAATTCATACAAGACTGTTTGACAGTATGTTTATTTTATCAGTCAGTTTTTCATGCACATACAAGAGCTTGCTAATGCTATAGTTAATGTAAGCTGCAAACAAATTTATTTAATTTCCATTAGCACTAGATATCTCCAGTACAACTCATGTTGCACCTATTGTCAGGGGCCATAAACTCACAGCTAAACATAACAGAAAGTTAATTGATATCATTGTATGATTCAGTTGAACTACACACTCTTAAGGCTTCACTTACTTTGCATAAATGTATGGAACCGGTTTCCAGAACATTTTGTTCCTATCTTCAGCCAGGTTAAAGTTCAACTGTCGGATCATTCGTTGAGCTGTGGGAATGTGTATTCTGCTCTGGTGGCAGTGTGATAAACTTGTAGTTTATGTTTTCATCTCAGGCAATGTGGAAGTTCATTAGGCTGTCTTTGTTTTTGTAGCTGTAGATTTTCTCCCAGGTTGTTAGTTCCATAGGTCCTTGTACTGATTTTAACAATTTTGCTTTATTTATTATGTCGTGATTTTGTGTCCAAAAATGATATGCTACTGCTGATTTCTCTATTTGCTTGTACTTTATGTACCTGAAATGTTTCTTTAACCGTGTGCCTATGTTTCTCTTTGTTTTTCCAATGTAGATTTTTTCATATTCTGCACAGTTTATTTTGTAAATACCTGATTTTTCTTCTTGTGGAATACTGTCATTAACATTATCTTATAAGTTTATAACATTAAATCTATTCATCGGTGCCATTAATATGCCATTGGTATTAAAATAATGAAATGTCAAGAAAATCTTAAATTTGGAATATATAGAAAGAATACACATGCAGATAATCACATCAAAGCTGACAGTTTTAACCCCACAGCGCACAAACATGCAGTAATTAACAGTTTAACACACCGGCTAGTTACAAATTAGCAAAGAAGAGTATTTTAATGAATACAAATAGAAGAAACAGCAGTTAAAAATGGTTTTAAAAAAGAACTAGTACACAAAAAGGTGCCGAAATTCAAGAGACAAAAACATATCAAAGAAACCACAACACTTTCAGCAAGAAAAGATAAACAAATTTTTAAAAAATTCACATATCATTCATGGGCTACAAAAAAAATTCCAGAATATTCTTAAAGATTTTAATATCAGGTTGGCACCGATTAATATATTTAACATTAAACACTTATTGATATATAATGTTAATGACAGTATTCCACAAGAAGAAAAATCAGGTATTTACAAAATAAACTGTGCAGAATGTGAAAAAATCTACATTGGGAAAACAAAGAGAAACATAGGCACACGGTTAAAGGAACATAAAGTACAAGCAAATAGAGAAATCATATCATTTTTGGACACAAAATCACGACATAATAAATAAAGCAAAATTGTTAAAATCAGTACAAGGACCTACGGAACTAACAACCTGGGAGAAAATCTACAGCTACAAAAACAAAGACAGCCTAATGAACTTCCACATTGCCAGAGATGAAAACACAAACTACAAGTTTATCACACTGCCACCGGAGCAGAATACACATTCCCACAGCTCAACGAATGATCCGACAGTTGAACTTTAGCCTGGCTGAACATAGGAACAAAATGTTCTGGAAACCGGTTCCATACACTTATGAAAAGTAAGTGAAGCTTTAAGAGTGTGTAGTTCAACTGAATCATACAATGATATCAATTAATATGATTAGCTTCACTGTGCAAGTTCCAATTTACATTTTAAGTTTTAAATAACAGAAAGTACTGTTAAATTTACTTCCAACACAATGCACTGATATGTACAAAATATGGGATCTGAAAGGTGCACATTGTGTTGACTGCCATGATGATTGTTAATAAATTCAATTGACTAAATTATCGTCAGTTCAAAGCAATCCAGAATGTATTTTGGCATTACTAATTACACAGAGGTAGCAGAAAACTGCTGAATCAATTTTAAGAGTTACATAGGCTTTCCCATGCCACAGTTTCATTACATGAAGTGAAAAGTAATTATGGCATATTTGTATTGGTTCAATGTCAGTCTTCAAGAAAATAATAACATATACTGTGGAAGCATTTAAACTAAAATTGTGGATTTGTATATTATTTGTTGGAAGTGCAGTTTATTTTCCCATGTTGGAATCTATCACTTATTTGAACAAAGGCTTCGGAGAAATGTTAAGCATATGGAAGTCACTGTATTTAGAATTACAAACCCAATTTAAGAATATTCCTACTCTAAAAACAGAGTTAGACAATTTCACATTCATTTTTGTAGTAGATGACGTCTCTTCTCATTTTCCATTAAAAATGTAACTTTGTAGAACCTCCACAGCCTGGATATAATAAATTAAATGCCTTAGCATAGTGAGTCGATTACATCATTTTTTCTCTATACTTACCATTTATTGGCAGAACATGTTTCTTGGACCTTTGTCCACGTCCTAAGTTGCTAGTTAACCTTTGGGTGATCCATGGATGCTTACAGCTGGCTTCCAATTAATTGCAATGCTTAAAATAATGCCAAGAATAGCTAAGAAGGCTCGTCTGCATACAAGTATCAACAGCTCTTGGCTCAAAATTTGTATTTTATTGCTGACATGAATCCTTTTGTTTCTGAGTACATTTGGGTATTATAGTCTCAACATTCATCAGTATGAAACTATCTTGTACATCTTTCTCTTGTTTAGAACAGAATGATGAAACAAGCCAAATGCTTGATAAGGTTACAGGTTGGTAGTTACTTGGAAGTTTTTGCATCATTTCAGCCCATATTTCAATGCAACTAATTATATATAATGGAAAGTTTTGCATATTATTAGTAAAACAAATACATAAATCTTTTCATTATGCACATGATTATATATGTAGTTAAAAATATTTTATAATACACACACAGTACATTTTGCATCTAGACTATGCATGGTTAATTTCACTTAGTTTTTGAGTTGAGTGTTTGATAACCTTTTGGACCAAATAATGGCAAAAATAAGCTATAAAAGATTGGCTTTACAATAGAAGAAAGTGGACTCGCATTAAGAATGTGCACATCCTAAAGTGTGGAAAAATCAATGAATTGAGCAATGATATGCTGCCATATTCTGTAGATTTGGCTCCATCACTTACATCTCTTCCCAAAACTGAGAAAATTCCTTGGTGAAAAGAAATTACCATCCAATGAAGAATTTTAAGAATCAGTTGTCGATATTTTGCAAATCTGGAGGAATCAGACTTCCATGCTGGATAAAAGCTTTAGAACACCTTCGAACAAAGTAACAGAGACTTTATTGAGAAATAAGAACTATATCAAAAGAGCCAGCCTTGGTGCTTCATTCTGAGAACTTTTCAAATGACCCCTGTACGTTGTCAGTGAAACCTGAGCAAATAACTACCTGCCATTTTTCCCTGAAACCTATTAATTTTCCCTTAAAGCAATCAGGCACATGAACATGCATTAGAAGGCAACCAATTAATTGCTCCAAGTGTAACTTGTTCATTCCTGAGATGCCCTTTTCCATTTCTGAACCTACAAATACCACAGGTATGTACAAAGTTAATTTTTTTCTGAGGTTCATATTACCAATGATTCTCTTCTCATCCTCTCATCTTACAATTTATTTGTATCTAGTAAACAAAGTTGTGACAATGATTCATGCAATATTATTGAAAAAATGCAAAAATATGACAATTCTGGGTAAATCCAGAAAAATTCTACAATCATATCTACAAAACTGCAAACTATGTACAGAAATTGACTATAAAATGGAAATGTCATAACTTCAGGTAATTAAACTATAAAATAGTTAAAGTTGGAGTACCTTGGGGATCTGTAGGTCCGCTATTATTTCTGATATATATATATATAAATGATTTGCCTAATCTTGGCAATTGTAGTGCTATATATGTTGATGATACAACACTGCTTTTTTCTTGTAAACCTCTTACTGGATTAGAACAAATTATAGCAGAACAATCAAATACCATTTACAAATGATTAATAGTACCTAATAATTTAACACTAAATATGCAAAAAATTAAAGCACTAATGTTTCATTATTGCAATAATAGGCATGAGAATAGAGAAGCAATAGAACAGGTTAATCATATAAATTTTTGGGAGTCATTATTGATGATAAATTAACTTTCAAACACCATGTAGACTATATGTAACAAAGAGCACATGTATATATTTATTAAGGAAATTATCACAATATTTAAATTCAGATAATCTAAAGTTAGTATATTATGGTTTAATCTATATGTATTTTTGTTATGTAATTGAGGTCTGGGGAATTGCACGTAGGTAAATATGAATAGACTACTAACCCTTCAAAAACGTTGTTTGAGATGTATATATATAAGGTACACAGGAGAGTATCATGTATAAGTATTTTTATGGAATCTAAAATGTTAATAATATCATTACAGGTAGTTCTACTTGTTGATTAACAATGAACAAGACAAGATCCTAAATAGGGACTGCCACAACTAAAGCACTTAAGACTCAGAACAATTGTTATTGTCCAAATGTAAACAAAAAAATCTATTGAAAGAGTTCCAAGGTAAAATTTCGTATAATAGACTGCCAGTACACAAAAGTCAAAGAAGGAAAAAGTTTCAAATAGATTTCAAATGTCTTGAAAGATAAATGTATGTATGGGATAAATGAATTGTAAATATGTAAATAAGATATAGTTGATTGTAATTGTTTATAATATAAATGAAAATACCCAATTATTATATGAGAGAGCTTACACAACTAAGAGTAGCAGCATTGGTAGAAATAGGTAGAAAAAATAGAAAAAGATTAGTGGTTGAAAGAGTCCTGAAAATCTGGTATAGGAATTGGAAACTAGACGATGATAATATAATTAAAACTTGTATGAAATTCCAAAGAACAGTTTTGCACAATAACTGGTGGAAGGGGCTGAAAAGAGATCAGTATGGACAATGAATGGCAGAAGGGAGTAAATAATTCAACAGGTTTCTGGAGGAAAGTAAGGAGAATACAAGATACTGAGAGGCAAGGGGCAAGTTTTGAGAACAAAATATCTATGAGACTGTGCAAAATATAAAAGAAAAACTGTGGTAGGAGAAGTATGTTGACAGCCGTGATAAGTAAGGGAGGGATATGCATGGATGCGAATGGGGTCTTGGTATACCACACTTTTAGTTTCTGATGCCAACTGCTTTTAAATCTTTCCATAATTTGGTATTTTCTGCTGGTATTTGAACAGAAGTATCTGTTCCAATACCTCAGTTTTGGTTTCTGATGCCAACTTTGTTGTAATAGGGAGAGAATTTTCATTTTAAAAAATAAGAACAACTTAATGAATTTTGATTTTCCGCCGCTGGATGAACTTGGCAAGTTTCTACTAGAACTACCAGATACCACCACAAGAACAAATGGGTATTCATCCACTGTTTCAAACAATGGCACTCAGTCAACAGCAGCAGATGATGGGAGGGACCTCTCCCAAAACTAATCCTAAGTTTTAAAAAGGAAATGGAGTTAATATTAACAACTTGAACACATTAATGTAGGATATATTACCACTCCATTGTCTACAGCTTTGTAAGTGCAATTTTACTTAAAAGAGTGTTAGTTTGACTCATCATACAAGGATCTCAATATATGATTAGCTTCACTGTCCAATGTTCCAATTAACATTTCATACAGTACAATGAACAAGAAATATGTTAAATCCTACATATACCTATGTTTCCTTATTTTGTGAACAACTCTGCTAATGGAATGCATACAACAGTGTTCATTTTCAATGGGAATGTTGCCACTGTACTGTGATATTTGTATAATTAATATGATACTAGCAGTTTATCAGACTATGACCAAATATTGGGAATATTTTCTCATCTGCAAAATGAAAATTATTTATGTTAAAATAATGCGGTTTTTACAGTCATGTTGCAAAAGTTGCTTTCTACATTTCTCATAGATTAACTATTGCAAGCCTAGAATACTTTCTCCTGGTGTAAATGGTACTTGCAGAGAAGGTTCTTTGTGGGAAAATATAGGACCTAAGCGGGAATACAATATTGCAACATTGTAAGACTCAGATTGGAGAGGTTATCATGCATCATTCCACCACTATAGCCCCTTAACCTCTTGTAAGATCTATGGATTTAACCACAAAATTAATGTGAATGTATTTTGTTGTGTTATTAACTTTAATGATCTTTTAAAAAAGTGCCACTTCATCAAAGGAGGGCTAGTCCATCTTGTTAAAACTTACCACATCCATGCTATTCAAAATGTATTTTACGACAGACGTTTCAATTTTGTAAGTAAATTATCATCAGAAGTTCTACTTGGCAATTTGGCACTCGACAAGTTCGAGAGGGTACTGAAACAGATCTGTCCACTCAACATTCAGATTGCTGTAAATGTAACAATCATATCTAAGTCATCAGTTAACACTGAAAACTAGGATGAATAAATTTACATTTAATTTAAAATCTAAGAATTACCATAAAAAAATAAATTGTTTCTAAAGTGAGATGTACTATCTTATTTAATTCTTCCTTAAAACAGTGATAGTGTAACACAATGTAAAGCTTGCATGGTGTAACTTCACCTTGAAAAAACACTAACACATACTCAGTGGAAGTCTCAACACTTGAAATCTGCAGTCTCTTTAGAACGAGGCAAGTGGGAACAGAGGGACTGGCTCTGGAAGTGGAATCTCCATTTGTGGGAAAAGCTCCTCATTCAACAAGTGTCCTGCAATATCATAACAAAGCCAAAGCTTATATAAGTTTATTAATAACCCTTAAAACAGTATTATAAATATCAGATCTTTCAAGGTTTTGCCACCCATTTCACAATAGCTGACAGAATGATTGTCAGAGCAGTAACTGATTCAATTTCTTGCAATTACAACTACAATTAAATAAAAATAAGCACATATTGTATGACAGATATCCTGCTACATCCACATGTTTCTGATACCTTTTCAGAAAACTGTGATTAACATGCTTCAGTTCATCTTACAAAACTGAATCAATTTCTGCCTGATATTTTCTTTCAGCTTTTCTAATGTTCCAAACCTATATTTTTCAATTTTCCTTATAAATAAAAAATGCATTCTGTTAGTATCAATTCGTATATCCTTCTTCATTTATGGTGCTCTAAAAAGAAAACAGCCCCTATTACCCTACATAGATTTTACTGTCATGTAAGGGGGTTCCATGTATAAAATAAGGCTTTTCTGTACTCTTAATAGCTGTTATTTTGCATTGAAACATGACTATATAAATGCAATCATGCTTAATCAGTAAAGAATATTAAGCATGGATCAATTATTTTATCATTAACATTTCATAACATCCATTTACAGAAATTTTGTCCAAACATAAAGATCATCTGCCTACAATTCATCGACAACAGTGACTTAGTATGCTTTTAAGTTTAAATTTACTCAAATTCTATGTCATGTGGTACTTGTTTATTTTCATTATAATCGCAAGAACTTGAATCAGTTGCTTCACCAGGAGTTGCCACTCTGACTGTCGACTTACCACGTGCCATGAAAGATACATGTACAAATAAAAATGTCACTACTAACTAACTGCACAACATTTACACAATTTTCTACTGACATATGAAGAAGATACTATGCCTTTCTCCCCAACCAATTAACAGAACTGCACCTTTAGATGACCAAAAAGCCCAAGCCCCTTCAAATATTCTTTGCAATTGTGATTGGGGGAGGGGGGTGTTTGCATGGTTTTCTAAAATAATTTTAATTTTTTTTAAAATTATTTTTTCACTTCTAAATGATCTGACCACAACCATATTTAATTGAGTAATTTAACTGAATAAACTTACCTCCAATATGTGGGGATATGAAAAATGTGTTGCATATTTTATTTCATTGTCCAGAATGATTGAATGAAGGCACCAATTGATTAAAGAGAAATGATTGAGATTAAGAGGGGAGACAGGAGATAGTGACGAAGAAAATCTAAAGGAACCAATCATAGATCAAGAATTTAGCAGTATTTATATCAATCTAAAATTCAAAAGCGATTTGGGTGGGTGGGGGGGTTGCTGATTTCTATAACTTCATTTTCATTTCTTTAACAATTATTTTTTCACTTCTAAATGATGTCCTGACCACAACCATATTTAATAAGTAATACAATTGTCATACTTCCATTACCTAAGATTCTCTTTTAAGTAAATTTCATTTATTAACATCCATGTACATTTATTTTTATTCTATATAAATACTGCTAAATTCTTGATCTGTGATTGGTTTGTTTAGATTTTCATCACTATCCCCCCCTTAATCTCAATCATTTCTCTTTAATCAATTTATGTCTTCATTGAATCATTCCTGGTCTATGAAATAAAATACATAATACATTTTCTATATCTCCACGTATTGGAGGTAAGTTTATTCAAATAAATTACTCAATGCACCAATGGTATCTGTAAAATACTCTCTGCCATTCATTTATTTTGGCATCACTTTATGTAATGATCCCAGCAGTTGGAAATCCAGTGCATGTTGATAAAACAAAATAAGATACCTTCTATTAAAATTCATTAAATATAACAGCTTACCAAGAAAGATTTAGACTGATTTTTTTCCCGTGGTTTCCTTGATAGTTATGTCTGTACCATGATATAGGTGGCAGTACTGCCTTACTGGTAGTAACTCATGTTTAGACCCTGATTGCATTTTGCATAATCACAAAATGAAGGTGATGCAAAAGGAGCTTTAGAAAGCAATAAAATTCTATACAGCCTCAGAAACCTAAAAGATGCAGCAAGCATATGGTGACGATGCACTACCTCATGTAACAGTGTTTAGGTTGCTCAAGGACTTCAAGGAAGGGCAATTTTCCATTGTTAAATAAGGTGTGCCTCTACTGTGACAGAAGTTAACATCAACACAGTTGCTGTGATTGTCTGTGAGGATTGGCAGATAATATTACGTGAACCCAATGAAATTAATGTGGCAGTTTCTTTATCATTATGCATGATCATCTCCATATGGCAATGACGGTTGACTCCTGAACAAAATGCCATGATGTGCAGCATCTCTTTGCTAATGGAGAAGATGCTTTTCTGGAATCAATTATCACTAATCTTGCTCCCTGTGACATTTTTTTTATTCCCATTATTAAAGGTAAAGTTCCAGGTATTTAGTATGAGAACTCTGAAACAGTGCCCAAAAAATATGACAAAGAATGGTTTGCATCTTGTGTTCATGGACTAGCAAAATGTTGTAAAAAGTGCATTCGAGCAGAAGCAGACTACTTTGAAAAAGACTATGTAAACACTGAAATAAGAGTAGTAAACATCCACCTAGTCTTTCTTGATCAGCCGTTGTATGTTTACACAGACTTCACAATATTACACTTTTCAGGGTAATCGCTCCCAGCACCAGCTGCTGACTACTCAAAGTTATGGTTGGATCCTAAGGTGCTTCTGTGGCGACCTCTGATGGTTCAAATATGAACTTGCTGAGTTCGTCCATGGATAGAATATTAAAATTCATTCCCTATTTTTTAGATTGAAAATTATTTTCCAAGTAGATGCCAAAATTAGGGTTGTGCAGTTCTTTCTGCAACTTTACCTCTGGTTGAACTTCATGATTTTGGTCCAAAAATGAACCCGGTCAGGATCGATGGATTTTTTTCGGGCGTAAAAAGCATAAGTACGGCTCCTTTCAGAAGGGAAGTAAAGCCATGGGTCCCATGTTGTGCATTTACTGCACAAAAAGGAACCTCAAGCCTGAAAGAAGAGGCCCCTCTGAGCAAAATTTGTCGGCCGTTTCACGCCCATTCGAAATTAAATGGGATGCTGATGATCTGAGATGTTAAAGAGCGTCCTTAAATAAAACGAATCATGTATGTAAGGTTTTTTTTTATTGATTTATTTATGGACGCTCTTTAACAGCTCAGGTCATCAGCATCCCATTGAACTCAGGGCGTAAACGGCCGACAAATTTTGCTCAGAGGCCTCTCTTTCAGGCTTGCGGTTCTTTTTCGTGCCGTAAATGTACGACACGGGACCCACGGCTTTACTTCCCTTCCGAAGGAAGCCATGCTTAGGATTTTTACGCCCGAAAAAATCCATCGGTCCTGGCCGGGTTCGAACCCGCGATCTTGGGTTTAGGAGGCAAGTATGGTAACCACTACACCATTAGGACCGACATGTATGTATGGGTCCAAAAGTGAGCTGCCAAAGTCAATTTATCAATAAGTTTAAAACGAATATTCCTAATAAGTTCCTTTCTCAGAATTTTCTAAATTTCCCTTTATTGTTCCCATGTACTTTTGAATTTACATTTAATTTTGTAAATCCCTGATTTCTGTTCTGTTGGTAGCTGTATTTTACTATGGAACCTAGTAAATTTCTGATATTATATTCTTAATTAGCTAGTAAGTCAATTTAATACTCTTATACTCCACTTACCATGAATTATACAGAACATGTTTCAGTCCCACAGCAAATAAACATATTTAGCACATAGACTCATTAGCACACCCATGAATGAGCTTGAATACAAAAAAGAGTGCTCGTACATAATTAAAGTGGCAAAAACCAATGAGTATGGCCAAGAAATTGTAGACAAGAAAATCAAGATATTCAAACAAGAGAAGAAATTAAAACAGGTTACAACATTGACAGCAAAAAAAGAAACTACAATTCACAAGAAATTTACTTACCATTGATCCTTCGGCCACCAAAAAATTCCAGAAAATACTCAGAGAGTTTGGGATTACTTTGTCCCAAGTGAACAAATTCAGCCTAAATAATCTGCTCAACTCTAGTGGTAATGATAGAATACCTGACAAGAAGAAGCCAGGAATATATCAAATCAACTGTTTGGAATGCAACAAAGTATATATTGGCAAAACAAAAGAAGAATTAGGCTAAAGGGACACTGGAGAAACTTTAGGTACAGATAGATAAATCTGTGGTCGGACATCGCTTTTTGAGAAACATGATACAGAAATGGGAAGTCAAATTATTCAAATTTGTAGACAGACCCTTGTAGCTGGGAAAAAAAAGTTAAAAAAAAAATATGAAGATAAGTTTGAGATCCGAACAGAAGACAAATTAATTCAAAAGTTCATCAAATGTCCACGAGCATTACACCAAGCGCATCCAACCAACAATAAATCTGGCAGTCAACTCACAGCTGTGGATGCAGGCAATAGCCTGTGAAACATGTTCTGTATAATTCAATGGTAAGTGGAGCATAAAAGTATTAAATTGACTCAAAAGTTAATTAATAATATATTCATTGCTCGACTGAATTAGTTCTGCATGGAAATTAATTTTAAACTCTGATATTATATTTGTTCTTTTGGGCTAACTTAAAGAAAAGTAAAAAATTCAAAATTTTCACATATTGTCCAACTTAGAACAAATTCAATAGGATATTCAAAGAACGTGGTATAAAGTTAACCCCAAAGAACAAATATGTGCAGATTGTAATAAAAAATACATCGGAAAAAACCAAGAAAATTCAAACTGGAGGGAAATGAAAAAGTAGTTGAATAAATTTTAAACAGCAAAACTGAAATGTATTCATAAAAATTTAAATATATATTTGGAAGAACACGTGTTTTGCCAATTTACACAAGATAGCAGATGTGTGCACTTTGGCACACCAAGAGGTAGCTATTTCACAGCTAGGCTTGAGACATTCAATACAATTGAGCTGTGGAGTGTGATTTGGTTTCTGAGGTCAAAGGGACAGAAACCATCTGAAATCTATCATGAGCTATGTGCAGTGTATGGTGAAAGGTGCATGACATTAATAAACGTCTGTAACTGACGTGAGAGAAGTTCGATAAGGGTGTAAATTTCTTCATTGAATCCTGTTCTGGACTATGTTGCACATTCAACACACAGAGCAATGTTGACGCTGTGGAAACATTGATTCAGGAGGACTGATCAACAATCAAAACAATAATGGATGCTGTGGGCATTTCATATGGTAGTTGATTGGTTTTATTTACAGATGCTCTAACATCTTATGTCATCAGTGTCATATTTAATTCAGGGTGTGAAATGGCCAACAAATTTTGCTCAGAGGTCTCTTCTTTCAGGCTTGAGGTTCTTTTTCATGCAGCAAATCTGTGCCACAGGACTTGCAGCTTTACTTCCCTTCTGAAGGAAGCTATACTTAGGATATTTATGCCCGAAAAAAATCCATCCATCCTGGCCAGGTTTGAACCAGCAATCTTGGGTTTAGGAGGCATGGTTGCCACTGCACTACCAGGAATAACATTCATAAGGCAGTGCATACGATCATCCATTAAGAACTTGGGTATTGTAAAGTGACAGTGACAGGTTCCCAGACAGCTGAAATTGCAGCATATGAAGAATTATGGGATACAGTCTTAAGAATGTGTCCAGGTACCATAGGGGTGGAAATGCAATCCTCAATTGCTTACTAGGTATGAAATGTGGTTGTTTCATTACACTGAATGAATGCAAGAGTATAGTATGGAAACATAAATTCATCCCCATCCAAAACATTCAGGACAATGGCATTGGCAGGGAAGGATTTGTTTATAGTTTTCTGGGACAGTCAGAGTGTCATTCTTGCTGATTTTTGGAAATTGCAAATCCTATTGCATATTTTGCTATACTGAATTTGCTCTGCACCTTAAACATCCAACAAAATTTCTGGAGGAAGTCATCATTCTCCATGACAATGCCCACCTCCATGTGGCTGCATCAGTGACACAAAAAGTAAATTCCTGGTATTGGGAAGTTTGAGTATCCAGCATATAATCCAGACCCAGTCCCATCAGACTTTCACCTGTTCAGCATACCAAATGAACACCTTGCCAGCAAACACATCAGCAGCAATACACAAGTTGTGACAGCGTGCATTGCATGTGTCCAGCTGAACAATTTTTACTGCATGGACATTGAAAAATTGATGTCATGGTAGTACAGGATGTATAAATGTGAACAGATGCTATGTGGAAAAGTAAGAGTAATATTCAACCTTCCAAATATATACTTAGTATTTGTGAATACATTTCTCTTTTGGGTATAAAAAGTGCTGCAAATCTGATTTTGTCCTAATTCAGTAATTGCTCCCAAAACTCCCAAAATTTCCTGTAGATTTTCAAAACTATTGTTGTTTCTGTCAGCCTAAAAACAGTAATTGTTATCCTTTGTTACCACGTAAAATATTTATTTGTCCCGTCACAATAAAAACAATTTTAGCACCGTCAAAATACCTTATAATAGTCTTTCCTATTCTCATTTTTCTTTACTTCAAAAAACTGCCTTGCTAATAAGTGGATGATGAATAAAAAAATTAGCTCCATATTGCACTACTATACTATTCAAGTGACTGTAAATACATGGGTTAACACCTTATATGGAAACTCCTGTGGGCACCCATAACCTGCTGACCAATTATATTGAAAAATGGAGTCCTATTTGTAAGTCAACATAGTACATTTACTCAAAGAAAAATGGCTACATTCTTAGATGGCAAAATATGACTAAGTCCTCCTTGCAATTGAGGACCCTAGAGAGGATGAATTTTAGAGGGAATGTGTATTATTTTTTTAGGTCACAATAGAAGAGTCTTAAGGCTGAAATACACATTTTAAAGCTACAAACATTATATTTAAAAATTAACTCTATAATGAGTTGCTGGTCATGCTAATAAAAAATTTAGAAATAAATAATCTATCAAGTAATGCCTAAAACTGCTGGAACACTTTGTGGTTAGAAGGCCGACTCTTGTTCTTTTCAATAAGCAGTTGCTGACTGTATTCTGTTTAATCAAAGAAAATGCAATACTTCACAATTCTGTGTTTTTTTTTTGTTTTTTTTTTAGGGGTGGTGGTGGTGGTTGTAAACATCTATGGTTTTAATGAAGAAACAAATGTATTACTGATGTATGTTGATTTATGTCAACAGTACTCACTAGCACATTATGTAATGTGCTGAAATAAAGTCATTTATAGGACCCTGTCTGTGACATTGGTTATGTTCAGAAGCATGAAATGGTCTTTGTTTCCAACAAGCAACACACATATAATCTCAATGGACTGCAACACTGCAGGAGTAAATAAATTTTTTCCTATACAATTTTTAGCAGAAACCATTCATTTGAACAACATTTTCCTAAGGCTTATTATAGCTTTTTCTACACAATCCATGTACCTTTTTCAGGGGAGTATTGCATTGATGCAAGACTGTCAACTGCTGGTAAGTCCCATGATGAGTGATATGGGATATCAAATTCATTCCACAAGAACACCATTCTGCGAATAGCAGCTGTACTCACATCCTTGTGGCTTGGAAGAATATCCTCATAATTGTCTGCAACAAATAAATTTGCTCTTATAAATTTAGTTTTTTTTGAATGATGGGAATTCCCACAGTGAAATGTAACAAAACTAAACAAGTTTAATTACAAGGAATGAGAAAAGTGCATGAAATGAAATTAAAAATACAAAGAACTGATGAGAGAAGATGATTCAAACTAGTATACATAGGTAAGGAAGAGAGTAGTGCAGTATTTGGCCAGAGGAAGAAGTAATACATATACTGAGAAATAAATTGGTAATGGAATTAAAAGGCTGGGAGATTGTGGAGGCATTCTGTGTAGGAAGGAATATAGGGGAGAAGACCAATTATTGCGCAGTTCTTAACAACACAGTTTATTAATGAAAGGTTCAAATATATTTATCAACAAGCCCCTAATGCCAGCTCAGAGTGAATTGAAACAAAATTTATGATGGAAGTAGAGCAGCAGGTGAATGAGTATATATCAGGAAGTTTCAACTGTGGACTGAAGGAGTGAAGGCAACTTCTTTGGGCAAATGGGACATTGAGGGAGCAGACCAGTTCAAGAGAAAAATAGTCAGCAAAAATCTAATATACAGAAACTGCAAGTATTGATGTCAAGGAAAAATGGTACAGAGTCTGGCATCAGAGAGGGAAGTGTGTAAGTACAGGATATGGTTACAGTTGCAATGGCAGTGAGAAGCAGGCATGGTGCAAACAGAGGCAGTGAAGTGGGAGGTGAGGATGACAGTTGTAACACCAGGAGGTAGACCATCGGCGTTAGGAGAGGACGCAGTGTCTATGTCACAAAGTTGTGATGTAGGAATAGCAGCAAGGAAGACTGCATCACCAGGAAAACAAGAGCTGGAAGTTGTGTGGGATTAGGCGAAGAAAAAGAAGAAGTCAAGTATGCAGAATAGTGGGGAGAGTGCAGGGGGGGGGGAGAAGACCAAATGGACAGTATGTCTTTAGAGCATGGCAGTATCTTGGTGCTGGACAAAAATATGGTGAAAATGTCAAGAAAAATATATGAGATAAGGGGGAAACTAGATAAGTTTAGATATAGAACTAGTTCGCAATAGGAAATGGGGAATATGCGGTTAGTGTTTTGGAGCTGTGAGGGGCTGAAAAATAAGATCTTCATGCCAAATTTAACCAACTATTAGAACAAGCTAAACTATTTGGGGGTAGCAGAAACAAGGCTTAAGGAAGAAGATATTGTGGAAAAGGATTTTATACATGTAGATATTAAGGGGAAAATGCAGCTGTAAAAGAGAGAATGTCTGGTGACGTTTGCATTTTTGTAAGACATTAAGTAAGGAGATTAGAGAAACTTGGTCTAGGCAAAAAAGTGTATTTTGGGTATTAATAGAAGATAAAAAGATAAATGAATCCTTATTAGGCTTAAACATTGCTTACAATCCATCAGTTCTGACCTATTTAAACAGCTGGAAAATAATTGTGAAAAGATAAGAGAAAAATATTTAAATGCTGAATTCATAATATTGGGAGACTTCAATACTAGAACAGGGGAAGTGGATGTGCAGATAGGGAACAACTGGGCTAGGAATGAAATGAACAAAAGAAAAGTTGCCAGGAGAAATAAAGACAAGACTGTAGATAGTGCAAGTGAGAATTTAATTGAGTTTTGTGAAAAAAATTCACTGGATCTTTTAAATGGAATATATGGGATGAATATAAATAGTGAAGATACATTTGTGAGCAAAAAGGGATCATAGTGTGATTGATTATATTTTTCACTTAGTCAATGTGGAATATATTCTTAGTAATTTCAAAGTGCTTAATTTAAGTTCCAGTAGTGGCCATTATTCATTGATAGTGAACATAAAAAAGCATATAGACCAAGCAGGTTGTAACTTAGGAGGAAGTAAAAATGGTAGTAAAGAATATACTAGCTTTAAATGGAAGGAATAAGTTTAGGCAAACATTGGTTTTGAACTATGGTCAGATTTATCAGGGATTAATTTAATAGCAAAAGAAAATGAAATAGAAAGGGCAATTATCATTTTCAATATTATTATGTATAAGGCAGGAAAGGGAATGCTGGTGGGGAAGGAGGTATATATGAGATATACTCCAGAAGTAATACACAAAATTTTACTGGCAACTGTACATGTTGGATAGTGGCTTAGTGATAGTGGGGGATGCAAGGTCAAACCTGCTAGCAGCAGATATGCCACTCAGTCTATTTCTGTGAGTAGATAAAGGTGTAACAATGGTGTAAACGTTTGTTTGAGTTCATATTGATAATTATGGAGTTTTCTCAAGAGGAACAGTGTGCAATCATAAAATGTTTTCATGCAAAAGGTGAAAATTGCTTTAATATTCATCATGAACTTGTGTCGGTTTGTGAGGATAATGCTATGCACTATAGCAGTGTGAATAGGAGGATGGAAAAGTTTAAAAGGGGAGAGTATCCACCCATGATCTGCCATGAAAAGGAAGGCCATAATCTGCCTGCACTGACCAGAACAGGGAACGTGTTGTAAAACTTCCTACGGATGATACTGTCGTTTTAACTGTTGAGCAAATTTGTCTTCAAAGAGACTTAACAAATGGAACAGTGATGGGAATCATTAAAGAGGATTTAAAAATTGGTGAAAAAGAGTGCACATTGGGTGCCAAGGTTACTGGATTATGGAAAAAAAAAACAAAATTGAATGACTTGCTGTGAAGTTGACAAGACATCATACAAGGTGATCACTATGGATCCCCCTGTTCAATCCCAAAATGGAATGACACTCAAGTCAGTGGAAACACAACTCACAGCCTCCCAAAAAATTCAAAATTGCTACATCAGCTGAGAAATTCTTTACTCAATCTTTTGGGACCAAAGAGGGGTTATCCTCTCCCATCCTATTTCAAAAGGCATGACAATCACTGGTGAACATTACAAAGACATTCTGAAGAACAAACTCCTGCCTGCAATTGTAGCAAAGTGACCTGAATTGGTGGGAAATTTCATTTTGCACCAAGACAACTACAGGGCACGTGTTGTCACAATTTCTCCCCGAGCATGGTATTGCAACACTGAGACACCCTCCTTATTCACCTAACCTTGCTCCCTGTAATTTTTGGTTGTTTGACACACTGAAACTTGGTCTTACTTGGGAGGCAATTTTCAATGAGGGCAAGTCTGTGTTCTGCAGTTTACCAGTTTCTAAAATAGCTACCTCAAGAATGGTACAAAATATGTTATAAAAAGTGGATTAAATGCTCGCAACTGTGCTTCGAAAAAGCAGACTATGTAGGGAAGTAACATGTGTATGTCAGACATCTAAGTACATATAAGTAATTTAAGAATGTTTATGCACTACTTTTGGAGTGCACCTTGTAAACAGGAGGAATGGTTTGATGAAGAATGTAGAATAACTAAAAAATTAGTGAAACAAATGTTGGGAAAATGGAGAGAACAAGGAGACGAAGATCAAAGGATGTGTATTTATATGGGAAACATTTTTACAACCAATTATTAGAAGAAAAGAAATTACAATGGAGAAAAACAAAGGAGAGTAATCTAATTAGGGTTTTAAAGGAAAATAATGTTAGCAGGATATGAGTATGGAAGGCTAATAAAACAACATATAATAAGTATGTAAATCAGCCTAACATTGATTCAGAAGGGTGGTTAGAATACTTTAATAATCTTTATGGTGAATATGGATGTGTCTGTATGATACAGGAGCTGGAAATCAGTAATAGGTATGTGTAAATTTTGGATAGTATAATTAGGGAGCAAGAAGTTATAAAACAAGTGAAATTAATGAAAAGGAACAAGCCAATGGATATAGATGGTGTTCCTAATGAATTTCTTAAAGAATGGTGTAGTGATGTAAGTAGAGTTAAGATTCAAGCAGATTTGTTTAATTCAGTCAGAGAGAAAGGGTATGTACCAAACAACTGGAAAAAAGCAATATATGAAGGGAAAAGTAGCATAGAGAAACCAAACAGTTATCAAGGGATTGCATTACTATCAAATCAAGGGAAAATTTTACTGGCATTTTGGCTAACAGGATTCAGTATTCGGTAGATGAATATAATGTACTTTCAGAATTCCAAATGGGATTTTAAATTGGGGAGCAAACAGTTGATATTCTCTTCTGAGCACAATATTTTGAACACTCTTTATGGTTTCACTTACATGAGATTTACTCAGGACACATGTTCTGTGGAACTTTTTCCGCATCATCAGCTGTTAAACTACTATTGAATTATTCATAGGAGCTGGGTATATATGTATCTGAATGGACTCTGGGGTCTAGTGATAAACTTAACTAAAGTGCTGTCTGCACCCAGGATGTCAAAATTGATAAGGTTATGCTCATAATTTTTTATATATAAATTCCTTCCCATTCGCTTAGTTCTTTCAGTTGTTAAATAGTTTTTAATAACTTGATGCCTTTTTCTATTTCATGGTATTCATTCCAAAAATATGCTGCCACATTTATCTATTTGTTTGTAACAGATGTTTTTCCAATGTTCCTTCAACCTAAAGGCTATATTTCTCTTTGTCTTCCCTATGTAGATTTTTTCACAATCCTTACAATTATTCTGGTAAATACCAGATTTTTTCTCTTTGGGCCTGAAATTTGTTTTGTTTAATTTCAATAAAATTTTTACATAATCAGTTTTGAGGTGCTAAGATAATATTGTACTGCTTGAAAATTTTTTTGAAATTTCTTATTAGCTGATGGTGGTAAGCAAAACTTTTATTTGTTTTTTCCCCTGATAAATCACTCAAAGTTGCTATTTGTTTAAATTCTTTTTTGTATCTGGAATCTTTTGACTTTTCGGTTAATCATCTGTTTGTTGAACCCATTGGATTTAGCTGCTTCTATTATGTGTAGATATTCATTCTTATATTCTTCTTCACTCAGTGGTATATTTATTAGTCTGTATATCATGCTGTTGAATGCTGCTTCCTTATGTGATCTTCAATTTAAACCATGGGCTTTGATATAGTTATCTGTATGTGTGTCCTTTCTGTAGATGCCAAATTCAAGTTTATTATTACATTTTATTATCCTCAGATCTAAAAATACCATCATATTATCTCTTTCTGTTTTGACAGTGAATTTAATTGAAGGCTCTTGCAGGTTTAAAGGTTTTAGTGCATCTTCCACATGGTTTTTGTTTATAATAGCAAATACCCAGACCATCAGAGTCCACCCGAATACCTACCTACCCAGCTTCCACGAATGATCCAACAATCATTTAACAGCTGATGATGTGGAAAAAGTTCCACAAAGCATATGTCCTGAGTAAATCTCATGTAAGTGAAACCATAAAGAGTGTTCTAAATGTTCTCTAAGAAGACATTATTAATGGGTTGTTTCACTGTGTGCGATTCCAAATTGAATTAATATTTAAAATTGATAATATATTTAAAATAAAGACATTAGTAAATAAATACGTAAAGGATGAGGAAACTGTACATGGCATTTGTTGATCTTGAGAAAGCATATGACAGGGTAGAATTACAACTATTATGGTATAAATTATTAAGCAATGGAGTGAGTCAACATATGGTAAATAGTCTTAAAAGTGTTATACAAGGAGAATACTTTTTGTATGAGATTTGGGAAAGGATAGTAGCTAAGGAAATAAAACAAAGGAAGGGATTATGGCAAGGCTATATATTATGTCCCATTTTCTTCTACATATTCATTGATGATATACTACTAGGGGTCAGCAAGATAATTTTATGCCAGTAATAAATAAAGTTATTGCTGCATTACTGTTTGCTGATGATCTAGTAGTAGAATCAATAACAGTAAATGGCATAAAACATTCTTTGCAGGCAATAGGTAAATACTGTAGTGAATGTAATTTAAATGTAAACCAAGAGAAAATGCAAATAGTGGTTTTTAAGAAAGGGGCAAAATTGAATAAGATTGAAAAATGGAAAAAGGGGAATAAAGATTATAAGGTAGTTTGAGATTGCATTTACTAAGAAATTAAAATGAATGGGAGAGGGAATGGGAGAAGCAAAAGAAATTAGCAATGACTAAAGGAAAAGGAGGCATGGCAGCTATTAGAAGTTGTAAATATAGACTACCTAATATTTATGTTAAATGGTTAGAAAGAAACTGAACCCAAGATGCCAAATGGATTGAGTGTGAAGAAGATATTACACAGGATGTTTTGTAGGGAAGTCTTAGGCTTATCAAGTCAAAGGTTAAGGAAGTGGCCCAAATTGAACTGGGAAGAATGTCAAGGAATACTGGCTTAGGATTTTGAATCTAGAAGGAAGTAACTACTAAGACAATGTTTAGAAGAGAAGAGTCTCAGGCATTCTGAATGGATAAATAGTCTGTGGAATGAGTTGGAGAAGAATGGATTAGGAGGAATTTGGAGAAGAGAAAACAATAATAAGGGCTTTGGGAAGGTAGCAAGGAGGAGATATGAGAATGTAGGAATTCAAAAACTTTTTAGTGAAATAACTGAAAAAATTCCCTAGTTTTCTACATTCCAATGAAGAAATTGTGGGAAAGGGAGATATACATCGATAGAGTAAATAAAGAACAAAGGGAGGGAATTGCATGGTTAAGAGCAGGTGTATGGAGATTAAAAGGACTCAGGAAGGGCATTTCACAGAATCTGTGCCCCATTTGTGGAGGGAAGGAAAATATGGAACACATAGTATTTAAGTGTCCAGGGACATACTTGTGGAGGAAGGAGTTACTAAAGCAGAAATAGCTAAAATTCGACAGAAAAAAGACTCTAATTAAAATTTTCAACAAGGATAATAGAAATATAGGACTTTGAGTAAAGTAAAAAAAAAATGTTATTGGTCATTGAAAAAAGAGGTAGCTTAAACAAAATTGCAAGTTAATTTGTATTTTAGTAATTTGGTAATTTTGAATTATACTGGTCAGCATTGATTCTATGGTTTAAAGGAAAATATATGACTTTAATGGAAATCAGTGCTCTGATTTAAAAAATGAAGTCCATTTTTGGTTATCAAATCTAGTTTTTATATGTGCATATATGTCTATGATGCTAAATTCATACAGCTTACTGCTGCGTTTCATTGTGTTATTCTAAATCTGTTGTTGATTTTCTTCCTAATCGGCTCACTTCCAATCTCCCTTATCACCCAATGTTTATGTTTATATTCCCAGCACTTATAGTTTTGTTATATGGGTTGGTTCTGTCTTGTTGTGAGGTTTTTATGTTTACATTGACAGCTATAGATTTCAACTTCAGCTGAGCTAAAATCTTGTGTTAATAAGCATGTTTGTCTTGTACACATGAAGTACTTAAATAAAAGTTAGAATATGACTTTTACATCAGGATTATGTCCTCAGAAGTTTTGTTACACTTGTGGGGTTGTGTGTTTGACAGAAAGATACGTAAAATAGACTTACAAACAAAGAAACTGTATTATTCATATTTCAAAGAGAAAGCTGGTGATCAGAATAAATCATTTGCGCCTCATATTGCATGTAAAAGTTGTGTTGAGGGAGTACATTATTGATATGAAGGAAAATGGAAGGCAAGGCCATTTTCCAAATCAATGATATGGAGGGAGCAGCAGAATCACCATGACGATGGTTACTTTTGCATGTGCAAAGTTGCTGGCTACAACAACACAAAATAAGAGATTAAATATCTAAATCTGAACTCACTATATGGCTATTCCTCATGGACCTGAACTACCCATGCCTTCACCACCAGCAGACCTCAATTTTAGTGAATCCGACAATATTGGTTTCTGATTCAGAAGAAATTGACAATTCACTACAATAGTTTAATCAATTTTAGTTAAATGATTTAGTGAGAAATTTAGGCCTCATAAAACAGAAAATTAAATTATTGGGCTCAAGACTACAGGAGAAGAATTTATCACCTGGCATTATATTTTATGGTATAGGAATTGCGAAATACAGTTCCACATGCACTACGCAAAAGATCAACTTGTGTTCTGTGTGGATGTGTGTAATCTTATTCAACAGTTGGGCATGGAAGCATATGAGCCAAGTAACTGGTGTCTTTTTATCGATTCTTCCAAATGAAGTCTTAAGGCAGTGGTACTTCATAATGGTACAATACTGCTTGCACATTCTATGAACCTAAGATGTCTTATGAAACTCTGAAGCGTGTTCTTGAGAAAATTAAGTACTGCAACCATGAGTGGCAATATGTGGTGACTTGAAGGTCACTGGTCTGTTACTAGGACAACAGGGAGGATGCACAAAATTCCCTGGTTTTCTTTGCAAATGGGATAGCAAGGAGAGTGACAAACATTGGGAAACTGACCAATGGCCTGAGAGGCAGCAACTGGAACCTGGATCAAAAAATGTTACTAATGTGCCTCTTTTGATTGTCAAAAAATTCTACTCCCTCCATTACACATAAAACTTGGCATGATGAAACAATTCATGAAAGCACTTGAAAAAAGTTGTCCTTGCTTCCAGACTTATGCACAAGTTTTCATCATTGTCACAGGCTAAAATCAAAGAGGGAGTATTTGATGAACCACAGATAAGGAAATTGACGAAAGATGTTAATTTTACCAGCTCTATGAATGAATTACCTTTTTAAATATTAGTGATGTAAGTGTTACAGAATAGACTCAATCATTTTAAAATTTTTTCTATGAAGGAAATTGAAAAAGATGCGTGGAATGGAGTCAAGAGAGGTTGTTAAGAAATTTCTGGATAATGTGAAATTCCCTCAATACAAAGAAATTGTCAGAAATATGTTGGAAAATTTCAGACTGTTCGGCTGTAATATGAGTTTGAAGCTTCATTTCCTCAAGTCACATCTTCCTGTTGAATTTAGGAGCTTTAGTGAAGAGTAAGGTGAAAGGTTGCATCAGGACTTGAAAGATGTTGAACGATGTTATCAGGGACATTGGGATGTACATATGATGGAGGATTACTGCTGGTGTCTTGCACGCAAAGAACCTACCAGGGAACACTCAAGAAAATCACATACACTGCAGTTCCATGGGAAAAGAAAAAGGGGTATACAAGATAACTAACATATATTCTTAAATTCACATATGCTTTCATGTTATTATTTTTCTTCATTTTCTTTAAAAGTTGTATATCAGTGCATAATATATTTGCAGATTTTACAATTATATTTTCATGAACATTGTCATATTGCCAAAAATATAGAATACATTTTTGAGTTTTGTGCACCTAAATTAGTTAACATCATTTTTAATCGTATCACAGAAAAAAAAGTTTTCATTTGTAACCTAGTTTTATGTATAAAATATGTCTGGATAAGAGCCTGGATTGAATGACTAGGAAAATTAAAATATGTATTGTCTAGCACCAATAAATTAAAAAAAAAAAAAAATTGAGAATATGATATTATTGTATGATTTACTTAAACTAACTACTCTTAATGCTTCACTTACTTGTCATAATATGTAGATGTAGATTTTCTCCCAAGGACCTACAGAACTAGCAACTTGGGAGAAAATCTACATCTACAAATACAAAGACAGTCTAACGAACTCCAACACTGCTGGGGATGAAAACAAACTACAAGTTTATCACACTGCCACCAGAGCTGAATAAACATTCCCAAAGCTTAACAAATTATCTGACAGTTGAATTTTAGCCAAGCTGGTGATGAGAATGAAATGTTCTAGAAACCGGTTCTATATATTATGACAAATGAAGCATTAAGAGTGTGTAGTTCAACTAAATCATACAATAATATCAATATGATTGGCTTCACTGTGCAAGCTCGAATTAACATTTTAATTTAATTCAGATCTTGTTGACATAAAGGCAAATTTTTCATTAGCAAAACTGGAATGCAAAGGAAACCCTTTGTGGGATCAGGTGTCAGTGGGCAAGAGGTTGAAGCGAAAATTAGTGCTGCTAAGGGAGAAGTTGGGGATGAAGTAAGATGCAAGAGGGAGAGGAGAGTGTAATGAAAAAAAATCCCAGAAATGTTGAAATTGTTTATGTGGAAAATGTTTTGGTGGGGGAAGGTGGGGAAATTTCAAAAGAAGTTGGTATGAAAATTGTAACAAAATATGTTTGCTCATAACGTTTGCATCATTGAAAATTCTGCCTTTAAAATGATTTTAACAGGCAAAAGACATAGCCTAATTGTTGAAAATTTGCAGAATATCTTGATAATATATTGTGCTGCAAATTATCAAAACAAATAACATGTGATGCTTATATTCATGATCATAAAAATGTAAAAAATGTAGTTTCTAATTTAATCATTTTATGCCCCATTTTAGATGCTAAAAATATACATATTTTCTTGCCTAAAATTAAAAAATACTGCCTAATTGAATCCTTTTGCAACCTTTTTAGGTGACTAAAACATAAATTTTTCATGCTTAAAATTCCAAGGTTTAATATGAGGTACAGTATGCACCAAAATTATGCCTTCATTAACACACAAAAATCATTAATTTTAAAAGATTCTGCAATGTGTCACTGCTTTTTGAGTGTGGTGAATTCGTAAGAACACATTCGCTTGACTGCCAAAATTTGCACAGTAAGATTTCTCTTCCATAAAATTCTTGTAGTGCCCTAAAGTTTTGTGCTGCAACTTGAGCTTTGTTCATTCCTACTGAACATTTTTAGGGTGGTATTACTTACTGCAAAGCAGAATCAGTCACTACATGTACAAAATATGATTACCTTAAGACTTTAAATTTTGCAGACTTGTTAAAGAATTGTTGCTCTATAACACAATACTAGGTTCCAATAGTTACCAGTAGGAGCATTGATTTACAGCCTTATTGTCTTACTTTATGAGTCTCATTATATTTATTAGGAAGAGTTTGTTTTAAGGATTTAAAATAGTAAAATTTTAGCCTAAAGGTCTGCGGTCTAGTCATCAACATCACTAAATCATCTACTAAGGTCTGTGGTTTGACCTCTGGTTGGGATAATTTTTAGAAAAGGTTCTTCCAAGTACTCTCTCACTATGAAATATATAATGTACATAACTTTTCATATCAACAAAGCAAGTCCCACATTATACCTTGAATAGGTTCTGGCAATGGATCCAAAGACAAATCCAAGTTTGACATTTGTACTGACTGCACCTCCACTTCATCCAGAAACACCTCATCATTTTGGTAGCTGCAATCTGATAGTGCATTTTCTTGTAATTCTGGAAGACTGTAGATCCTCTGGGTCACAGATGCCTTGGCACTAGCCTCAGGCAAAGACTTCATACATCTGTGTAAGTTGGCAAGTGTGTTTCCCACATCACTCAGAGGTTTCTTAGATATCTCAGACCCTCCAACACCTACACTTTCTATGAGGAGAAAAAGCCTAAATTAATATCCATTTAACTTTATATGGCATTCTCTGATACAATGTGTCTTCTCTAAATATATTCTACACTTTAGTAAGTTGTCTTCTAAACCATGAAGAAATGCAATGAAATTTATGTTTAAATGCAATACACAAACACAATAAAAACACATGTTATCAAATTATTTTATATAAAAAAGGGGGTGCAGATAATCTTTTAGATGCCTACTATAGTTATAAAAACATCATTAACATAATTGTGATGATATAACACAGGACAATCCTTGATAGCCTTTTTTCCTGGAAGTAACATAGTAGCTATCCAGCTAATTATGGTACGTTGATAAAAACACATGTTATTAAATTATTTTATATAAAAGGGGAGGGGTTGCAGATAATCTTTTAGATCCCTACTATAGTTACAAAAACATCATTAACTAATTGTGATAATATAACACAGGACAATCCTTGATAGCCTTTTTTCCTGAAAGTAACATTGTAGCTATCCAGCTAATTATGGTATGTTGATGTGGCATGCATCACAGTTCACTCAGCAGAATGACCAGGTATTGTGATAGTGTGTTACTGTTTAGATGGAAGTGATAACATTAGATCCTTGGAAGTTGATGGGCTTGGGCGAGATCATTAAGATTTGTCCTACACTTTAACAATCTAGTTGTTAAAAACAATTAAGATGAATGAGAAAAACCTTAATTATTTTAATATTTTAGTTATAGGTAAAGACTGGGGTAATATTTATATGTACATGCATTTGTGGATCAAGCATCAAGTGAATTTTTAAAATTTCTCATTTACTATTTTAATCTGCCTTTTACTCTTGATAAGTCCAAATAAAACTAAAAAAAAATTTGGATTACAGCTGAAATCATATGAATCATAAATAATTACCAGGGTAAATAAAATATAAATAGGAGAAATTATTGTTATGGAATCACTCAAATTTCACTAATTTTGTTCCACTTACTTGAAATTTGAGTGATTTCATAACAATAATTTGTCATAATGTAATATATTTCACTGTGAAAACCCCTGATACAAAAATCTATATAAATAGGAGCTTTTTCTGGTGCTCTGATTAAATAAAAATGGGACATATCTCATTTCTCCACATAAATACCCAATTTACAAACACATTTTCTCCATTCATTTAAGAACTTTCGAAAAATAAGACATTTTTAAAAAATTCTGTTGGAACTCACACAGTGAGGCTTGTTAAATGTAAATTATATCTAATCTGTTGTCTAACACTCTTATGCTTCACTCACTTTTAAATATGGTGGGACTGGTTTCGAAGAGACATCCTCTCCATCTTCAACTAACTTGACGACTGGTACGAGAAACTAACATCTATGAGGACCTGTGGCTCCATCCTGGTGGTGTTTTTTTCTTTATAAACTGGAAATTTTGTATTACTTTCTCCTGTAATGTCAAAATTCATAAGATGATCCCTATGTTTATGAATGTAAATCTCCCATGTGTCCAATTCTATATGTCCTTGTGCTTCTTTAAATAAAGTTAAAGAGAAATAAAGCTACTTAAAGAAGCACACAGACATACAGAATTGGACACATGAGAGAAGATTTACATATAAACACAGGGAGGGATCATCTTATGAATTTTGACATTACAGGAGAAAGTAACACGAATTTCCAGTTTATAAAGAAAAAAACACTACCAGTATGGAGCCACAGGTCCTCATAGATGTTAGTTTCTCGTACCAGTTGTCAAGTTAGTTGAAGATGAAGAGGATGTCTATTCGAAACCGGTCCCACCATATTTAAAAGTAAGTGAAGCATAAGAGTGTGTTAGACGACAGATTAGATATAATTTACATTTTCTCCAGCTTATAGGAAGCTTCATCATCCTATTATGAAGAAAGAGTGGGGTTGTTAACTTCCACTGTTGAATCACCAACCCCCCAATTAATTAACTTGTAATTAGGTAGCTATAGACAATGGAGTGGTGATATAGCCTATTAGAATGTTCACACTAACTCCACATATACAACATTAGGACATGTTTTGGGGGCAATCGCTCCCATTATCAGCTGTTGATAAACTACTCGATTTGGTGGTTGGATCCCAAGGTGCTTCTGTGGCCATCTCTGATGGTTCCAGTAGAAACTTGCTGAGTTCATCCATGGGTGGAACATTCATTAAGTTTTCCCTATTTTTAGGAGCAATTTTTTTATCCAAATAAACAGCTATATTGGGTTGTGAAGTTCTTTAGCAGCTTAGCCTCTGGTTTAATTTCATGATGTTGGGTCCAAAAGTGTTCCTCCCTCTGAATTTCTACATTTCCCATTATTTTTCTGATGTACCTTTGATTACAATCTGCACATTTAATTTCATAAATCCTGATTTCTGTTCTGTTGATATGGTATCTTTTACTGTGGATCCTAATAATTTTTTGATATTGTACTTGTTCTTTGGGTTAACTTATGCCATGTTCTTTAAATGTCCATTGAATTTGCTGTGGTAAATTGGATGGTACTTCAAACTTTTCAATTTGTATCTTTCCTTGATGTTCTTCAGTTTGTGACCTCTTATAGATTTTTGTCTTTTAAATTTATTGATAATTTTTATTACTGTGCTTTTGTTGAAACCATTGATTATTACTATATTAGTTATCTGTTTGTATTCCATTTTATATTCTGTTTCTGTGAGCGGGGTGTTAATTACTGTGTGTGCCAAGCTGTAGAGCATATTTGTGTAGGGTGGGATTATAATTGTAATTTTCCATGTAGGTCTCTTTTCTATGGATTTCGTCTTCATTTCTTGTTGATAAACACAATATTACTCAAAGTAATGAAAGAAGTGTTGAGCAGCACTATAAGACTAGAATTATGGGAAAGTTTATAACCTTCTATTATTGCTTAAATGTAAACTGCCAGTGCTTATTGACATTAAGCAATACAAAATTGCCATAGACAAGTCCGATAAAAGATACATTAAAATTCACAATTTTAATTAGTCAAAATATTCCTCTATCTTATACAAAGGATGATCAGCTAATCAATTATAAAGCTTGTGTTTAAATACATTATCAGAAAATATTTTCACATTATCACACAAAATATTATAAATTTTTAAACTCATAACATGAAAATTATTTAAAGACTTACCCAGTCTGTGATAATGTATATATAAACATGAGTTTCCTCAGGTATTATGAGTGTGAATTTCATTTCAGTATTGTATCTAATTACACACTTTTTTACATAAAGTAAATACTGAAAAATATACAAATTTATTACAGTAAGAATCTTCAATTTAACAAACAAAGAATATCTGGATAAACTACATGACTTAATTTACAGATGAGTTTTTGAGTTCTATCCTCATTAATTAGGAAACCATTGGTTTTAAATTAGTTACTATCCTTCTCCATAGAACATTAATTAAGTTAATACAACTTAAATTAGAATTTGCATTCAAAAATGCAGTTATCATTAGCAAACAATGTGGCATAGGAGTTTATAATCTGCATGGATAAGTCATTAACCTTAATGATATACTACAAAGGGCCCAACACAGATGGACACACCAATCTTAACTGTTTTATAATCCAATTTATTCTCTCTAGTTTCAACATATTGTTTATGATTCATTAAATAGAATTTAAAAAAAATTTAAGGGAATGCCCTAAATACCATAATAAAGAAAATTTTGTCAATAATATATCATGTTCAACACAGTCACATGCTGCAATTAGAGAAAACTTCTTATCTTCAAAAGCATGTATAATCTTACCAATCACACACAAGATGGCATTGATAGTACATTTACCATGTTGAAAACCAAACTGGAATTCAGATAATATATCATTTTCATAATCTGAAATTATACAATTGTTTCTATTGTTTTACCTAACACTGGTACAATAGATATTAGCCTATAATTAGATGGTAGTGTGTTATCGCCCTTTTTATAAATTGGTACAACAATTGCAATCTTAAGTGCATTATGGAAAATACTTTCATTTAAACATCAATTAATACAATGTTAATGGTAGAACAACTTCATTAATAAATAAATTAGCCACACATTTGTCTATTTTTATAGTCTCACTATAATAGTTTCTAACAGTCTTGTACACTTCCTACTGCAGTATTACTAGTTGATAGATATACAGAATGATTATAAAATATCAATCCATTTTTGAGAAAACGACTGATTATGTGTTTATTTTACAGGGGATCTGAAAGATGCTAAGCACTGAAGAAAGAATAGCTGTGATGTGTACACATTTGAGGGGACTTATTTACCAGGAGGCTCAAGTGGGATTTGAATGAAAATTCCATAAACTGGTTCCACCAGGACAAGTATTAGACTACTGGTTCAGAAATTCAAGACTAGGGATAGTGTGCAGAATGCAAGTGAAACTAATCAACATGCAATTAGCAGAAGCCCAAAAGTATCAACCAACAGACTTAAGTAGGGAAGTGGTTGTATAACAACCGACAGTGTGAAAAAAACAGTCCTACCACTTCAAGATATAACATAAACTGGGAGGAGAGGACTATACTAGTTGTGAAGCCAACTGTTGCAGACAGCCAAAGAGGATAGTTTGCTGCAAAATGAAACCATGATCTATAAATGTGGCATGGTCAACAGACATGTCTGAGACCCTGCAGTAGGAATAAAACACCCGAAAAGTCAATAGAATCTAAGGTGCAGGGACCATTCTTCTTCACAGAACCAATTTTCCAACAGGATGGAGCAACCCCCCTCATTATGCACGGTTGTTCATGAATGCCCGTACGTCACATTTCCAAGTAGATGGATTGGAAGGACTTCATACTGCATTCGGGCTCTACATTCTCCTGATTTCACATCTCTTGACTTTTTTTGCATGGGGATATGTAAAGTTCCAAGTGTACAAAGTCCAACTCCTCTAACTCCACTGAACAATTTAAAAGAGTGCATCAGCCATGCAGTGCTTAATATCACACCTTCAATGGTAGAAAAGGTGTTTTGTGAGGCAATGGTTGCTGGGTGTTATGCTTGGAAGTGCAGAGTGTTCATGTGGATTAATCTTAGATGGATTGTTTGTTAGTGTGTTGGGTTTACATTAACTGTATTGGTTTGAATCTAATATCTATTCTTCACAAAAAATGATCAGAGCTTTATAATCACTTGCATAGTACAATAAATCATAATTTTATATTTCATATTCTCAAGATCATTATACCAGGGTTAGACATTGCACCATTAATTTCTATTGTAACAGATATCAAGGAACAATAAATTTGAATAACATCGATAAACATATTAAAATTTTGTTTAAAAACCTCACCAGCTCTGTGATTATCATTACATATAGTACTCCAATCAATGTTTAAAGTCCTGGTATTACATGCACTACCAGTACAAACATCATTAAACAAGGTCATAGTAAGACAATTATGACCAGAAACACCAGGAAAAACCATTCTAATATCATAGAAATCACACAACATATTAATAAAAATATTATCCAAATATCTGTCAAGATGGGTTGGCTTGTCACTAATATAATGAAAATGATATTGATATGAAAGACACATCAACTTAATTGATTATATGTAATCAAAATGAAAGTAAAATTACTACCATTCACGATTTTGCAATTATAACATGACAAATAATTTAACAAGTGTTCCATATTATTTAACAATATGTCAACATTACCATTTGGTACATGATATAAAAAAATGATTAAATTGTAATCTTTTATCCGAATTGCGGTGCTTTCAAAATGCTTTTCGCAACATAGCCCTTCTAAATTTATAACCACATAATTTGTTGTCAGATACTAAAATTAAATGCCAACACCACCTCTATTGTTCTGTTTTCTACAATAGGAACAAGTATACCCATCTATTGTGAGAAATTGAGTCATTTAACCAATGTTCATTATACATAAAACATCATATGCATTACCATACAAAATAAGCTTAAAATATTTCCTTTGTTGATTAATCCTTGAGTATTTAAAAATAACAACTTAAAAAACTTATATTCTCAGTCACAGTTTATATTAATAACCCATAGTTTTTGCGACATTTTTATCCACATTCACTTGTCTCATTATTGATGTGAAATGCCGTCTTGTTCTAAAGTATAAAAAAACGCCTTATATGGGCATTTGATGGCCACAAGATGGGCTCTAATCACTTCAAGTAGTTGTTTTTAAAAAATATCTCACCTTAAAGGACAAATATATATCTCACAACAAGCTTCCAGAAATTTGGGCTTAAGAAACTGCAATTATTTATCATGTAGTTTATTATCTGATGCAACTATGTGTGGTGTTTAATGAAACTGTTTTGATTTATTCTTATAATAAAACCTACAATATACGATGTACAGAAGCTTGTAGTCCAGATTGGATTTCATCTTGGTAATGGGGTCAGTAGTTCTCACATAAATCCATATGCATCAACAGTTTTCTCTCTCTTCTTCAAAGTGCTGTGACTGAATATGCTTCACATATTCATGAGATAGGAATGCAGGCAATTTTTCCACTAATCTGTTCAAAACTTACCTCAGTACACATGAAGCCAAAGGCAACAATCTTCCTCATCATCAGCTTGGTCCCCTGCTGATGATGAGAGCGATGATGATTGTTGTTTAAGGGGCGCACAACAGCTAAGGTCATTAGCGCCCAAACATACTAAAAACTGCGTCAGTACTAAAATATAAATAGTTAACACAAATCAAGTCTGAGCAGCACGTTGTGCAACAAAATAAAAGCCCATAACAAATAACAAGTGGGTGTAATGGTCAACAAAGGACTGGTATTAAAATAGCCGCAATCGCGAAAACAACAGTCCTACAATGGTCTAAAAAGGGTCAATAAAACCCTATAACCATCAACACTAGAACATATAAAAACTGGTAGTAAAACACATCAGCAAAAGCTGAAAATAAACCAGTAGTGTAAAAGTCTAACCTTGTAACAATAAAACCCCAAAACAATAACAAGGGCTATATATAAAAACTCAATTAAAGTCTGGTACTAAAAACGATGCATCAAATGCTGAAACAACCACAGTCTTAAAAGAGTCTAAAAATGCCGTCAATGGTAAAAGATAAAAACTCACACCTTGCTCCAAAAACCACAAACACGGATAAAAAGGAGCACACGCTCAACAGCAACCACATCATCTGCAAGTAACTCCTCAATCGAGGAGGGCAAACCAAGGCTATTTCTAAAAGCTGCCAGATGAAGACAATCAATTAAAATGTGACGCACTGTAAAGGGGTGGTCACAGTGAGGGCAAACTGGAGCGGGTTGACCATTAAAAAGGTGAGAGTGACTAAAACGGCAATGCCCAATTCTAAGACGAGCTAAAATTACTTCTTCGCGACGGACAGCGCGAGAAGAAGTCGACCAGTTAAAAGGGGCGGATTTACATTCACGGAGCTTATTATTTGGGAGTAATTCCCACTCCTCGCGCCAGCGCGAAAAAATGGCTCTACGTAATAAATGTATAAAATCCCCGAAATAAAAACGCTGCTCGTACTCAGCAGGGTCTAAAAGAGCGGATTTTGCTGCAACCTCTGCGGCCTCATTGCCTGGGAGTCCGACGTGCCCAGGCACCCATAGCAGTGTTACCCTGACGCCAGCGTCGAAAAGGGTTAAAACTACATTCTGGACCATCTGTACAAGGGGGTGGAGGTTGTACAGGTTTCTAAAACTTAAAATGGCACTCAAAGAGTCGGAACATATAACACTGTTCCCCAGCCCGTGATCAGAAATAAATAAAACCGCCCGATAGATAGCATAAAGCTCCGCCATAAAAATAGATGTTGCAACGTTAAGACCATACGTAAAACTAGCCCCATTAAAAACAAAAGCACATCCTACACCTGTGTCAGATTTTGAGCCGTCGGTATAGATAAAATTCCAGCCATTAAAAGCGGATTTGATCTCGCTAAAAGAACAACGAATAATATGTGCTGCGGTCGAAGATTTCGGACAGGACGTGAGCCCGAGATGAACGGGGGCCTCTGCTAAAATCCAGGGGGGAGAAGAAGTTTCCCCGGCTAAGAAAAAAGCAGGTAACTCCATGTCCAACGTCCGTAAAATCTCCCGAAAACGAAAGCCAGCGGGCTTAGGAGTAAAAGACCGAGCAGCGTAAAAACGATCAAAAGACATGTTCAAAATGGCCCATTCGTGGGATGACGAGGTTGCGCAGCTAAGCGACAACCGTACGCAGTCAGTAAAACATCCCTACGATAAAACAACGGAGGTTCTCCAGACTCCGCACACAAACTCAACACAGGACTGGTGGGGAATGCCCCAATGGCAACACGGATACCCCGGTGATGAATCGGGTTCAGGCGGCGCAGAACAGAAGGCCGCGCAGAGCTATAAACCACACAGCCATAGTCCAGTTTCGATCGGATAAGAGATCGGTAAAAACGTAAAAGTATAGTCCGGTTAGCTCCCCAAGATGTGCCACATAAAACACGTAAAATGCAAAGAGAACGTTCACACTTGCCTTTTAGTTGCGCTATCTGCGATGACCAGCATAATTTCCTATCGAACACCAAGCCAAGGAACCTAACTTCGTCTGCGAAAGAAAGTGCGTATGGGCCAAGATGGAGCGAAGGTGGAGGATACCCCTTGTGGCGCCAGAAGTTCATGCAGACGGTCTTCTCTACGGAGAAACGGAACCCGTGAGAAACACTCCAAGCGTGAAGGCGGTCGAGACAGCATTGGAGGCGGCGTTCCAAGAGACAGGTTCTCCGAGAGGAAAGATAGATGGCAAAATCGTCCACAAATAACGACGATTGTATTCCTGGCGGTAAACACTCGGTGATAGAGTTAATCGCAATGGCAAATAGTGTGCAACTAAGTACCGAGCCCTGAGGTACGCCGTTCTCTTGAATAAAATTAGATGATAAAACTGATCCCACGCGAACATTAAAAACCCGGTCCTTCATAAATTCCTGAATAAAAACAGACATACGCCCACGTATGTTCCAATCGTGAAGCGTTCGGAGGATACCGCCTCTCCAGCATGTATCGTACGCTTTCTCCAGGTCAAAAAATACAGCAACCGTTTGACACTTGCGCACAAAACCGTCCATTACATGGGTAGTTAAAGACACCAGATGGTCGACTGAGGAACGATGACGCCGGAAACCACACTGGGCGTTCGTTAATAATTGCCTCGACTCCAACCACCACATGAGCCGTCCGTTAATCATTCGTTCCAACACCTTGCAAACGCAGCTGGTGAGGGAAATCGGACGGTAACTGGAAGGAAGATGAGGGTCCTTTCCAGGCTTAGCTATCGGAATGACGGTGGCCAATCGCCAAGTGTTGGGAAATGTGCCATGACACCAAATAAAATTAAAAGTTCGTAATAAAAAAGCTTTGCCTTCTGCTGATAAATGCTGCAACATGGCAACATGAATGTTATCTGGCCCCGGTGCGCAGTGTCGAGAGGTGGAAAGGGCATGCTCCAGTTCCCTGGCGGTAAAAGGAACGTTGTAGCTCTCCTGATGGTCGGAGGCAAATGAAAAACCTTTCCCCTCAACCTGCTCCCGTAATGCGCGAAATGTAGCCGGGTAATTGGCGGAACTAGAAACATCAGCGAAGGTTCGCCCTAACACATTGGCGACGTTAATCGGAGTAGTGAGCACTCGATTTAAAACCCTTAGACCGGGTATAGGTGTAAACCTTGGTTTGCCAGCAACGCGGCGTAGCCGTTCCCAAACTACGGATGAAGGCGTTGTTCGGTTAAAAGAAGAGGTAAAAGAAATCCAAGAAGCCTTTTTGCTATCCTTAATGACTCGGCGGCATTTGGCGCGAAGTTGTTTGTAGCAAATCATATTTGCTGATGTAGGGTGGCGACGAAAAACTCGGAGAGCACCTCGGCGTGCACGCAGTGCATCCCGGCATTCATCGTTCCACCAAGGAACCGGTAAGCGTCTGGGGTGACAAGACGACCGGGGAATAGCCTTATCCGCGGCTGTTATGATGACCGTACGGAGGTGCTCGATCGCGATGTCGATAGATGGAAATTCACACCCTGAAAATTCGGCCAAAGATCGGTAGAGAGTCCAATTAGCCTTATCAATGAGCCATTTTGGCGTACGCTGTGAATGTGCGTTCGGAGAGAGTACATGGATCTGACACGGAAAGTGGTCACTGGAATATGAGTCGGAGATGACGTTCCAGGTGAAATGTACAGCAAGTGAGGCAGAACAGATGGATAAGTCCAAGTGCGAAAAACTGTGAGTGCTGTCTGAAAGAAATGTAGGGTGTCCAGTATTGAGCAGTACTAGATGGTGACGATCCAGAAAGTCGGCTATAATGCTACCCCTCGCACACTCCGTGGCGGAACCCCATAGGGGATGGTGTGCATTGAAATCCCCCAAAAGAAGAACAGGGGGTGGTAGCTGAGACAAAAGATCGTCCAGGTCAACTGTGGTGATGGTTCCGGACGGAGGTAAATAAACATTGCAGACAGAAAAACTAAGGCCAGAAAAGTGAACTGTGGCTGCAGGAGCTTGTAAAGGAGTCTGGAGCTGTAGTGAGGTGCTGTACACGTTATTGCGAATTAAAAGTAAAACTCCGCCGTGAGCGGGAGTGCCATCTTCGGGAGGGAGATCAAATCTCACCGAAGAGTAACCGCGTAAATTAAAAGAATCACTTGGGCGAAGCTTAGTCTCTTGGAGACACACAAGCAAAGGGTCAGTAGAACGTAAAATTAACTCGAGGTCAGGTCTGCGACTACGGAGACCACGCACATTCCACGAAAGGATAGCCATTGTTAAAATTAGATAAAAGAAGCTAAAAATTTACCACCTTACTTTTTGGACGGTGCAGGGCGAAACAAACGTCCTTTTTTCAGTCGCGTGGGACTCGGTGGTTTTGAAGGAGCAGGCACATCCTGCTCCATCACTTCCTCAGAGGGAGGGCTCTCCCGCTGAGAAGCATCCACCGATTCCAACGCCTGGAATCGGTTGGATGTAGATATAGGCGGCGACGGCGACCGCCTAGCGGGTTTGCTCCCATCATGGGAGCGTGACCTCCGAGGAGGAGAAGGGCTCTTCTTCTGCTCTACCTGAGTTGATGACTTTAAAAAATCTGTTCGCGTAAAACTCGTCCTGAACTTAATATCAGGGGCATTAAAAACAACCGCTTTGGGCTTCACGGTAGAGCGCTTTGGAGAACTAGGAGTAGTTTGGACCCGTGTAAAAACAAGATCGCAGGTCTGCGTACTGCTATCGCACTTCTTGGGCGCAAAAGAAGCTGCTGCGCTGTAGGTGCCGGTCTTAGGCACGACAGGTTGGCGAGACTGGAATCGCTTCCGGGCTTCAGTAAAGGAGAGTTTTTCCTTCACCCGGATCTCCTGGATACAGCGCTCCTCTCGAAAACGAGGGCAATCGCGGGACGAGGCTGGATGTTCACCGCGGCAGTTGACGCAGACAGGAGCGGATGGGCATGCTCCCTCGTGACTTGCTTGACCGCAGGTTGCACAGATGGAAACGGCAGTTTTACATGATATGCGAGTGTGTCCAAAACGCTGACACTGGAAACATCGCAACGGGCTCGGGATATACGGGCGCACTTCTATCACCTCGTAACCCGCCTTTATCTTCTGCGGCAAATCGACCCTGTCGAATGTGAGGAAAAGAGTCCGGGTGGGCTGTAATTCCCCCTCTTTCCTTGCCTGCACACGATATACTGAGGTGACCCCTTGGTCTTCCAGACAGCTCTGGATTTCCGGGTCGGACATTCCGTCTAGAACATTTGTGGTGACAACTCCTCGCGACGAATTCATGGTCTTATGTTTCTCGACACGGACGGGATATCCGTGGAGTAGCGGCGCCTTGAGCAACGAGTTGCTTTGAGACAGGCCAAGTGTCTCCACCAAAAGTGATCCGTTGCGTAGACGGGTACAGGACTTAACGGGTCCAGCTATGGCATCAATGCCCTTCTGAATTTTAAATGGGTTTACGGTCGTAAACGACTGATTCTCTTCAGTACGACTAATGACTAAGTAACGAGGGAAAGACTTCTCGATTACTTCTTTTGCATCAACTCTTTTACGTTTAAAATGTAAAGGATTATTTTCCAGTACCATAGCGATTTATTCCTTCACCATTGCAACCGTCTCCGATGGCGGGCTGCTTCCTGGGCGCCACCCCGGCTTAGGTTACTGGCTCTGGCCTGAACAAAGTAACCTCAGGGTCACACCTTCCTGTGGGCTGACGAAGGGACCCAATCGCCTGCAGGAAGACTACAGTTCATGCAATGGCCCTTCCCCGGGCCTGGCCTTTACCAGGGGATACGCTCCTGTCCTACATGATAACCCTGTGCTGGGAGTTACGCCGTTACCCAGTCACATTTTACCGCGTCAAACACGGGGGCACCCATCAGACAAAGAACAGGGAAGTAGGACAAATAAAACAATAAAAGAGGCGAAATAAAAAGGAGTCAAACGCGCTAAGCGCGGACCTGAGGGAGCAGCTCGGGTGCCTCGGGGTCGCTACGCCCCGTACCCAATAAATTGGGCCCCTGAGGGGAGATGATGAGAGCGAATACTCTTGAAACATGTTCTGATGAATTAATCAGTTAGTGCAGTTTAGTGTCACCTAATACTGACTTATTTGTATATTTAACAAACTTCACTGTTCCTAACTTCTTTAAGTTTACAATTCCAGTTTCATTTTTAACCCAATGTTTATATACTATTTCCTCAGTTAATGTTTCTTCATCAATTGTGTTCACAATATCTTAACTGGCTCCATTGCACTGGAGACTCTGCTGAACCTCCCTCCCATGGATATCTATATACTAGCAGAGGCTAGGCTTATGGCTCATCACTTGGTACAGAAAAGTTGCTTTGCTGTAACCAGACATACTTCCACCCTAAATTTTCTGGATATTCCAGAACTGAGGATGAGGTCAAACCTAATGTATACTCAACACTGTAATTTCCCTCCATTTAGGATTATTCTTGGATTCAGAGAACACTGGAAGAAAGAAAGAAGGAAACCCATTTATTTGGTACAATGATGGATCCTGCAAAGGGTGCAGGAATATATGATCGGTTTCAGTATAAGCCTTTGTAAATATTTTACAGTTTTTCAGGTGGAAGTATATGCTATCCTGAACAGTGTGTTTAGAGGACTGGAGAAGGGTTATCAGCAAAAACGAATTCTCATCCTCTCAGATAGTTAAATGCATTAAAAGCCTTTCTTCTGATCAGGTGTGATCTAAACTGGTATGGGAATGTCAAAATGCCTTGTCTGCCCTGGCATCCTGCAACAGGCTTGAACTGCAGTGAGTGCCGGGGCATCAGAGCATTTATGGAAATGAGATGGCAGATCAGCTGGCAAAAAGGGGTGCTGATACACCCTTTTTTGGCCCTGAGCCAGTGATCTGAATCACTACTTTTACTTCTAAGATCACAGTTAAAACATGAATTGGGGATAAACATCAATCAAGGTGGTAAACCTATCATGGACAGATTCAAACTAGGAAATTCATCAGGGACCTAGCAACAATCTCTCCAAATCCCTTCTTCAATTGGACAGAAAAGAAATAAGGAAAGTAATTGCATTAAATCACTGAACATGGTCACTTCAGGCAACATCTACAAAAAGTGGGTCTATAACAATGAACCCACTTGCAGAATGTGCAAACAGACTGAGGAGACTGCCTCACATATCCTATTTGAGTGTCCAATCCTTAAAAGAAAGAGACTTGTTCTCTCCATAACCAGAGAATATCTGGGATAGGATGCCAACATTGGAACCAAATTACAACTTTACAGGGAACATATTTTGGAAAACAATGAAGGCATCCCTCTTAATAGGTATGCACAATAAGCTTTACAGGCTGACATGCTGCAGGATCCCAACACTCCATTAAAATCCCCCAGATATATAAGTTAACTGGTTTCCTTTTTAAGTATTTTGGTGTAAATAATGATTGTATTCTTATTATTTTACACTGCCACCAGGTGTTACAGTTAATTTATGTAGAGCAAGAGTTCTTTTTTTTTTTTTTTTTTTTTTTTGATTGATTTATTTAAGGACGCTCTTTAACAGCTCAGGTCATCAGCGTCCCATTCAACTCAGGGCGTGAAACGGCCGACAAATTTTGCTCAGAGGCCTCTCTTTCAGGCTTGAGGTTCTTTTTCGTGCCGCAAATGTACGACACGGGACCCACGGCTTTACTTCCCTTCCGAAGGAAGCCATACTTAGGATTTTTACGCCCGAAAAAATCCATCGGTCCTGGCCGGGTTCGAACCCGCGTTTTGGGTATAGGAGGCAAGTATGGTAACCACTACACCACCAGGACCGACAGAGCAAGAGTTCCATGATATAAAACAAAACAAATATATAATTAGAATGAATAAAATCCAAAATATTTATTCATATTGTAAGTGTAAGCTATTAAGAATTCCATTAAGGACTTTTTGAAAGATATGAATTTACATTCATTTCCTAGTAATTTAATTCTATTGGGCAGGCCATTACATATCTGAATTGCAGAATGATAGGCACCCTTCTGGAAAAGCTGTAATGAGCTAGCCGGCCTGTTTCTAGTATTGAATCTACATACAGTGAAATTTGATTAAAAAAGGTTGAGATCACATAACACATTAAGTCATATATAATATACATTCTCAAGTAAGGGTAAGAACATTCACTTTTTTGAATAGGGGTCTACAGGATTCTCTTCTTTTCTTCCCACAAAAATTTCTAATAGCTTTTCTTTTGCAAAAAAAAATAATTCATTACTTCATTACAGAGTAAAAATAAGCAAAGCATACCATATGCAAGGCACCTTTTGATGAGAGGCCATTAAATACTCTTAGGGAAAAACAGGCTAAAGTAATAAATACAAATATAAAATCTTTGAATAAAGCAGTCTTTGCACACTTTACACAGCTGTAACATAGTCTTTTATTCCACCATCAGAAAATTCTTCATGAACTCTGAGAGAAAATGGGTGCTAAGCAGTCCAAAGCCAATTTAATATTTTAATGATATACACACACAAACATAAATAATTGTTCAGGATATCTGCATGAAGACAGATTACTGTGATTGTGATGAGCACAATTTGGAAACACCAAGCTTCTCTTCAACCTCTGGACATGTCTGTTGGAATAGCTGATAAGTTTCACCAAGTGTGTAAAATAGGAACAACTTTTGTACTTTCTCCTTTTTTATTATTTAGGGTGCTCTTTAACATCTCAGGTCATCAGTATCCAATTCAGTTCAGGGCATGAAAAGGCCAATAAATTATGCTCATAGGGCTCTTCTTTCAGGCTTGCGGTTCTTTTATGTGTTGTAAATCTAGGACATGGATCCATGGCCTATATCCCTTCAGAAGAAAGCCATACTTAGGATTTTTACACCAAAAAAATCCACTGACGTTGGCCGGGATTGAATCCATAGTTTCCAGTATATGAGGCAGGTATGGTTATTACTAGATCACAAGGACTGACGATATTCTCCTTCTTGCCTTCCTTCTAATAATGAAGTCTCTCAAACCAAGACATGCATATGGAACACCATCTTGTTTATAATATTTGTTTCTATTATTTCTGGAGTAATAGATGTAGCTGATTTGCTTTTCTTAGAATCTGTTTCTAACTTTTGAGCTGAAAACTGCTTGGCAAGATTAAAACGGCAGCAGTGAGTTTCACTGGACTTGTAGGTAAACTCCTTTTAGCTTTCCAAGAGAATGACTCTTGAACGCCTTGCTAGGAGACTCTGGAATATCAGAAGCTTAAAGTTTCTTACTATTAAGTATAGCTCTGTATGTTTTTTTCCTTTCTTTCTTTGTGCTTCCCTTTCACCTTTTTTTTCTTTTATTCTTCCAGTATCATCTTCGCTCATTTTCTTTCTCCTGCCTTTCCACTGCATACACATTCTTTCAGCAACTATTTTACCTATTTTGATGATATACTGCAAGCAATAATAAACCTTTGTGATCTACATTATATTAAATCTATCAAATTAAACATGTTTCCTAATTAATTTCAGTAGATGTCAATGTTAATATAGGATGCCTGCACCAGTAGTGGACCATTTAGTGGAATTTTAAAGGGTAATAATTAATTACTTATGGTATTTAGTTGAGTATTCAGACTGCAATCTTCTAATTTTGTAGACAATTATGAACATGCACACACATTTACAATACTGAATTATACTATAACATGGCATGGGCAAGAGCAGGAACAATGATGTTACATGGGGTAAAAGTTGACAAAGAACTGTGCCCACTGCGTGGTAAGGTATTCAATTGCACTGTATAATGTACAGAAACCAAAGGATGGAAAGAGGAAATGATGGAACAAAAAGTGGGATAATTTTTAGGCAGAAATTCTGGCATTAAAGATTTTTGGCATGAGCAGAAAAGAATTTTTGAATCAATTTGGAAATTATGTAGGGAAAGTAACAGAAAAGTGGTAGAGGAAAGTGATCAAGGCAAAGGAAGAAGGTAATAAAGTAACAATGAGGGAAGATGATCATCTATAAGGAAGTATTTGTAAAGTTCACTTGAGTTAGAGCGTATAGTTAGAGTGATGGAGGATCCATGTACACCACAACCAGAGTGTTAGATCTATAGGACCCTGAATTAACAAGGATTAAGGAAATATTGTAAAACTCTAATTGTAATGTTTAGAAATAATAATAAATATTCATTCATTCATACTATAATGCAGGATCAAACAAGTAATTTATTATGAAGCACACAAAAGTACCAATAGCTGACCACTTCCAACCAGAGGATGAACAAGTTGAACCAGTACCTGACCACTGCTACAATGATGAAATAAATGGGCACAAGATCCCAATTAGCAATTTTACTGTATACTTTTTAAAACATTGACAATGAATTAAATTATGGAAAGTTACACATACACTCACACAAATTAGGCCTTAAAATAATAGTATGTTACTCTGTTCAAATAGGACAAGGCCTGTTTGATTTTAATCTTCATACTGTGAGAAAACATACTAAACATGAGAGAAGATTGAGCTTGTTATGCAAAACATAGATTGAAATAAATAAATGTGGATATATATCCACATTTATGGAACCCTTTTTGTATTATTTTTGTTGCATTTTCTTCTAAAAGTATTTCAAACTGTGGAGCAAACAGTGCTTGTGTTACATTCTTATTCTTTGTTTTGCATTTCTATTTAGCCACAAAGTTTAACTAGCCTGCTTTAAGGCTACGAAACAGAAATATCAGCTGGCTGCAAGTGGTGTGTTGCATTTGGAAATGAAGTATACAGCAGAACTCCATTATTTGCATATAATGTAATTATATTATAAAGCGAAATCAATTATCATCTATGAGAAATAATACTTTCATTCTTCTTCAACCATGGAATGAATTCTGACCTTCATCCAGCCAGTTTGTGATATTCTAGCAGCCCATACGTTATTCACTTTTTTACAATTTCACCAGTTATCCTTTCATATGGATAAACTTATCATTGGAGGAATTATTTCTCCATATGTCCAAACATAACTTGGGCAGTAATCAACTCTTTGTCACTTCCAGATTTCATCTCATTAAAGTTGTTATAACCCTTAGGTCCTAAAACTAATACTGAGTTTGAATAGATTAGAAACCCTGACTCACCTGCATTGAAAATATGAGTTGGACCTTCAAGAATATCTCCATGATCTTCTTTTGTCAAGGAGAGCTTTAATTTCATGAACCAAGCTTTCATTACCGCCTCAGACACACAAGCTTGACCTTTATTTACTGCTTCAGCATCCTTTCAGTCAGTGACTTTTCATGAAAAGAGCAAACCATAATCTTCCCTTTTGTCCTTGGTAGCTATTTCATTCACTGTTTTTATGTGAGCAACTCTATTAATATGGGAAGCCCTTTTTAGCATTAGCAATATCCTTAATACTAAGAGCTTCTTATCTCCTTCAGATAAAACAGAAGATGGTCCCATTTTCCTTATTTCAGAAACATTCCCCTTAACTTTATTAATTAATGTGGAATGAGGTACACCATACAATTTTGCACTATATCTCATACCCTGACCTTCACGAACAGCCAGAATGGGTTTTTCCATGGCCTCTGCTGAATATTTAAGATTTTTTTTTTGAGTTACCATTGTTAAATAGCATAATAAGTCACACTGCAAGCAAAATGAATAAACAAAAACCATTATCATGGTGAATTTCTAGTGCACAATGTGGTCCCCATACTTGACCACTCTGGTTAACTAATGGTCTATGCTTGCATGTATTGTACCAGTACTTGTACAGCAAAGTTTTTTTTTTTATATTGAATATGTTTAAAAGACATTTTCATAGTTTTAGAATTTGTTTGGACAAATTTACACACATTTTATGATAAAAATATCTCAAACATTCATATTGCAGCAGAAGAACGATAACAGCAACACTTGCAACATCACATGCTAACTATGGAAGCTTCCACTACATACTGACTGATTTTTCCCCCCCCCACTTCCTGCATTTTCATTTCATTTTCCTGTTTGTTTAGTTATCTTTGGAAATGCTTACAGAAAATTACTGTGATGCTACAAGCTATTATATACTCTTAGATGTCTTATTATAAAGAAAAATTCAATAATTGGACAACTACTGGTGCCTGGTCCACTACTTGTGTGGGTAACCTATAATTCCAAGGAAGCTAAAGAATAAAAATAAAAAAGAATCAGTTCTAGATCTCAATCCTTTAACAAGATAAAACACTAATAATCTCTGTGAGTCAGAATATTAGAACATTCTTTCTGGTTTCGCTTAAATGAGATATTACTCGGAACATATGTTCCATGGACATTTTTTCCACATCATCAGATGTTCATGGCTAATGGATCATTCATGGAAGTTGGGTAGGTAGGAATCCAGGTGAACTCTTGTGGTCTTGTGGTGAACTTAAATAAAGTGTTGTCTGCTTCTGGGATATCAAAATTCATATAAGCGTAACCTTATGAATTTTGATATCCCAGAAGCAGACATCACTTAATTTAAGTTCATCACAAGACCACAAGAGTTCACCCGGATTCCTACCTACCGAACTTCCATGAATGATCCATTAGTCATGAACAGTTGATGTGAGAAAAATGTCCATGAAATATATGTCTGAAGTAAAATCTCATTTAAGTAAAACCAGAAAGATGCTCTAATATTCCGGCTCACAGAGATTATTAGTGTGTGTTTCACCGTGTTCGATTCCAAATTTATTTAATATTGAAGATAAAACACTTTTGCTAACTATTGTAAATAGTTCACCCAGCACTTAGGTTCTTGTACTCACTTATTTCGTTATCATGACTAGCTGCTTATTATTTTTTGCTAGATGACATTATATATATGTGTGTGTTTTTCTAAAGAACAACAGCGTTCAAATGGCTCCAGAATGAACCTCCTCTACAATGTGAGATTGCTGTTACCAAAAGATGACCAGCGATGTTTGTTGCAAAAAGTGATTGCTTGCAATCAGCCACTTATCTGCAGGATTGCATCAGGGCACTTGTGTTATGTTGTGTGCCCTGCCCTATATTAATGTGACATGATACAGTCACCCACAAACCCCTGGTTGCATTAGCGATACTAGACACTTATCCCCATAAACAAATAAATAGTGTGAGTAGCCGGAAGCTTTCACGGCTGGAGTCAGACTTATAACTAGAAGCTTCTTCCGGGCCAGAACCTTCGCCTAGACGACTCAGAACGCGCCACTAAAGATGTCCTCCGCAGGTGGGGATGAAACGCTTGACTCCTTAGCTCCAACAGACCACGGCTTCCAAGCCCGGAAGAAATATAGTTATAAATAAATAGTATCCCACAGCATAACCTCATAAGCCCACCCCCCACCCCCAAAAAGAGGGGGAAGTTAGTTTCGAGTCACAGTGAGAGCAACACCTGCATGAATCTCCAAGAATCCATATGGCTGAAGGAAAAACCAACTCTGCAGCACACACCAAAGCCTGAAGACGACAGCTACTAAAGCTGACCTACCCACGGGGCCGCTATCTGCCCGTTGCCCAAACCCAGTTTCCGCGGATGAACCCATCTCCAGACAATACACAGAACGCTACCTCCTCTACAGAACCTCCGCAATCAGAACATCTGCGCACGGGCCGTCACTAATGGTTCGTATCATCTTTTGGAGACGGACTGTGCAGATGTGGTATCCCGAGGTATGAGGAATGCAGGGCAGCAAGGCAAAAGCAACGAACACCGCGGCTTTGGACAACCCGCTGCCACCCAACACAATTTGCCGCAACGTGTTCGAAGCGATCATTAAACGGGACAGGCAACTTGCTCACTTGCCCCCTGGAACGTAGAGACTCATCCCCCATTGCAGCCAAAACATCTTTTTACACACAGGTTGAACAAGAAAACTAGAAAGATTATGCTGTTTTTACCTTTCTCACTGAAATATGTTGTTCTTTATTACAAAACTGAGTTTTTCAAGTATGCTTTTTTGGACTTACACTACAATCTGATTTCCGTTTAGTTTAGTTCCTAAAGCATTCCACAAGTTCACAGAAGTCACAGAGACTTACAAACTTATAATTTGTCCGTTAGTTCTCGGAGCATTCAGTGAGTTTGTGGAGCAGCCACAGAGACCTACGAACATTGAACTTGTCATATGCAATTACCACAGTAGTTTTCAATCTGTATTTACAAAAATTTGTTTACATCTACATAAATAATTCCAATAAAAATAAAAAAGAGCATTTAGAACAACTCAACCAATACCAAAAACAGACAAATCAATCATACAAATTTTATTATATACATGTTTACATATACATTGATATGTTGTGCAGTATAATATTGTTGCTCATATATTCCTTTACAGAATAATACGCCTTTTTACATAGGCATTTTCAAAGAGCAGATTTAAAGGAATTGTCATTGTTTATTAAGGCTTTTAGGCTAGAGGGAAGAGCATTGTACATTAAAATGCACTCATAATAAACGCCTTTTTGATGGCATGAAAGTGCTGTAATTGGGCGATGTAGATTTGCTTTTTGTCTAGTATTCTTGTCATGTATATTTTGATTTTGAACAAATTTTTGTTTATTTCTTATATAAAAGTTCATGAGGGATAAAATATATTCGCAAGGAAGAGTTAAAATTTTAAATTTCCTAAAGAGGTTTCTGCATGAATGTCTGCTATGTATACCAGCGATTATTCGTATGACTTTTTTCTGTAATAAGAAGACGAGTTCACTTTTAACTAAATTTCCCCAAAATATTAGACCGTACTTCATTATTGAGTTGAAATAAGCATAATAAACTAGTTTTAAAATCTTAATTGACTCCAACATTACTAATGCACGTATTGCATAGCATGCACTGCTTAGTTTAGGTGTAATAAGATCAATGTGATCTTTCCAATTCAGATGGTTATCAATTATTAAACCAAGGAATTTAATATATTTGGTTTGTGAAAGTACACTGTTATAATATCCTATCTGTAATTGTGGATCTGGAGATCTGTGAGTAATGAATTTCATAACATTTGTTTTATCTAGATTTAGAGACAATTTGTTTGCTTTGAACCATACACACAATGAACTGAGAACCAGATTTAGTTTAATGGTACAATCATTAAGGCTCTTTCCATTTATCAATATGCTTGTGTCATCTGCAAATAGAACAGCATTTCCTACATCTTGGATAGATAAGGAGAGGTCATTTATATATATTAGAAAAAGAAGAGGACCCAGAACAGATCCTTGAGGTACTCCATGGTTAATCATTCCCCACTCTGATGCATTGTTTTTATTTTTGAAGGGACAATTTATCACTACTTTTTGTTTCCTTTTGTCAAGGTAGGATATAAACCATTTTAAATATTGGTTTTTTATTCCATAGAAAGCTAATTTATCTATCAGAATTTCATGATTGACACAGTCAAAAGCCTTAGCTAAGTCACAAAATATTCCTCCTATATGTGCTCTTTCATTAAATGCAGTTAAAATTTCATTAGTGAGTTTAGAGATTGCATTTTCTGTTGAAATTCCTTTTCTAAAGCCAAACTGATCACTAACTAGAATATTGTTACTTTCAAGGTAATGGTAAAGCCTATTGTACATTACTTTCTCAAACACCTTAGAAAATGTAGATGAAATAGCTATAGTCTATCATTAGAGACATTCATCTTTTCTCCCTTTTTGTACAGAGGCCTCACTATTGAGTATTTTAGCCTCTCAGGAAATACACCCAATGCTAAAGATTCATTACACAAGTGACTAAGGGGGGTACTTATTTCCTTTGCACAGGCCTTTATGACTTTGCTGTTGATCTCATCATAGCCAGAAGAGTTTTTTTATTTTAGTTTCCTAATGATATTACTGATTTCTAGTGGGGTAGTGATAGCTGGCTTGAATTCATTATTATGAGGGGGAGTTGATGATTGTAAAATTTTTAAAGCATCTCTTTTATCACCAGAATATAAATTTAAATTTTTTGTTACATTAAGAAAGTAATCATTAAACTCATTTGCTACGTCTGCAGGGTATTGTATCTCTTGAGTGTTAATATTTAAGATTATTGCATCGTCTTGTTGCAGATTTTTGCCTGTTTCTTGTTTTATTATATTCCAGTAGTTTTTATTTTGTTTTTTGACTGATTGATAAGTGTTTGGTAATGGAGGCGTTTCACTCCTTTTATGACTTTCCTAAGTATCTTACAATATTTTCTAAAATGTATTTTTAATTTAGGGTCTTTACTGAGCTTTTGCTCATTATACAATTGTCTTTTATGTTGACAAGATTTTTTAATTCCTTGGGTTAACCATTCCCTGCTCATATTATAACTTCTTTTTTTTATTTTTAGTGGGAAATATGCTTCAAAATGCAATTTAAAAATATGAAAAAAATTGTTGAATTTACTATTAACATCATTTGCACTGTAAACACTATTCCATGATTCTTGTCGAAGAGTCCCCACCATTATATTGAGGTTAGCATCATTAATATCTCTATATTTTATATATCTATAACATTCTTTGAGTTTTATTGTAGAATTTTTTTTTTTCATTATTACTTGAGCATCATGGTCAGAGAGACCATTGATCATAGAAGACACAGAATATAATGACAGTTTGTCTAAATTTACAAATATATTACCTATTGCTGTGCTAGAGTTTTTATCAGTCCTGGTGGGAAAGTTAATTGTTTCCCCAAAATAAGACCACATTTCATTACTGAGTTGAAATAGACATACTAAACTAATTTTAAAGTATTAATTGAATTCAACTAAATGGAAAGCACACCTTTGGATTTTAGTAAACCTTTTAGAACTGGTGCTCTTGAATGAATCTCTGTTCCTTGCTGGACTCCATTACTGCCTCGAAATATATCATAACTAAAGTGCGGATCTTCCATCTTCAATAAACAAATCTAACAACGATGCACAATCAAAGAAAATTATTATTTTCCTTTTAAGCTCAATCACAGCTCAGAATGTCGTTCACAAGCGACGTTTCTCCTTAAGCACGTTTCTCACTACCCACTAGTCAGTTTCAAACTGCAATGCATTATTCACTGCAACCAATGGTAAATGCGTTTACTATGACGTTGCTAGCATGATAAATTTTGCCAACATTCCAATAATGGTTTGCGATATCAATTATAATGTTAAAACGTGCGCGCACATTTTTGTAATTATAAACTGTATAATTGCTTTTGAGCAAACCTTACTATAATAATAATATTAATAATAATGCTCAGTTTTATTATGCCTGGCACAATTGTGTAGGTGACACACGCTGCCTGAAAAATTTGAAATGGGCAGGTCTGGATCACAATGTAGGCTTAATGACGTAAATAAATATTGGTAGTAAGTTTTATCACTAGATAGCGCTATTATAAAAATGGCTGCTACGAAGGAAAGTAATTTAAACATTCTGTATGTGGAATTAAATCGCTTTGGACAAAATGGAGAGTATGAACGAGCGTTGAAAACTGCAAATAAACGTAAGATTGAGATCTTTGCGTTCTTATGTAATGAACTCCATATATCCAGATGGGGTTATGCAAAGAACGTGTCATAGCAATCTATTCCAACCTTGTTAAATTGTGCCCGATTCCTCACATACGCTTGAGAAAAAGGACAGTAATAATGAGACAACTTTTTGGTTGGTAAGATATTCCTGTGCTAGTTACCAGTTTTCCTTATACAAAATGTTTTTGTTGTAATAGTTTTGCAGCAGTTTCCGGAGGAGGAGAAAGCATTCCATTGTAAGATAATATGTTTCATTCAGCTGTCAAGATTTCATGATGGCCTCAAAGCCATAAATAATAATCCAAAGCTGTCAGTGTAAGTATTTATACCGGCAACATTTAATACTAGGATTATAAACGAAGAATATGTTTGGACAGTAGAATGTGAATGTTACAGGGATCTGGTGTTTGAAAAAGCTTACTGCCAGTACAGGCTAAATCAACCTCAGGATGCGCTAAAAACCTTGAACACAGTGCCTTCACTTTCTCTCAAGCTGAAAGAGCTTAAAGCACAGGTTCTGTACCGGCTGGAGAGGTAAGCATTCTGTAACACTGTTGTTAAGTTCAGCTTTTCAGATGCACAATGTAACTAGTAAACTGTTGCAGGTATGAGGACTGTTTTGATGTTTATCGAGATATCATAAAAAACAGCAATGATGACTATGAAGATGAGAGGGAAACAAATCTGGCAGCTGTGGTGGCCAATCTCTGCATTGAAGGATCTGTATGTATTGTTGGAGGGCATATGGAACAGAAGTAACATTACCTTTTATAGTGAACAGTATCAATAATTGTTATAGGAAGAAAAATGTTGTGTGCATATTTCCTTAAGCTCTCAGCTTCCAAATTCCAAATTAGAGACCTCACTGAATGTTATAAGCAAAATTAGCCTTATTTGGTGGGGTGACTTGAATGTTGATATGGAGTATGTTATTGTGGCATTAATACTATGTTTCATATATTTGAATTGTTTATGTCAAAATGAATGAAGAATTACAGGGCCAATCTTGCTCAGAAAAGTCTTTGTAAAGTATTGGCAAAATTCTAGTGCAGCAGAGGCAAAGCATAGGCTGTAGTTTCACTACTGGGACAGGCCTCGGAAGTTAGGATTTTGGGTGGGGAAACCAGGCAGTAAAGGGTAAAAACATATTTCTTTCTTTGCTCAGAACATTGCCTCTCTCTGTCTCCTCTTTCTCTCATTCCTTATTCATATTATTTAGATCATGTATGACATGTTAACACACATACAACATACAGATTTTAGTTCTGAAATTATAAACTAATTATAAATTTGCACTATTGGAGTGGGTTTCAAGCCATATAGAGGAACGTACCTCAGAATTCCCAACCAGCATGCTATCCACTAGACCACTGGCATAGTTAACCAATTTGGGAAAATTTGTTCTATTTATGTTGCAAGTTGGTGAGCCATCAATATGAAAATTGGGAGGCAAACTTTTAATAGATATAGAACTTGCTATTAACTGCTTTAACTGTATTGACTCATAGAGCCATAGAGAGAGAGAAAATGAACGAAAAGAACAATGAAATAATGTAATCTTGTACGAAGGGGAAAGGCAGAATGTTGATTTTACATGTCAACAACTCACATTTACAGTACGAGAGGTACAAGTAGCATCATTTTATTTCAGCATGCAGGAATAAATTGTTTACAGATTGCATTACCATTTCAAAATAAAACTCTTAACCAATTAATCCAATGGCATTCAACTTCGCCAGATGAATTCAATAGGCCATTGGAGAAAGCCAAAGACAGTAATGCAAGAAAGAACTGTCTTACTCTGTGATGCTAGAACAAGTATCAAATTAGTACATGTGGTAGTATGTGAAGAATCTGACACAAGTACTTCTCAATTTAAGGAGGACTAAATAGTCTGTCATGGTGGTGTAGTGGTATCATACTTGCCTCATATTCCTAAAGTTGCAGGTTCAAATCCGGCTAGGATTAATGGATTTTTTAGGGTGTAAAAATTCTAAGTATGGTTTTCTTTGGAAGGGAAGTAAAGCTATTGTTCTTGTGTCATAGATTTATAACACACAAAAGAATCTCAAACCTTAAAGAAACAGCCTCTAAGCAAAATTTATCTGCCATTTCACTTCCTGAATTGAATGGGATGCTAATGACAAGAGATGTTACGGAGCATCCTTTAATAAAAAAAGAAAGCACTGCCACCCTTTGTTATAAAGAAACAACTTGTTGCAGGAAATCTGCTGTATGTTTACATGTTTTCCATTTTTAAATTCATTTTATATTATTATTATTATTATTATTATTATTATTATTATTATTATTATTATTATTATTATTATTAACTAAAGTGTGAATCTTTACATGCCTGTATACAGGATGTTTAAGGTGTGTAAAAGGTAAGTTCCATAATTTTAGAGGTAAGAGAAAGAAATCATTCATATCACTTTTTGATATTTCCTCATTTATTTTTTCACATCTTTGAATTCACATTTCTGTGCCCTTGAAATTTAGCCTGTAAAATGTTCCTAAACTACTTCCTTCATTTCACTGTCTTCATTAAATTTTCTTCCTTGTTGGTCTTTTTTCAGTTTTGAGGAAAAACAATAATAATTGCTGTGGGCTGATCTGGGCTGTAGGGAGAATGGTCCAATATGCTAAGTCCACAGTTCCTTTGCAGTCAGGGCATTGTGCTCTGGTTCAGAAGGCAAACATCATGGCTCAGCAAAATACATCTCTTCTTTATTTGTTGCTTACAGTTTATGTAAAAGGCTGTCAACTAACAGTGTCCCTGAAAAATTGTGACCATGATATTTCTCCTGAACTGAACAATTCTAGTCTTCCTTGATGGTGCCTCACTTAGGTTAATCCTCTCCATGTACTCTTTTGAAACTGGACCCTACCATAATTTATTAAAAAATCTTTCACAACACTCCACTTTGAACATTTTTTTGAACTGCCAAGAGAAATCATGGTACTATCTTTCACTGCCCTTTTTAATATGGAGATATTTATGCAGAATCCTAAAGAGAAATAGTTTTAAATGGAGAATTTTCACAGTGAAATATAGTATAATACTGCAACTCTTACAAGGAAATCACTAAAATTTCATAAATGTTACTCAACTTACTTGGACATTCATTTAAGAACTTTCGAAAAATTATAAGAAATTTTTAAAAAATTTTGTTGGAACTCACACACTCAAGCTTGTTAAATGTAAATTCTATCTAATCTGTCGTCTAACACACTCTTATGCTTCACTTACTTTTAAATATAGTGGGGCTGGTTTCGAAGAGCCATCCTCTCCATCTTCGAAACCAGTCCCACCATATTTAAAAGGAAGTGAAGCATAAGGGTGTGTTAGACAACAGATTAGATCAAATTTACATTTACTTGGACATATATTTGTATTTATAAAATAAGTGTGCAGAATGTGAAAAAATTTACATTGGAAAAACAAACAGAAACACAGGCACACGGTTAAAAAAAACATTTCAAGAACATAAAATACAAGCAGTTGGAGATATCAGCTGTGGCATCTTATTTCTGGACAGAAAACCATGACATATTGAATAAAAGAAAATTAATGTAATCTGTGCAAGGACCTACAGAATTAGCAACATGGGAGAAAATCTACATTTACAAGTACAAAGTTAATATAATGAACTTGGGCACTTCTGATGATGAAAACATAAACTTTAAGTTCATCACACCTTCACCAGAGCAGATTATACATTCCCACAGCATAATGGTTTATTCTCCAGTCGCCATTGAGCTGACAAACGCAAAACTGGTTCTACATATTTTAACCAAGTGGAGCAAAAGAGCGTTAGTTTGACTCAATCATACAATGATTTCATCCATGCTGATGATGAAGGCTCAATCATATGATTTCATTCATGCTGATGATGAAGGCAACAGCCTTTGAAGTATGTCCAAGTAAGTGGAACAAAATTAGTGAAATTTTAGTGATTTCCTTGAGAATTGACAAAAAGGGGAGGGGAAAAACCATATATAGACTAGGAGCTGGAGAGATGACTAGTGACTTATGTGGAGAAAGGGCCAAATAAACCATTACGCACTGCATGTGTATTATCATCTATTCAAATACTTGAGTCAATCCATCTTTTTGTGTTAACAAAAGCAGAATATTAATGGTGAACAGTTGGACATTAACACATTCCTCTGTCTAGCCATCTCTCCAACTCCCAGCAGTATTTCAAACAGCACTAGTAAATGTGGAAACTTTATTTTGGCAAACATTTGGAGAACGTTTGGTATGTTTATCCATAAGCACATGCAGGTTAAGATGACTATTATTTAGTAGTTTACACATTAAGTTGATAAACAGAAAATTCCTTCAATAGCCAAAGTTGTGACATCTCTCTATTAGAAATAATGACATAATTATTGCAGAGTAGAGATGTTCCCCAGTTACGGGAGCATACATATGAGTTGTCATACAACAATGCCTGCAAGTTGATTGGTGGAGCACAGTACATGGAGGCAGAAAGAAAGCTGAAAGTTGCTGAAAAGCAGTGCAGAGAATCACTGGAGGAAGATGGGACAAGCGAAGATGATGTTGAGGATGAGTTGGGGATTATCAAGTTAGTACTGCACCAAAATACGAGTGTTAACTGTTTGTATGGTTTGCCAGCTTGTCATATATCAAAATACTGTGTTACAGGGTGCAAACTGGTTATTGCCTCCAGATGCAGGGTCGAGAGAAGGAAGCACAGAGCATATATACCACAGCCTTGAAGCAAAAACCTGATGACATTGGGTTGGTAGCCATTGCAAGTAGTAATATGGTTGCCATCAACAAGGACCAAAATGTCTTTGACTCCAAGAAAAAGATGAAAAATGCCACTGTTGATGGTTTGGAACATAAGCTAACATCACGCCAGAGGCGGACCATTGCACTTAACCACTGCCTGCTGGCACTATATACAAACCAAGGGGAACAGTGCCTACAGCTGTGTGACAGGTTGGTTGCCAGTTATCCCGACATGGCGGATGAGGCTGCCCTGGTGAGAGCCACGCAACTTGCTAAGGATGGCAAGGTGAAGGATGCAGCTATGGTACTAGAGAAACAGGCAAAAGGCAACCACAGCAAGAAGGATCTGGCACTGCAATTGGCTGCAGTGCAACTCCTGCTGTCAGAGGTGATTAAAACTAATGTGCTTGTTCTTTAAGGATTCATTATGGAGTTCCTTAAAGATTTCACATTTATCAACTTTTGTAACAGGGTGATCGCAATGAAGCCTGCAGAATCTTACAAAATCTGGGAGAGGCAACTTTCAAACCAGGCATTGTCAGTGCTTTGGTAACACTGTACTTAGTAGAAGGGAACCGTGATGGAGCATCAGAAGTGCTTAAGGGTGCTGTAGACTGGTACCGCAAAAATAAAGTGAGCACTGGAGACCTGAGCACACTGTGGCGGCAAGCTGCAGACTTCCATCTGCGTGGTGGTGAACCTGCTGTGGCTGCCAAGAGCTTGGAGGAATTGTTACGTATCAACTCTGGGGACAAGAAGACACTAGCTCAGCTTGTGGTGGCATATGCGCAGGTTGGTTGAAAGTCACATACACACACTCTAGATACGTTCAATTTTTACATTACATTCACTGAATGTTCTGTTGGCAGTTTGATCCTGAAAGAGCACAGGCACTCAGCAAGCAACTTCCCCCTTTGAATTTAACACAAGGCACAGATGTTGATGTCCTAGAGACATCCAACTGGATGATGGGAACCAAGGTCATCAAGAAGGCTGCAGGAAAAGTGGAGGCTTCACCAGGGTAAGTCTATGTGTCCTGAGGTTATCCTGTTCATCTGGTGATGCTGCTTGTGATAATCATAGCATGAATGCTTTCTATTTCTAAGAACACCTGGAGATGAGCTGATTCAGAAGAAGAAGGCTAAACGCAAGCGTAAAGGCAAGTTGCCAAAAAACTACGACCACAACACAACACCAGATCCAGAACGATGGCTGCCAAGGCATGAGCGGACAGGCTACCGCAAGAAGAAGGACCGTCGCAACAAAGACATTGGCAAGGGTACTCAAGGAGCAGCAACAGATGCCAGTGATAAGTAGTGAGTACCCCTTTCTTTGTCAGGCCAATTTATAAAGGAAAATGGGATGTTCACAATCAAGCAAATTACAGAGGCTATGATAGGGAAAGTACATACAGGGGTGCTAACTAAATGCTTGCAAGATTCAGCTGAGAAAGAAGGAAAATTATCTGAATTACAAATGAGATTCAGGACGGGGAGATTTACTATAGATAATATTTATATATTAAGAACAATTACAGATAAATACTTAGTAGATTTAGAGAAGGCATTTTGTATCATTAATCGAGAGGCACTTTGGACCAAGCTGAGGAAAAGGGAGCTGAGTAGGAAGTTCATAGATCTGTTACAGAGGTTGTATACAGAAAACATTGTTGTATCAGATATATGGAAAATAAAGCCACACAGTGGATACCAATAATATGCACAAGATTGCAAATTAAGCCCAATTTTATTTAACCTCATTATAGATGACATATTAAAGGAAATAGGAAAGGAGAGTACACATTGCCCAATAATTAATAATACAGATATACTAGAATGTTGTTGCAGATAACTTAGCATCATTAACAATAACAAGTAAAGGATTAAACAAAGCAGTAGAAGCAATAGAGCAATATTGTAAAGAATGGAGTTAAAAATAAAAAGTTATGGTATGCAAAAAAAAAAAAAGGCATTAAACTAAAAGCAGATGAAAAATGATGGCTTGTGGGTAATGAAACTGAAGTAATAAACAAATTGTATTATCTAGGGGTAATGATACATAATAATGGAAGATGTGCAGATGAGGAGAAAAATATATTAGGCAAGGGAAAACTAACTATTAATATTATAAAAACCTGTTTGAAGAAGATACCAAGCATGGTCGAGAGAATTTATTCAGCTACGATTGAATCGAAAATGATGTACAGGTTGAAATTTGGGGAACACAGAAAGTGTGGAGTATATTGATCATATTCATAGAATATTTTGTAAAACAGTGTTGGAATTATCAAGGGTGCTCCAAATGGGGTAGCATTAGCTGAATTGTAAAGAGTTGGCAGGAAAGGTATGGTAGTTAAACATAAAAAATATTGGTATAATATAGAAAAAAGGCCGGAAGGAGTTGGTTAAAGACTGCTTATGGGCACAGAAGAAAATCAAATGGGAAAGAAGTTGGTTATCTCAAATAAAGAAAATAGTCTGAGAGACTGAGATAGGTAATTAAAATAGACAAGCATTATGAATAAAGGTTTTTTTTTCTTTTCAATACCCATTTTTACTATTGAGGCACCACAGGCAGTGAACACTGGTGATATATGAAATGATTGGGAAAGGATTTTTAAGGAAGGAAACATTTCGGGCCTAAGTTTAGGGTACCTCCTGGCATTTGCCAGTTATGAGGACTGAGGAAAACCTGGAAGAAAAAAAACTCAGTCAGGGAGGATGGTCCTGGCAGGATTCAAACACCAGATCTCCCGCACATGAGTCTGCATTTTAATAACCTCGGCCATCTGTGGCAGTCTGGAATAAAGTGAAACAAAGAATAGATGATATTGAAAAGCAAGAAATATGTAGTAGTTCACAAGATAAAAGTACCTTGAAATGCTATAGGAAATTTAAAAAAGAATGGGGGCAGGAAAAATATGTGTTTGTAACAGAAGGGGAAGGGAGGGATTTGCTTGCAGTAGAGCAGGAATAATAGGCTAAGTGGATTAAAAGTGAAAAAGAAAGAGTGTCCACTAAGTGGAAAAATAAAAAATGATCTACATTGTATAGTTGAATGTTTAGAAACTAAAGGATGGGGAAAAGAAGTATGAATTAGAAAATTGGATAATTTGCAGATAGAAATTTTGACATTAAAAAAAAAATTTGTTGGATTTGGCAGCAAAGAGTTATTGAGAAAAATTATCTAGGGAAGGTAAGAGAGAAGTGGTGGAAGAAAGTAATTAAAATAAAGGAAGAAGATATTTATGGAGGTATATGTTGAAATATGTAGCTAATGGAAAATTGGACCTATTATATATATATAAAAACCAGGATGTTAACTGTATAAGATCCGTAGACAGTTGTACAAATTGTAAGTATTAATGTAAAGGAAATAGTAGAATAAAGCATTCGTATCACATAATCTGCTGGTTGTGGGTTTCTGTACAGTGACATCACCAAGATGCCAACCCAGCAGAAGTCCACAGCTTCAAGTCCCAACAGTCCAATACCTCTGGAGAGTGTGGGTCCTCGACAGCAGCAGCGCAAAGTGCAACAAAAGAAGAAAAAGAAGGGTGGAAAGTGGTAGTGAACAGATGTTATAAATGTAATAAATAAATTTGAGAAAAAAATAAAAACAGCTTGCAGAAATCCTTCATAATATTTGTATATATTTCCTTTGACAGAAGTAGGCAGTTCCACACTTTCTTGCTATGCAACAGTTGACTGCCAAAACTATTTGGGCCACTGTCATTATCAAACCAAAAATAAAATTTGGCAAATACTTAACAGTTTAGGGGGATATGGTCAGTATACACGTCAATTTACTGTTATTTTATTATGAATATGATTTTTAAAAGCTAACTTTCAAGATCCATACTTTCTTTTGATATCTAAAAATAATGAAACTTGAAAAAAACATTATTCTCTATAATTAAGATCATGGAACTACATTACGCTTAACTTGTAAAGTGGAGCAAGTTCGACTCGATCATACAATGAGCTTAATCATATAATTAAGCTCATTGTATGAGTTCCAATTAACATTTCTAGTTATCATCCCTGTAGCAATTGGGTTTTCTCAAAATAAGAGAAATTTTAGAAATACAGCTTTTGAAAATGAAGGTCCATTGCTTGGATTGTTACACACACATAATACAGAGGGCTGCCCCCATTAAACTGGAACAAATTTGAATCACTCTCCCACTCCAAGTATGGGACATGTTTACATGTGCTATCACATTGGTTCATCAGTATGTGCCTGCAGTCTGCTGGTACAGTCTGATGCAAATATTACTCCATAATGGTTTCAAAACTGCAGTTTATGACGCAGGTATATTGTTGGGTTTCTCTCACCGGTTACAGCCTTTCGATGATAGTAGAAAGGTGCAAAGAGAAAAGTCTTACCATAAGTAAGCCCAGTGCACATAAATGGATCCCCATCTGAGGCCCAATCTGCAAAAAAAAAAAATAATAAAGGGGCACAACCAGCATGATCTAAAGGGCTAGTAGCCCAGTATTGGTCCTGCGGTGGACCAATAGAGGAACATCCGTTTGTCCAGCCATAGTTTCCAGTAATGGCAGTTCAGTGAGCAAATGAAGATGAGAGAGATTCTCCCGAAATGCATTTTACTTTTGTGTAAGTAAATGGAGTTTAGTGTAAATAATGAATACCCAAGTTGAGGCTAAACAGTAGTTAAATATTTGAACAGTAATAGTAATAGAACTTTTACAGTGGAGAGGCTTTAATTCTTGGTTCGATAAATAGACTATATACTATGTAATCTTCACTTACAAACTTTTATTGGCAGAACACATTTCATGGACCTTTGTCCACATCCTTAGATGTTAAGTCTACTGAATGGTGATTCAAACTGCATTCTGGATCTTATTGATGGACTCTGGCAGAAAACTACCAAATTTTTTTGATTCAAGCTATCATCTATTTGAATTTAAAAATTCATCATGTAATTGTCATACTGTTCCCATAAGGTTAAAATTAATGGTCTGTCTATTGATTTTATTACTTTTACTTTATCTTCTATTTGATAATTCCTTTCCAGAAATGTTGGCCAAAGCTAAACATGAATAAATAAACTTTGGCCAATCATCAACAAGAAATTTTTCGCACTATTAAATGTTGATGCAAAATAATGAAAACCTCCAGCAGTGTCCTTATAGGTAGTTCCACTGTTTTTCAATCACTTCTTTAAGAATTAAGTGACTGGAACATTATAAGTAATATAAAGTGTTACCAAGTTACACTTGCTAGTTTTGAATACTCTTGATGACTTCGGCAGTCTATTGCTGAGAGCAGACTGAACTAAGTGCTTGGATTGGAAAATGCAAGAAGGGAGATTTTTAATTGGTATATCAGTTTATGGTGTGCTAATTGCCAGATGTCGTGTCTCAAAACTATTCTAGAGAGCCTTATTGTTGACTGTATTTAGCAACGTAAAATTTATGACAGTAAAGCTTTATGTTTAGAGAAACTTAAAGATATGATCTAACAAAGAAAGAATCTCTCATAATTTTTAAGCTTAACAGTGAAGTAGTAAAATAATATTCAATAGGGTTGGTTTGATGACTAATATTTCATTTGCTTGATTTTTTATAATATATGTTTTAGAAACATTTGCTCTCATCATCAGCAGAGGCAAACTGGTAGAAGCATACTCTTTGTAGGTGGTCAGAGAAATTTATTAAATATATTCAAAAATGGTGTCTCAAAGCTCATGATCCAGTTTCAATATTGATGTAAATTTTTCCCATATTATTAATTCCAGTGGTATACAAGTATGTGTGTGTGTTGTTTTTTTTTTTTAATAAATTTCATGGTTTTCTGACCAAAAGTGGGCCACCACTGCAGATTTCTCTCTCTGTTTGTAACTGATATTTCTGAAATGTTCTTTAGTACAGATTTTCAAATTCCTTTTGGTTTTTCCAATATATCTGATCACAAACTTTACAATTTATTTGGTAGATACTTGACTTTTTGTCAGAAGATATAGGATCTTTACAGGAAGATTGTAATACATTTTTAATACTACGAACATTTTGAGGAGCCAGAATTATATTTTGTGTTTCAAAAAATGTTTAAATTTTTAAATTTATTGTACATATTAGGGTGTAAAATTTTAATTGAATATTTTCTTTTATTTGTAATACCAAAACTTGTGTCTTTGATCTTTGTTTCTTTTAAACTTTTTAATCACTTGATCTACTAATTTTTGTATGGAAACATTATGTAGTGTTGTGTGGATGACGTATTTGTATTCTTCTATACTGATTAGAACATTCACTGGTTGACAAGGGGCTGACAATGCAAACGAAGGGTTCGCGAAACTGGTCCTACATATTTAAACAATAAGTGCAGCAAAAGAGCATTTGTTTAACTCAATCACACAATGATCTTAATATATAATTAGCTTCATTGTGCAATGTTCCAATTAACAATTTTAGTTTTTATTCACTAGTCTATTTAGAATGCTATGTCGATGTGTTTTGGAATTAAAGTACTTATTTTTAATGCAATTGTCACTATGGGTATGTTTCTTATATATTCCAAAGGCCAAAATGTTATTGCCTCTTATAATCTTAAAATCAAAAAACATCTGGTTAACAATGGCTTAAAATTATTACATTTACAGGAGAGATCAATACAGCTTACATTAGAAATTGAAAAGAATGGATGGCTCCCCTTTCTGAATTTGAAGATGAAGATGATGATGATAATAATAATAATAATACTTTATTCACCATTTGGATCATAGTGTGGGCTTTGTTCAGAAATACATATATACACACACACAAGAATAATTATATTAATTTACAATATACATTATTTACACCTGAAATTTCATATATTCACTTACTGAATAAAAGTTATGTTGTAGTTGAAAGGCTTTAACTTCTTTATTAATTGTTTTATGTTGGTTATTTCTTTAATATTTGTTGGTGGGTTATTATACAATTTAATGCCTACATTTGTGAAATTATTTTTTAGAATATTTGTTCTGCATATATGAAAATGGATATATGTATTTGTACATAGTTTTCCTTGATACCTCTTAATATGATTTACGACTTCTGCTGTAAAGAGACAGGCTAATGTAGTATATTATGTTTCATAAAATAAAGTCTACAGGACTTTATGCTATCTATTCCACTTAATCTTATAGCTCTCTTTTGGATTTTAAATGTTCTCTCACATTTTTCTCCCCAAAATTTATTCCATATTTTAATTGACTATGAAAATGGAGCAAAATACATGTTTTTCCATCCTAATGAATTCAGTGTACATTTTAGCATGAAAGAGATAAAATTAAGTTTAGTTGCTAAATGATGAATGTGACTATCGCATTTAAACTTTTCTTTCACATGTATACCCAAGAATTTTGTTTCTTCTTTGTAATAAATATTATTTCCGTCATATAATTTGAGGTTTGATACTGTTTTTACATTGCCATGTATGAAATGTCATTGCAATAGCTTTTTCTTTGCTTATAATTAGAATTTGTTTTTAACAGAGGTTATTCATTATTATGTTTGCTTTATCATTTCCTTTTACATGAATGTTAGTGTCATCAGTGAAAAGAACTATTTCAGCCTTTTGAATATTGTTAGATAAATCATTTATATACATTAAAAACAACAGATGCCCTAATACAGAACCTTGAGAAACATCTTATAAAATTTCTTGTGTTTGATTGGTAATTCCTTTTTCTTGGTTGTTTTTTTATATTGCAGATCCACTACTTGCTTCCTATTGTTAAGAAAGGATTCAATCCACATATTCATGTTTCCTCTAATTCCATATTTGTACAGCTTAAATATTAAAATTTTGTGGTCTAATACATTGTATGCTTTAGTAAGGTCTAAAAATACTCCTACTGTCGGCATATTTTTGTCTACTGCATGCTCAATTTAATCCAGTAATTTAACTACTGTGAATCTGTTTTCTCTGAAACCTAATTGTGCATCACAAAAAAAGGTTATTATATTTTTCCAAAAGCCATTAATCTGTTGTACGTTAATTTTACAAAATGTTTGGCAAATACTGACAATATACTTATTGGTCTGTAGTTTTCTTTCTTTGTCTTTTCTCCTTTCTTGTGTAGTGGGATAATTTTTGTGATTTTAAGCCTCTCAGTAAAAATACCTGAGTCGAGTGAAGAGTTATATATATTAATCAAAGGGGCTTTCACATATTCTATACATTGTTTATTAACAATGTTAATAAACATTGTTTATTAACATTGTTTTAATGTTTATTTCATCTATTCCAGATGAAATTTACTTTTCATTTCATGGACTACTTTTTGTATTTCACTTTCTGTAGGGATGTATAAAAAAGGAATTGCTACAATTCTTATGGTTTTACAGTGCATATGTTGAGAATGGAGTTTGCTATTTATGAGAAGTATGTTATTGAAATAATATGCTATATGTTGAGGATTTATCTCATAATTTTATTACCCTCATTCTGACAATATATTAAACTAATGTGTCCCTCAGCATTACATGTGACAATAGTATTTGAGTAAAAATGAGAAAATTGATTTCATTTTGTTTAAAGCCTTCTGTCGTTCACACTGTTTGCCCTAAACTTTGCAACATACATGCTGGTACATTTTCTGTGTTGCTCCAAAATAGGCTTGTATGGGCATGTCAGCAAGAATGTGATTTCACTAATTGGCAATGCCCATAAGACACATTAAACTGACACCAGGAGAAATGAATATAACTCATCAAGAGTGTGACAACAATATCAATTGGTGTCTGTGAGAATTGTGGCATAGATCTCATTCTCAGAAATTTGTGCTCATGTTGAACAAAATGCATCTACAGTGAAGTGATTATGACATCAGTGGCTCATGGTAGAACGAATACACAAATATGAAGAATCCCAATAGCCCAGTCAAATAACCAAATGAGAGGACAGACTTCAATCTGTATGACTATTATGAACATGCACGATGTGTTGAAATTTTAATGGTAAGCCATGTACAATAGGCAAGAGCACAATGCATACTGTAAATTTTGCTAGGCATGGAAAATGCTGCCATCAGTAAGAAATTCTTGATTTCCTGGTAGTCTAGTGATAGCCATACTTGCCTTGTAGAACCAAGATTGTGGATTCAAACTCAGTCAGGGTTGATGGGTATTTTAGGGCATAAAATCCTAAGTATTGGCTTTCTTCAGAAGGGAATTAAAGCCAAGAATCCCATGATATAAATTTCTGGCATGCAAAACAACTTTGCCTGCAAGCAGAGGCCTCTGAGCAAAATTTACCAATTGTTTCAAGTCCTGAATTTAATGAAATGCTAATAATTAGAGATGTCAAAGAGTGTCCATAAATAAACCAAATAAATAATAGCATAAAAATGCACTGTTTAGATCCTTGGCTGATATCCAGTTCAGAGACAAATGCATGAACAAATTTCACTTCTATTGTCTTGCTCATTTATTTGAAAATATAAAAATATGAATTTTCTTATATTCAAAAGAACAAGTTTATTGAGCTTTTCATGTTAGGCCAAAGGGATAATATCATTCAGCTCAATAATGCTAACAGGCAGTCTGTTAGAAACAGAATAGGAGGAAACTCGAAATTCATTAGGTTTTCTCTATTTTTTAATATAATTTTTTTTTCCCAAGTGGATAACTCCAATAGATTGTGAAGATGTTTCAGCAGTTTAATTTCCAGTTTTATTCCATGGTTTTTGATCCATAAGTGAGCTGCTACTGCTGATTTATCTACCTGCTTAAACCAAATATTTCTAAAAAGTTCTTTCCTCCGAATTTCCAAATTCAACTAATAATGTTTATTAATAATCAACCATATTAAACTAATAAGTTTGGAGTTGCATTTCCTTAATTTCCCTTTACATTAAAGCATTAATAAATACTTGAATATTTGGCAAATACTTAAATATATTCCTATTACATATACAACCAGATATTAGTATCATTTTATATTATGCTCTTTTAGTAGTAATGTGTTTTTATTGTACTTTCTTATATTTGCATTTTTGTGAAAAGTATTTAGGTATAGCTTAGTCCAAGTCTTCTGGACACCCCAGTGGGAAAATGTTGAACTGAAGACAGATCCAGAATTTTAAATGTTTATAGTTTCAAGTTCCTAAAGGATATTTGCATCAAATCCATTAAAAGGGAACATCTTTCAGCATCATATTGCTTTCAACTATTGTCTGAATTTCTGCAGTGAATGCTTTTGTGAAAATACTACCAATACTGCAATTAGTGACTTCATATTCCTAGTTGTATTCCCAAAAGATTTCTAGATTTGGATGTGTTTGGGTTACATAATATCTGTAAAAACCTTAAATATCAATTCCTTTGTAATTTAGCATTTTTGTACATAGTTTCATTAAATTCAATACAAGTTCTTCAGTACTTACAAAGTTCAAGATTTTAAAAATAATTCTGGTTATGTACACAGCCATTCATTCATAGCTTGTGCACCTCTTTCATCACAACTAAATTAATGTCTTCCCCTTGTCTTTTAAATAGCCCAAAATGTGGAAGTATTAAAGACATGGAAGAAACACCAAGTGTAGGTTTTGGGTAGTTGCATTCTCAGGTTTAAAATTACGCCTGTAGTCAGAAATCCAGAATGTTTGGACTTGATTGCAGGTCAAAAATGATTTTTAAGTAGATTTGGATATTAGACACTTATATTTTTTAATAGCATTTAATGCCTGGTTATTACAGATAGTGAATACTGATGGCACATGCGATAAAATGTTCATTGGAAAGGAAACATTTCAAGCCTAAATTTAGGTTCCTTCCTGGCATTTGCTATTGATGAGGACTGGCAAAAACCTGTCAGAGAGGAAGGTTCTGGAAGAATTCAGACAACAGGTCATCTGCTTATGTCATGTCTTAGTGACCTGTTTGAGCACACAAGTATTATTTTTTTTTAAATAGTGTCTACGCCTGTTTTAACTACTGAGGCATCACAGGCAATGGTCACTTGGTGATGCATTAAATGGTAAACTGGAAAAGTTTTTTTTTTTTTTTTAAAGGAAGTGTTCCAGGCCTATGTTTAGGGTATCTTCTCGGAATTTGCCATTTATGATGATTGAGGAAAACCTGGAAAAATAAGCACGGTTGCGGGCAAAATGCTCTAACAAGGAAATAAAACATTTCCGGACCCATGTTTATATAACATATTTGCACTCTATATGCAAGGAATGTTTTCCCAAAGTTTTAACACATTGTTATATCTGTATATCCTCATACTACACGAAACCAGCACTTTTAATGAAAGCTATTAATATGTATCATAAATTAATTAATAAAGCAGATGAAGTTAACAGTTGAAACTTGTGAACTCCCACCATATCTCATGGGCCATCACTGCCAGGACCTAAGGTTTTTTTTAACAAGAACACAGATAAGATCATTGTGTGAATGAGTCAAACTAACACTCTTTTGCTCCACTTACTTGTTTAAATATGTAGGGCTGATTTCATGAACCCTTTGTTTGCATCGCCTGCCCATTGTAGACTGGAGAATAAACCATTATGCTATCGGGATGTGTAATCTGTTCTGGTGGAGGTGTGATGAACTTAAAGTTATGTTTTCATCACTGGAAGTGTCGAAGTTCATTAAATTGTATTTGTACTTGTAAAAGTAGATTTTCTCCCATGTTGTAATTCTGTAGGTCTTTGCACTGATTTTAATAATTTTTTTATTCAATATGTCATGGTTTTCTGTCCAGAAATGAGAAATGCTGATTTCTCCAACTGCTTGTATTTTATGTTCCTTTTTTTTTTTTTTTTTTTAATTTGTTTATTTAAGGATGCTCTTTAACATCTTTGGTCTTAAAATATGATTAGCTTGACTGTGTAATGTTCTAATAACAATTTTAGTTTTTAACAACACAGTTATTTAAAATATTTAGACTTTATTAGAAATTTATGATCTCAATAAAAAATGCTATTATTCACACTTTTTAATAAACTCCTACAATATATGCTTTGTTATTCGATCATTGACTTGCTGTCTTTATACAAGTGTTGCTTTACTTTATTTTTCTGGATATCAATACAACCTTCAGCCAAAATTTATCTTCATTTTAGGTAGCTTTTACTATGATTATAATTATATTAGCTTTACAATGTGCATATTTCTTGTTTAATTTTATAATTTATTAATAAAAGCTGACAATATTTTATGTCTCACAAAGTTCCCAAATGCACACATTTCACAATAACTTTACATTAAAGGATTTTTTCAGGAACAAAACTCGAGTTTCCTGTGATTTCTTCTTCAAATATGGCACTCAAATTCAATCTCATTAAGCACAAGTTTTAAAACAACAATTTATCATCAAGTATTCTTGAAGTTCTTTGCTACATTTTTCTTGTTTTAAGCTAATTTACTATTTATTTCCACAAGACTTCCAATAATCATATCAAAGAGGAACTTGTCTGTCTTCTGCAACTAAAATCCTATGGGTGAACAGTGACATTTCAAAGTAGAAAATTAAATATAGTTATTATGAAATGTTGGTAGTAGGTAGACCTAACACACAATATCTCTGCACACAATCGGAGACAGCTTATGTACTATTTGCTATAACAAAATTGACATTTCAGACTACTGGTAGATTATCATGTAAACTAAACTACATACTGCAGTTATTGTGAACTATATTAAATTAGCTAATTATATATAAAAGATAGCATAAAAACATTTTCAATTTCACTTGTTGCAATGCACAAACTATTCTGGTTCAAACACAAAATAGTATTCTTAGAAATAACACCTGCTACAGAAGAAGGTTGCATGCAGAATGTTCTATCTCTCTCATAGAACAGTTTTCTATATTCCACAATAAGACTTCAATTGTAAACTTATCATGTGTGAGCTCTACTAACAATTTCCTGCAAAGACTGTCAGTCTTCTTCAGTCTTAAAGTAGCCATATATTTCTGGCACTTCTAAAACTCAAAATAATGCAGTAATCACTGTAAATTAATTTTCCCATTGTTACTTTTTATCCAGTTGTGATAGTGGTCTTCATTTAGTTAATGCAAGCTCACATCTTCACCTTATTTTTAGCCTAAACAGTATTCCCAATCTGATGCAATACTGTTCTGCACATGACCGAGATTTTAAACCATCAGTTGCAAAAGTTGGGCACTTAAAGAGAAAAGAACTATAAAACGGAAGACGACCAAATATGCAGATATTGGTAGTTATAAATTAATTTGCACTGACCAGTGTCGCAATGAACATGTTAAACTCATTTGCATAATAAATATGTGTTTTTCTATGCACATGTAGCAAAATATAGTTAAACCTTTGTGTACCAAAATAATAGGAGCAGATCCAATTTTGAATTAGCAAAGTTTTTAACAATAGACACCTATTTTCAAAGATAAAAGATACAAAATAGCTAATATGATACAGTAAAATATGAGACCCTAAAGTTATAAAACCTCTGCTTCTCCTGCATTCATTCTGTCAGAGGTTTGCCAGTGCAAAAAAAGGTATGTTTTTGTTGTTTTAAAAGTGTTCTAAGTTGTAAGATTAGTAATTCCATAATGCCATGACAGAGATACATAAAACAAAGTAGTTTTAGTCCGACCGCAACTTTCATCCTTGTCTGTGCATTTGGGACATTGAGGGGTTTAAGCTAGTTCATTCATTACACATAATGGAGCTGAAGACATTTTCAAACAATGATTCTGCACGATTTTAAAAGGGGTTTAAACCAAAGGCAATGCCTTGAAAGACTCACAAAGGCTTTTGAGGACCTTACTCCTTCCCATGCTACCATTTTCAATTGGTTTGCAGAATTTAGAAAGGGTTGGACGTCCTGAGAAGATGAAGAAAGAAGCAGGCGGTCATACATGGCAGTAACTGAAGAAAATCAATGCTGTGGAGAAAATGATCAATTCGTTTTATTTAAGGATGCCCTTTAACATCTCAGGTCATCAGCGTTCCATTCAATTCCGGGCGTGAAACAGCCGACAAATTTTGCTCAGAGGCCTCTTCTTTCAGGCTTGAGGTTCTTTTTTGTGCCGTAAATGTACGACACGGAACCCACGGCTTTACTTCCCTTCCAAAGGAAGCCACACTTAGGATTTTTACGCCCGAAAAAATCCATCGATCCTGGCAGAGTTTGAACCCACAACTTTGGGTTTAGATGGCAAGTATTGTTACCACTACACCACCAGGACTGACAGAAAATGATCAAAGAAAACCCTTGTGGCAGATAGAGGACATCAAGGCAACCTTGAAGATTGTATTGGGAAGTGTTTAAAAAAATTGGATGTTTTCCTGAGGGTCAGCAGTTTTAATAAGAAGCAACAGGTTGTGTTTATTGAGGTGAAACTGGAGAAAGAGAGTCACTATGGTCAGCAACTGCAGCCACAAGAATTTTTCTTATTGGATTTTACAAAATATCAAAGGTTCACACTTCATGTTGTTCATAGATAAAGCATGGTTTTGTATAAATGGTCATATTGTATTACAGAAGATATGTATTAGAGCAGAGAGAAACACAAGTTTATGCTTGAAACTTCTTGCATGACAAGAAAATTAACATACAGTGAGTCTATGACAAAATATACACCTGCAGTGCCTAATTATAATTTTAGGTTGTGAAAATAAAGTCAGAGCTTCAGGCTCAGTGATACTGGTCAAACTTCATCAGGATTTGATGTACTTGCAGCCATTGACACAAAGGCTTTGTTCTATTGAAGTACATTAAAATACATCTTTGACTTCATGCATATGGCATTCTTCTTAGCCAACAGAGTATCACAAAAACTCTGGACAACAGAACAATTAAGCATGCCAGCACAAAAACTAGTATGTTCTTGGCTAATGTATCACTTTGTCCACTTTAGGTTTCAGCTTCCGGCATGTTCCTCCTTTATGGATAAAGGACATCTGCATGAAAATATACCACCATGGATGGCCGAAGTCATTAAGGTGCTGAATTGTGAACGGGAGGTTTGGGATTAAATTCCCACCAGGATCTTCCTCTCTAAGGTTTTTTCCACGTTTTCCTGTCCTTATAAATGGCAAATGCTGAGCAGGTACCGTAAACTTAGGCCTGGAATGCTTACTTCCTTTAAAAAAAAATCCTTTCCCAGTATATCATTTCATCTCATGTATCATTCATTGTCTACCAGCAGTTAAAAAGGGCATTAAACACTATTAAAAAAAAAGTCTCAAAATACTTTTAGAATTACTTATCATATACTTTTTAGCTATATCAGCTTCTTCCTCCTCAAACATGAAACCCAGCACTTTGTACAATTTTAACATTTGCACGCAATATTGTGATGCTCATTGGTTGTTTTAACTGCTACACTATCCCTTGTGTGCATTTGTACTTAGTGATGATGACGCATGTCTATGACTAGAGACATCTGCAGACTATGGGTTTATTACAAATATTCAGGCCACAATACTAATGGCATATTTTGTTCATAATGGCTAATTAATTATATAAAACTTTTCTGGTATAAAAGTTACATACATGGGAAAGTAAAAAATTATTTGCTTTTTTGCCATAACACATCTTTAGCTGTGAAACATTGCTTTCTGCTCATGCTTGCTTAGAGCCCATGGTCACAGTGAAATTAAATAGGCCTATTTAATTAGTGTTCACATATTTACCTAGGTTAATGTGTATCTAACTAGACTGACATGTTTTTAGTTAGGTAAAATGTATTTAATTAATTTAATATGTGTTGACATGTACTTAATTAGTTTTACTTATTTAACTCTTAAACCCAAGATTTTGGGCTCAATCCCAGCCAAAGTTGATGGATTTTTGAGCATAAAATTCTAAGTATGGCTTCCTTTGGAAAGGAAGTAAAGCCATGGGTCCTGTGTTGTTGATTTATTGCATGTAAAAGAGCCTCAAGCCTGAAAGAAGGGGCCTCTGAGCAAAAATGATTGGGATGCTGATGACCTGAGATGTTAAAACATTCACAAATAAATAAAAATTAACACATGCAGCATTCATCTTCCCTTGAATTTCTTTACGCGTCTTGGAATAAAGCCCAAATCCCTCACTTTTACTGTAGACTGCACTTGCCAACTTCAGTTCGAACACTTACTGCAGATTGATTTGTAACTGTCTGTTTCAAGCCAACACATGCAAGCTGAGCTCTCCCATAATAATATAATATACTGGAATAGATAACTTATTCCCCCTTCTGTTTTTTGTAAAATTTTGTTTTAGTTAAGCTGGATTTTTGTTTACAGAGGTTTTTTACTGTATTCCCCCCTCTCTTTTTAACATAATTAGCCCAAGATGAAACAAGTTACACTGGGTTTTTTCTTTTCTTTTTTTCTCCCCCCCTCCAAAGATCATCTTATTAACTTCGACATTCCTGAGGTGTGTAATACAAATTTTCAGTTCATAAAAGTACAGCTAGAATGCAGCCGCAAGTCCTCAAGATAGTTTCTCTAAGCAGTCGTCAAGTCGATATCGAGGATGGAGAGGATTCTTTTTGAAACCAGTCCCACTATATTTTAAAAGTAAGTAAAGTGCCAGAGTGTATGAGACGCCAGTATTGGACATTTATTTATAAGTTTCACTGAAATTAAATCTATTCAGAAGGACACCAATATGTCGTCAAGCTGTAAGATGAGTTTTGAATATCAATACAAACATCTTACAGGGCATGAGACACATTCTGCAAAAGTCACTAGCTTTTCACTAGTCTTGTTTTTTTGTTTTTTTTTTAACACATATTTCAATACTTACAAATTCCTACTGCATTATACCTACATGCAAATATTTTTCCCCATATTCATAAGTGTCTTTGTTTTCATGTCCTTCAAAAATAATGCAACTAGGTTTATTTCTTTGTTGTCTAATTTTTCTTACAATTATTGTCTATGTGAGTAAATAGATAGGACTGAGACCAAAGACAATGGAGTAATGAAAGTCATTTTTGTAATGCATACGTCACAAGATAGAGATAAAAGTGCAAAAGTAATAATATGAGTAAAATCTGGTGATGAAATATATGTGTTCATAATTTTCTTTATCAAGCTGTTTTTCACAGGTAATTAGCTATGAAGCCCTGCTTAATAATTAACAATGTGAAAACTTCACAACTCTTGAAGCTTTCTTTAATATTTGAATAACTGATTATTATTGCATTTAGCAATTTGAACACTCAAATCCTCAAGATAATTTTTTCACTTTCATAGAGAAAGAAAATGTAACTTTTTTTTGTTGTATATGTTTCATATTTTAAAAAAAACAGATATATTTAAGATATGACAGGTGAATGTAAAAGACATCATACTATGACCATTCAAATTTAAACCAAACTTTTGTTCTCTGGGTTAGGAGTGGCCAGAGGGGCAGCACCATAGTAATGGTTAGGTAGGGAGCGATCCAACAGATATTTCCACATTGGTCATTCCACCACCCGTAGCACTATGTCTGAGCAAGAGGTTGAGCTGTCCACTGCACAGAGTATCATCATCCATTTACCTACATAAGAAGGAGTCAAACCAGATTTTGTCCAGACTTTAGACACAGTTTGGAGAAGCTAGCTTTCACAAACCCAAGTGTCTGACTTTCACAAGAAGTACCTAAGCAGTCGTGATGTAGTGAAAAACGAAAGCCATGAATGAGTATCCTCAGCTACCAGTCAACAAGGTTTCATGAAACATGTACTACATACAAGTAAGTGGAGCCAATAAGAGTGTGTAGTTTGACTCAATCATGCAATGATCTTAATTATGTGATTAGTTTCACTGTATAAGTTCCAATTAACATTTCTAGTTTATCTTTTATCTATCTCTCTGCCACCCCTTGTTGGAGATGTCAATTCTTGGATTTAGAGGCAAAAAATTCTGTATATGGATTTATAACATCATCTAGATTATCGAATCGTCTTCCCCAAAGAAATGTTGCCTATACCAAAACAAACCATAGATAGAAGATGCAAAGAATTTATAATGATTGAGTCGAATTTGTAACACTTACATCACTAAGATTTTAATAAAGGAAAACTAAGTTTCTGGAGCTAATTTCTCCCATCTTCAGTGATTGCTGGCCTTGTTCTTTGTGGTGATTTGGTTTGTCTCTGGTGGTGGTTTGGTTTGTCTCTGGTGGTGGTTGAATGAACTTCTGTACTAAGATGTCACTTGGCAGGATTTCAAAGTTGAAAACACGATTTTTGTTCTTCCAGATATAAATGTTTTCCCAGAGTGTAAGTTCTATTTTTCCTGTAATATTTTTAAGTAGTTTGGGATTTCTGTTAATATTATGGTGTTTCTTCCAAAAATACCAAGCTACTGCTGATTTTTCTTCCTGTCTTTGATTTATGTTCCTGATATGTTCCTTTGCTCATGTTTTTATGTTTCTTTTAGTCTTTCCAATATTAAATTTTTTCACAATCATTACAATTCATCTGATATATTCCTGATTTGTTCCCTTGTGGAATATCCTCTTTTAGTTTAAAATTTAGTATATTTTTTATGGAGTAACTGTTTTTTGGAGCTAAAATAATGTTATATTTTTTGAAAATCTTTTGGAATTTATAGAAGGCTGATGGATGGTATGTGAATTTTTTGTACATTCTATTTTCTTCCTTGTTAGGAATAAGTGTACTGATGTCTTTGATTCTCTTTTTGTTCCTTGATCAGTTCTTACCTTTGTTCATGGAGACATTTACCAACCTGTGCACAGGATTATTTAGTACTGCATGTTTATGGGAAACTGGGTTATAACTATTATATTTAATATAGCTATTAGTGTGAATAGGTTTTCTATATATGCCAAATGTTAAGTGATTTTCTTTCTTAATTATTTTAAGATCCAAGAAGGGTAGCTGTCTGTTACATTCTCTCTCCATAGTGAACTTTAATGATTTTTCTTGTTAAGTAACTTAAGTGCACCTTCTAGGTGTTTCTCCAGGACTTTTGCAAAGATGTCGTCAACATAGCGATACCATGTTTTAAACAATCAAGGGAAACCCTTTGTAATTCTGACTTCTAGTGTGCATAGAAGATTAATGCACATTAATAGAAGATGCAACTTGTAAACTGTAGGTATGCTTGGTGAGGCAGAAATTTTATTTCTTCTAATTCCTGGAATGTTTGTTGGGTTAATTTTGATCTTGTTAAAGTATAGCATGCTTTCTATTTATTACACTAGGGAGCAGTCTTAAAGCTTTGTAAAATGTATGTAGCTGCTCACAGTACAAATCCAGACATTGGGAACCAACTCAAAATTGACACCTTCAAAATTCCACAAAATGCAAAGCATCACCTATTGCTCAAAACATTTTTGATGAACCATTGACTGAGGTTCTTTCCCATGGGATATCCATTGCTTTCTCTTTTGAGAATTACAGAACAAGAGCCATATTTCTACACATGTCATGATGAGTTTTTAGAATCAGCTGTCATGGGGATTTTTAAGAAGTTGTTTACAAATATCAACTCGTCTGAGCTTCAGTACGCTCATATTGATTACCTCTTTGACTTTTATACAATGTTGAGTGATCCTGTTGTTTTTGTCACACCAAACATCCTGACAACTTACAACTGTCAGATGATTTCTTTAAGCTCAGTGGGTAGAACTTCATTTTCTAGTTGAAGGGCATCCAGAGCATGACTTATCTTCAGGGCTAGTACGAGGATCACTAAGAAAGTTTTGAGATGAGGAAAGGCGAACACTGACCCACTTTAAAGAAATGTGGCATGTGGTATCCCCATTCCTTATGGAGGTAGAATCATCCCCACTCCCGCATTCCAGAGTGAGCATAAACAAATCCTCCCATGCATAGGCAGCCAATCATTATGATGGAGCTGGAGAGAGAGCATTTTCGCTCTATGATTCTTTATGATTTCTAAGAGTGTTTAAATAAGTCCGAAAGCCTTGAGCACCTGCAACAGGCTTTTGGGGACCTTGCTCATCGAGGACAACAGTTTTCAGTTGGTTTGCAAAATTTAAAAGAGGTCAAATCTCAATGCAAAATGAGGAAAGAAGGGCATCTGGTAATGGCAGTGACTGAGGAAAACATTGTTGTGGTGGAAAAAAAATAGTACATGGAAACAATCACACAATATTTAAGGATACTGAGCTGCCTTCCACACATGATTGCCAGCAGTATCAAAAAAACCTGCAAGATCATATTTGTGTCAGCAAGGTTTCCTCCCTTTCAGTGCCCCATAATTTGAGATAAAAAGTGCACTTAAGTCAAATGGTGTGAAGAAAAGTTGCAGAGATTCAATGGAAGGAGCTCAAGGATGTTTCTGGTGGGTAATGAAACATGGATTTACCATCAAAATTTTTTAAAAATTGTAAATCTTTAAAAATGTTTTCATATGGAACTAACACAGTGAAGCTCATGTGAATTGAATCTGTCGTCTTAACACTCTTCATGCTTCACTAACCTTAAAAATATACGGAACCAGTTTCAAAGATATGTTATGTCCATCTTCGGCCGTGGACGACTGGTGTGAAAGGTTGTTGTTGCGTAGTATCAGAAGCAATGTTCCACTCTGGTGAAACTTTTATGAACTTAAAAATTATATTTTCTTCTTTCGGAATGTCAAAATTCATCAAATGATCCTTATGTTTGTAGATGTAAATCTTTTCCCAAATACCCAATTCTACTGGTTCCTGTACAGCTCTCAATAATTCAACCTTTTTCTTTATATCATGATTTTCGGTCCAAAAGTGATATGCCACCGCTGATTTTTTCTATTTGTTTGTATTTTAAATTCCTCATATGTTCTTTAAGATGTATCCCCACATTCCTCTTGGTTTTTCCTATGTAGATCTTATCACATTCAGCACATGAAATCTTGTTATTCCTGATTTTTTCTCTTTTGGAGTATTATCTGTAGTATTGTCTTTCAAAACATTGTTTAGACTAAATTTATTAGTGGGAGCCAATTTTATATTAGCATCTTTAAATATTTTTTGAAATTTATACATCACTGTTGGGTTATATGTAAATTTTTTAAAGGACATTTTTTCTTTAACTGTTGATAATGTAGTGCAATTTCCAATTCTTTTCTTCTTCTGGAATTTTTTAATCTTATTACATATTAAGTCTTCATTAAAACCATTTAAAATTGCTATTTCTTTAATTTTCTTATATTCCATGTTATATTCTTCTTTACTGATTAGCAAATTGATCATTCTGCATATCAGACTATTAAAAATTGCATGTTTGTGAGCCATAGGATTAAAACCATTTTCTTTGATATAATTATCTGCATGTGTGTCCTTTCTATATATGCCAAATTTAAGGTTTTCTTTACTTTTTATAATTTTTATATCCAAAAAAGGCAGCACATTGTCTGTTTCTATTTCATGTGTGAATTTTATATCTTTATCTTGATTTTCAAAATCTTTAGTGCATCTTCAATTAACTTTTCATTAACTATGGCAAAAACATCATCAATATATCTGTACCAACTCTTAAAGAAGTGTGGAAAGGCTGAAGTAATGTGTGTTTCAAAATTACTCATGTAAAGATTTGCCAGAAAAGGAGATAGAGGACTGCCCATGGTCAAGCCTGTTTGTTGTTTATAAAAAAGTTTATGAAATGTAAAATATGACTGATTAATACAAATGTTTGGGATTTATCATGTTTACCAATTTTACCCTGAGATCAAATGACAGTCAACAGTTTGGATCTGAACAGATGACAATCTACCAACAAAAGTGAAGAGGGGCTGAAGTGTTGGAAAGAAAATGGTGGCAGCTTCTCCACTTCTGAAGGAACAAAGGACAGCTACTACTCAGTGGTACACCACAGTCTGCCTGACGAAAGTTTTGAACAAGCCCCAAAAATGCCATTCAAGGACAATATTGAGGGGGTTCTTGCTTCACCATGAAATGCCTCCCCTCACACAGTTAACATAACCATCCAGTTCCTGGAGTCCACAGAGAGCAGACTTATGGCATCCTCCTTACAGTCCTGACCCTATGCAATAATTTATTCCTCTCAACAGTAAAAACTTGCATGCAAGGAAAGTGATTTTCTAGTTCTGAAGAGGGTGTGGCTGCAAAGAAAATGAACTTTTCACCCTTAAGGAAAAATGAGTGGCAGGGATGCTTTGATAAGTGGTTTTTGAGGATGAGGAAGTGTATAAGAGTCTGGTGGAGAGTACTTTGAAAAAATGCATCAGTCAGAGTGAGTTTACTAACTTTGAATTTTGACATGTCTCAAAATTTTTATAGTGACCCTTGTATCTGCATCACTGAATCGCTGAATCTATTTGATGCTGTTCTACTACTAACAACATCCTACCTGACATATCTTTTTTGCGCTGACTTGCCACTCAAATCTTTTCTCTTTAAATAATCTACAAAAAACACAAACTGCTATTTTGTTGTTGCATATTCTTTGTTAGATTTGGAGTTTATAGAAAGGATATATATATAAATAATGTTTAAACTAATCTTAAATAATTCGCTAAAATAATACCTTCAGCAAACATAGACAAGTCATCTGTTCTCCAGTAACTCAAAGACAAATGAAGAGACTACAACCAAATTTTTGATTTAAAATACATAGCAGGTGTCTGTCTCTAAGAGAATAGTACAATATCACACCTTGGCCTGCCACAGTTAACTGCTGCATCCTCAACCTGTCTTGTGACATCATTGATACCAGGGAGTATTACAGGGGAGCATGTGATTAGCATATTGGAACCCCATGGGTCACCTATCACGTGCATTTCAAGATCAAAACATAACATGTATATTACGCTGCATTTTTTTCAATTCTGAATATACACTCTTTGCCTGTCATTCCTTGAATTTACACTTTTCTCAAATTTACATTTAGTTTCAGTGAAACCCACAGAAGTATAAAATATAGGTTCAATTAATTGTATTTGCATTAGAGATTAAACTCTGGTACAGTACTACCAAAAAGCCTTCGTGCCGGTATGAAAGCTTCAGGGCCAAAAAGAGAAGAGAAGAGAAAATTTTGAATGCAGAAAAAACACTGATAATAATGTACACAACAAATCAGAAAATATTAAGACAAGTACTTCATAAGAAATTATGAGAAACTCTATTGCAATTTGAAGTCTAGAAATTGAAAAAAGGGAAATGTTTCAATAACAAAACTTATAAAAACTTTTTAATAAATTAATTGATAAACGTTGGACATGAAGATAAGGTCAGCTTTATAGTCTTATATTCTTAATTAGCTGGGAGTTGATTTAATACTCTTATGCTCCACTTACCATTACATTACATAGTACATGTTTCACTGGCAATTGACAGCAACATCAGTTGTGAGCTCAGTGCCGGATTCATTGTTGGTTGGATGAACTTGGTGGATATATCGTGGATATTTTATGAACTTTGGATTAATTAGTCTTCTGTTCAGATCTCAAAGTTCATCACTATATCTTCATATTTTTTTATTATTTTTTTCCCCCATATTCCCAACTCCAAAGGTCTATCTATGAATTTCAGTGATTTTACTTCCATTTCTATATCATGTTTATCTCTCCAAAAAGTAATGTGCAACCATTGATTTATCTGTTTGTATCTGATTTTCTCCAATTTTCTTTGAGCCTAATTGAACTGCTTCTTTTTGTTTTGCCAATATATACTTTGTTGCATTCTGAGCAGTTAGATTTCTGGTTTCTTCTCATTGGGGATTCTATCATTATCATCGGAGTTTAGCAGATAATTAAGGGTGAATTTGTTCACTTGGGACAAAGTAATACTGAACTCTTTGGAGTATTTTCTGGAATTTTTTGGCAGTCCAAAGATGATAAGTGAATTTCCTGTGAATGGTCATTTCTTTTCTTGCTGTCAATGTTTCAACTAGTTTTAACCTTGTCTCTAGTTTAAATTTCTTGATTTTCCTGTCTACAATTTCTTATTTATACCCATTGGTTTTTACCATTTGTATTATGTGAGAGTACTCTTTGTTGTATTCAAACTCATTCATGGGCATGTTAATGAGTCTATGTGCTAAGCTATTGAGTGTTTGTGTGCTGTGGGATTTTTTTATTTCAATTTTTTTTTAATGGTGTTTAATACCCATTTTAACTACTGAGGCACCACAGGCGGTAAACATAGGTGATACATGAAATGAAATATTCGGAAAGTTGTTGTTGTTGGTTTGTTTCAGGTCTAAGTTTATGGTCCCTCCCTGGAATTTGCCAGTTATGAGGACTGAGGAAAACCTGGGAAAAACCTCAATCAGGGAGGACAGTCCTGGTGGATTCGAATCCCAAACCTTCCATTCACAAGTCCGCGCCCTAACGACCTGGGCCACCCGTGGCGATGCTGTAGGATTGAAGCCATAATTTTCATTTTGCATATCCTTTCTGTATATTCTAAATTTCAAATTATTGTATTTTCTTATGAACTTTGGAAAAGAATCATGTTATCTTGTTTTAGATAGGAAACATTTCAGGCCTAAGTTTATGGTCCCTCCCTGGAATTTGCCAATTATGAGGTCTGAGGAAAACCTGGGAAAAACCTCAATCAGGGAGGACAGTCCTGGCAGATTCGAATCCCAAACCTTCCGCTCACAAGTCCGCACCTGAACGACCTGGGCCACCCATGGCGATGCTGTAGGATTGAAGCCATAAATGTTCATTTTGCATATCCTTTCTGCATATTCTAAATTTCAAATTATTGTATTTTCTTATGAACTCTGAAAAAGAATCATGTTATCTTGTTTTAGATGTGAATTTAATTTCTCTATCTTGTTGATTTAGTAATTTCAAAGCATCAACCAAGTGTTTATTAAGCACCGTAAGATAACATATCTGTGCCAGACTTTAAAAAATGTGTGGGAATGATTTGTTAATGTGCATTTTAAATTATTCATATATACATCAGTCAGAAAAGGTGATAATGGATTTCTCATAGTTAAACCTGCTTTTTGTTTATGAAATTCCCCATTGAATCTGAATAAACAGATTAGTTTTAAATTTATAAAATTATATTCTTAAATTTGGAATTATTAATAAGGATCAGGTTTTGCTGTTATGTTTTGTACATAAAACATATGTACATTTTGTAGGTACTTAATGTAATTTATACTTCATTCCTTTTATGACATAATAAAACATGTCCCCAATTAGCTTCATATATCATTTACAAATTTTAATTTTTCACTTAGTTTGAAGGTCTCTGCAATTAGTATGGGAAATGAATGATTACTCCAGTGTCTTTGCTGGGACCAATGCCCTAATAATGGTTATGCAGTCATTTTGTTCAACTGTAACTGCTGGTTTGTTACAGAATTCTGCAAGTGATACTGATTGTATATCTTAAACAACAATTGAGAAAAACCATACACTGTTGTGCTCTGAAATCCAATTAAATACATCCCAATCTTAAGAAAGCAGCTCATTTGTATCACATTATAAATTTTGTTTGACGGAAAAAATTATATACCAATGGCTACTATAACTGCTGACAGCTGATAAAAAAAAACTGAACAGAATGCAAATTTCTAAGCAATCGAATACTTTTTATCATTTTGCAACAATTATGAAACATATATGCATTACTACTTATCAACCACAAAACACCAATCAAAAATATGAAAGCATTACAATTCTCCTGTGTCAAATATCTGTGAGTCAGCCAGAAATGTTTCAGTGTTTAACAATGCTAAAAAATACTGTCGACTTATCTTTCTATAGGTACCATCATTACAGAACAACTACATACTAACCTTTTGAATGATTTGGTTGGATTGGATTGTTTGAGGCAGAGGAGAATACTTTGGTACTTAAGCATTGCTCATGATCGGCAGTTTGTGCCTACACTCCAAATGAGGGACATCCAGGAGGGAGAACACCAGTCTGCCAAGATGGCAGTGACTGTGAGGACATAAATGGGATCCCTAACATGTATTCAGATAGAATACACTGACCCATTGGAGTCCCTCAGAAAGTCTGTTCCCATATTAGATGCCCGGGAGAAACCTTTCCAAAACACATGCCATCATTACACCACACTAGTCCACCTTGCCCTTCCTATAACAGAACCAATGAAAGTATATGAAATGAGTGGAAAATTCATGAAAAGTAAAGACTCAATCCAGCATTCTCCTAAGTGACCAGAGAAAACCACAAAAAACCTACCAAGGCCAGCCCCAACCTCCTGAATGTGAGTCCCAAGTGTTTTACAGTTGTTTTGTTTCTTGCCACAAAACCCCTAACCTAATTATATATTAGTTCTATGGTTTAATACAGCTGTGGCATAGGATCAATCTAAGGACTTTATGTCCTGCTTTTTCTGCCAAATCATCAATTAAGTATGTGTAAAACTGTCTGTGACTGTTATTCATAATTTACGCTCACAATGTGTTTATCCGAAAGCAATATTTTTGCCCTTTTCCTATTCAATAGTGTCCACCTTTCTCCATGAACTGTTTGAAATTCAATCTGCTTTTATTCTATAATCCATGATTATTACTTTGCTTGATTTAAGTTTAGGGAGAAAGATTTTAAATATTTCTGAAGACATCTTCTGTGATAAATGAACTACTTTATAGATTCCAAATCTCTTTCATGGACAAAACTCTCCTTTGAACATTAAGAAAGATGATTAGTCAATGACCTTTTACCCTAGAGTATTTTAGCCCTACACTTAGACCCAATACGAAAGTTTCTTTCCTTGTTTTTACAATTGTGTCAGTCCAAACGTTTTTCTTTACATGTTCCTCATTTATCCAGGTTTCATTGGGATAATATAGAGGATGCCTTTCTTTTATATGTATATATTCTCTGATTTGTCTCAAATAGTCTCTATGCCATTGTACAATGTCTTCCCTATCAATTATAACACTTTTCTTATTCATACTGATGAATTCAAACCCAATTTCTGTAAGGTTTAAATTCTGGCACACCAGAATAATTATTAATTGCACTAAAACTTTGTTTGGGGATAGAGGTTTATTTCCAAAAAAGAAACATGCATCTTTCAACTGATTGCAGTTTTTATGAAATCATCATAATTTCTTTCAAAGTTTTATTATACTTTCTGTTCTTTCCTGGCATGGAAAGGGTTCATGAAGAAAACTATTTTCATTTCATGTATATAGTGAACACAAAAATATACTCAGTTCTTAATTTTGCTATTTCATCATTTGTGAGCGTCAAGAACTTTTCCAAAAATATACTGTAAAAGTTTAGAACTACAGTATAACACTTATTCCGCATTTTTACAGGATCCTCCAACATAAAAACACCTGTAAACTTAGCTGTTAATATTGATATTTCATCAACTGGACAAAAATTAACTGTAAATGTTTAGAACTACAGTATAACCCCCATCCAGCATTTATTTTTACATGAATGTACTTTTTTATATCTTAAATTGAGGTTTCAGCAGCATACATTTTTTATAAATCTTTGTCTGTATTAACAAAAATAGTACCAAAATACATTATTTACATGACAACAGCACAAGCAAATACAACATACCCTGCATACTGTAGTGCAGCTACATCTTTTATAGAACAAGACTGCAATTTTCTATCATTTACACTACAAAGTCAAAACATTCACAATATAAATATTATTGACAGCAATGTGAGGAACAACTCGTAAGTCATGGCTTTTTTTTTTTCCACGAATAAAAAAATTATTTTTCCACAAGATTTAAGATATTGAATTGAAAGTATATGGTATTTACTACTGAATGGTGCCACCAACTGAAGGCTGGATTTATGCAGCTCTCAAAGAGAAGAACCAAAGCACAGTCAACTGGACAACATGGTTTATTATGGTATGAAAAAGTTACTACTAATGCAGGATTGCAAATCCATCAAGGGACAGATCTCCCAGTAATCCATGATGTTTAGCACCCTTCAAAGTAGTCTCAAGTACATTCATGGTTCAATGTCAACAATGGGAAGACTTCTGTCCCCCTAGCCAATGTTCGATGCACACCCAGTGCTTACCATGGCTCTGTGTGGCATTCTCGTGCATTCCTGTCATGGAGAAATACTATTTTCATAAACACACATGACCTCCATTCCTGACCACTTTCACTCACCAATTAAACTTCGGGTATTGCTGAGACATACAGCTCTGCTCACATGCACCATTTGGTGGCTTCATTCAAAAGTACATTCATTTTCAATTGTATATCTTAGATTTTTCATTTTCTTTGTTCATGAGAAAAAAAAAGTTGCCATACTTTGTGACTTATCCCTTATACATATTTATACAATATCCATTGTGTGTAATTTTTCAAAATAATCAAAGGTGGTAGTTTCCTTTTTAGCAATGTTGCATTTTAAGGTCAAAATGTTCACCTCTAACAGGTTTACTCTCTCAAAAAAAGAGAAATTATATGATGAAATCCAATGTCTTCACTGGCAACAGCCAATTGGTTTATTTCTTCATCCTGTCATCATCATTAATCTGCTTCATTTGAGAGAGAGAATTTTTCTTTTAGCCATCATAATAAACTTGATGGAAACAAGCACTGATTTAACTGTAACAATTGGGTGCACAAACTGCAACCAAGCTGATAATTCATGTTACACCCTACAAAAGACCACCAAATGCTAACATTAAGTGACACTATGGTGCTAAAACACAAACAAATCCACTCGCTGTGTTTATTTGAATGATGTAACATTGTTGGTCTTTGGCTCTGCTTGATCTGCAACCTTTGCATTCATTATCTGTGACAGCTGCATACTTCTAAGTATATGCTAAATGTGGATTTTATGCTGTGAAAATTACACTAATTCAAATATGAAATTACATTACTGTTATAGAATAATGTTCAAGATTCTAAATTTCTTGCATTAAATGTGGGTAAAACTTGCATCGTGCAAAACTGGGGTTATACTGCATTCTTTTTTCACTGCTTGTTAAAAGTCTACCGTTTTTATGGTTAATAAAGAGTCCTGCACAAGAATTATCACCACTAGTCATATATAACTTGCAATGAAGCATGTTACTTGATAATGAGGCATAGAAATAGGAAATGGCTTTATTACAATTTCTGCAAAAAAGACTAGTGTTTAACATGAAATAAAAAGCTACATTCATGCCATAGGAAATAAAGTTTTATGTAAATAATAATTTATAATCTTTTAAATGAGTAATTACATGGCAAATTAATCAAGAGTAACGAGGATCATCAACAAATCAAAATAACTTTCGCCATGTACTTTTGTGTACATTAATTTATTTTTTTTATGGATGAACCAAGTATACCAGAGAGTGACACTTGGTAATGCTGGACTCAAAGCAAGGCAAAGACTGGATCAACGGCTGAGGATGGGAACGCTGGTTCCCGAAACATTGCTTCAACTTGGGAATAGTGAGTGAAGTGTGTTAATAAGTTACCCATAGTGTATCATTTTAAATTTGCTTTTGTTCACTACATTTACACTGAGTGTCTGCACATCACATGTTTTTTACTTGAATTCCATTTATAATTTACTGTAATCATAATAGATAAAATACCACCAAAATGCAACAACTCATATGTGAGCAAGGTGTGTTTCTATTTATTTATTTATAGATGCTCTTTAATATCTAAGGTCATCAGCATCTCATTCAATTCAGGGTATGAAACGGCCGATAAACTTTCTCAGAGATCTCTCTTTCAGGCTTGAGGTTCTTTTACATGCTGTATATCTATTACATGGGACCCACATCTTTACTTCCCTTCCAAAGGAAGCAACACTTAGGATTTTTATGCCTGAACCCTGGCCAAGATTGAACTTGCAATTTTGAGTCTAAAGCAAGTATAGTTATCACTTGACCACCTGGACTGATAAGCAAAGTGCTGTGTTTAAGTAGTCTTAGCTGTATTCAGGCTTTAAGAGATGAACCACTGTTTTTGTCTTAAGGTGTACAATTGCAGTTATGATGTTAGCATCATGTGACTACAGTCCACAGAAAGTGGCTGATGTCTTATTAACAAGGAGTTCTCTGCCTCAATGGTACTGGGAGGTTTGAAATTATTTAGATGAAAATCTCTTTAGAGGTTGAAATTCAAAAAGAACATGGCAACAACAAAGTTTGGATCTAATGCTTTGCATTATATGTCTGTATATTAGCTTGGTTTGCACAAAAGTTTTTAGTTTTAGCCCCATTTGGTAAAATTAAGGGCCCTGATGGGCTACCTCAAAGACTTCTTTCTGAATGCTCTATATGCTATTTAAAACATAAAACATGTTACTTGCAGAATTCCAAGCACATTCTTAAACAATACAAAATATTATGTAAAATCCTTGAGCAAAGTAAATAAATGCTATTGTCACAAGGATCAAACATTGTGTTTCCAGTTCCCAGCAAAACTATCAACTTATTTAAGACTCAAATTGCAGAACAACATCTAAAGGCAATGGGTTCATGACCAGAAGGAAACAGCACCCTGGTAGCCAACAATTTTTCTTCTCAAATAGTATATTTATAAAATGTTACATTAATAAAGCACCTGTCTCTCATTTGTTGCTCATCAGTGTACCTTCCCATGCCTCATCTCTCTGTCTTGCTGCAAGTCGCTTCCTTTCTGTAAAAAAGAACTAACATTAGCTTCTTGTTAGTCAAACACAAAGCAGCCTGACATTAATTCAAATTCAGCTCACCTCGAGCCTCCTTCAGCATTCGTCGTTCTGCCTCTCGTTCCTCAGGAGACGTGGTTAGTCGCACACCCAAAGCTCCTGTCACCAGTCTTCGAGCCATTGCAGCACATGTTTCTGGACGAGCGCGGTATGGCTGTAGGAACTCTGCAGAGCGTCTGGCTTTCATGCGGGACTCTGGAGTTGCTAGGTGCAATGGCCTCGTCTTCACAAAAGGATGATCTGCTGCCAAAACCTCAGCAGCTACAAACAACACGATTACATTATTGGTGACAATCAAATCTTCTCAGGGGATGTCTTTAGAGAAATTACCAGAAACGGGTAAATAGAGTCACTTCTGCTAACACAACAGCAACTATAGATCATTATTTTTATACCTATGGCCAGCTTTAGATGTCATTCCTTTTAAACAATAAATTAGGTTCTATCCTTGATGCTAATTTCATGTTAATGGGGTGTAAGATAGATTGCCATCTCATATTGCACCCTAAGTGACACAAAATTTTAAAGAAATAAAGTGCTCTTTTAAGAGCAAATTTTGCAGATAATAAACTCCCTAAAGATATACCTGCTAATTCTACCTATTTATAACACAGGACTAAGGCAAGGCTGTAAACTAAGTCCTGTACTTTTTAATTTGTTCATTGATGATATTATAGGTGCAATTGTTATAGTAATTAACAGCACAGAAATACCTAGTTTGTTATTCTCAGATGATTTCTTAGCAGGGTCAATAACCAATGTTCGATTAATAAAAATAATTGAAGCATTCATAAATATTGTAGAAAATGGAGTATAAAAATTAATATAGGTAATTTTTTTTAATTATTTATTTGTACTAGGCCAAATACATATTATGAATGTGACTAGGTATTCAAACCAGGTTCTTAGCCATACATATTCAATATCTATGTACAAATATTGTACTTACGAAGCAGTTGACAATGGAGTGATAATATATCCTAAACTTAGGTATTCATTTTTTTACACTAAACTCCATTTACTTACATAAAAGTGAGACACATTTCGGGAGAATCTCTCCCATCTTCAGATGCTCACCAAACCACCGTTACTTGAAATGATGGCTGGACACCCAGATGTTTCTGTGGTGGCCTCTGTTGGTTGAAGTAGGAAATTGCTGAGTTCATTCATAGGAGGAAACTCGAAATTCATTAGGTTTTTTCTACTTTTTTCCCAAGTGGATTTTGTTTAATGCAAATATTAGTAAGTTTTAATAAATCTTCTATTTCTTCTGTTTTTAAATTTATTGATGTTAACCATTTTTTTAGCATAAGCATAAGTTTCTCTGTAGGTATGCTCAGGAATAAGGGTTTTACATCAAATGAAACCAATATATCTCTAGCCGTAATTCTGCTATTTTTAAGGTTTTTGACTAGATCAACTGAATGTTTAATGCTCAAACTTTGGAATCTCTTAAAAGAATAAAAACAGTTCCACCCTCATGCACACACACAATAGATAAAGTAGTTAATCTGTCGAGTGCCACATTTCCCGAAAATGAAATCAATCTCCTAAATAAAGGCCTAAAAACTTGTATAGATTTCTCAGATAATATAGAAGATTACATAGACATAGCCACCCAACAATTAGCGAGAGGGAAAAATCGTTTATCAAAAGTAAATGCAAAAAAGGTATTAGAGAACATAAAAAAACCGAAAGAAATCAATAAACTACAGAACGACAATAAAAAAACTAAAAGAAAAACCAGTTATATACATAAAAGCAGACAAAGGTAATAAAATAGCCATTTTAGATGAAAAAGAATACATAAATAGAGTTGAAACTATGTTAAAAGGACAAGACTACAAACCAATTGATAAGAATCTGCTGAATAAATGCAATAAAATGTTAATCAAAACATCAAATGAAGTCAAAACACTATCCACTACTGAAAAACAGAATATCACACAGAGTAATCCAGTACTACTCAGGCTTTATGCACTACCTAAAATACATAAAAATGATAACAGAATAAGACCAATAATAAACAATATCAATTCACCCACATACCAGGTAGCAAAAATATTGATCAAAGTCTTCCATTCTTTTAAGAGATTCCAAAGTTTGAGCATTAAAAATTCATTTGATCTAGTTAAAAAAACTTAAAAATAGCAGAAATATGGCTAGAGATATAATGGTTTCATTTGATGTAAAAGCCTTATTCCCAAGAATACCTACAGAGAAACTTATGCTTATGCTAAAAAAATGATTAACATCAATAAATTTAAAAACAGAAGAAATAGAAGATTTATTAAAACTTACTAATATTTGCATTAAACAAAATTACTTCAGCTTCAATATTACCAACAAGTTTCAGACCTAAATATGGAAAACCCTTTGTCGCCTTTTCTAGCAGAGTTATTCATGAGTTCATTTGAAACATACATCACAAAAGCCTTCCCTTTAATTTTCAATTCATGGTATAGGTATGTGAATGACATTTTTGCAATAATACCAAAGAAACAGTCAATAGATGACCTGAAACTTCTTAATTTGCAACATGAATCTATGCAGTTTACCATAGAAAAAGAAAGAAATGGTTGGCTACCATTTCTAGATTTTATAACCCCATTCCACATAAGTATGCAGTATTTCACAGTTTGGCACACAGATTGATGAATATTCCACTCACAGAAGCAGAGTACAAAATAGAATATAAACCAATAATAAAGACAGCTATAATCAATGGTTTCAACAAAGACACAGTGATAAAAATTATCAATAAATCTAAAAGACAAAAGGGGATAAGGGAAGTTTCCACACTGAAAAACACAAAAGAGGAATACAAAATCAAAAGTTTCACCTACCATCCAATTTACCACAGCAAGTTCAAAAAAATGTTCAAAGAACAGATACAACATTAAGAATTTATTAGATTGCACAGCAAAAGACTCCATATCAACAGAACAGAAATCAGGAATTTATGAAATAAAATGTGCAGATTGTGAGCAGAGCTACATGGGCAAAACAAAGAGAAGTTTGGAAATTCGGAAGAAGGAACATTTTAGGAATATTCAGTTTAGGCAGGTGGATAAATCAGCAGTAGCAGCTCACTTTTGGACCAAAAACCATGAAATAAAACCAGAAATTAAACTGCTGAAACATCTTCACAACCCATTGGAGTTATCCACTTGAGAAAAACATTTTATATTAAAAAATAGAAAAAACCTAATGAATTTCGAGTTTCCTCCTATGGATGAGCTCAGCAACTTCCTACTTCAACCAACAGAGTCCACCACATAAACATCTGGGTGTCCAGCCATCATTTCGAATACAGTGGTTTGGTGAGCAACTGAAGATGGGAGAGATTCTCCTAAAGCACGTCTTACTTTTATGTAAGTAAATGGAGTTTAGTGTAAAAAAAATTAATACTTTCATTTAGGATCTATATACAATTTATAATTCCTACTTGAAAATGTATCAAATTATTGTAATTCCAATTAACATGCAATTATGTTTTAACTACCTCCATTTTTTTTTTCAAGACTAATTCCACTTTTTTTAACTTTACTCAAGAACTATTCTGTGTTTCTATTAAGAGTAGAATGATCATAGGCATTTTTGTAAACAAATCTTGGGCTTGTCTAGAGCTTTCCCCATGATGTTGCACAAGTAAAATTGGGAAGAATTGGTAGCAAATGGAAAATTTGGAAAGAATTATTGAAATATTGGTTTAGAATTAGACATTTAGATGAACAGAAGAGCTTACACCAGTGTCTGAAAAGTTTAGGAAATGTTAAATCAAGGAGAAATGGCTCAATAGGATCAGGAAAATTCTAGAAAAAATTGGTTTTGGAGAAATTTTGAAAGCTAGAGAATCATTAGAAAGTGATTTATGGAAAGAAATTAATTCGAGTTGAAGGTATTGAAAGGCAAGATATATTTGCCAGTTTTCATTTCAACATTTCAGTGTTGAGTACAGAAGAGCAAGAGCTTATGAGCAAGAGAAAGTTTTGCAAGGATTAGAAAAAGGGTTATGAAATTGAAAGGATTAAAAGTAAGGAGGAATTACAAAAATGCCCACAGTATGGTAATTGGCATATATTGTTAAGAATGTGAAGAAAACAAAATTTTAGAGAGGAACTAGAAATAATGAAGTGGTTCACTTTGCCATACAAAATCTGGGGAAAATGATAAATATAAAATCAAGAAAGAATATAAAGGAAAGAGGAAATTATTTAGGTAACAGGAAAATTAGCAAGATAATGATAAAAGCAAGCAAGATTATTAGATAAAAAGAAAAATAGAACCCAATAGTTAAATAAATACTATGATACAGGCTACTGGAGCCTCCATGCGAAATCAGCAACTCAAGAGCAGTAGCTTGCAAATTGATTGATTAGATGAAGTATAATAAAGGGTTATTAAGTATTTGGTTAATATTAGTTTTAGTAAAGTTAGATTTTTAGATATTTTGTTCATTTATTATGGGGTAATTTAGAATTAGCTGATTGAATTTAGTTATTTTTTATTAAGAATATACCGAGGGTGCGAAAAAAATGTATACACACTTTCACAGTAGATATCTATTTAATATATTTCAAAGTTGGACCAAAAAACAACAGTAATATGTGGTATGATATTCTGTAAACAGACGTGACTAACACATACATTATGATAGCATTGCTACATGACAGGTAAATCAACAATGAACAAATGAAGTCAAGACTAACCCATGATGTTCTGTAAACAGATGTGACTCACATTACACTATACTGGCACTGCTACAATAAAATGGAGCCAAGAGTATCGTTTGAACAATGGAAAGCAATTATGAAGTGGTACTGAAAAACTAAGAATGTTATTGAAGTTCAAACTTGAGACGTGTGTACAGAACAGAACCACCAATGCGAGTAACAATTCCATCTTACCCGCCATTCATACACTCTATGGAAAGTAGGAATTTTACTTCCAACAGGATGGTGCACCACCACACCAAGATGTACGTATGTACCTTGATGACAATCTTCCAAGGCAATGAATAGGATGAAGGGGTACGATTGAGTTCCCACCGCATTCTCTGGATCTAACTCCGCTGGACTTTTACCCATGGGGAACTCTTTAAGGATGTTGTATATTGTAAAAAACTAGCTACACTGGCAGCACTTGGGAAAAAATTCAAATGGCATGTGCTGCAATCAAAGAAGACACTTTCGTAAATGTTGCCCAATCAGTAGTTCAACGTACTCAGAAGTGTATCCATGCCAATGCTGGCATTTTGAGCAACTGTTGTAACTGTAAAAGTCTAAGATGAATAGTGCTCATTTTCTGTTTGTGTGAATTCAGTTTTGTTATGTTAACACAGTTTTTTCTTTGCTTGAAGTGTGTATACAATTTTTGGTACTCTCTGTATATGATGTTGGTTATCACTGTAGCCTGATCCTTGGATATTCCAGTAGGATACTACTGACGAACCGGGGACTAGGGTCCAAAATTAATAATAGTTTTTACTTATTTGTTAAATAATGGAAATATGCAAATTTTAATTGTAATGTTGTTTGTGTTTGTTGGAAATAAATTCATTCATTCAAATTCATTAGTACTACCCACAGATGAAAATAATCTTCAAATTTATTATTTGCAAGGAATATATAGGCATTACTTCACCATACCTGTACGTATCTCTGTGTAAGAGAGGTTTGTTCCAGGTGGTGCCACAAGACTAGCAGCAAGCTCAGATGGAATGATGTTCCTACATGATCCAAAGATTTAAAAATGGGGCCTCAAGACATTTTGCAGATATTGGAACAGGTGACGAAAGCTGAAACCAATGTAAGGATCTTAAAAGATGAGGAATCTCTTGTAAAAGTGAAACATGTATGCAGCACCTGTTGGTGATGAGCGCTTTCTTTCAGGAGAGCAGATATGTGGCCACTGTCAAAAGGAATGTAACAATTTGCCTACCAGTAGTTTTTAAGAAAATTCATGAGAGGTGACCAAAGACAGATCTGGAGGTCTTCCCATTTACGACAATGTGAAGAGTTGAATTTCTGGTGGAGACTGAACAATCCCTTACAAATTATTACCCATTTTAACTTCCAAAATTAAATTTAATTACACATTCACTGTATGTACGGTGACACAGTGTTGCTAAAATCCCAGATTGGCATTCAATATCTATCAGTTGTTCAAAAACATGGTGCAAGTATGTCATACCTGTATTTTTCTGCATTTATGGTATTCTCAAAAAAGACTATATTTCTCTATGCATTTAATGCACACAATACACCAATTTTCTGCTCATGATAGGTGATTTCATGTATAAAATAGAATTTTTCTACATTCTAATATCTACTATTTTGCATCAAAACATGAGCATGGTTCAGAAGTAAAATGGTTAGAGAGAATACATGGTTTAATAGTGGAGAGCAGAATGATGTATGGAATAGAAATTTGGGGGCCAGATGGAGGATGAAAAGTGATAAACATGATAAATAGACTATTTGGTAGAATTGTCCTAGATTTACCCAAATCTTTACATAACAAGGTTGCTCTAATGGAACTGGGAAGATAGGGGCTATAAAAGCAAGGTCATAGAAAAGAGTACTGCAATATTGGTACAGAATAGGGAGACTAGAAGAGGAAAATATCATCAATCAGTGTTTGGTAGCTAAGAAAAAATTAAGGGGAAAGAAATTTAATCTAAAATTCAAAATATTCTACAAGAAGTGGGCATGAGATCAATATGGTATGAGGGGAAAAGAATGGGAAAAGGATTCTGGAAAGAGAGAAAAACAAGAATTTAGGATTTGAAACACAGGAAATCTGGGCTAATCTTAAGGTCAAAAAATCCCTGAAATTATATTGCATACTAAAAATGTGTGGGAAAGAGAAAGATATATTGATAAAGCAAGAAGGGAAGGACCAGCATGGTTTAGAACTGGATTAATATATTTAAGTGGTTTAAGTGGAATATGAAATGCATATATTAAGAGGATATGTCCTATGTGTGAAGCACCAGATAATACTTGGCACCATGTATATTAGAATGTAAGCAAACCAAGTTTTGGAGGGAACGGTTCCTATTATGAAAGTAGGAAAATTTACCGAATGAAATAAGAATCAGAAGAATTTTAAATCTAAAATCACACGAAAATATTAAGAAACTTAGCAAATATATGGCAAGATGAGACAAAAATTGTTGTTAAAGGTGGGCAAGACAAATTGGAAAAACAATGTTGACAATTATACTATCTCAGAGTGAATATATAACCCTATTACATACTCAACCTGGTGTTAATTATAATGGGGTATGGAAGGAATGGAACTCCATAAAATCAGGGTGATTAAGTGGGAAATTAAATGTTTTAATAGTAGTAATTGTGTGATTTGGTTTATTTAAGGATGCTCTTTAACATCCCAAGTGTTCAGCACCCCATTCAAATCAGGGCGTGAAACAGCCTACAAATTTTGCTCAGAGGCCTCTTTTTTCAGCTTGAGGTTCTTTATCATGCCATAAATGTATGACACAGGACCCATGGCTTTACCTCCCTTCTGAAGGAAGCCATACTTAAGATTTTTATGCCCGAAAAAATCTATCTGGTCAGGATCGAACCCGCAATCTTGGGTTTAGGATTCAAGTACAGTTACCACTACACCTTAACATTAGTATGTTATATGTATTGAGAATATGCAAATGTAAATTGTTTTCTTTGATTTTAATATGTGTAGTTGTTGGTGAAAATTGCAAGAAATTGGTTCTATTATACTGGTCAGGATCAAACCCGCGATCTTGGGTTTCAAGTACGGTTACCACTACACCTTAATATCAGTATGTTATATGTATTGAGAATATGAAAATGTAAAATTGTTTTCTTTGATTTTAACATGTGTAGTTGTTTGTGAAAATTGCATGAAATTGGTTCTATTATAAGAAAATCAAATAAGTTGTAAAATTTATCAATGAAGGAACTTCAAATATTCTTTCTATTAAATCCTAGAAAATTTTAGTTTGGTAAATTTAAACAAATGTAAATTTTTTTACGTAAAGATATTAGGAAACAAAGTCATTAATTTATTCATTCAAGTAAAATAATGTTAGATGTGGGTGAATTCTCTATTATTAATATTCTACAACATCGAATTAGAAAAATTTACCCAAATATCAGGATCACCTGCCTGCAAATCATGCACAACCTTGTATGGCTTCAAGTTTAAATTAACTCAATTTTGGAATATGAACTGATGCATTTCAGCAAGTTTTATAAAAAAATGCTAGAAAAATCTGGATGTGGTAGGCCAACATCTGTCATAAGGCACATGATGTTTATTTGCATTGTAATTGTATGCGGGTGGATTGATAAGTCTGGTAAAAAACAATATTTTTTGCAAAAACAAACATTTATTTCTCAACATAATCTCCTTTGAGTTTAATACATTTGGTCCAGCAAGATTTCAATACTTTCATTGCCTCAGAAAAATAATTTCTTTCCTACTATGCATAATACTCATTTACAGCACAGACAACTTCTTCATTCAACAAAAATTTCTTTTGTTGTTTTGCGGCTAGGAAAGAGAAAAAGATCACCTGGAGTCAAATTTGGAGAATAGGGTGGGTGCAAAACTATTTCAAAGCTCGGTTTGGGTACTGTTGCTATTGCAATGGCTCATGTCCTGGTGGAGAAGCACTTTTTTGTGTGCCAATCTTGGTCGTTTCTGCTTCAACTCATTATGTAAACAATCTAATAGCATTGTTGCCAGTCACTATTTTATCCTGTGAATCCCAAAAAAAGGTAATAAGAACTTTTCATGTCAACAAAACGATTATAGCTTTATTTAATGCACCTTCACCAACCCACTGTTTTAGACTGCCATTTTGTCTCCAGGGTTAAGTGATGGATCCAAATATTGTCTACAATCAAGAAGTCATTCTGAGATTATGCTGCAACTTTTCCCAATATGATTTTGGAATATCCTTCCTTGAGTGTTTTGGTCTGAAGTCAACAATTGTGGCACCCCTTGCGTACTCAGCTTCTTCATATGAATCATGCAGGATATTGTACCCATTCATATGAGATGCCCACCATCTCAGCAATCTCACGAATCTGAATGTTGACTCGCAACTGAGGATACAGGCAAAAGCCTGCAAAACTAGTTTTGCCTAATTCAACAGCAAGTGGAGCATAAGATTATCAAATTGACTCACTAGATAATTAAGAACATAATAGTCGCTTCACTGTATTGGTTCGACACAAAATTAAATGTTATATTTAGCATCTGCAATGCTTATAAACCCATTTTTAAATTCATTTATCCAGCAATAAATGATTTTGAATGCTAGTACAGAGTCCGCATGAACTTCCTTCAGCTCAGTTTGTATCTGGGCCACAGTCTAGTGTTTTTAAATAAAAATGTTTTATCACTGTACAATACTGGTCTTTATTCATTTCAATGAAGCCTGTTACACCGATTACTTAAGACAGCAGCCCACAAAGAACTGCGAATTGCATCTGTTTGAAAATTTGAACAAAACTTACAAGAATCACAGTTACCAACAGTCATGCTACCCTCTTGTAAATGAGAGGACTTGAATCAGTTGCACAGATATTACATCCACTTTAATGAGAGTATGAGAGTAACCACTATGATGGCCAACCTGCCAGCTGTTCTGAAATGGGGCAATTATACCATGAAAGATTTGGTAGGACTCACAGTATGGTTCACAGTACAAATATGCACCATTATTCCAACTTACCTATCAGTGCACTGCTGAACACTCCAAGGGCATGTGTGTCATCTACCCATTTGATCTCAAACCCATTCTTCATGTATGGAGAGAAGACAGTGAAGAGATCTTGTGTTTTAAACTCAGGAGGAAAGTTGTAAATCTCCAGAACGTGAGCAAACTCATCCTCTACATTGCCACTTAGCATCATCTCCACCCGATTCTGGTAGCTTCGATAGTCTGATTGGGGTTTCTCAATTGTGACAGATCCCACAGCACTCGTTAGCTGTGAACAATGAAACATAAATTTCCTTGATCATCTCCGTTTGACATCTGTATAGAAGCAGTTTGATGTGTCCAAATAATGCAACTAGTACTGGCTAGCACCAAATCAAGTTTGTTAACAGGCATTCTTTGCCAACACAAAATTTAATTAGCAAAATCATTATATTGAAATTTTAAAACTTTTGCACAAAATTGTACAGAATTCAAGGGAAAGTCCAAAAATAAGTTTCCTAGTCTGTCATTTACAGCAAATGTATTCCTACAGACAGAAAATGATATGGAAAAAAAAAAAAAAAAAAAAGGCATCCTTAGGTTTTATTTTAATGTAGCACTAAAGATACTGATGCATTTTTTCAAGCACTTCAATAGGTTGAAGAAACCAAATGCAAAACTGCAAAAAAACAATTGGCAAATGGAAGCTTTAACTTATGTACTGTTAGTGAAATGCTGCCAGACTGAACACATAGCTGATGTGAGATTTTAAATTTTGTTCAGATTAAGGATTCAGAAAGCCAACCCTTTATTAAAATGTGTTTTCAAATACATCAATGTCTCTTAGCACAAAGCAGTATTGGCACACCAAAAGAATCCCTTTGCATCCTAGAATACGCAAGCGACACCCTGAACATTTTGGGACTGCTTTCAACTAAAGAATGAAATGGCAAATCCAATCTTACCACTCCACTGTCTACAGCTTCGTAAGTACAACTTTACTTAAATCTAATCTTGTTGTAATTAAATTAAAAACATTAAAAAAATAAAATTTTTTCATTTCTTCTTTTAAAGTAAGAGTATCTCACACATTCTTGCTGATAAGGATCAGGAGTGAACTGGGAGGCAGCATCCAAGGTACTACAGGATTTTGTGGGCCTTTGCATGAACCAATATGAACTTCGATATAATCCACAGCCCATCAATTGGTACAAGATTTGAATCCATCTGCCATTGCTACTATTTGCTTTAATGTTACTTCAGGACCGGACACTTGTTCCATATGTACAAGGTGGCTCCAAAAGTAAATCTTGTCAGTCTTTATTTAGGAAATCAAAATACAGTGATAATAGAAAGATATATCTCTTGTTTGCTTTTCTAAGTAGCTTCCTAAATATTGAAATGCATATCACAGTTCTTAGTGAAAAACCAGTTCTCATAGAACTTTGTGTCCTATGCCCAGAAAAAAATGGAAACAGGGCATTCTCCATTGCCACTGCTGCTGTAATGTTGTCCAGACAACTTCCTCTTCAAAGCTGGGAACAAGTAAAAGTTATTGGGTGCAAGATAAGGAGTATTGGAGGGATGATCCATATCACAGTATCATTGGGCATTCACTGGCATTCATGAAGGAAGTTAAGCAAAAGAACTTCTTTTGCATCCCAAAGCAAAGGGAACATGACCTCGCTGGTAGACTGGACATTTTGAATTTCTTGAGGGGATCTTGGATGCTTCCATTTTATGCAGGCAAGCTTTGTCTTTGGGGTATAGTGGTGGATATAACTCTTGTACCCCATCACAATGCCGAACAAAATTGATTGTCTACCTGCTCGTAATAAGGATATGTTGTAAAATTATGCCCATTCTTTGAGAATGTGATAGGGAGACAACTGTTGAGGCACCTATCATGCTATCACTTAATGGTTGTTGAAGATGTCCCTAATGACAAGGTGACTTGGGCATGGTTGATATTCAGTGCTGAAGCAACATCACCCATGGTGACTTGCTTATCAGCGATAACTGTGTCATTCACATATTCCATGTTCATCTCTGTTGTAAGTGTTGCTGCTCATCTGCCACACTCTCACACCCATCACAGAACTGCTGACAGCTCTGACATCATGTCTGAATCACACATCTCAACAAACTGCGTATGGATTTCTATACTACTCATGCCATGTGCCCATTCAACTGCCTTTATCTCCTATTTTATCCAGTTCTGTAACTCACAGCCGTTAGCCATTATAGTGTGCCCACACACTCTGCAGAAATCCTGCAATATGGATGCTTGTGATCATGTGACATGCAGTAAACACAGATGAATGTCTTTGAGCTGTAGGCTATACAATTTCCTCCTCCGTACAGAACAACATTATATGTCTGATGTCTCTATATGTCTGTCCATTCCATATGTTTAGGAAACTGATGAATACAGTAAATTCCTATTCCAGCAAACAGGTGTCAACAGAGAAGCAACTCAAATCATATCATCACACCAGCCAGCCACAACTTACCAAGCTGAAGATGGCAACAAAGGTTTCCAAAACATATTCTAATTAAAAACTCTGTAAGTACATCTCAACATTCAATTTGGAATATTTCAGTGCTTCACTGTGAACAAATTCCACACACATTTAATACACATGCAATAAACTATATACTGCAATAAACCAGCAGAGAACATGTGAACAGTGCGCAGAACTGCTATGTTCATAATGGTGAAAGTGTTAAATACTATGTACTTACCTCCTCCATCAGTTTTGGGTCCAGACAGTCCCCATTGTCATCAAACAGCATGTCCCATGTACACTCATCTGGATTTAAGTTCAATGGTAGCTGTTGCTTCTTGGTACTGGTTTCACACATCTGTGGAGGTCGTTCAGCTTGTTGTTCAGTTTTCTTCTCTGTGCCTGTATCCACAGTTTGAAGCCCAATGGTGCATGCTTTAGGTGGATCTGATATGATGGCATTTGATGAGTGTCTGCCTTCCTCAACCTGCTGTTCATTTTTTTCCTCTGCAGTTTGCACCCCAGGAAAACATGATTCAGGTGGATCTGATATGATGAGGACATCTGGTTTGAATCTACCCTCTGTATGCTGTTTGGTTTCCACAGTTTGTGGATCTCTTAAAGCTTTGTGTTCATTGTTTTTCTCCACATTTGCATAAACAGATTGTAATGGAGTGCAATATGGAACTGGTGGGTGTGATGTAACACAAACATCTTCAGCCTGTTGTTCACTGTCCACTACGTGTGATGAAGATGGTGGATCAGACAATTTAATTGCTGCCATCTGATGCTCAGTTTTCTTCTTATTATTCAGTGGACTAGAATTAAGAGGAGGTTGTGGTTCTGTATGTTGTGCACTTGAATTAGAAAGGACATGACTATGTGATGAAAATTTGCCTTTTGTGTTTTGTTGATTCTTTTTATTTTCCTTTAACTTTTCACTTAACTCGCTACACCTTGTCTTACAACTGTCCTCACTTGTATCCTGCACCACCATATTCTCATCTGATCTTGTTAGCCCAAGAGCACATTTCCTGCTTACTTCCAGCCTCTTCGCTCGTGGAACATATACCTGGATGTCGGGTCGACGCGGCTTGCCAGACCTGCACAGTCAAAGTTGATACACAGTTTAGATTCAAAAAAGTAAAACCATGTTCTTCTACACTTCTTAACGTTAATCCTTCTACAGTTGGCTATTTAAATGCCCATGTTAAAAGTCTTTTAAAATTAAGTTGTAATTTATAAATACAGAACCTTTTAACATTACTATCTCTTACTTAAGATATTTTACTTTACATAGCCACACTAGCAAAATGTTTTGCTATGAATTAGGGCTCCAAAATGAGTAAATGTATTTAGTTCACAGCACTTGCATCAGAAACGCAAACGTAAAATAAATGAGTAATACCTATTAGTGAAAATTAAAATAAACACAACCTATGTTTTGTCCAGAAGTTCTTAATTTGTCAATCACATAAGAAGTTGCTCAAATAGAAATGGTACAGTAGCAAGGAAAGGCCTAATTATTAAGAGGGCTTTAAAATATTGGTACAGGATTTTGAATTTGGAAGATAAGCAATGTTTACAATATCAAGAAATGACATTAGCTAATAAATGGATAAATAGTTTAGATATATTCCAGAGAGCAATACAATGGTTTGGGACATGTGTAGAGAAAAAAAAAATTATAAATCAGGAATTCCAGAAGGAGATAGAAGACTAGAAAACGTAGAGATGCAAAATATGATCAAAAGATTTTCAATGAACAATAATTGGGAACAAGAGAAATGTACCAATAAAGTAAAGTAAAAATAAAAATAACAGAGAGAGAAAGCAAGGCAGTTGTGGCAATGTGGAAATTAACAGAGCACAGAAATTGTTTTTTACAGGTACCCATTATGAAAAATGTAGAAATGTTTGAGTGTAAAGGAACTGCAAACTACTACAGGATACGATCCAAGGCCATGAATTTCAGAAAGAGAATGGCCTGAGAAATGATGGAGGTAAATAATAAAGAAACTCTATATTTGGGTATGAGAATCAGTGATAACATGATCAGCTCTAGTTCTCACCTTACATCAAAAAAAATGAAAGTGCTTAAAGAAATCTGCTGCTTATCTTCCATGGATTTACAAGAAGAACATTATAGTTATTGATCTGCAGCAGGATTATGTTTGAAAGAGATCTGGCACAAGCTAATCTCACATCTGAGTGAAAAAATATGTCACCTAATAACTAGAAAGTTAGAGGGCTACTCTTCTGTGACAGAGGAAGTATGATCACCTACACTTGAAATATTTTAAAGGAAATGGGGTATCTCATAAATATCTTGACGACATCCTCCTGCTTGGAATTAAAAAAGATTCTATATCACATCATCATTAAAGTTAACATTAAACAATAATTATTTCAGCAGCTACAAGAATTACAACTTTTCATTTTTGATCATAGAATCTTCTGGAGCCATTATTGTTAAATATCTGGATTTGTTTTTATTTAATTTATTTTAAAGCTATGTTACTACTGAATACTTAAAACCAGAGCTTTTGCTGACACTACAATTGGCATCATTAGTGAACAAAGTGTCTACAGAGGCAGTGGTACAGACAGTAAAAGTGACAGCAGATAGGAGTGTTGGAAGAGCTGTGGCGCATACGTGTTTGTTGATGAATTATGAATTTCATTGCTTATTTGCAGGTCTCTATCTTTGTTTAAATGTAGTTTTGAATAGCGGGAATTTTCACAGTGAAATGTAATATAACAAATTATTATTGAGGAAATCACTCAAATTTCATTAATTTTGTTCCACTTACTTGGACATGTTTCAAAGGCTGCTGCCTTCATCTTCAGCACTGTCCCACTGTCTGCTTCCCAGTGTGGTATTAAGATGTCACTCTGTGAGTTTTACAAACTTAGTGAGGTTATCATTGTTTGGGAGATCAAAATTAACCAAATTTTCCTGTTTTTTATTTATGAATATATTTTCCCACACTGTTAATTCTATAGGTTTTTGAAGAGCTTTTAAGAGTTTTGGTTCCTTTTGGAATTCATGGTTCTTTCGCCAGAAACGGTCTGCTACTGCTGATTTTTTCGTATGTTTATATTTTACATTTCTTGTGTGTTCCTTAAACCGTATGTCAATCTTTTTCTTTTTTTATCCAATTAGGTAGAATCTTATGGAGAAATCTTGAAGAAAGTTTTATTGAGGTTTATTATAAAGAAAGGGTCTAGCAATGGGAAACCCACTCTCCCCTTTCTTGGCAGATATGTACACGAGTTTCTTGGAAATAAAATTAGTTCAGGCTTTTCCACATACATACAAATGTTGGTACCATTATGTTGATGATGTCTTTGCAATAGTAAATGAAAAATGGAAAGAGAATGCAATAAAAGTCTCAATCCACAAAACAGCACTATTAAGTTGACAATGGAACTAGAAAAAATAAGGTTTTTCTCTTCTTGGATATAAAAATTATAAGAAAAGGCAATAATCTGGAATTTGGCATATTCAGAAAAGATACCCACATAGATAATTATATAAATAACATCAGACACAATCCAAAACAACATAAACTCACCATTACAACAGTCTCACATTCAGATTAACAAACCTACCAATAAGTAAGAGAGAATACAATTTGGAGTACCATAAAATCATAGATATAACACAGAAAAATGGCTACACAAAGGTATGATCAATATGAAAAGAGAAAAATTCAAAAAAGAATAAAAGATATTATCATACTAAAGGGCTACAAAGGAGATCATATATATAAGAAATTTACATTCCACCCATCAGTACTCCAAAAATTCCAGAAGATTTTTAAAAAAGCAAACATCATTTTGGCTCCAGTAAACAAATGTAGTTTAAAAAACTAACACAAAACACAAAGTCCTGTCAGGAAAACAATCAGGCATTTATGAAATTGGTTGCAAAAACTGTAATATGAAATATATAAGCAAAACAAAAAGAAATATTACCATATGGTTTCAGGAAAAATGAGAAATGTAAAATATAAACACACAAAAAAATCAGCAATAGCAGACTGTTTCTGGCAAAAGAACCACAAATTCCAAAAGGAACCAAAACTGTTAAAAGCTCTTCAAAAACCCATAGAATTAACAGTGTGGGAAAATATATTCCAAAACAAAAACAAGGAAAATTTAGTTCTCGAAACCGGTTCCATACATTATGACAAGTAAGTGAAGCATTAAGAATGTGTAGTTCAACTGAATCATATAATGATATCAATTATAAGGAAAATTTCGTTAATCTTGATTTCCCAAACAATAGTAGCCACGTCAATAAGTTTGTAAAATTCACAGAACAACATCTTTATACCATGCTGGGAAGCAAACAGTGGAACCATGCTGAAGATGAAGGCAACAGCCTTTGAAACATGTCCAAGTAAGTGGAAAAAATTAGTGAAATTTGAGTGATTTCCGCAATAATAATTTGTTATATTTGCTTATATTATCTGAACATTGCTCTATTTCTTGTTATTGCAATTATTTCTGTTTTTTCAATTTTATTCCATGTGAACTCTGATGGCATATTGTGCAATCAGAAAATTTTCTGGTTGATTAAGATGAAAATGTTGATTATGTTCTATGAACCAAGTTTTAATGGATTTTTCTCGTCATACCAATGCACATTTTTCCACATTTGCCTCATACTTTATACATTCTTGTGAAGCTAAGAGGATTCTTAGTGTCTCAGAATTTTTTTTTAACTATTTTTGTTATAACTGTGAAGATAGTTTTTCTGTATTATTGACTTGACTATTATTGAAGTGTGAATTGGAACTTGTAAATTGAAGCAAGTCATATAAGTAATTAATAATTGCATGACTAAGTTGAACTACACACTCTTGTGGCTTCATTTACTTGTTTATATCTAATCATCTGCAAAACATATTCTACATATAAACAAGAATATGTAGTTTGACCAAGTCATGCAATAATTTAACTATATGGTTTTTATGTTCAATTTTCTGAAAACCTGAGCTTTATGTAACATTACATATTCTATAAGTAGCAAGAATGCTTTAATTTGGTCTTTATCATTTGGTACAGAACTTGCAGTTTTTTAAGGTTTCAAAGCTCAATTCATTTCTTTCTTAAGGTAGCCATTTTCTTGTAAGGTTCCCTTGAGATGATTAAGTTCAGCTTTTAGTCCTTAGGTTCAATGATGTTTTTGGCTCTGTTGATCAGTGTTTTTATTAGAGTTTCTTTTATGCTGGAGGACAGTTGGATCATGTGTCGATATATCAATACATATACTTTCCTGTAAACCTCATGTCCTAGAGCGCCAAATGCCTTGCATTGAACCAGATCATTTCGGAAAGAAAATGTGCCATTGTCTGTTTCCATAATAATAAATTTTACATTATGGTAAATGCTATTCTAACTGGTGAAAAAATATGTCATTTTTCTTTCCAATGTGCCCACCCTGCAACTTTTTTTTATTAAGTCTCCCATACGTTAACTCTTAGCACCGATTGCTAAAACGTGGATGTAGACGTGGTTTAAAGTCATGGTTTTTAAAGAAGAAAATATTGTAAATGGCAGAGCAGTGTGGAACTGAGTTCTGTAGCTTAAAAGTGTGGTAAAAAATAATGAGCCTTTCTTGCCTGTAGCTGTATTTATAATAGCAAAACTAAACAAAATTAGGATTCGGGTTAACAGTATGCTAAAAATCGATCAATAACATTAATTTTTGAAAAACTAGGTTACGTTGGGGAAGAAATTGCTTGGGAAAAGTAAAGAAACACATTAAATGCTATCACTGCTTTAAAAATAATATATTTCGGCTATTTTAGTATACAGAATGTTTAAATTTGTTGAAAGCTGTGATATCAGCTGTCTTCGTTTATTTGTCTAAGTTTTGAGAGAAGTAGTTATGTGTAATGCTAAAAGGTTATAATGGTATTTACTGGTAAAAATGTCAAGTTTACAGAAAGCGAAAGATTGCTGTTGGCAGAAATATGCCATCAGCATCCAATTTTAGCTGACAGCAGCTACACAGTAGATGTAAATAATAAAAAAAAAAAAGGCTGCAAGGGCTATAATACTAAAGTAATTTAATGCCTCGAATGGCAGTGAGAGAGATTGGACAACTGAAAGGTCAGATAGGATAAAATATATTTTATAAAGACACCAGTATTTCAAAATGTGCATGAATTTATATGCAAACTTTGTGAAAACTTATTTCAAATGAAGTTTCATTGAAGCAGTTTAAGGTAGAATCAGCCTTATATAACCATTAAAAATCATTAAATTTTGTCTGAAATAAAGTAAATTAAGTATACAGAATGTTTAACAACTTTATTATAACTAGAAGTTTCTTCCGGGCTTAGGAGCTGTGGTCTCTTGGAGCTAAGGAGTCCAAACGTTTCATCCTCAACTGCAGAGGACATCTTCAGTGGCGCGGTCTGAGTCTTCTGGGCGAAGGTCCTGCCACGAAGGAACAAAGTTAACAACTTTTCTGAAAGCTGTATGATATTAACTGCTTTTTATTATTTGCAATGCAATACACAGGCTTATGGAAAAGATTAAAAATGGAAACAAAAACAGATATAGATAAGAAGAGGAATCAAGCAAAAGAAACTGGGGGAAGGTCCAGCAGCATCCCCACTTGGGAAAACAAAAGAAATTGTAGCAACAATGTATGAGGGCAATTTTGAACCGCTTCCAGAAACAATAGATGATGATGCCACTGCATTTTAGGTAATTCACAGCTATAACTGGTATATATTCCAGTTAGCTAGATGTGAACAGGAGAGCCATAAATGCCGAAACTTAGATTAACATTGGCATAGGTAACAGAAATCAAGCAACTAGGTTCATTGCATATTGACAAATTTTTAAATAATCTGCATTCCAAAGAGCTGTGAAGTATTATCTCCTTTACTTGCACATCCAAGTAGGTAAATGGGTACAATCACAATAAATGAAATAATGCAATCATGATAGGTTTCACTTTATATGGTACTTGAACTCATTTTGCACAAGTGCACTTAATCCTAAGAATATACAAAAGCTCAAAGGGTAGGTGACTGGCACACCCAATATTGTGATGCTATAAGGCTGTGAGCAAATGAAAATAATTTTTATCTGTTGCTATACTTACTTACTTACTTTAACCTTAAAATGTATAACGAATGAAATAAAAATATTTTTTTTTTATTTTAAGAAGGTCCTGGCAATGATTTTTTTTTTGGGGGGGGGTATTTTCGGATGCTCTTTAACATCTCAGGTCATCAGCGTCCCATTCAGTTCAGGGTGTGAAACGGCCAACAAATTTTGCTCAGAGGCCTCTTTTTTCAGGCTTGAGATTCTTTTTCGTGCCGTAAATGTACAACACGGGACCCATGGCTTTACTTCCCTTCCGAAGGAAACCATACTTAGGATTTTTATGCCCGAAAAAATCCATTAGTCCTGGCCAGGTTTGAACCTACAATCTTGGGTTTAGGAGGCAAGTATGGTTACCACTACACCACCAGGATCGACAGGCAATGAAATTGGGAAAATAACTCCTAAGAGGCAGGATTCACCATTCAATGGAATCTTTTGAGAGAGCCCCAGCAGGCATACAATGTATGTAAATTTGTCCAATTTAGAACTAAAACATATCATTATTATTACATAAAAGACATTAAAATGACATGTATATGCTCTAGGTTTTTGATAAAGTGTTTGCAGTTTTATATGTAATGCTGAAAATGTTACCTATGTTACACAAAACCTGCAATAGGGGTTACTTTGGTGATATTTCCTATTTTATATAAATTTTAGCAATATATGGGAATAAACTGTAAGTTTGAGCCTGTCCAAAATAGTGTTGGCTAATATGTGTTAAATTTTTATTGACTAGTTGAAATATTTCCCTATTTGGAAATAAACAGGAAAGAAGTTTAGATTGAGAGTAGAGCCATTTTTATGATATATTTAGCATTTATTAGACTTTCTTTTAATTTTGACATCCCATATCTCAATCTACCCTACATAAAATCTCATGTTTTGCCACTGCAGTATGTGACTTTCTTTTATTATTTTTTCAGGAGGAAAAGAAGAAATATGAAAGAAGAGTTACAGAAAAGGCTGCTGGAAATTGCAGAAGAGCATAGAGAAAAATGAAAGCATTAAAACTTAAGACTGAGCTTGCGGAAGAAATATTAAAATTGAAAAAGAGGCAGGAACAGTTGAAGTTGTATTGGAAAAGGAGCTGAATAAATGATGTTTAAAATTTGTTGAAACTTTATTAATGTAATGCATTCTAATATAGAATTTTTTCAGTACACCTGAACTACCATATACCTAAGAAATTTGAAATTTGAAATTTAAAAATAATTACAGTCAAAAGGAACTAGATAAAATGCATATTGATGATGCAATTCCTCCAGTTTAGCCCAGCTATATTGTCCCTCTCATCTGATGCAGGGTTATTAACTTCAAGATCATGTATTAGGTTCATCATTAAATTCAGGTTCTCTTCTTCTGGTAGCAGAGTATTGTAAAACACTTGTAGTGATGATAACCAGTTGCGTTATTGGGATTTTTGTTCTTAGGGCATATTGTAGGCATGGAAATTATCTTTTCCAGATCCCAAACAACCTTTCCACAGAATTTCTTGCTGTGAGATGAGCAGCATTATGATTTTAATCACTTGAATAATAAGTTAGCAGCTTTTATTATAAACCATCTTATTAATTATCTGTGCTGCCTTTCAGCAGCATTGTTTCTGGAGGACGGGGGTTAACAAGTACTGTTTACATGCATACCCACTGTCTCCAATTAAATGTCCATCATAATCTCCCTCTTTCCAGTATGGTCTTAATGGTAGAATTTCTAAAAACACAGATATCATGTGTTGAGCCTGGCCATCGTGCTACAATATCTGTTATGTTCAGATCTGCATTACAAATAACCTGAAATTAAGATATTTCTAGTTTAAATTTCTTATATAGCTTAAGGTTATGTTTCACACCAAGCTAGTAATTTTACTGATATCAGCAATAAAAGGCTTACACAAAAGCATATGAATCTATATTTATCTTCTCTACGAAGGTGTAGTATAATAATTACTGGCTATGTGTTAAAACTTGTAAAATTCTTTGCTAATGCATAGGTTTAATTTCTTAATGGTATTATTGTTTACCTCACTTCTAAATAGTTTAGCGTACTGCTGTGTAACTAATGAGAAATGTAATAGTAACAAAACTGCTATTTATAGGAACTATAAAATATGGGACGAAACTTAATAACCTCACCCCATCCCTTATTTCTAAGTATACACAGTTATTACTTTCATCTAAACAGTAATACATCTGCCATGAGATATTCAACAATTCTCCAGATACTACTAGTATTTTTGTATATGAAAGATCGAGTAGAAACAATGCTTTGTTTTTCACCAAAATGAGAAAATTATGAATTAATAAATAAAGAGTAAGCAAATAATAATTTATTCTCATTTCTACATTCAATCTATTTTAGCACTAAACATAGTACTGCAAAAGAATGCAGAGAAGTGTAATTTTCTTGCAAAATCTTATATCCCATTCCTTACATGACATTAATGAGCTACTGGGTAACTGCAGTCTCAGTTCCAGGAAAAAAAGTCATCAAGGCTTGTCCCATACTATACTAAAGATGGCATTAAAAATATTAATATGTCTTGAATCTCTCTTGCAATAGTGCAAAACATCCTTCCTCAAATATTAAGTCATATAACATGTAAACGATTATCAACGGCCTTCATAAAGTTCTGTAAATGGTAATCACTAACCTGACAGTTTATGGAATAAAACTGTTTCCTGTTGAAAAATTGCTGTTGAGTAACAATTTTTATATGAATGCAATCTATTGCACCCATAATACCTGGAAAGTTATCTCTGAAAAAAAAATTAACATATTACTATAAAAAAGACAAGCTATGTACACACAATGCATTTTCAATTAGCATAATTTATAATTGATGTACATGTTTTGCAATAAAATTTGGTGAAATTGTACTCTAAAAATGTAGGCATTTGTAATTTGCCAAAACCCATCAGTATACAAGAATAAGGTTAGAACTAAAAAGCTATTAGATTTATTGCTATAATGGTATTTTGCATTGTAAATTACCAAGAAGATTTAAGATTTGTAAAACATTTATTACTATAATTACCTAGATATATGTAAAAAGCAATCCTTAACAGCAAGAATTTGCTCTCTTCTTGGAAAGTACACATATCTCAGTTTCAAAATTACTATTGCCTTGAAACTCGCTTGACAGCATGACAAGCTATGCTTTCGTGTACTCCAAAAAAATATGCTGTTATAATGTGAAAACTTCCACTGGCACAAAATCTAGAAAATGAAGAACCATTTACATTACTTGTATAGCTGTTTAATATAAAAAATTTAATTACATAGCAAAATATCATTAGCAAACTACATTAGAAAAACATGAAATTATGCACTTTTATTTATGCAAGTTAAAAAGCTATATACTGAAAATTTGTCTCACTTACCTTAATGCAATAAGAACTTGCATTAAAACTGATAAACCTGCTGCTCTTGCATCCCTTTGTAGGTTATGCCTTAACTCTTCCGTCAGGTCTAACACAGATAGTTTGCTAAAGCGGAATCTTCTTCTAAATTGATCCTTTTTGAACATTTCTATAGGATTATTCCTATCTCTGAGTACCCTAATCCTTGGATTTATGGCTCTAAGAACATTTGCCTTTGGCAATTGTTAATTTGTTCTAGCGCCTCCATTTTGCTATGGCTCCAGTTTCAGACCATGGCTTCAAGTCATGGCTCGACAATAGGAAGGAAACCTTGTTTTAGCAACCCAAATGTGGTTTAAAGCCATGACCGTGGTCTAAACCTCATTTTAGAAATCAGCCCATAGGGTTTCTGAAGAGCTTTTAACAATTTTGATTATTTTTAGAAATCATGATTTTCATACCAGAAATGGTATGCTATTGCTGATTCTCAGTATGTTTGTACTTTACATTTCTCATATGTTCCTTGAAATGTAATTTTTCTTTTGGTTTTTCCTATGGATTTCATATTGAATATTTGCAAATGGTTTCATAAATACCTGATTGTTTGCCTGGCAGAATTCTGTCCTTTGTGTTGGATTTCAAGAGGTTTTTAATCTGTATTTGTTTATTGGGGTCCAAAATAATATTCTTATTTTTTAATATTTTCTGAAATTTTTGGTGTGCACATTGTTGTAATATAAATTCCTTGTACATATGTTCTCCTTTGTAGCCTTCCATATCGGGATGTCTCTTATTTGTTTTGTTTTCTGAATTTCTTTATTTTCTTGTTGCCAGGTTTATAGTGTAGCCATTTTTCTGACTGTGTTTCTGGTTTGTTGGTAGATGTATTGTTTTACTTACTGGAAGGTTTATTAATCTGAAGGCAAGGCTGTTGATTATTACAATTTTATATTGTTTTGGATTATGGCTGTTTGTTTTTGATCTAGTTATCTGTATGTGTATCTTTTCTGAATATGCCAAAATTTCAGTGTATTGCCATTTTTATGAGTTTTATGTCCAGGAAAGGGAGAAAGAAAAAAAAATAGTTATCTTCCAAACAGCAATGACTTCATCAGTATATTCATAAAATATACAATCCTTTGTATACCATGGTGGAAAGTTGACAATGAATCCATGCTGTTGATGAAGCCAACAGCCCTCAAAACATGTCCAATTCAGTTGGTAAAAATTGTATTATTATTATTATTATTATTATTATTATTATTATTATTATTATTATTATTATTATTATTATTATTAGTGAAATTTGAGCAATTTCTATGAAATTTATATAATTATTGTTATATATAAATGAGAAAAATCTTGTTATTTAAAAATTCACTGACATTTGTATTTTCTCCTCTCAGGATATTGAAGTGAAGTTAGTGAAGCTAAACAAATGTTTAGTTCAACTTATCATAGCATATTATTAATTATTATTTTATTCACTTTACTGTGGAAGTTTCAATTGTGTTGTAAGTTAAGACAGAGCATATCTTTTATGCAGAACCACAGATAATTGATAGACAGTCAAGGAAACCTTAGATAGAGAACAAAAAGAATTTAGAGATGGATTTATTAGTAAGAAAAGGGTGGTGCAAATTACTTAACAGAATTACTGAAGTACTTAACAAAGGTTATGCAATAAAAAGTAGTTATTAATTGAAATGCTAATTGGTGGTTGTACAATGAAGCTAATCATATAATTAAGATCATTGTATGATTGAGTCAAACTAAACACTCTTATTGCCTCTACTTACTTGTAGATGTTTCACAGAATGTTGGTCTGCATCCCCAGCTAACCGTTGACTGCTGGGTAATTTATTATGCTTTGAGGCTGTATATTCTGCTCTGGTGAAGGTGTTATGAACTTAAAGTTTATGTTTTTATCCCCAGAAGTGTAAAAGTTCATTAATCTGTCCTTGTATTTGTAAATGTAGGTTTTCGCCCATGTTGCTAACTCTGTAGGTCCTGGTATTGATTTAATATTGTGCTTTATTTACTATGTCGTGGTTTTCTGTCCAGAAATGAGATGCTACTGATATATGCATTTGTTTGTATTTTACTTACCAAAAATGTTCTTTAACCTCGTGACTATGTTTCCTTTGTTTTTCCAATAAAGACTTTTTTTGCATTCTGCATAGCTTATTTAGTAAATACTGCTTTTTCCTCCAGTAGAATACTGTCATTAATATTGTCATTCAGGAGATTTTTGCCATTAAATCTGTTTATAGGTACCAATCTGATATTAATAAGAAATGCAGAATGTGAAAAAGTCTGTATTGCAAAAACAAAGAGAAACATCGGCACACAATTAAAAGAACATTTTAGGTACATAAAATACAAACAAATGGAGAAATCAGCAGTAGCATCTCATTTCTGGACAGAAAACCATGATATAGTGAATAAAGAAAAACTATTAAAATCAATACCGGGATTTACAGAGGTAGCAACATAGGAGAAAATCTACATTTACAAATGCTGAGACAGATTATTGAACTTCCAGGAATGAAAACACAAACTTTTACATTCATCACACTTCTCCAAAGCATAATGATTTATCCAACAGTCGACGGTTAGTTGACAACAGTCTGTGAAACATGTATTAAATTTAAACAAGTGGAGTCAATAAGTGTGTGTAGTTCAACTCACTCATACAATGATCAAGTAGTTATTAATTTAGGTATGATAGATGAAGTGTTAACATTTCTAATAAATAGAGGACAAAGTTTAAAACTTAAGCAAGAAGTGATTAACGTCAGTGTTAAATACATAAAGAAGCAAATACATTTCAACTAGCTGGTATAAGGCACCTGGATAAAGCATTTTCCAGTTTTTCCTTTCCTGAAAAAGTAAATGTCTATTAGATTTAGTTGCAGATGGAATGTTTATTCCTTTGCACTATGATTAATTCATTTCAATCACCAGTTTATGGTGTTATTTGCTTTAAAAATCCTATTGCTTGCTTACCTCAGTTTCTCTGGTGTGGCTGCTGGCACAGAACTGGTAAACACTTGCTCCTGCAGTTTTCTTGCTGCAGGTGGCCTGTATATGTTAACTGCAGGCATAGCTTTGGCTGTAACATAAGAAAAAGTGACGTTTTCTAACACATATGAGGTGAAATCAGTTGCAGATTCTAAACAATCATTCATACAAAATTCTGAGGATGACACAGATAGCATCATCTATTGGTAAATTAGTATATTACTTTCAATTCTACCTGCACCTTTCCATTGGAGGCACTCATTTGACCAACACAGGAATGCTATAATGCACTAATGTTGAATACATACTGGGAAATTTCAAGCTCTATTAAAAAGTGATTGAATGCTGTTATCCTTGTCCTTATTCTACCATGAAAGAGACCAGCAGTTCCCAAACCCAGGGTACTATAAACATTACAGTATTGTTGATAATACTTACTCTTGAATGTATATAAATACAAACAATGAATTATGAGAAAGCAAAAGATAATACAAATTTATTGAGATAAAGTAAATTAAAATCAAATTGAAGGCAACTACAGAAGGTTGCTCCAGTTAAGCTCATGATTTTGAATCACTCTCCCACTCCTTCCAGTGGGACATGTTTATGTGCGCTATCATGTCGTTTCGTCAGAATGAGGCTGCAGTCTGATGCAAATATTATTCCATAATGGCTTCAAAACTTGCTGATTTGCGGCAGGAGTATATTGTTGGGCTTTCTGATGCTGGTTAAAGCCTTTTGATGGTAGTTGAAAGATGTAATGAGAAATTTCTTACCATAAATAAGTAGGTTGTGTGTGGGCCTTAAAACACAGCTGCACAAAAATGAATTCCCATCTGAGGCACAATCTACAAAAAAAAATTACAAAAAAGCGGAATACGACCTAAATAGTAGTAGCCAAGGTGAGGGCAACAGTGGCACAAGCAAAACCCTCACACACAAAGAAGCATTATCAGCCACATTTGAAAATCTAAAGGGGCTGTTTATAGGATAAACCATCAAAATTTGAACGGCAGCATATAGCACACGGGCATGTCTTGAAAGAATAGCACATCAGAGAACACTTCACCAATGCAAAAAAACTATATTGCAGGTGAAAAGTGGCGATAGTTGGTTTCTTTGTATGAAGCATTAATTTATCTAGATATACAAATAAACCCTGTGCTATTTATTACCCTCAAATGGGTCTAAAAGGGGAGCTCCAATTTAATCCAGGAAATCAAGGAAAAGATTTCCAAGGGTTTCATGGTGGTTGCAGGTTACCGCACTCGGGGGAAAATTAACATTCAGAGCTGCAAAAAATGTAAAATTTCATGCCACCTACTTCAAAGCAATGTCATTGACCAATTTTTGATGAGGATATTCCCTGGCTGTGTGATGAGGATGCAAATGGATAAAGCATCCAACCAAGATTCTTAACCATCCCAGGACTACTACCACTGTAAAGCTGTGGAAATGGGTGTTAATGTGATACAGTTTAAAAGGATCCCTGTGAAGTCACCAATGAATCTTATTTTGATTTAAAGTAAAACACTAAAAATCATGTCGTCACATTAAAACTCTCTTTAAGTTCCACAAACACCCTTATAAAAGTAATTTTGGTACATGTTTCGTGAGGTACATTCCTCACATTGTCAACCAAAACGACGACTGAGGAGCCAATTTCAGCAAAGTATGTATGTTACTATGCTTGCTCTGGTGGTCTGTTAATGAACTTAAAAAATATGTTGTCTGCTTCCGGTATACCAAAATTCATAAGTTTGTATTCATATTTTTTTATGTAAATTTTTTCCCATATATTAAGTTCTTTCGGATGTTGAATTGTTTTTAGTAATGTTATGTCCTTCTCTATTTCATGATTCTCATTCCAAAAATGTGCAGCCACTGCTGATTTTTCTACTTGTTTGTGTCTAATATTTCTCCAGTGTTCCTTTAATCTTATCCCCAGATTTCTCTTTGTTTTTCCTATGTATATTTTGTCACAATCCTTGCAATTAATTCTATATATACCTGAATGTTCTTCTTTCTTCTTTTTTTGTTTAATTTTATTTAGATTTAATAGTTTACCAACACTATATCTGTTTATTGGTGCTAGAGTAATGTTGTACTTTTTGAAAATTTTTTGGAATTTATGGTTAACATAAGGGTTATATGTGAATTTTTGATAAGTATTTTCTTTAAGTGAAGAACTGAGTGTGGTGATTAGTTTGATTTCCTTTTTATTTTTAAATCTTTTTATTTTTTTATCTACCATTTGTTTGTAAAATCCATTTATTTCTGCTGTGTGTATTATATGTGCGTATTCTTTCCTGTATTCTTCTTTACTGAGTGGTATATTAACTAGCCTATATGTCATACTATTGAATGCTGCTTCCTTGTGGGGTCTGGGGTTGAAACCTTTTGCTTTTATGTAATTGTCGGTATGTGTGTCCTTTCTGTATATACCAAATTCTATATTTGTATTCCTTTTTATTATCCTTAAGTCCAGAAAAGGTAAAGTATTATTAACCTCGGTTTCCATAGTGAATTTTATGGTTTTTTCTTGCAAGTTCAACAGTTTCAATGAATCTTCTATGAATCTATCTTCTACAATGGCAAACACATCATCAGCATATCTGTACCATGTTTTGAATATGTATGGGAAGGCTTTTGTTATATGTGTTTCAAAATAGCTCATGAACAGATCAGCCAAAAATGGAGATAGTGGACTACCCATCATTAAACCTGATTTTTGTTTATAAAACTTTCCTTCAAATGTGAAGTAAGTTTGGTTTAAACATAGTTCTGTGAGTTTTACATATTCTTTTGTGTGTGTTTCTGCAATGTTGATAGATAGTAGCCATTTTTTTAACAAATTCAGGGTTTTCTCTTTTGGAATGCTTGGAAACAATGCTTTTACATCAAAGGAAACCATGATATCATTTGAGTTTAGTTTATTATCTTTGATTTTGTTTATAAGATCGAACGAGTTTTTTATACTTAGACTAAGTATAGTATGTATATATATATACTTAGTCTAAGTATAAAAAACTCGTTCGATATATAGTATATATATACTTAGTCTAAGTATAAAAAACTCGTTCGATCTTATAAACAAAATCAAAGATAATAAACTAAACTCAAATGATATCGTATACTTAGTCTAATTATAAAAAACTCGTTCGATCTTATAAACAAAATCAAAGATAATAAACTAAACTCAAATGATATCATGGTTTCCTTTGATGTAAAAGCATTGTTTCCAAGCATTCCAAAAGAGAAAACCCTGAATTTGTTAAAAAAATGGCTACTATCTATCAACATTGCAGAAACACACACAAAAGAATATGTAAAACTCACAGAACTATGTTTAAACCAAACTTACTTCACATTTGAAGGAAAGTTTTATAAACAAAAATCAGGTTTAATGATGGGTAGTCCACTATCTCCATTTTTGGCTGATCTGTTCATGAGCTATTTTGAAACACATATAACAAAAGCCTTCCCATACATTTTCAAAACATGGTACAGATATGTTGATGATGTGTTTGCCATTGTAGAAGATAGATTCATAGAAGATTCATTGAAACTGTTGAACTTGCAAGAAAAAACCATAAAATTCACTATGGAAACCAAGGTTAATAATACTTTACCTTTTCTGGACTTAAGGATAATAAAAAGGAATACAAATATAGAATTTGGTATATACAGAAAGGACACACATACCGACAATTACATAAAAGCAAAAGGTTTCAACCCCAGACCCCACAAGGAAGCAGCATTCAATAGTATGACATATAGGCTAGTTAATACACCACTCAGTAAAGAAGAATACAGGAAAGAATACGCACATATAATACACACAGCAGAAATAAATGGATTTAACAAACAAATGGTAGATAAAAAAATAAAAAGATTTAAAAATAAAAAGGAAATCAAACTAATCACCACACTCAGTTCTTCACTTAAAGAAAATACTTATCAAAAATTCACATATAACCCTTATGTTAACCATAAATTCCAAAAAATTTTCAAAAAGTACAACATTACTCTAGCACCAATAAACAGATATAGTGTTGGTAAACTATTAAATCTAAATAAAATTAAACAAAAAAAGAAGAAAGAAGAACATTCAGGTATATATAGAATTAATTGCAAGGATTGTGACAAAATATACATAGGAAAAACAAAGAGAAATCTGGGGATAAGATTAAAGGAACACTGGAGAAATATTAGACACAAACAAGTAGAAAAATCAGCAGTGGCTGCACATTTTTGGAATGAGAATCATGAAATAGAGAAGGACATAACATTACTAAAAACAATTCAACATCCGAAAGAACTTAATATATGGGAAAAAATTTACATAAAAAAATATGAATACAAACTTATGAATTTTGATATACCGGAAGCAGACAACATATTTTTTAAGTTCATTAACAGACCACCAGAGCAAGCATAGTAACATACATACTTTGCTGAAATTGGCTCCTCAGTCGTCGTTTTGGTTGACAATGTGAGGAATGTACCTCACGAAACATGTACCAAAATTACTTTTATAAGTGTGTTTGTGAAACTTAAAGAGAGTTTTAATGTGACGACATGATTTTCAGTGTTTTACTTTAAATCAAAATAAGATTAACAAAAGTTTCACTGTGTGGATTCCCAAATTCCGTAAACATATCACCAATGAATGTTTGCTGATTTGGTCTGCTGAAACAGTGCCTTGCTTCTCGACATCTCACCACGATTGAGGGTCTCTGGAAAGTCTGCCAGGAGAAGTGGGTTATCATTTCCCTTCTTGTTTCATGGTGCAGTCTTTTATAATGGAAATTGCATTGCACAGCCATAGTTAAGGCTCTGGACATCATATTGAACATAATTGGTGGTGGAGAAAGGGAATCTCACCATGAAAAAATGTAAGTAAAAATGTCCAAGCTTTTATATGGGGCAATCCTCCATATTTGTTCCAGAGAGAGCTTTCCAATAGATAGGTTGAAAACATGGATCAAGCAGAACACATATGTATTGCCAAATTTTTTCTGGTAACAGCAATGGATTGAAAGGTAGGTAATCCCCAGATTTCCCCAGACTCAAAGAAAGCCATGATGCCTTTGTATATGAAAAATTCTCTCATTTATCTACAAACTTGTTTAGAAGATGAAGAATCAGAATTCAGATTAAGCATCCTGATATATCACAGCTTGTAAGTATGAATGAATGAATAGTATTTAATGCCTGTTTTTCTACAGAGGCACCACAGGCAATGGACACTGATGATACATGAGATGAAATAATATATTGGGAAAGGATTTATTTTTAAGGAAGGAATCGTTCCAGGCCTAAGTTTAGGGTACCTGCCCGGCATTTGCCATTTATGAGGACTGAGGAAAACCTGGAAAAAACCTCAGTCAGGGAGGACGGTCCTGGCGGTATTCGAACCCAGACCTCTCGCTCACAAGTCCATGCCTTAACGACCTACGCCACCCGTGGCAGTAGCTTGTAAGAGAAATGCAGTATCATCCCTCTTACTCAGGAATTACATATGGCATCATTATTTATTATTAATATTAGTAATAATGTTTTATGCATTTTATATATTTCCTTGAATGTAATACACTAATTACTATTGTATAAGGGTACACTGCATTAAAAAGCCAAATATTTACAAAAACTCTATATTTGTTTCTTTGCACAAGGATAAGTCATTAAGTTACAAATGAATATAGAACTTAAACAAACAAGAGTACAGATATGAAAAATACTTTTATTTCTCAACATAATTTTCCTGTACATTGAGGCACTTACCCCATCATTTCACAAGCCCCTGAAATCCAGCAGTATAAAATTCTCTGGCCTGCTATCGGAACCAGGCAGTGACTTATCTTTCTACAGTTTCACTGATGATGTTTAAGAGAGTCAACAGATGGAAGCTGCTTGGAGCAAGATCAGGGCTACACCAATGACTTGCCACTTGAAATTTCGCTATCTTATTGGTAGTATGGGGATATGCATTGTCATGCAAGATCAATATGCCTTTGGTAATAGTCAGTATTTATGGTTTGTCCTTGAGGATGGAATGCAGTCAGAAGCATGCCTTCATGATCCCAGAAGACTGTCACCATCACTTTCAAATTTTTTCACAGGCAACACTTCATGTTTCCACTGAATTGATGCACGCTTTGTCTTAGGCTGGTAATGGTAAACCTCATCATCCATGACAATTCAGGCTAGCACATCATGTTCCTCAACCTGATAGTGATTGAGATGCTGTAAGACACGGTTCATTCCTTGCATTTTATGTTGTGATGTCAGCTTGCATGGCACCCATCATGCACAGACTTTGTGAAAACCTAACATGTCATGCACTATGAGTTAGTCCATGCCATATGAAAACCAACAGCAGCATCTGTAGTTACCCTTCTGTTTGCTCAGATTAAGTTGTAGTAATGAGTAGGTAGATGCTCTTCTAAGGACATGAATTGGGCAGTAGGGAAAATGTGAAATTAAACAATTCTTTAAATCTAACTTATTAAAATAAAACATGATTACCACTATAAAGAAAAATAATATTCCTACATCAATCTATCTATACAACAAATTAGCCCTAACATGAGATTTCTGAATTCCTTGGAAATATTGCCCTGGCAGTACCTGATGTTACACCTTACTTCCATGTTAATGTAAGGATGACGAAGGTGATTATTTGACTGGTCATTACAGAGTCATGAAGCAACAACTGACTTCATGTCTCCTGAAAGATTATTATTTACACAAAATTGTAGGACAGTGGCCCCTGCATATGCCATCAGAAGGAACTGACGTCCCAATGATGCATTATTTTTGACTCCCCTCAGGATGCTACACTTCCTAATGGTGACTGTACATCCGACTTAGATGTCAAAGAAAGTTACAAAGTACACTTTCTTGACTAAAATTTATGGATATTGAATATTTTTCAAGGTGTACCTTTTCTCTTTAAGACATGTGGCATTATTACCTATAATTCTAATGGGCTTAACTTGCACAGGAAATTCAGTTAATTAAACTTTCTAAAGTTCTGTCGATTATTGTACTCTAATTTAGATATTAGTAAGAATTTCATTCATGTTCATCTTCAATACATGTCCATCCTTCAGAGAACTTCAGTATTCAGTAAACAGTTTGATGTGACAGGCACTTCTCACTATAGATGGGAAGCATTTCCTTATGAATATTCTTTGATTCCATGTCCTTATTCCACAAATTGCACAATGGAGTGCTGCTCACAGGTTCTACAACTCTTTTGCTTTTGTAAACATCAGTGCTATCAGACTAATACTGTCATCTAGTGGAAAAATCCTCAGGTGCCTTAAACAAGTAGTACTCCACATCAATTTGTATCTTATTTAATGACTTATTCTTGTAAATATGTTTAAATTTTGTAAACCAGCAATGAATGATAAAAAATATATAGGATGCACATTTAGAATTTTCTCTTTAAGTTAAGAATAAGAGTCCACTATAATGAGTTGCTTATGGTGTAAATAACAGAATGCATATAGAAGCTGGAATGTTAACAGTAATATTACTATATGAGGACAGCTCTGAAATTTTTCAGAATGAAAGAAATATAAAATGTTAATATCTCTCCAATCAAACCAGTAAATAAGTAAAAGTGATAGATCGAAACTTATTTGTACAACTTATTATTACCTCTCTTTGTTGCAGTCTCATGAGACAGTGCTGTGCTGTTGGCTGAGCTACCCAGATGATGGTCCACCCCCATGACTACTGTCACAGTTTCATTTTCATTCTGTGATACAGGTTTCCTGTAACATATTATTGAACCTTTTTCTTAAAATATATATTCTCATAATTAAGAAAAAACTGCAATAGATTTTTATCCTAAGTAACTAACAGTTGAATATGAGCATGTTTGTGAAGCAATGCCACTTGTAATCATTTTTAATAGTGTTTAACGCCCTTTTTAGCTACTGAGGCATCAGAGGTAGTGCACATTAATGATCAGAGCCCGGATTTTTAGGTTTTTATAAACTCTGAATTGTTTTTCTAACACATTACACAGTTTTTTAAACACTTTTAAGATTCTTAGCTAAAGTAAAACAAACTCATTGAAACAAATATATAATATTATTTTAATTTAATTTTTCATTGTTCTAAATGCAAAACTACATGAACACTTAAAATATCCAAGTCTTTATAAAGTCAGTGCATTTTTTTAAAGTTGTATTGCACTAAACTTACTTACAATTTCCAGGCATTATAATGTCAGGGCACCAAATGTTTAAAAAGTTTTAAAGCAGTGAATTTTTAAAAATTAAAAAAAAAACTTTTTTTAATTTTTTAAGTTGTAAAGCACTAAATTTAACCAGAACATTTTTCAATTAATTATAATCAACTAGAATATTTTTCAATTATTTAGGTTACTGTTGCTCTGCACTATTACATACATTGTTAGATTTTCTATGCTGAAACTTTTTCTGTTGTGTTTTACAGTAAGAAATTGTTCTCTCAATACAGATGAAGTTATCCGTGCACATTTTAATGAAGCCCCTGCTTCCGGTTCCCACAATAAATTGTCTGATTTTTTTTTTAATGGTTTTAATGCCTGTTTTTACTACTGAGGCACCAAGGCCCCAAAATGGACACTGATGATATATGAGCTGAAATGATAAATTGGGAAAGCATATTTTTAAGGAAGGAAATGTTCCAGGCCTAAGTTTAGGGTACCTCCCCAGCATTTGTCATTTATGAGGACTGAGGAAAACCTGGGGGAAAAAAAATTCAGTCAGGGAGGGCAGTCCTGGTGAAAATAGAATCCTCTCAATGCTGCTGACATGCCCCACAGACTCTTTATGCTGTGAAAATGTGAGTTTTGGTCACAGCTCACGTACTCTGATACACCTTGCAAAGTACAATTTTGTCATCTGTGGTAAATTTGGAATTGTTGCTAAACCACCGTCTAATCAACCAACATTTATAAACCTTTCCTTTTGGCATCTTGCTGTAGCTGTTAATAAACTGGAAGTATAAGTTTCTTAATAATGCATTCAGTTTGCTTCTAAATAAGAGTTACATTTGACAATTTTCTTTAACAAAGCTTGATTGACAATAAAGAAACAGAAGATATTTATTCCAGAAACATTTGAGAAAAGTAGCATTGAAATAATGGTATTATGAAATTAAATTTAGTTTTCATCTAAAAATAAGTTAATTTTGGCAATACTTTTAACATATGATAATAATGGTATTGCAAAATTAAATGTAATGATTTTTCTTTGAAGTTCATTAATTTTTGGCTAATGTTTTAAAAGTAATTTTATTGTAAATATTATTAAATTTTATGCTAATAATTTAAAACTAATTACTTTTCAAATTAATTCCAATTAAATTTTAATTAAGGGATGGAACCATTCCAGGCCTACCTAAGTTTAGGGTACCTCTCCAGCATTTATGAGGAATGAAGAAAACCTGGAAAAAACTTCAGCCAGGGAGGATGGTCCTTATGGGAATGGAGCCTCAGACCTCCTGATGATGAGTATGCACCTTAATGGAACTCGGCCACCCTAGTGGTACCTTACATTTACAAAACATGTCTTTATGTGTGATGGTTAGAACTTCGCTCCAACAGAAAAAAAGTCAGGTTATTAAGAGAATTGTGAAAGACCCAGTTTATGTTAGATATTTACTTTCAAACATTTTGTCACCAAATGACATTTCTGTCAACTTTTTTAACAGGTCAAACATATTCCTCCTAAATTTCTCTGAAGCTTTATTACAAAAATCATTTAAAAAAAAAAATTGTTTGGAGAGTAAGATTTAAGCTGCAATATAATGTTATCAAAAGTGGCAAAAGTTATTAATGAAGTTAGGATCCAAAAACTACTTCATGAGTGCCTGATCTGAGATCTTCAAAATGTATGCTATGGCTGCAAATATAGTATACAAGATTTGATTTAATACTATGTCAATCAATCAATTATTGTTATTATTATTATTATTATTATTATTATTATTATTATTATTTGTAACTGCAATTGTTTTTGAGAAAGAATGTGGATTTAATCATCTTATGTGGCTTTCAGTGATAGGAAAACTATATTTATTATACAGCAATATTTACATTCAAAAAGAATTGATCAAAATGAAGGACTGAATTCTGAAAGCATAAGCAAACATTTCCAGCCAAAGTTTTATAGAAAGGGGACAATTTTAAAGCAAATTCAGATGTATGGGAACAATTCAATGGCTTCATAAAGCAAATAGTAAACAAAAATTATTGGCCACAGACAATATTAATGAGAGAATTCTATTTCAAAAGATTTTAGATTTACCCTAGAAAAGCCAAAGACCTATCACAAAGGAAGTCTGTTTGGAAAAAGGTGCATGAATTTAGAGGTCTTTTCATACCGTTCTCACAGTTCTTGTGCACTTGTATACAGGTTGGTGGTTGGTTGCTAGTAGCCATTGGGGATGCTGATATTTTATCATTTTTTTCCTAACTTCCCAATAAAGAGATTCCAAATTATTTTTCATTTGTTTGTTGCATCAAGTTGACTGCATTTCAGTAGATGTTTTTTGTTTAAGATAGTATTCATGTCCTTACACAGTGGACAGTGGCTGTCCTTGATTAATTTCATCCTGAAGAGATGTTCTGACAGGCAATCATTCCCAGGCAACTCCAATTTTTCTTGGTTTCAATAAAATATTTTGAAAATATTTAGATCTTCATATGGTTTTCCTTTAAGTGTTAGTTTGATATTTTGTTCTTGTTCAGACATTAATCTTTTTACGTGTTTCAGGAAAGTTTTAGTCAAAAAGTGGTTTTAATTTTATGGTGGCTGCTTTTTTTGCTAAGTATCAGCAATCTCATTCCCCTTCAATCCCACATGGCTCAGGATCCATTGTAAAGCTATTTCTGTATTTCTAATCTGGATTGTGTAATACAGTTTTCTTATTTCATTTATAGTGTATGTCGGTGGGTAACTGTAATTCATCATACTTTGTAGTACTGCTTAGAATCACTTAAGATAACAGTTCTTTTATTTATAGTAGATCTATACAGTAGATTTTGTAAAGCTGCTCTAATGGCCATTATTTTACAATCAAAATTGTTAGCATACTGTCTCAAAGGTGTATGAGAGAATTCTTCACAGTATATTCCAAAGCCTGCTTTTCCATTTATAAGGGATTCATATATATACACTCTACACCATGTATCAATTAGATAATAGTTAATTAAAACAATCTTTTAAAAAATACACTTATTTTAAATAATATACAGAATTAACACAGTGAAGCCAGGCATATGAATAAAATCATGTAATATACATCATACTAAACACTCGTATTGCTCCACTTACTTGTGTGATATTTGGAACCGGTTTCGAAGACCTTTGTTTTCATCTTCGGCCAAGGGTACGACTGGTTGGAGAATACAACAGCTCTGTAGAGATAAAGTGCCGCCCTGGTGGTGTTTCCATTTACTTAAAATTGGTGTTTTCTACCTTTGAAATATCAATGTTCAACTGGTTCCAAATATCACACAAGTGAAGCAATACAAGTGTTTAGTATGACATATATCACATGATTTTATTCATACATAATAGTTATTCAGTGTACTAAGTGCTGTCAATCTTAATGCTGCATGAAGGACATTCTTCTTTGAGATCATTGTATCCAAATTTAGTTTCATGTTAATAACTATATACTGTAAAGGATCAGTTGGTGTAATGACAGGTTTAGTGCTTATTTTTAACAATTTGTGTAAATCTTCTTTTTGTATGTAATTTTTGAAAGTTTGTTGTGTTTTGATCATTGTGTGCTGTCAAGAATATGAAACCATTTATTCCTTTGTTGATTACTTTTTAATTTCTGTTCCAGTATATCCATTTTAATATCTAGCTCTATTTTAATAGGCAGATTGTTAGCTATGCCCTGCACTGTAGCAATTGGTATTCTTGTAGTAGTTCATTGTTGATTTTAAGCTTTAAGTCATCTGTAGTGTGTTGAAGACTGAAAAGCTGGAAAATTGTTTTTAGTGTTTATTTCCATATTGTTGGTGGTTGCCCATGTTTCCATGCTATTGATTATTTTCTGCATTTCCATTTCTATTTTTTTGTAGTGTTGTCTATTCTGGTTACTTTTTGGCTAATTCATATGGCAATATCACCTGCAAACAATCCCATATTTGCCTTTGGGAAGTGAGTTAATATTTTGTTGATGTCATTTATGAAAATAATAAAAATAATTGAACTGGAAACACCACCTTGAGGAAGCCCTGCTTTAGTCGTATGCCATTTAGAGAGGGCATTATTCCATTTCACATCAAAGCAGACAGTTTTAACCTCACAGCGCACAAACATGCAGTAATTAACAGTTTAACACACCAGCTAGTTAACCTACAAATTAGCAAAGAAGAATATTTTAATGAATACAAACAAATAGAAACAATAGCAGTTAAAAATGGTTTTAAAAAAGAACTAGTACATAAAAAGGTGCAGAAAGTCAAGAGACAAAAACATATCAAAGAAACCACAACACTTTCAGCAAGAAAAGATAAACTAATTTTTAAAAAATTCACATATCATCCATGGGTCACAAAAAAATTTCATAATATTCTTAAAGATTTTAATATCAGGTTGGCACAGATTAATAGATTTAATGTTAAAAATTTACTGATAGATAATGTTAATGACAGTATTCCACAAGAAGAAAAATCAGGTATTTACAAAATAAACTGTGCAGAATGTGAAAAAATCTACATTGGAAAACAAAGAGAAACATACGCACATGGTTAAAGGAACATTTCAAGAACATAAAGTACAAGCAAATAGAGAAATCAGCAGTAACATATCATTTTTGGACACAAAATCACGACATAATAAATAAAGCAAAATTATTAAAATCAGTACAAGGACCTATGGAATTAGCAACCTGGGAGAAAATCTACCTTTACAATTACAAAGACAGCATAATGAACTTCGACATTGCCAGGGATGAAAATATAAACTACAAGTTTATCACACCGCCACCAGAGCAGAATATACATTCCTACAGCTCAACGAATGATCTGACAGTTGAACTTTAGCCTGGCTGAAGATGGGAACTAAATGTTCTTGAAACCAGTTCCATACATTTATGAAAAGTAAGTGAAGCTTTAAGAGTGTGTAATTCAACTGAACCATACAAGGATATCAATTAATATGATTAACTTCACTGTGCAAGTTCCAGTTTACATTTAAGTAAGTAAATTTTCTTTGTTTTCGTTCAAAAATATATTTTCCCACACCGATAATTCTATGGATTTTTGAAGAGCTTTTAAGAGTTTTGGTTCATTTTGGAACTCATGGTTTTTTTTGCATCTTTAAAAATCTTTTGAAATTTTTGGTGTGCCCATGGATGGAATGCAAATTTTTTATATATCTGCTCTCCTTTGTAGCCTTTCAGTGTGGTGATTTCTTTTATATGTTTTTGTTTTTTGAATTTTTCTGTCTTTTTCATGACCAGGTCTGTTGTGTAGCCATTTTTCTATGCTACATGCATGATTTTTTGGTGCTCCAATTGTATTCAGTCTCATTTACTGGTAGTTTTGTTAATCTGAATGTGAGGCTATTGATTATTGCTAGTTTATATTGTTTTGGATTGTGGCTGTTGCTTTGTATATAATTATCCATGTGGGTATCTTTACTTAATATGCCAAATTCCAGTATATTATCATTTTTTATAATTTTTATATCCAGGAAAGGAAAAACCTTGTTGTTCTCCATTTTTATAATTTTTATATCTTTATGTACATAAAATTCAGAATGGAAATGGAGAATATTGATTGTTGAATAGTGCTTTCTGAAATCTGCTTGATGGTCTGAAATGAGATTTTGAGATTCCAGATAGAAAGTTAATCTTGTAGTGACCATTTTATCCATTGTTTTAGCAAGTACTGAGATTAAGGATATAGGCCTATAACTGTTCAACTCACCAGCTGGTTTGTTTTTCTTAATTGGTATGATTATGGCTTTTTTCCATATGGCTTTATTGTTCCAGATCTTGTTGAATATGTTCAGTAGTACCTTCTTGGCTCAGCACCCTAAATTCTTGATGTATTCACTATGAATTTTGTCTGGTTCAGGGCTCTTTTTGTTCTTAAGATATAATATTGCTTGGTTGAATTCTTGAATTGTAAAGTTGTCATAAAATAGACAATGGCCTGCAAGCACCTCAGACTTATGTCTTTTTAATATTTTGTTTAATTTCCCATTGTCTCTATTCAATTTATATGCAAGTTTGTAGTGAGTGGCAAATCCGTTGGCTATCATGATTGAAGACTATGTTGTTAATAATAAGAGGTTCTTGTTTTGTTTCTGGGACATTGTTTAGTGTATTAACATATTTAGTACTTTTGCACTATTACTTTTGTAGCCAAGCAAACTCAGGAATTTATTAGTACCTTCTTAGTATTTTTTATTTCTCTGTTTAGAAATGGTTTTCTTCCTCCAATCCCTCACTAAGTCGGGATCTTTTGTTGCTTCTGCTATATTTCTGATATTATCTCAGTCTCTTTTTAATGCAGATAATCCCTGATTCCAAAAAGGTTCCCTTTCCTCTGGGTATTGTTATTTTTGCAGCATTATTTGTCAATTAGTTTCAAAGGGCTTTTCTCCATGTCAACCAAAAAATATCCAGTCTGCTTTTTGGAAGTTCCATCTCTTCAGTTAACTAGTTTTTAAATGACTCATTTGTGACTGGATGGTTTCAGTTATGATGACTCTATGGCCACTACCTAAGTCTTCCAATACTCTTCTAGTGGTCTGATTTGCAATATCTGAAGAGGCAATAACCATATCAGGATTTGTAAAGTCCCTATTATATGAATAAAAGTTTTGGGGTCATTGTTTTTATATATTAAATTGACTGCATTTGCTTCCAAAAATTCTTCATATGTTTTTCCTACTGTATTGGAGGAATTGACCCCCACTGTTTTGAACGCCCATTAAGGTCTCCTATTATTAGCATATTTTGTTTAACTTCCATAAGTTAGTGGTTATTTGGGGGACTGTATATACCAAAAATTGTATATTATACATCTGTAACCATACTTCTGATCTAGTGATTTAAGCCTAGTCTGTGGATTTCATGGTTTTCAGTGTGGTTGCATTACACAAAAGGGAATAATTGACTCCTACTAGTATGCCACTTGCCACTTGTTGATGTTTATGTAGACAATAAAGTTGTAGTTTTTAAAATTTAAAACTTGTTGTTATCAAGGTCAATACTAGCTTTAAGAATTACAAAGATATCTATTTTATGTTTATGTAATAATATTTCAATTTGTGACTTTTTGCTGTGTGATAAGCCACCCCCATTCCAGAGTAGTGCTCAAAAGCGCTGTTGTGTATTGCTCTTACATCTTGGAAAACCTGCCACATCTGTAATCTGCTTAGCATTACCCAGTTGCACCAAGGTGGGATTACTGCGCACTCACACTTGTATACAGTATAAACAGGATTTTACTTCAGATTCATTTAGACCAACTCTGTATCAGCTTAAAATAACCTTTCTCTATCATTGAGCACCATAACTAGGTGATTATATCCACAGTATTTCTTAGAAACAACTGAACTAAAAGTAATATAAATGATAAACAAGATCAATTTTAACTTAAATGTTAATTGGAACATTCACAGTGAAGCCAATCATATAATTGAAAACATTTTATGATACAGTCGAACTACACACTCTTATGCTTCACTTATTTGTCATTATTGTAGACCAGTTTCGAGAACAGGTTGTTCTCATCATCAGTTCAAATCTCCGACTCCAACTTAGATGATGAGAACAACCTGTTCTCGAAACTGGTCTACAATAATGACAAGTGAAGCATAACAGTGTGTAGTTCGACTGTATCATAAAATGTTTTCAAGATCAATTTTATTTAACATGATGAATATGTAATAAAATTTTGTTAAATTGTATTTATGCCCATATTGTCCCTATTATATTGAAACACAACAAATAATTCATAATTTTCAAATTTATACTGTCACAATACATAAAAGGATATACATATCGAGGTATTTATAATGTAAATTGGAACTTGCACTGTGAAGTCAATTATATTGATATTATTGTATGATTTAGTTGAACTTCACACTCTTAATGCTTCACTTACCTTGTCGTAATGTATAGAACCGGTTTCGAGAACATTTTGTTCTCATCATCAGCCAAGCCAAAATTCAACTGTCAGATAATTTGTTAAGCTGTGGGAATGTGTATTCTGCTCTGGTGGCAGTGTGATAAACTTGTAGTTTATGTTTTCATCCCTGGTAGTGTCGAAGTATATATATACTTCGATACATATATTATGACAAGTAAGTGAAGCATTAAGAGTGTGTAGTTCAAATAAATCATACAATAATAACAATTATATTAAGGTATATTAAGCTATATTTACAGCATGATTTCTATTGAACCCTTCTTATATGCCACCTACTTTTACACTTTCCTTCCACATATGCAAGCAGTTTTAAACCTGTATATAAAATAGGAGAATGGGCAGAGGCTAAATTTTAATAGGATGTAATAATAGGAGAGCATGACAATAAACAGGGTGGGTGGGTTCAGGGTGGGTTCAGTAAGCAACCGAAGATGGGAGAGATTCTCCTGAAACGTGTCTTACTCTTGGGTAAGTGAATGGAGTAAAGTGTAAAAAAGTGAATAAATAAGTTAAAGTTATGACAATAAACAGTTTGGAGTCTGTGGCTCTTAGACTTAAGACAATGCTTTATTAATATATCTTCAATACAGTGAAGATTTGGGGGTACACATTTTGTTGTGTGCCACCTGGCTTTTTTTTAATAGTGTTTAATGCCCATTTTAACTAATGAGGCATCACAGACAATGGACACTGATGATGCATGAGAAGAAATAATAAACTGGGAAAGGAATTTTTTTAAAGGAAGTTTTCCAGGCCTTAGTTTAGGGTATCTCCCTGGCATTTGCCAGGATTGAGGAAAACCTGAAAAAAACCTCAGTCAAGGAACAGGATCCCAGTGGGAATCTGCCCACTCACAAGTCTGCACCTCAACAATCTCAGTCACCCTTGGCATCCATCTGGCATTGACAGCTTTTTGTCCTTCAAATAGAATTGTCACAATTATGTCTATAGCTGAGAAGAAAGAACAGATCATCTTCTTGCTAGCCTTATTTTGTTGGGGAAGACTCAGATCAATGATTGTTCCTTAAGTTTCTGGATTGTAATGATATATCCAGCTTTCATCACTTGCTATGATAAATATTCTTCAAACCAATTTTTCTAACATTTTCTGGCACCAATCCACACATCTTTTTTTCTGTTCATCTGAGAGATGGTGGAGGATTCAATGAATGCACAGTTTCCTAACATTAATACGAAATTTTATTCCATCATCTATTTTTCTATTTTTGAATGTATGAAAATGCCAGAAACTTTTAAATATGATGCTGCTTTATGTTGTTAATCAAGAAAGAGCTACAGCATGATTTAAAAAAAATCTGGCTTAAAAAAGTTGGTTGGCTGGTTCTTATAGCAGATGGTTGAAACTTCATCTCATTTTTCTGGCATACCAATAAAGTTTGGTGAAGTTTTTGCATTGCTGTTGATTGGGACTGATCTTGGGGGGGGGATCTTCATTCATCATTGAACCTGGCTGCTGGGAAATGGTATACTTGATTGAATCTCGCAATCCTATTTTTTTGAGGTATGCTGCCAAACAGTCATGGCTCGTACCTGTCAGAATTCCACTCTTGTCTCCTTTCTTTGCTTATCCTTGCTTCTGGGCCATTATTTATGAATGTCTTTCCATTTCTTTTGGTTTAATTTTCACTTTAGTCCTATGTAACCTTGTGTGTTTTTTATAATTGTTCTTTTAATTGCATGTAATGTTAACAGAGCTGTTATATTTCGGCAAGGGAAATGTTTAGATTTGGGAAAACATGTCAGCCAATGATGCCACTTTCAAGTTAACCAATGAAGTTCTCAAATCCCTTGATAATATTTAATACACTAGGAATATTCCTTATCTATCAAAAGTTTTTGACTGTGTAATTCATAACATTCTTATCAAAATTACCATATTATGATATTAAGGGAAAAAGATTATCAATGGATTGCATCATGTTTATCATGCAGAAAGAAAAAAGTTAAAATAAATTCTTCCAATAATTACAACACACACTCCAAATGGTCAGTAGTTAAAAATGGTGTTCAAGGTTTCATCTTGGGTTCATTATTACTTTTACTATATATCAATGATCTCCCCTCAGTAATAAACAAACATGCTTACCCAATTCTTTTTGCAGATTATACTAGCAGTATTGTTATTAAAGGACACAAAATCAGTTGCCTCACAGGTTTATCCAATGTTTTCAATACACCAAATTAACTGATTTGATAGTAACAAAATTCATATAAACTATGAAAAAAATACATACATTGATATAATTTATATTATCACACAAAATATAAAAACATTGTAGACCTAAAGATACAATATGAAGGTAATGAAATCATTGAAAATAGTAACAAAAAATATTTGGTCTTATGATTGACCATAATATGAACTGGAAAGACCATAACTTACCCAAACTAAGCTTGGCATACTTTGCAATCAGATTATTAATTCAGTTTATAAATAAGACCATCTGTACTTCCATTCCATAATAAATTATGGAATAATGTTCTGGGAAAATTCAGTAAATGCTAAAAAAAAAAATTCTTATTTTTTTTTTAAAAAAAAAGAGCAATTAGAATGGCACGTGCAAAACAACCAACTCATTGTAAACCATTATTCAAAACATTTGTAATTTTCTCAATTAAATGTACTTACAAAGCTGTTGACAATGGAGTGGCATATATATATAAACAATGTAATACAGTTTTTTTCACACTAACTCCATTCACTTACATTCAGGAATGATCCCTCCCGAAACATAGGTCCAGATTTTTATGTATTTTATCATTTATTTGTAATAAACAATTCAGAAATATTCATAAAAACTCAGATATATACAGCAAAAACATGCAGGACCACATAACAAATTGCACGCACACCAAAAAGGTGTTTACTACAATGGTATAGTATTATTTAATTCATTTCCATCATATATAAAGAAATTGCAAACCAATAAAAATAAATTCTTAATTAGCTGGTGAGTTGATTTAATATTCTTAGGCTCCACTTACCATTGAATTATACAGAACATGTTTCATGAGCTCTTGACCATATCATCAGCTGTGAATCGACTGCTGGATAATTCACAATATTTCTTTGAGAACACATATTCTGCTCTGGTGCAGTTGTTATGAAGTAAAGTTAAGATTTTCATCATCAGAAGTGTTGACGTTCATTAATCTATCTCTGTATTTATATACTAGCTCTATGAGTCTCTGTGCTGACTTTAATAATTTGGCTTTTTCCACTATGTTGTGGTTCTCTGAGATGCCACTGCTGATTTCTCCATTTGTTCGTATTTAATGTTCCTCTAGTGTTTTTTAATCGTGAGGCTATGTTTCCCTTTGTTTTTCCAATATAGATTTTTTTTCCATTCTGCAGTTTATTTGGTAAATACCTACTTTTTCTTCAGTGGAATATTTTCATTAATTTTGCCATTCAGGAGACTTTTAATATTAAATCTATTTTTTTGTGGTAATCTGATTTTAAAATTTTTAGATTGTTTTGAAATTTGTGCATACATTCATTGTTATGGGTTAAATGTTACATCTTTAGCATGTGATCCATTACAATCTTAAAATGTAATCCATAAGTTTAAGTTTATGAGAGGGATTAGAATACTTAACAGTGCTTTTATATGTCTATTTCTACAATACCATTACCACTGCACCACAAATAATGACGGAATTGTACAATGGTGGTAACTCCGAAAAATATATGACAAACGCTAAAGGTCATGCATAGATCTTCTCTGGTAGGGGAAACAGTTGATACATGTGAGCATGCTAATGTGGAATTTTGCTCTATTAATAATGCAATGCATAAGTTTAAACTCCAAAATGCTCATATCATGCTTTAATAATGTCTCCACTCACTCTTCTTTTATTTTATGTAATTTAAACTTTTAACTTATGGTTGTGGTGCATGCCAATATTCAAGTCTCAATAACACTTCATTCAAAGAAGAAATTTATAAAAAGTTCCAACAAAACAAAAAATGGTATCTCCCGACAGAGAAACACCTGAGAAACAATATGATCACAGCTATGCAAATAATCACAGGGTATGACTACCTTGTGGCTCACCTTTACAGACTAAACATCCCACTATGGTGAACTATGCCTTTACAAGCAACCAGCCTCTATAAATACCTGAGGACATCATCCAAACAACAAATGCATCCTTTAGCATGCAATATCGAAACGCAGGATCTTTTCTGCAATTGGAATCACAAACAATAGTATAAATTATTACACAGACTGTCCATAATGACAGCAAAGTAACTTTAATATGCTAATGTTCTCCTGATGTTAACATATGGCCTACAAATAGTATGGAACAATTTCAGAAGAAAGATAAAAACTCCTGAAAAAGTAAATGCCACCTTCTTGAAAAGAGTGCCAAAATTTACTCAAGCCAGGCCTGTATAAGAACTTGCAGGAGCCATACCTGACAAGAGGAATAAACAGCTACAATAAGATCCTAGCAGAAAGAAAAAGGAATTGTAGTAATATCATACTGGATTTCTATGCCACTGAAGCTAGGAGAACTTAAAACTAGCCCCAGCGACATATGCTAACCAGAATCACTGTGCTTCACCATAAAATCTGTACAAAACCAGGCTTTTATCCAGTTACTGAAGAGTGTGTGTATGCCTTGTGTGGGAACATAAACATATGATATCACTTAAGAGTTTTGTACAAGGAGAGAAGAGTAGATTTATTTGCATTAACATCATATATATGCTTCTTTGTGCATTTTCTCTTTACTAGGAAATTGGAAGACAAATTACTTGTACCAAGTGTGTTAAATATTAAATATTTCTTGAATTAAAAATCAATATTAAATTAAAATCCACCCCTTATTATAAGTGTCTTTGGAATCTTTCTTTAAAGTTTACCAAATACGTTCCACAAGTTTAAACCCATGTTGCTTTGTTCACTTGCACATTGAATTAAGGCGCGGACTCGTGAGCGGGAGGTGTGGGGTTGGAATCCCACCAGAACCGTCCTCCCTGACAGGTTTTTTCCAGGTTTTCCTCAGTCCTCATAAATGGCAAATGCCGGGGAGGTATCCTAAACTAAGCCTGGAACATTTCCTGCCTTAAAAAAAATCCTTTCCCAATGTATAATTTCATGTATCATCAGTGTCCACCGCCTTTACTGCCTCAGTAGTAAAAACGGGCGTTAAACACTAATATATAAATATTGAATTAACATTTGCAAACTTAGGTTAGGTAAGATTAATTACATCAGATTTGTGTTCCATTAGGCAGATTTTGATGTCCATTGCTCATATTCCGACTATGTTCATAAAATACAAGGCTAACTTACTTTAAAAGTTGACGTTTAAAGCAGACGACAGTTCTTCTTGCATGGCCCTGTCCAATGGAGAAGGTGCTCAGATGCTGGGACCTCTCTTCCACGACTTTATGAATTAGGAATCGTCTATAGTTGTTCACTGGAGGAAACACTAGCACGCTGAAAGTAAAAGTGGACCGCTCTTGAACAATCTACACAGCCTAAGATGCATTCACTTTCACCTCATAGCTGCACTCCTTCCTACCTCTTCCTGATTTATAACTACCTCGCGGCTCCGCTTCCTACTTTTGTTATTCAGTACTAGCAGTGAAAACTTTACAGTTTCTTCCGCTAAACAACGGAAGTACTTTTATCTTACCTTTTGCTGGCGTTATCGTTGTACTGACTCACGAAAAACTGTACATCACAACTAACACATTCCACGAATTCGTTATCTTGCAAACTCAGATATCTGCCAACTATAGTGTTATCCAGCTTGCAGGTCATAAAATAGAAAAAGTCAAAGCACTTACAGCTACTAAAGGTCACACTGCATTAACGCTTTACGTTTTTAACTTTCTACACGCACAGCACATGAGTTAAAGCTTCATAAGGACATTTAGTATGACGTCACTGTCGGTGGCCAAGGCAGACAACGTACAGTCACTTCAGAAAATCAGAGCTAACAAGCAACAATTAATGAGGAAATGAAATGCTTTTGAAGTTGAAAGCGAAAGTTCTATGCTTGCTAGTTCACATTGCAAAACATTACGAAACACTCTCGCTCTTCTTGACCCACATGTTCTAGGCAGTAACATCACTGAAGAGAAACAGATGCCGTCGTCTAACATGGCCCATTGTTGCGCCGTGGCATGAGGCTATAATCTCTTGTGTACAAAATGCATCTCTTATACATTCTCTTCGTGTGTTTTTATCATAAAATGAGTAGCTTATTGTTTTATTCATAAGCCAACTTGTTTTATCTTAAAACGATCAGAGAAAATTAATAAATGACTATAACATGTAAACGGAAGTGAATGGAGCAGGAAGATTAGCCATTATGTAATGCACAATATGTTGGAAATATTTATAAACATTGTGATTCCGTCCTTACGGAAACTCAGTCAACTGCAGTGCTGAGTGGGTCAAGGCAATGTCAATAAAACAACCAGCAATTATGTTTTAAACCGAATTCATTGTTTGTAATGCACACGGAGTTTCTGCCAGGTATTACAAGCGATGTTATGAAAAGGGAAAGTAGGTGAAACAAGCGTGTGACGCAAATTTCGCGTTTTCTGCATTGGAATACTTGATTAGGATCACTGTAACAAGTTACGTGTGACATTCGCGGTCATTTCATTCTACAGTGTCATAAAGTGCGTCATTCGTTTTTCCCCCACATCTTTTGTTCTAAATGTCAACGTTTTAATCATAGAATTGTGAGATACTGCATTTCGGAAATGTATTCTTTCGTGAGATAGCTCCGTAAATGAGATGGAAGAAATCGTAAAATGCATGAACGGCACGCTTAGTGAAGCATTTTAAAGCACGGAAGCATTAATGTTGCAGACGATCACGCGCTCAAAGCGAGGATTTGTTCAAGTTCTTTCGTTCTGGGCTGATGTGCATTATTGATGTAGGAAGAAATCGTTTAAAAATTAGCGTCTTGTAATGGACGTAGTAATTCTTAAAAATTAAATAACTTTTAAAACGATTTGTTAATTTCATTATTTCCTTTCCTTATTTTCAATATATGCGTTTAAGGAGTAGTTATGAATTAAATGCGGTTTTTGTATTTCTTTTAGTAAGTTTGAAGCGGCAATTAAATAAATATTTCAACAAAATTGCACATTTTCAGAAAAGAGCATTTTTTGTTATGCAGCTTTGACACTTCTGATCCCAAGCTCCAAAAATATATTCTGTTCGTTATTACGGGTCTGAAGAAGTGGTACTCGGTATAGGATGTTAAGAAGCAGTACACAGGTTTGATCTCTGTGCGTTTCTAGTTGGCTTCAATAGAATGTGCAGTTCCGTATTATGTCAGAATGGTTGCTTGAGTGAAATCTGCAGAAAAGGAATGAAGTGAGCAACGAACTGCAAAAGCAGGAAATAAGCTCAAATTTAAAAGGATATCTCAGAAATTGGGCAGTATTCTGTGTCTTAAGATTACAGCCGTCTTTATGTAATATCAAATTGAGAAATATGTACAGTGCCTACCAAAGTTTAAGGACACAAGTATATTTTAATTAAATAATAACCGCCACGGATGGCCGAGGTCTTTAAGGCACGGACTCGTGAGCGGGAGGTCTGGTGTTCGAATCCCCATTAGGACCGTCCTCTCTGACTGGGTTTTTTTCCAGGTTTCCCTCAGTCCTCATAACTGGAAAATGCCGGGAAGGTACCTAAACTTAGGCCTGGAACGTTTCCTTATTTAAAAAAAAAAATGTCCTTTCCCAATTTATCATTTCATTTCATGTATCAGTGTTCACCGCCTGTGGTGCCTCAGTAATAAAAACGGGCGTTAAACACTACTAAAAAGACCAAATATTCTGCTATTTCTATTAGCAGCCCCATTTTTAAAAATTGTTTTATCTTATCAATAGATACATAAAAAGATAACGTTAAACTCTTTTCTTTTTTTAAATAATGGAGGAATATTTGCATTTTAAATTCTTTGTAGGGATCTGACTATGAAAACATGAAGAAGCGCATATATAGAGAGAAAACTATGTGTGTGCGCGCGCGCACACACACACACACACACACACACACACACATGGAAAAAACTACGCGTTTCTCCTAAAAATGAAAAATTTAACCCTCCCCCCATATTTTCATAGCCAGATCCCTACAAAGAATTAAAAATTCAAATATTCCTCCATTATTAAAAAAATGTTTAACGTTATCTTTTTATTTGTGCGTTTCTCCTAAAAATGAAAAATGTACCTCCCATATTTTCATAGCCAGGTCCCTACATATGTATAAAGAAAATTTATACCAACCAATCAATCGTTTATCAAGCATTGCTTTACAATAAATTGGAAAATGTTTTTAAAAAACAGTATTTTACCATAAATAAATACATGACGTAGTGTTACAGACATCAAAGTCGCTGTAGCAAAATATAAATAAATAATATAAATTTAATTTTAAAAAAGTGGAAAAGTATCCGCCAAGGGTTACCTAACCCCGGAAGGACAAAACAATTGCAGTTATGTGGTGGTTTCATGGATTCCAAATAATACCTTTCTACAGTGCAGGATAATATGCTCCCCTCTGTGGAAAAGTGTCATTGTCGATACTTTATGTACCAGTAGGATAATGCGCCTTATCACAAATCTGAAACAACAATGCACTGGTTTCAAGATGGAGAAGCGTCTCTTTTGATTTGACTAGGCAGAAGTGCGGGTCTCAGTCACATGGTAGCCTTTGAAATATGATCGGGAGAATAGTAACTGCCTACAGTCCAAGAACTTCGAGAAGTAATATCTGAATCTTGGAAAAGGAAAGTCAAAGGAGGCCCAACAGAATATTAAATAATCTATATTCTATATTTAAAGTAGGGTGACATAAATCTATAATAATGTATGATTAAAATAAAAGACATTTAAATTACAACGGGTGTCCTTAAAATTTTGTCAGAACCTGTACATAAAGGCATAATAAAGCAATTACATTAACATCAAATCTTTAATTTTATCAGCATTTTTTTTTCGTGTTAGTAAATACATCTGTTTGTTTATTTGTTTATTTTTATTTTTTAACTGGCAACTAGTGAAACTGAGAAATTCATATCTGTAATTCAAATATAAGTATTCAAATAATAATAATAATAATAATAATAATAATAACAATTTCTGCTACAAATATTAAATTGCAATTAATTTTAGATTATCGAAATGCTTAGATGAGTACTGAAAGGCAAGTGTCCCCCTTTAAGTTACATTGTAATGGGTTGCACAATTAAATATTATGTACCGAGGGTGCCAAAAAATGTATGCACACTTTCAGTAGATATTTATTTAATATATATACAACAGTAATGTGTAGCTGATGCTATGTAAATAGATGTAATTCTCATATGTATGATAGCGTTGCTACATGACAGGTAAATCAACAATGAACAAATAAAGCCAAGATTGTCGTATGATACTCTGTAAACATATGTGACTCACATTACGTTATGCTAGCGTTGCTACAACAAAACGGGGCCAAGATTATCGTTTGAACAGCGGAAAGCAATTTTGAAGTGGTATTGGAAAATCGAAAATATTGTTGAATTTCAAAGGCAATGGAAACGTGTGTACAGAGTGGAATCGCCGACGCCAGTAACAATTGCACGCCTTCGAGACAAATTTGAGACTCATGGCACGTATGCGATGTTCACAAGGGCAGATATGGCAAATCACCACATTACCACCGAGATGTTCGTGCGTACCTTGAAGACAATCTTCCAAGGCACTGAATAGGATGAAGGGGTACGATTGAGATTCCACCGCGTTCTCCTGATCTAACTCCGTTGGACTTCTACCTAGGAGAAACTCTTAAGGATGTTGCATATCGTAGAAAACCAGCTACAGTGGCAGCACTTCGGGAAGAAATTGAAACGGCATGTACTGCAATATCTAAGGACACTTCAGCAAACGTTGTTCAATCAGTGGTTCAACGTACTCAGAAGTATATGGATGCCTATGGTGACCATTTTGAGCAACTGTTGTAACTGTAAAAGTCTAAGATGATTAGTCTAAGATGATTAATGATAAGATGATCATTTTCTGTTTGTATGAATTCAGTTTTGTTGTGTTAACACAGCTTTTCTTTGCTTGAAGTGTGTATACATTTTTTGGCACCCTCTTTATTTTTCCTAAAGTTTTGGGGTCTGTTGCCTCACATTATGACTTTACACATAGATAAAGTCGACATAACAGAATGTCATCGGTGCTTACTTATTTAGAGAGACACGTTCTCAAAGATTCTAACAGTTTCACAATTAAATAAATTTCATTATCTGGGATTCTTAATCTGTGCAGCTTGCTTTTAGTGCAAACTGCATCACTTTCTTCACTAACCTTTTGAACAGCATTTATCATTTTCCCCATGACTTAAGAGGAAAGCTTAATGTCTCCAGTTTCTTGAAGTGACATTAATTTGTGAAACTAATCTGAGCAATTGATATCTGCTGAATGTCGCCCCTGTCTCCAATGTATATGCTAACCAAGTCAAATGAATCAAGTTTGAATAAAACGCATTATGTGATTTCGCTGCTTTTTAAGAGTATGTAGCTGCAGCACTGTACAACAATATATTCGCTTTTAATGTTATTTGGCCTTCGTATCTTAAATCCTTCATTAATATGTCGTAAGAGAGCAGAATGATTAAGTCTGGTAAATTTCAGCGAAATGGTGGGAAATTTTCTTGAGTGGCATGTCAGTTGGAATCGTGATTCTTGTATCAGTTTTCTTCAAATTTTCAAACAGATACAATGCGTAGTTCTTTGTTGGCAGCTATCTTTAAGTGATCGGTGTAACACGTTTCATAAAAATGGATAAATACGAATATCATAGTGATAAAACATTTTTAATTAAAAAAAAAAGTGGACTGCCTCAGATACAGACTGAGCCGGAGGAAGTTCATGGAGACTCTGCACTAGCATTCAAGATCATTTGTTACTGAATGAATGACTTTAAACGTGACTGTACACACGTTCCGAACGCCCGATTGAGGTTTCTTGTGATGAAATTGTCAATAAATTGCACGGTATCGTGATAGAAGACCGTGAGATGCTGAGATGATAGGTATCTCATACGAACGGGTACATAATATTCTGCATGAAGTTCTGCATATGAAGAGTTTGAGTGCGCGATGGGTGTCTCGTATGTTGACTCCAAACAAAAACGCTTGAGAAAGAATATTTCAAAATCGTGTGTGGAAAAGTTACAGTATAACCCGAATGACTTCTCGCGTCGTTTTGTGACTGTAGATCAAACTTGGATCCACCACTACACCCCGGAGACAAAACAACAGTCAAAACAGTGGGTTGGCGAAGGTGAAAATACACCGAAAAAAGGTAAAAATGTTTTGTAGGCGGAAAAAGTGATAACAGTCTCTTTTTGGGAACTCACAGGATATCATCATGCTTGACTATTTTTAAAACAGTGACTGGCTTCTATTACACAACGTTATTGGACCGTTTACATAGTGAGCTGAAGCATAAGTGACCAAGATTGGCGCGCAAAAAGTGCTCTACCACCAGGGTTGCAAAAGTGCTTAAGCTGGGCGGGCTTCGAAATAGTTCCCACTCACCCTATTCCCCAAATTTGGCCTCATGTGACTTATTTCTCTTACCCAACCTAAAAAATTGGCTTGGGAGGGAAGAAATTTTCTCCAAGAGATTATCCGTTCTATAAATGAGTATTATGCACAGTTAGAAATACAATTTTTTTTCTTAGGTAATAAAAAACTTGGAATCCCGATGGACAAAATGTATTGAGCTCAAAGGAGAGTATGTTGAAAAAAAAAATACCAGACTTATCAATCTGCTCTCGTGTAGTTATTAAACTGTTTGTTCCCTTGAAAGATTTACAGTAGATCAAATGGGGTTTGGGTGGAATCTTATTTCAACTTGTTCATAGTTAGATTCGCCGTGAAACAGCCTAAAGTTCTGCCCTCTTATTAGCAATGATGAATCACTTATATCAGCTGTGATTTTTTCTAAAATGTCGAACTAATGACAATCTAAGTTAATTTTCTTCATATATGGTTCATGCAGAATAACCGGATTGCAACATTCTTGTAAGAAAATATTTAAATTCATTTATCTGAGGAACAATGCCATGTATTTTCTTTGAAAAAGTCGGTATTTGGTTAAGTACCTGTTGAGAGCTTATCGTATACCCTGATAAGAGCTTTGACAGAACATCTGTTGTGAAAGCATTGTCAATTCAGATTCATGCTTTCAGCTTCAACATAATGACGCGACTGATGCCAATGTTAACAACCGATTGCTACAACTTATCACGCATTTTGAGAACAAGAAAGGAAAATGTCTGAAACATTTATCAATAGACGGAGCACCGAAATCAAGTGCCGCTTTCTGCTGCAAATCCCAAGCGAATTCGAGCGGCGGTGGAGAGAGCCGAAGCTTGTGCCACAAATGTAAGTAGTATAGCACATGCTATTGATGTGAAAATAGTGAATTTGAATCCTCACTAGCACGTGCTTTTTTTTTTTTCTTTTTTTTTCCCTCCCCCTGCCGGAGTTAAAGGAGGTTTGCCACAATTATAAATTATTTACTCGCTAAGCCACTGGGTTCACCGGTTTCTAGGATTTACCCCAGGTTAGCGACAGGTTAGGCTAGTGTGTGTGTGTAAATGTATTAGTTGCGAATTCCAAAAGAGGAGATTTGCCACCCTTACAATACCTAGCAATGCCCTCATTACAGTGTATTACCCAACCCTATCAATTTATATTTACAAAAAGGAGGCTAGTAATGTTATGAGTTTGATACCATTACTATTAAAACCACGCGTTCAGTCAATTATTCCTCTCGTTCGGTACTGAGGAGTTCGGCTCTCCCCGCTGTCGCTCGCCCTTGCAGTAGCTAGCGTAAATGATTTCCGCGCTACTGTAACGTCTTGATTTGAAACGAGTGGTGACAATGAAGTCCTGTAAGATTGCTTTGAATATAACAATGAGCAACGCAATAATGTTAAAATGTCATATTATACCAAATACCTAAAATATATCAAATCAAATTTATGGAAAACATTTCTACTTGTATATATGTAAACCTTTGCTTTTTCTTCGTGGACTCCTACTTTATACAAGAACTGGTCTAAAGACCGAGAATAATTTTTTTCTTATGAAGTACATTTAGTAGGTTCAAGGTTGGTATATGCACTCCAGTTGTAGAAGATGTGCTAGTTTTTAGAACTGCTTTCGCTAAAAGACCAGGGTACAACATATGGAACCAATGGTAATAATCTCATTATCAATTTGTTACTTAATGGCTTATCCTGTGTACTCACCTCTTGTTTCGACATTCCTAACATGGTCTTCCAAAATCTAATTTCAGCACTTTGTATTATTCTTCTATCACTTCTGTTTTTGGCTCAATTTTCAGACCCATAAGTCAAAATTGATACAGTCATTCTTTTATAAAAATTTAAAATCGTGTATGTCTTAGTTTTATTCCTTAATGTTCGTTTTATATTTTGAAATATACAAACTTTTGTTTTATTTAAATGATCATCATAAGACACATCACGACACAGATGGCCGAGGTCGTTAAGGTAGGGATTTGTGAGCGGGAGGTTTGAGGCTCCATTTCTGCCATGACCGTCCTCCCTGATTGAGGTTTGTTCCAGCTTTTCCTCATTCCTCATAAATGCCCGTATGTGTCCTAAACATAGACCTGAGACGCTTCCGTCCTTCTCCAATTTACTATTTCATCCTATGTATTACCAGGGTCCACCTCCTGCGATACCTCAGCAGAAAAAACGGGGTTAAATACTATTAAAAAATTCCAACATTTTATTCTATTCCATTAGACCAGAGGTTCCTAAACTTCTTGAATGCACTACCCCCTGTTCGAAAATGAAATTATTGCCTTTACTGCTTAATAATAATAATAATAATAATAATAATAATAATAATAATAATAATAATAATAATATTTAATAATAATAATAATAATAATATTTAATAATAATAATAATAATAATAATAATAATAATAATAATAATAATAATAATAATAATAATAATAATAATAATAATAATAATAATAATAATAATAATAATAATAATAATAATAAATTTGCAAGCTCACGAGCACGCTTCGACAATGTAATTTATTCAATCGCAATAGCCATTGTTGTGCTTCTGTGTAATTGGTCAAAATAATCATAATGCAACAGTTAAGTAAACATTCTTAATAAGAACGGACGTGAAAATGGATAAGTTCTTAAATAAAAGTAGTACTTCCCCATATCCACCGCAACCCCCCATACAGAATGCAGCGACTCCCTTAAGGATCCCGACCCACAGTTTGGGAGCCGCTGTGTTAGACCATTATTTAGTACGATCTTGGAGCGCTTTTGATATTTTCCAAAAATTTCCTTTGATTTTTATTGATATTGTTAAGTTATATGTAAACATTGTTTTTCAAAGCTGAAATGAGGTTAATTGAATTTGATCTTTATTATTTGCAAAGGCAACTTGGTCATCAACAAATAAAAATATACGAGGATAGGTCAAAAGAAGCCTTAATGTTTTATTTATAAATATATATATTGAGATTAAATAAACTTCTTCGTTTTCCAATATAGTCTTCCCTACATTCAATGCAGGATTCACTAATACCTGAATTCCACGAACAAACTATCTTGTGACTGATTACGTCGTCAATGTCACCTAATGCCTCGGAAGGTGCCAGGTCCGGTGAATGTGCAGGATGCGGTGTACACTCAAAATAATGATTTGCCGTTGCATGAGTTGTGTGGGGTCTTAGTAAGAGTACATCGTTTGTTCCGAACTGACTGAATCCTCAAGCAGATCTCAATATGACTTACTGTTAAGTCCCAGAAGAGCGTGAGCATCACTTTACCGGCTGACACAGCTGTACTGCACATTTTTGGTTTTGGCGATTATGAATGCGCTGGCTCGTTTGGTCTTTGGCTAGATGTAGTGGACCAGTAACTATACGCTTTAGAATTATTTTAATAGTATTTAACGCCCGTTTTTTACTACTGAGGCACCACAGGCGATGGACACTGATGATACATGAGATTAAATGATAAATTGGGAAAGGATTTTTTTATGGAAGGAAACATTCCAGGCCTACGTTTAGGGTACCTCCTCGGCATTTGCCATTTATAGGGACTGAGGAAAACCTGGAAAAAACCTCAGTCAGGTAGGACAGTCCTGGCGGAATTCGAACTCTAGACCTCCCGCTCACGAGTCCTCGCCTTAAAGACCTCGGCCACCCGTGGCGGTCTATACGCTTTAGGAAACCTCCTTCGGCTTCATGACGTTGTAGCAGTGTTTCACAAGACGCTTTTTCAGTTCAGTGTAACCACCTAGCGGAGACTTGTATCAGCGATAGCGTCATCACTCACTTGTAGACTGCTGAGGTGGCACACACATCTCCATATTGCCTCCCCCCTCTCGTGCGCTTGTTACCAGCAGAAAGTATATGTGATTAGTAATGCTTTTTTCTGATTGAGCCCCCACTGGTTTGCCGCGCCGTGGAAGGGTTAACAAATCAGCTTGCTTACTTGCTGACCTAGTCATAGCGCAGCTATCCCAGGTGTGTGTTGTGTTGTTCGTTTCTTAATTCGGTAGTATACATAAAGTATATCATGTCTCGTGTGTTTACAGCGGCACCGCGTGTCTTTATGTTTGGCTAATTCGGTCAGTGCATGAGGTTCGAAGACATTTCAAGCAAGATTCCCTGGTGTAAACGCTCCAGATCGTAAAACAATTCAACTTGAATAATAAGTTCAGGAAACTGGAAGTGTCCAGTCTAAGAAACCAACCCCCCCCCCAAAAGCAGCATAACGTTCTCACCGAAGAAAAACTACATGGCATTGATAATCGTTCGAAAACCGCCCAAGAAAATCTTTTCGTCGTCTTGCACAAGCGGGAATTTCATATGGGCCTGTGCAAAAGAATCCTGAACTTAACAGCCTGCAATTATTATCTCTGGGATAAATTAAAAATGTTGTGTACAAGACGATCCCGCACACCACACAAGATAATATTAGTTAGGAAATTGTCCGGATTTCTCAACACGAACTACAGCAAGTGATGAATAATTTCCTAAAGAGGTGCGGAAAATGTGTGAAGAATGAAGGTGGGTAGTTTCAACACCTTGTTTGATAATTGGGTAAGTAATTAGCCTCCTAATTTTTTTCAAGCATTTCCCGCTAATCACTGGCCGGCTAATGAGAGGTGCTCGCTGTATATTATTCTTCTAAATTAATTTTTTGACTCAGTCACATTAGGTTCTATTTATAATTGTTTCTTAACTGCGTTTGCCATTCAGCGACTGCAGATAACTAAATTCTCCTCGGTAATCGAAACTTCCTCAGGGCAGGCGCCCATGTTTAGAAATGGTTGGTTTTTTTTTGTTTGTTTGTTTGTTTATTTATGGACGCTCTTTAACATCTCCGGTCATCAGCATCCCATTCAACTCGGGGCGTGAAACGGCCGACTAATTTTGCTCAGAGGCCTCTCTTTCAGCTTGAGGTTCTTTTTCGTGCCGTAAATGTACGACACGGGACCCACAGCTTTACTTCCCTTCCGAAGGAAGCCATATTTAGGATTTTTACGCCCGAAAAATCCATCGATCATGGTCGGGTTCTAACCCGCGATATTGGGCTTAGAGAAATGGTTGGGAGCAGGAGGCATTTTGTTAATGATCCTGGAGAAGAGTCATGCGTCATTTATAAACTCAAACTCATCACATCACAAGTGGAAACCAATCCTTGCTATTTTGGGGAAGAGAAAGTAATTAACAGATAATTATTGCATAACAATACTATACCGCCTGTAGTGCGTCAGTAGTAAAACACCATTTAAAAAATAATAACAGTACTATGCGCCCGTATCAGCCTAAAGCGCAGGTTTTTTTTTTTTTTTTCTGTAACTTCAGATTAGGTCAAATTAATATGAACAATTTACGTGAAAGGGTGAATCAGAAGATATTAGCCTTGATTTACGCTGACACTGTAGATATATCCCAGGGTGGACAACACAGAAAGGAAAAGAATAAAAGAGAAGCAAGAGAGACAAAGCTGGAATTATTATTTTCTTTGCTTTGTAAAAGTTGCACAAATCGACTGGTTTCTATTTGTCTTGTGGTGTGCTGCAAGTTATTGGCACTGGTATGTCCATTTCTCTGAGCACAGTTGCAATGCAGTCCACCAGATGTCTCATATCCTCTGTGTACAGCTCTCCAATGTTGCCAATCCTAAAGCAGTCCGCACTTGTTACCTTCCCTGGATAGATCACCTGCCCTGAAACATAAACACGTGGCATGTCACTCCCCTCTGGTCGTTATGCGTTTACTGAGGTGACTCCCCTCACCCGAACAAAATTAAAACCTCCGTTTTATTATTTTTGGTTTGTTAATCGAAATTTCAAGATTTTGATTTAAAAATATTAACACTTCAAATGCGGAAAAGTATGTTACTGTGGTTGTACGAGTTCCTGGTCGATCCTGGTGGTATAGTGGTTACCATACTTGCAAACCCAAGGTCGCGGGTTCGATCCTGGCCAGGGCCGATGGATTTTTCGGGCGTAAAAATTCTAAGTATGGCTTCCTTAGGAAGGGAAGTAAAGTCCTGGGTCCCGTGTAGTACATTTACGGCACGATAAAGAACCTCAAGCCTGAAAGCAAAAATTGTCGGCCGTTTCAGGCCCTGATTTGAATGGGACGCTGATGACCTGAGATGTTAAAGAGCGTCCGTAAATAAAACAAATAAAGAATTTGGTTGATACAATCCGGTCACTATGCCAACAGCTACCTTGGTTATGGCACGTTGACAGACTGGAAATTCATAGTTGAAGTTGTGTGGTAGGCAAAGCCACATAAATAAAATCTTAGGTACTAACATCTTGATTTTAGTTTCTACTTCATTGTTCCTTGTGCCCTTGATATAAAATTTTGCAGACTACTCTAAATTATCTATTGTTACTCCAAGTCAGCAACTTTACTATCTATGCTCTAACTCTTCACCAGCTATTTGTTTTATTTTTGTCCTAATGTACTGTATTTCTTATCCAACATGGTGTTGTCCATAACTAATGCGTCTTGGTATCCAAACCGTCTCTCAACAGGGAACACAATTTTCATCACCGTCATCGGGAAGAATGTCGGTTCTGGTTGTTTAGTGGTAACCATACTTGCCATGTAGACCCAGAATTGCGGGTTCAATCCCCACCAGGATCGATGGATTTATTCGGGTGTAAAAATTCTAAGTATGGCTTCCTTCGGAAGGGAAATGAAGCCGTGGGTCCCATGTTGTACATTTACGGCTAGTAAAAGAACCTTAAAAGACCTCTGAGTAAAATGTATGGGCCATTTCACGTCCTGAATTGAATGGGACGCCGATGACCTGAGATATGAAAGATGTAAATAAAACAAATCAAAAACACACATCAGAGTCAGATAGGACAATTTGAGTTCACGGCCGGGACTGTGCAATTCCTGGCCGTAGATAAGTACAGGCATTATTTCCACGTAGATGACAGTCGGTTGCAATGTAACCACCAAAATACAAAACCGTTAACTGTTGTAACATTTTGGTTGGTGAATGGTAAGGAAATTTAGTTGCTCTTCTCTAAGATATTCTAAAAGTTTAAAACTCCATCACCCGAACACTTTCAAATACCGCAACTCTAGTGTTTGGTGCGCAGTAACTTCCTCATCCGGATTATCATAATGCATTGCTGCAATTCTTGTTGTTGGCCTATTATTGCATTGAATGTTTGAATAAGTGGTAGTCATGAAATGAAGGGCAAACAAAGAAGAACATCTTATGGTGGTACTTTCAAGCAAAGAAATTCTTTATGCTTGGGGGAAAAAAAAAAAAAAAAAAAGTAACAGAAAGGCAGCTGTAGCTGAGAGCAACGTTTGTTCGTGGCGGCATCAGAAATTGGCATTATTTGCAACTAAAGCTGGTAGGAAGAAATTCATTGACATGCTGATGTGGAAGAAAGAGTTGTGGAATTCGTATATGAAAGGAGCAACCTGTCACGAGTGGTGCAAGATGTAACAATAGTTCACTTATGTTTTGATGAAGCGGACGGACGCCGTATAACAATATTCCAAAGTCTTGATTTATCACTTTAATTTTCAAATTTGGGGTGCACATTACATTAGATTCGCGTATATGCGGTATTTTGAATTTAGAAATTTCCAGGAATTCGCAAATCTCTTAAATATGAGATCTGTTTGATGTTTCATTTTACAAACGAGCTGCAGATTAAATAATCAACTCTTCATCTTCTTATATGTGTTGGGTCAACTGTTCAACTCTTGACACGACACCTGAAAGCACTCGCCCAGTCAGAGAAGCCATCTCAGTGCTCCTGTCATGCAAAACATTTCTTGTTTTCTGGATAACGTTGGAGGGGTTTTCTACTTGATTTTTATTTACAACCAATTTCCATAGATCATGTGCTAATGATTTTGTAGAAAAAGCCAAAACAAAGTCATAGATGTCCTTTCTGCCACTAACTGGCATATGTAAACTCTTGGGGGCTGTGGCGTCTCGTGACGTAAAAGTTGGCGCAGCCCTAAGCCTTAAGGAAATGAATACAATGTTTGAGAATAGGTCGCTTTATTCATTTTTATGATGCCCCTAAAATGCGGTATGTGTGTCCAGTGTTAAAGAAAGAACTGCAGATAGTGGCAAAAACAAAAACAAGCTCTATCGGGTGGAAGTGTTTTGCATTGCTGCTGTCATAAGACGTGTGATATATATATATATATATATATATATATATATATATATATATAATATTAATGAAAAATAAAAATAAAGAAACACTATTATCAATGTAACAAATTAACACTAATAATAAAAGTAGATAAAGATAAAACACTGAGAAAGAGTCACACTTGAAATTGCTGTATTTCGAACTACTGCGAGTTCTTCAATGGCAAGAAGCTAGACCAATATATTTTGGTCTATATATATATACAGCGGATATTTTATCAAGTGTACAGGATATAAGTTATGCTTTTAAAGGAAAAGAGGAGTTTAGAAGAAATCTTGAAGAAAAGGCCTTGTATATATGTAAAAACTCACAGAGAAGAAAATTCTTGATGGAAAGGTCTGAAATTGTTTCCAAAAGATTTAAATTCTTAAGGAAAATTAGGAATTGAAGACTACAGCTTGCACTGTTGTTTATTTAGATAAAACTTGGACTATCGACAGTCATTCAAAAAACCAAATTTTGGCAGGACAACGGGACTTATTTTCCCCTTAAGACCCCAAAGGGGAAAGGTAACTTCTTATTATTTCACATGCTGGAGGTTTTGGTTTTATTCCCAATGCCCTACTAACATTCAAATCAAAAGCGGCAACGGATTATCAGGAGGAAATGGACAGCACTGTTTTCAGAAACTGGTTCGTAGATCCTCTGTTACTGAACATTCCTCCCAACAGTGTTATTGTTATGGACAATGCCCTCTCTCATTTTAATGAGATTAATAAAACACCCGTTTCATCGACTCGTAATAAAAGCATTGGGTTCCATCCTCAGTAGACGATACCTATTAATTACATTGAACAAAGAAACTTTCTGATGAAATTGCAGCATTGAGCCATTGTGATTTAAATACGACAGAACGTATATGGGCGCAAGTGAAAAAACAAAGATGCGCGCGTGTTATTTGAAAAAGCTTTTCAAAAGTGACCGAAGAGATTTGAACACGTACAAACCATGGGAATAAGGTACTGGGAAACAGGCTGTTTAATGAACATAATTAGTTTAGAGGACATGGATAATGAAAACGGGGACCACTTTGAAGAAGAGGAGCCAGAGGGAGATGCTGTCACTAACGACACAGGCAAAATGGGGGAATGCCTTCTTACCTCTGTCACCGCAATAATGCCTGAGGGAAGAGCGACCGAGAGGTTTCCCACAACTACCGGACAACTTAAATCTCATGGACTCTAAAGAGGAATAAGTCAATATGGTGAATTATGGGCCTCTATTTAGTAGAATTAGATAATTACACTCGTAGTACACGTTGCTGACTTTCGCAGTTTTCTGTTTTCTTGTAAAGTTAGTAACAAGAAGGAATAGATTGCTCTACCGTAGTTTCTTAGCTGGCTGCTTTTGAAAAATGGTTAGACAGAGCTTTGCCTGAACGACATTTCGCTATGTCTGGGACTCACCTCTATTACTGAGTAGACAGTAGAACATGTTGAAGTTGAAGTTGGGGTGGGGTGGGTAGTAGTAAGACGTGATGATGTAACCACAGCTGTCATCTGCAAGTTTCCTGAAGCCCAGCCGCTGCATCCCTTCCTGCAGTACCCTCCAGTTCTCCTGATACCTACACATGCAGTACATCAGTGATGGGTGGGTTACGTCAATATTTCATATTGAGCATATTAAAATGTTAACCTGCAAATTAAAGTTGTCAGTTTCTTCTGTTTAATGGAAAATGGCCTTAAGCTACTGTAAAAATCTGCAAGACATGTTCATTTTGAGTTCGAAATGAAAGTATTAAAATATGTAATATGTAATACGAGTTTGTTTTAAATACGTGCGGTCATCGAATTATCTGGTGACAGTGCATCGGCTGAAAAGCGTTGGCTCAAGTGAGCCATGTTACATGAGTTGGGGCGAGCGGGCGGGGTTTACTGAACTGTTGCATTAGGCCTTGAATCTTACGCCTCTTAGTCGGTGTTCTTTTAACAATGAAACAAAGAGCGCGTGTCTAATGTTAAAGAACAATAAATGAAAAATGCCAGGCCTAATTATTCTATTTGCAACGAATGTTTATTTATGATTTGTATGAGGACAAGTAAATTTCAACAAATGGCAGGACATTTTGTAGTTGGTAAGCGTAATTATAGCAACGGATTTGTTCAAGTTTTCATTCAGATGCAAAATACAGTTCTTTTCTGACAGCTATCTTAAGTGATCGGTGTAACACATTTCGTAAAAATGGATAAGACGAGTATCGTGCAGTGATAAAACAGTTGACTGCGACCCAAATACAAACTGAGCTGAAAGAAGTTCATGGGGACTCTGCCCAGCACTCAAGAACATTTATTACTGGATAAATTAATTTAAACGTGGCCGTACGAGCACTCAGATGGTACACATACCTAACGCCCGACTGTAGTTTGTCCTGAAGAAATTGTCGATAAAGCTCATGGTATCGTTATAAAAGACCGTGAGAGTGCTGAGATGGTGGCTGTCTCATACGAACGGTACACAATGTCCTGCTTACGAAGAAGCTGAGTGCATGATGGGTGTCGCGTTTATTGGTTCCAGACCAAAAACGCTCGAGACATTTAGACGTTTCAAAATTGTGTTTGGAAAAGTTGCAGTATAGTGCGAATAACTTCTGGCGTCGATTTGTGACTGTAGACGAAACTTGAATACACCCCGGAAAACAAAACGGCAGTCAAAACAGGTGAAAGTGTACTAGAAAAAGCTAAAATAGTTTTGTCAGCTGAAAAGTGATGGCAACCGGTTTTTTTTGGGGGGGGGACTCACAGTGTATCATCGACTATTTTAAAAAAGGGTAAAACAGTGACTGGCTATTATTACGCAACGTTATTGGGCCGTTTACATAGCGAGTTGAAGTAGAATCGACCTGATTGGAGCGCAAAAAATTGTCCAAGTGACGGCAGTGCGCATGTCGGCCATTGCGATGGTAAACGCTGGGCTTCGAAATAGTTGACTACCCACATGTGACTTTTACTGTTTAAAGAATTGACTTGGGGGATGACGTGGCTATCTGTCCTGTAAACGAATACTGTGCACAGTTCTGAGGGAATAAAAAAATTATTTTTGCAAAAACGTTATGTATTGTGTTGGAGGTCTCAGTTTTATCGATCATCTCCTCACTGTTTATTGTTTGAAATAAGAAACCATTTTGGTGTGAAGACTGAGCCAGCTACCTCCTAATATAGTATCGCAAGGGAGGGAGGATCTTGTAATATACACAAATTATGGCATACCAACCCCCTAATAGTAACCAATGAAAAGTGTTCCGCGATCGTACTAAGGATTCTGCTTGTTGCTAGGTGTCACTAAAATCGCAAGTGGTAAACAAGTGCTACTAAGCTGAGCAAATGACGGTTCTCATAATAATTTTGATCATTATTAAATAAATGCACCCTCGGCTGTACGTGACAATAAATAAATTCAAATTAAATCTACCACAAAATAAAATTTCTCTTGTGTCATTGGCTAAGGAGATGCTTCTATATACAGAGACAAATTAAAATATACAATATATTTTAGACTTTAAAATATGTTTGAGCACTTTATTATTCAAATACGGAATGACTACAAAGTATGGTAGAACAAGATGGTCAGTATTTTTTAGCAAATTCTCTACCCATGAAAACTTTTTTGAAATTTTTCTTTAAATATGCACCACACACTAGACGCCAAAAATGACATTGGGGTATGTATGTGTGTATGTGTCTGTTAACGCTCTAGAGGTCGTAATTTTTATTTTTTGTCAACGAAACTCGGTATAACAATCAATTAACAAACGATTCGCCGAGCTCGTTAACCAGCAGAAACCTAAGGCAAAATTTTAAATTGGAACTTAAAAATCCCTCTAGTGGCCGGAATTTTGGTTCTTTCTCAACGACATTCTGTACATGTCATTGAAATAAAATAAGAAAATTGTGTCTGAAAATCAGTAAACGCAGATTATTAGGACTATTATTATTACCTAAATCCCAAAATTTAAAAGCGGAACCAATATTTTTTTTTTCACAACGAAACTCGGTATATACCATTTAAATAAAATAAAAGTTCGTCACGTAGGAGCTGCGTAAACTAAGTAAATTCCTCACCTTGTAGAATAACTTTAAAAAAGAATAAAATCCAAAATATGGCCTTATTAATTAACGAAGTGAAATAAATGATGTCATTACTGCGTGGTGTTAGGAAAACAAAATTAGAATTCCAGCAATCTTTAAGCTTCAAAAACAGAAACAATATTTTTAGAATTATTATTATTATTATTATTATTATTATTATTATTATTATTATTATTATTATTATTATTATTATTATTATTATTATTATTATTATTATTATTATTATTACTATTATTACTATTCAGATTAAACCACAAGAATTAATGTTTTATTTTTAATTAAATTAAATATGACATACTATGTAGGTCTTTTTAAAAATTGTTAAATGCAACCCCATGTATATGAACTTCCTATTGATATCTTCACGTTCACTTAATTAGAGAAAAATACTTGACGGTATCCGCAGGGCTACAAGCACACTCAACTGGTGGTGGTGGTGGTGGTGGTGGTAAGTGCTCTTGAGTTGCTTTTGTGCCCGAGCGGCTAGCCAGACCCGAGCGACAGCGGAGAGAGCGGAACTTATCCACACGCACTTTACCTTGTAAATATAAATGAGTAAATCACTGTAATGAGTGCATTATTAAGCGGGTGAAATGTTGTAACGGTGGGAAATGTGCTCTTATTCCAATTCGTAACTAATTCATATACACACAGACACTAATCTAATCTGTCGGCTAACATCGGGCAAATCTAGAAACCGGTGAACCCAGTAGTTTAGCAAGTAAAGCATTGTAATTGTCGCAAACTACTCTAATTCCAATTTGCAACTAATTCAGCGAGTAAACATTGTAATGTAGCAAATCTTCTTTAACTCCGGTAGAAAAAAAAATCATTATAAGGTAGTATTCGAACTCACTATTCCATCTTCACAGAGTAGCATGCTGCTCTAATTGCCTGCGCCTTTGCACCGTTGATGCAATAGCGTTATTATTTAGCTGCTGTGCCACAATACCTTCGGCTCTCTCCGCAGTCACCGCTCTGGCACAAGAGCAAGTCAGGAGCACTTACGTCCGTAACGTAGCAGCATTAGTTGCAGTTGAGTGTTTTCAGCCCGGCGGGTAACGTCAAGTGAGAAAAATGACAGGAAGTTTCGAGTAATCTGTGATTTGGAGTTACATTCTGTGTTTAAGAAGAGGATGTTCATATATTTCAATAAAATAAAACATGTTACTATTTCAAAAACTTTTTTTTTTTCGAAATACTAAGCAAAATATACAATCAGCAAAGAACAACCGAAAGTTTAATCTATTTGCATTGTCTTTGAAATTTAGTTTAAATGTGAAAACCTAACGCACATGTTTTTTGAAGGTTATTACATAGAGCTGTCTCACAAAAAAATATAATTCTGAAACACCTATTAGATTAATGTTTTAGAGATATTCTCTTCACCACGATACTTTTGTTAAATATACAATATTTGCAACGTTATAAATACAGTTTATATGCAGAATTGACTTCTCATTTTATTTTAAAACAATTTTGAGAAAGTTAAACGCAAGAAACACTTTTTTAATTTCGGTTTTCAAGTATACTTTTACTCCTAATAGTCCAATTTTCCGAAACAATTGTTCTTATTTATTTAAATGGTATATACCGAATTTTGTTGTGAAGGAACAACAGTGCCGATAGAGAGGTTTTTAAATTTAGATTTTCAGGTCTAAGAGCCTGATTTTCCTGAGTTTCAGATACTATTTTTCTTATTCCATTTTAATGACATATGCGGAGTTTCGCTGCAAAAAGTCATATTAATGCCGCTAGAGCGATTTTAAATTTTGTATTCAGGTAACCCCCATTCCTATTAATTCGATTTCGCTGATTTTCAGAAATATTTTTCTTTATTTTATTTCAATGGCATATACCGAGTTTTTCTTTAAAAAAAATAAAATTGCGGTGGCTAGAGCGATTTTTAAATTTCGCTTTAACCCCCACTGGATTTGCAAGTTTACCCCAATTCCAATGCCCGATTTCCCTGATTTTCAGTAAGTATTTTTATTGTTTGTTTAAATGAAATATATCAAGTCTCGCTGGGAAAAAAGCAATAATTCCGGCTGCTAGAGCGCTAACAGACATTGTTTCATTGTCATTTTCGGTATCTAGTAGATCGATGGAGATTTGAAGATATCTTTAAAAAAATCTGTTCATGGGTACAACCGCATTAGCTTACCTTCCTCAGGAATTCGCTAATACATCAACAAAGCACACGTGTCATTAGAAAAACACAGCATCATATTGTATTAATACAGGAAGGAACAGACCTGCGTGCACGTCCTTGAACTCCTCCCTCCTTGTCGAACTCTTGCAGAGCTTGCATAAAAGCCAAGAGTGCGTGTGTTGGCGGAGTAAAACGAAACTGCCCACTCTTTTCCAGTTCCTCATGCTGAGCCAGGAGGTCAAGACTCAAACTGCGTGCCCTGCCTGCAAAATACACCACACATGACTAACAGGAAGCTGGAGATTTTGGGACCACTGTGACTCACTGACTCACCTCTACACGAATACAGGTGTTTCTTCCTCGCCAAAACGAAAGCAAAACCGGCCACTCCCTGCAGACATTTATTGGCAGAGCTCACCAGATAATCCACAAAGTCCAGTTTAAGGGGCACAGCTCCAAAACTGCTCATGGCATCCACAAGAAAAGCAGCTCCCGGTTGGAATGTTCTGACCAACTTCCCAATACTTTCGACGTCATTCACAATGCCAGTGCTGGTCTCCAGGTGGACAACGGCGACTGTTGCGTATTCTGTCCCAGTTTGTAACGCGTCCTTAACCTTCAAGCCAACAACATATAACTGATTATTTAGAAACAATTACAGAGCTGGGACGAATCCTAAAATGTTCTCGAATTCTCCGAACCTTCCGAATGCTTCATTTAAGAGAAATAACATAGGGCCGGGTGCAGCGATTTTTATACTGTGTATATATATAAAAGAAAAATAAAGTAACACTATTAGCAATGAAACAAATTAACAGTAATTATAAAAGCAGAAAAGGATAAAACACTAAGAGAAAGTCACACTTGTAATCGCTATATTTCGAACTACTAGAGTTCTTCTATGACAAAAGACAATTAATAATTAAGCATATATTACGTAATTATTAATTTCATGGTTTTATAACTAAGATTTAAATTATTTCTGAGTGCTGACATACGAATTTATTGGTAACAGTGCGCTGTTTTGGCATTATTCTTACACCTGTATCTTCTGATACAGCCCAATCTCATCTGAACTAATTTGGCTGCACTCGCTACCTGTTTAATAGCGGTTGCCATGGCAGCGCTCGAATAAAGCAATTACAGCCAAAACTGAGGATCGGCAGTGGGCAGTATATAGGGTGGGCAGTTTTAAATGTGTGTTGTTGATTGACTGCACCGCTGCTATAGCAACCATTGCTAAATATGATTTTTGAAAATTTGTTTAGTTCTAACAATTTTTAACTTTTACATTTACTGATAAAGCAATTTAGCTACTTGCTTTATAGTCTGTAGCTACCAAAACAAAAGGTTTTGCATTGTTAGCTATTAATTAATTAATTGTTATTGCATTTAGCTCCGGCTATATTGAAGCTATTGGTATAGTACTACTGTTTTCTATGCCGCCATTCCGGTGCATAAGGTGTATTATTGCATTTACATAAAAGACGCATAAACAGTTAATCTTGTGTAAGTACATCAATATACTTTTTTTAAAAATTTCATTTTCCTATTATAAATTTGTTGTGAAACCTCTGATGTGTTTTAGTTTATGTTGAAACTGCAACCTTCTGTTTTGTAATAAATGGTCTAAAACAATGAGTGGATATATTTGCACTTTTATAGGAGGGACATTCAAAAAATTTTGCAAGTGTCACCTTAAAGTGCAAGCTGAGGACTGAATTTGCAAACTTATTCTCACAATCCTTCAAAATACTCTCCATCTCTCTCCACAAACAGTTGTAGTCGATGTAACCACTTGTCTAAAGCACTACGGTACTCGGACTGAGACATTGTCAACAGAACTGAATTTATAGCCTGGGCAAGGTCCTACACTTGTTGAAAAGTTTTTCCAATAATGCAAGATTTTACTCAAGAAAACAACCAGAAGGTCATGGCTGTAGGGTGGATGATCAAGCAACTGGACTTTGGCGACTTCCAGTTTTCAAATTTGCAGTTGCTCAGCGAGGAGACGCATTGTCGTGCAAAATCAATAGCCTTTAAGTTCCTGTCTTCAAATAAAGGATACAAAAAATAAGTGTCATAGTATTCTTCATTCATTGTTATCCCTTCTGGCACACAGACAACCACTAATGGTCTTTCATAGTTGAAGAAAACAGTGAACATTCTCTTCCAAGAACGAAAAGCTTGTTAAAGATCAACTGGTTTTGGGTCATTCTCATTTACCCTTACGCAATCCTGAGTTTTATTTGGGTGGTAGTAATAAAACCAACTTTCATCATCAGTGCATATATCTGTCAAACGTTTGGGACTATTTGGTGGAAACATGCTCAGCAGTTTCCTTATGTATTCCTTTCTCCTCTTCTTCTCTTCGTTGGTTAGGGAACGTGGAACTCGTTTTTAGAGATTATTTGCAGCTTTAAATGTTCATGGAGTATACTGTCAATGCTGCCAACACTGTATCCACTTCCATACTTAGTATTTCAACATAATATGTCGATTTTCCTCCGCTAAACTCCTTGCTTTTTTAATTTTGCTCTCGTTCGTAGTTTCCCGAGGCCGGTAAGAGCAAGGATTGTCTCTCAAAATCTCTCGTGCTTGTTCAAATGATCGAATCCATCTTGCAATGGTATCAAATGAACACACTTGATCACCTTGAACAGCTAGCAAGTCCTCGCTCTTTTACGTGCTTATAGCGTGTGAAAATGTAGAATGTAAAGTTTTCTTTACAAACATTCGTGATTATTGACACGGATAAACTCAACAAACTGTATGACAGTGACTATGCAAGTTTAAACTTGTAATTATGCATATTTTGATAGCTCACAAACTCCTGCAATCAACATGCCACTTTTCCTTGATGCAGTAACTCAACACAGTACTTCCAACTTTGCGTTGTGTTACTTTTTCTGTCAGAATTTCTCTGCAGTCGCCATTATCTTCTTCATGCACTGAATGGCCTTGACTTTTCTTTGGGTTGTTTCACCCTTCTCCGCCACTCCATTGATTTTCTTTATGGAAAGAGCCATAGTTCATTCCTGTGACAATGGATTTCAATACTGTCCTCTCGTTACCATGCCAAAGGACCAAAATTTCTGACAACATTCCACGCACACTTGCATTTGACCTGCTGATTGCTTGATCTTATGCATATGCAAATGTTGATGAAGGATTGTTTCAGAAAGCCCCAACGTTGCAGATATTTCTTTTTTCTTCAGACACCTGTCACTAAGAACTTCCTCCTCAACAAGAAAGATGTTTTCTTGTGTCAACTCATCCATTATCCTACACTGACAGGGGCCATCTTCAGGGCTCTATCTGCCCAAACGAAATAATTCTGACCTTCTCTTCACAATGGAACACGAAGAAGTTTCCCCATATGCACTGTCAAGGCGTTTTTAATATCACTGTGAGAACCCTTCTTAGTTAAACGTTAATCACTGCTCTGTATTCAATTTTGAACATCACACTGTAACATACAACACGTTCGACTTAAACGAACTTCACCAAGCAAATGAATGGTGTGGCCATTGAAACTAATGAGCCGACCTTATAATAACTTTCATTTGGTGTTACTTTCTTTGAAGTTGATCAAGAGAATTACTCGCTAATGCCACGGATACTGACAGTTAATACTTTGCCTGATTTGCGCCAACCCATGCTTCCCCTTTGGAAAGAGGACATCAAAGGACCACGATATTATCCCCTGTGACAATGAATTTCAGTACTTCATTCTTATGGGAATAGCTCATGCGATGCACTGCAAAAAGAAAGCGGGATATATGAGCGTCGTCCACCTTCAGACACACTGAATGACCAGGGTGAATAAGACACAGACTCATTAGCAGTCTGCAGTTCGATTCCAGCATGGAATTCCCTTCCCTTCCTGACAGAGGTTTTCCTCAGTTCTCATCATGTCACACGCTAACTAAAGGAGTGCTGCAGGCGGTAACGCTTGAGATTTGCATTTAAGAGGTCCATAGGCGAATGCATGATGGATCTTTCCTTTCTATGAATTTTCCGCTTTCCCGTTTCATTCCGCTCGTTCTATTGCAAGGTGGGCTGGGGGGTTGTGGAATGGTTTCTATCCCACCGTCTGGTATGGAAACGGCCCTTTAGAGGGCTGGAACATCTCCACCGGCATCAAGGTTTTCAATTTGAGGAAGAAAAAATAATGCTAGGTACCTTGCCTCTCTCTGTGCTCCCGGTGTCTCTCACCGCATTCCTTACTCGGGACGTAGGTACAAACGACGAACCCTTGAGCAAGGCTGAAGTAGTGAAATATCCTCCTCCATTCATAACAATCCAAACCAAGTCAATGGCAAATGCCGGGGGGGGGGGGGGGCGAAGGAGAAGGTACTTTAAACTTTCTTCCCAATTTATAATTTAATCTCATACATCTCCAGTTTTTTCGTCAGTAGTGAAAAGAGGAGCTAAAAATTATTAAAAAGATAATAAAAAAACTATTGAATTTTCTACTTTCTCACTGTGTGGCATGCTTTAAATCAGCATCATGCTATATATGCATTCCAAGTACTCTCCCCACTTCCAAAACTACAAAATTCTTTCTGTATGGCATAATTTTAAAAATTGGTATGATAATATTATAATTCCCATTCAAAAGATTTTTAATAATCTTATTGAAAATATTATATAACTTTCTTAGCCTGGCTACTCTATAGAAACAAAAAATGAAAACAACAGCATTAAAATGATCAAAGATATGCTTAACTTCAGCAATAAGTTAGAACACGTATATCTGTAAAAAGTATACAAAACAGTACCTACTACTAAAGGACTTAGAGATATTACCTTAATGACATTCACAGCTTCATACTCCGGAAACTCACATATGTGTGCAGGTATACCAACTGCATCACATATCAGTTTTATCCTTTTGCCATAAGCTCCATTTGCGAGCACTAGCACCTACAAAATAGCAAGGAGAGAATACAGAAGATTTTGTACTAGTACCTCTCAGGTTAGTAAATTAAAAATTTCTCTCTGCATAGTTATTGCACAAGAGCAACCAACATGTAATTTTTATGTTTTATGTAATTAAGTGAAGTATAGTGTAAACAAGTTGAAAAAAAAATTGTAGGATATATTACCACTCTATTGTCTACAGATTCATAAGTATAATTTATTTAACTTTCAACAATTTACATATAAAAGTCATAATTACCAAAAGTAAAATGGTTTTAACTTTGGGAATAAAAATTTATAATAAAGTTCCAAATGAACACAACAAACTTGAAAGTAAAGGCATTTAAAAAGAAAGTTACATTACTGCTTTTAAACTTAAAATTCTCTAAATTATATGTGAACACATTAATGTAGAGTCTTACAATTTATACAATTATAATTCTACCTACCTGCCTGCCTGCCTGCCTATCTACCTACCTACCTACCTACCTGCCTGCCTGCCTGCCTGCCTACCTACCTGCCTACCTACTTACCTACTTACCTACCTAACCATCTACCTACTTACTCACCTAACCATCTACCTACTTACCCCCCTACCTACCTACTTACCTACCCACATACCTACCTACCTACATACCTACCTACCAACCTACCTACCTACATACATACCTACCTACCTACCTACCTACTTACCTACCTACCTACCTACCTACCTACCTACCTACCTACCTGCCTGCCTGCCTGCCTGCCTACCTACCTGCCTACCTACCTACTTACCTACTTACCTACCTAACCATCTACCTACTTACTCACCTAACCATCTACCTACTTACCCCCCTACTTACCTACTTACCTACCCACATACCTACCTACCTACATACCTACCTACATACATACCTACCTACCTACCTACCTACCTACCTACCTACCTACCTACATACCTACCTACCAACCTACCTACCTACATATATACCTACCTACCTACCTACCTACCTACCTACCTGCCTACCTACCTACCTACCTACCTACCTACCTACCTACCTACCCACATACATACATACCTACCTATTTAAACATGAGGTGGTCTATAATGGTTTGAAATTTGTTTATTTATTCTGGTAATACATTTGAGGATGTTCTGAAAATTTGAGAATGGATCATATAATTTTACAGTGACATGCATTATTTTCTAGTAAAAAAAATGTTTTATAATGCAGCAAGATAGCAACTCTAAACATCGATCTGCATACAGCAATATGTACATTACATTTTTACAATAAAAGCAAAAGCTGCATAGTTTGAATATCTCAAAGTCCAGACTGTAACTCTATAGAATTATAAGGGACAAAATGGATGAAGGTGTCAAGAAATTGCATTCAAACTGTATAGACCATCTCAGAATATATTGAACAAGCTTCAGAATAGCTTCAAGGGCTTATAAAAACCAAGTTGGATTCCATGATGAAAAGAAATGTTATATTTTTTTCTCTATCATTATCTTTTTGGCTTATAAACAATTTCTTTACAGATTTCATCATTTGTTTGAATTCCTCTTGGAAATATCAGTAAATTATATAATATATTCCAATTAATGAGAATAGTGTATTTTGATCCCTCCCTATGTCATATGCTAATGTGGTTGTCTGTATAATAAAATACCAAATAAAATAAAAGCTAGGAACATTAAAAAAAAAAGCAGCTAGAAACCCTTGAAAAATAATGCTCTTTATTACTTACAGAAAGATTAATTATTTATTATTAATTATTTGGTGCCCCTCATGTTTTTGGAATACTGTATTATATAAAATAAATGTTAATGCACTTCATTTTTATAATTCTGTACAATATGTAATAACTTGCTCTTATGTTGTAAACACATTCCCCAAATTAAATAAAGGAAATGAATAAAACTGAATTAAATTCTTTAAAAGTTAATTCTTTAAATGTTAATGTACTTTTTATGATTGTTATAATTCTGTACAATATGTAATAACTTGCTCTTATGCTGTAAACACATTATAGAAATTAAATAAAGAAAATGAATAAAACTGAATTAAATTCTTTAAAAGTTAATACATATACCTTGCCTTGTTCCCTAGCTGTACTTGTTTGTATCGCAGCTTCTACTGCATAAGTACCACTGCCCTGCAGTAATATGGCTGTAAAGTCCTGTGGTGATTCCTCTGTATTTACATAAAAAAAATTCTTTTATCCATTAAGGTATTCATGAAGTGATACTCCTTGTTTCTAGATAATATGATGAATATCTAAACGTTTCTCAATAAGGGCTAGTAAAACTGTTTCTGCCACAACTTTCTAGAAATATTTTTTACATATTGCTACCATATACAAATGAGTCAGTATTAGGTGACACTGAAACTTCACTAACTGGTTAATTCTTCAGAACATGTTTCAAGAGCATTTGCTCTCATCCTCAGCTGGATATCGACTGATTTAATTTTACAATTACACAGCTACCATATACTAATCAGACTATGACCTCTTTTATAAGATACTTCCTCTTAAATGGCAATATTCCATGACATCCACATCATGCCCTAACATGATTGAAATATGCACAGATGTAGATTAAAAAAATGGTAAGATCCAGGAATTTATCTATATCAATTATTATTGTGTATATTTTATACAGGTACTAGACATCCATGCAAAAACTTATTTAAAAATTATAGAAGTTAAACTCCCTTTAGAAAATGAATTAATTGTGCTGCTCTATGGAGGTTTTAATTTCAGATTTTTAGTAAATTTATTTTGATTTTTATGTAAAATGTCATAAAGAGTCACACACATTCAAGGATAATGCTTTCTCTTTTTATTTAAAATATAAAACTAGGTCAAATCTTATTTAAATTTTCTTAGACAACATTTTCTTAAAAAACTGCAAATGGAGAAAACAAGCAACTTTCTCCTCTTCATCATCTGTAATAATCATCATCACCAGAAATTTTGTAGATATTTTTTGAATTCAAGTGTTCTTCAAATTGCTATTGTTTCTGAAATCAGCACAATTCCCTGAATTTGACAACAGCCTAACAAGATTTTTTTCTTAAATTATACCTTACCTGCAATATTTAAGAGATTTTGGCGTATGGCATGCACAAGCTGAATAAATTCTTCATCTCTAGATCCCAAGTCACAAAGCATAGCATCTTTTACTGTTTTAGAGCATCCCAAAGGTCCAGGAGTGAACAATTTCTTACCTGCAAAAATGTATTGATGATAAAATCAATGCATTTATCAGCATAAATGATGATATAAAATATAATGTAATGAGATTTATTACCATGCATTTTTCTATGTAAATCTACAACATTCAACATCATTGCTTTGATTTATTACCACAAGATCAGTTTTAAGTAATAACATGAATAAAGACGAATTTCATTAAGAAAACGGCGACGCTTTTTGTTATCACTAAATCTGAACTTTGGAATCATGCTCTAAATTATATTTGGAATGCCGCCAAAGCCCAATCATTAAGTTGGTGTTACTGGAAAAAATGACAGGGCGAAAAACACAACGGAAGTGTTTGTAATTAATAGCAGCTTCACGCAAAGTTGTGAATGAAGCATAAATACTGAAATATAAAATCTAAAATCTTATAGGCCGATAACTTTTCAGTTTCGACATGAGCTCAATTGGAACCGGGGTAAGTATATGCACGTAGATGCATGCTGCCTTAACTCTTTTACATATAAAGCATGACTATGGAAAATTAAGTGTTAGTGAGGTTATGTTATAGTATCGCACATAATTGTGAATATTTAAACGTTTATCTTAATTTATTTGCAGTACGATCTTTCGGCATCTCAGTTTTCTCCCGATGGCCGTGTATTCCAGGTGGAATATGCCCACAAAGCCGTCGAAAACAGCGGGTAAGAAATTGCGGTAGAGATTTTTTTTTTTTTTTTTTTTTTTTATTTAGCCCAATGAGTTATCATGCACTATACCATTATTTTAAAAACAATGAATATACTGCCGTCATCATGCACTATATCATATGCCATTTTAGGAAAAGCTGTTTATATTTCATATGGTTAGAGATCATACATTATTAAATGCTGTGCCTGTATTGGTGGTTAAGCCTTTATTTTAAACATTTTCCACATATTTAATCTAGTTGTGATATCTCTCCATGCATCTGTTTTGAATACGCTTTTTATAAAGACATTAACCTTGCTTTTTTGCATATCTGTAGTGATTTCCAACCTAATGCTTTATCATTTTCTTCCCTGTGTTCCTTTTTACCTTTTAAAAATTTTGCTGCTCTACTGGATTTTTATAGGATATTTATTTGATATATGCCGAATGGATTTAACAAGCTGCTCCATACTATTAAGGGCCGAACTTATGATAAATAAGTTATTTCCTTTGATTGTATTCTCATAACAAACTCCTCATATATTTACAGCAGTTTTCATGGGGAATTTTTACTTCATTGAGTTTATAATTAAGATTAACTTCTTCTTGGCATTTACAAAATGTCATTGCCTAATTGTCATGTTATGTTAGGCCTATGTAAATTTAGTGAGAGTGTCGATAAACAACCTACATATTTTATTTTGCAGTACAGTGATTGGTCTGCGTGGAAAGGATGGGGTGGTGTTTGCTGTAGAGAAACTTGTAACTTCAAAACTTTATGAGCCAGGAGCCAACAAAAGGATTTTTAACATAGACAGAAATATTGGCATGGTATGTTTATACATGGTGCACATCTTTAGGTGTATTTTTAAGGGAGGCATTACTGAAATTTATTTCTTGTTGTCAGGCTGTATCAGGGCTGATCTCAGATGCCAGGCAGATAGTAGAAACTGCCAGAACTGAGGCTTCAAACTACAGAGCACAGTATGGCTATGGCATTCCCCTCAAGTATCTAAATGACCGTGTGTCTATGTATATGCATGCATACACACTATACAGTGCAGTCCGACCCTTTGGCTGTAGTGTCATCCTAGGGGCATATGAAGCTGATGGACCTACTATGTACATGATTGACCCATCAGGTGTTTCCTATGTAAGTAACAGAGTGCCAACAGAAAACAAATGACAGCATGTTTTAGGAGTGGTAACACTGTGTATATGTTTCAGGGTTATTATGGTTGTGCAGTGGGCAAGGCCAAGCAGGCTGCCAAGACTGAGATAGAGAAGCTAAAGTTGGCAGACATGAGTATAAAGGATATGGTGAAGGAGGCAGCGAGAATGTAAGTAACTTGCCTTATCATATTGGATAGTGGAAATTTAACAGGGGGTTAGAAATAATTGAAGTATATTTTTATACAATAAAGAAGTTGGACGCTATGCTTTAATCACCGATTAATTTGTCAGAACTGTTTCAAGAGCTTTCACTCTCATCCTCAGCTGGGGACCAAATCATGCTGACAGGGGACAATGCGACCTCTGGTAGTTCGTGGAACAAGAAGTTCATTGGCAGGATGTCAAAATTCATATATGATTTGAATAGTGGGTATTTTCATAGTAAAATATAATATAATAAATTTTCATGAAATTTGAGTGATTTCCTAATAAATAATTTGCTATATTCATATATGGGGCTTATTTTTTAAAATGCATATCTTTTCCCTTATTGTGGATTCCTTGGGATTGTTGGTAACTTTAAATAGTTTGGTTTCTCATCTGAAGTTATGATTGTATGTCCAAATATAATCGGCAACTGCCAATATATCTGATTATATCTTAAGCTCTTGTCTTTGTCTCTGAATTTCTTAATTGTTCTGCCCATGTATATTTCATCACAATCCAAACAATATATCTGGTACATTCCCCTTTATGGAATAATATCCTTTATAATTTTGTTTAAAAGGTTCCTGATGTTAAGTTTAATTTGTGCAGCCAATGCAATACCAAATTCTTTAAAATTTTTCATGATGGCCATAGACCACACCAAACAACTTGATCATAGATTAATCAACATCCCTGTAATGTTTGAGAATAGGCCCTCTTATTCATTTGTGTCAGTCCTGGTTGTCTAATGGTAACATACTTGCCTCATAAACCCAAGATTGTGGGTTCAATCCCTGCCAGAATTCATGGATTTTTTCAAATCCTAAGTATGGCTTCCTTCAGAAGGGAAGTAAAGCTGTTCCTGTGTCATACATTTACAGCAAGAAAAGGAACCTCAAGCCTGAAAGCCTGAAAGAAGAGACCTCTGAGCAAAATTTATCGGCCACTTCATGTTCTGAATAGAATGGGACACTGATGACCTCAGATGTTAAAGAGCATCCATAAATAAACCAAATCAACAATTTATTAATTTATTCTTAATTAGCTAGTAAGTTGATTTAATATTTTTTGCTCCACTTACCATTGAACTGTACAGAACATGTTTCACAGACCTTCGCCTGCCTGCATCATTAGCTGTGTGTCGACTATCAGATTCGTTGTTGGCTGAATGGACTTGGTGTAGTTCTCATGGACATTTTATGAACTTTTGAATTAATTTGTCTTCTGTTGGGATCTTGAAGTTAATAACTTTATCTTCATATTTCTTTATAAATATTTTTTCTTATATTCCCAAGTCCCAGAGTCCATCTATGAATTGCAGTAATTTCACTTCCATTTCTGTATCTCTCCAAAAGTGATGTGCAACCGCCAGTTTATCTATCTGACTGTACTGTACCTGATGTTTCAGCGTTCCTTTAGCTTGATTCCAATGTTTCTTTTTGTTTTGCCAATATACGTTGTATTCCAAACAGTTCATTTTTTATATTCCTGGCTTCTTCTCATCAGGTATGTTATCATTATCACTGGAGTTGAGCAGATTATTTAGGCTGAATTTTTTCACTGGGGACAAAGTAATCCCAAACTATTGGAGTATTTTATGAAATTTTTTGGTGGCTCAGGGATGATAAGTAAATTTCTTGTGAATTGAAGTTTCTTTTTTGCTGACAATGTTGTAATCAGTTTTAACCTCTTCTCTTGTTTGATTTTCTAATCTACAATTTCTTGGCCATACCCATTAATTTTTATCGTTTGTATTAAATGAGAGTGTCTTTGCTGTATTCAAACTCATTCATGGGTATGTAAATGAGTTTATGATAAAATATCTGATGAGAAGAAGCCAGGAATATATCAAATCAATTGTTCCGAATGCAATAAAGTATATATTGGCAAAACAAAAAGAAGCATTGGTTTTACACTAAAGGAACATTGGAGAAATTTCAGATACATACATAAATCAGCGCTTGCACATCACTCATCACTTTTGGAGAGATAAACACGATATAGAAATGCAAGTCAAATTATTGAAATTCTTAGATAGACCCTTGGAACTGGGAATATGGGAAACATTTTATAAGAAAATATGATAAGGTTATGAATTTCGAGATCCCAACAGAAGATAAATTAATGCAAAAGTTTATAAAATGTCCATGAGAGCTACTCAAGTCATTCAACCAATAACGAATCCGGCAGTCGACACAGCCGGTGATATGGGCAAAGGTCTATGAAACATGTTTTGTATAATTCTATGGTAAGTGGAGCATAAAGGTATTAAATTGACTTTCTAGCTAATTAAGAGTAAATGCTTTACTGTATTAGTTCTGGTATGAAATTAATTTTAAATTTAAACTTATTTATTTGCTTTGTTTCCCAGAGCTGCCACCAAGGAGAGGTAGAGAACCACCAGAGTTGCAATACAAGCAAATTTCATTATATACCAGAAGGGTTTTCACAATATAGCAGAAGTATAACAGCACAACCATTGATGTTCCTATTCTGTGGATAGCTGCAAACATTTATAAAAACACAAGCACTGGAAGTGGATAAATTGTGGGGTCACTCAGGACTACTGCTTTTTTTGTGATATTTATTGGTGTCTGATGATGTAACTGTTGATGTCATAATTGTAGTGAATAATTGCAGGGTGCATGGAATGGTGGCCATATTTTTTAATTTTTTTTCCAAACCAAACAAGAATCTAGAATGTTTTATTGAGACTAGAATTTAGTTGACTTTGTATGTTCTGAAAATAATTGTCATAAATTATGCAAATCATTGGTATGCATTTCTCCACAGATATTTCTGAATCCAAAGGAAAGTGCATATTTCTTTTACACCTAACAGAGTGAAGCAGAATGTGGCAAATTACCTTAAGATGCTTGTGAGATACAGTGCTTGTTTCTTTTACAGCCACAGCTAACAGAGTGAAGCAAATTACTATAAGATGCCAAAAACAGCAAATTCGCTGATCATAGGCAACATCATTGTGATTATTTAGCACTTGCTCTCAGCTGCCTGGAAGTTTATCAGCGTTTGGATACTCCCTTTATTTCACACCTCTTTTGAATATATTATTACGTGAACATAAAACTCTGATTTGACTCCTGCAGTTTTGCTCCTCAGAACCCTATACAACCTGAATGCCTTTTGGGTAATAAAAGCAAATCAATAAGGCAATCTATTCTCAAATATTATCACCATCTCAATGAGCAAGGAGAATATATGCAGAAATACGTGCACATTATCAATATGCCCTCAACAATGAATTCAACCAGTATTTATTAGATAAGATCAGACATTTCAAAAGACATTAAAGACATCATCACTCTCTCCATAACAAAGAAAGATATAAGTTTTAAAAAAAGTCACATAACATCCATGGATAAACACTGTATTTGTGGAAAATTTTAAAATAATTTGGCATTGTGGATGTAACTACAGTTTTCTTCCGGGCTCTTGTGCCATGGTCTGCTGGAGAAGAGAATTCCAGACATTTCATCAGCAACTATGATGGACATCTTCGGTGGCATGGATGAAGTCTTCTTGAGGAAGGTATCACTGCATCGAAAGTGTTGGCTGTTGAATCGCTATATTTATACTGCCAGTGCTCTCCACTGGTTGGTCCGGGGCAGGTGGTGGTCGGTTGGCCGGTGAGAGGTGTCTCGCCTTTCCTGTACTGCTGTTCTCTTGTGATAGACTTGCTATGTTTTCACATGTTGGGTGCTGTACTTTGTTTACAATTGCTGGATACCAGTTGCTGTTTAGTTTGAGAGTCTCTTCTTTCTTGTTGAAATTGTAGGGATATTTGTAAATTTCAGTGGCTTCTCGTTGCAGTCTTGCATGGTAGTGTGTAATAGAAGAAAGGATGCCTAGTGTCCTGAAATGTTCCCCCTCAATTTCGACGGTATGTTCTGCTACCTCGGACTTATCTATTTGGCCTAGACAACAGTTCCTTTTGTGTTCTTTGAGTCTGGTGCTAATGCTGCATTGTGTAGTACAGATGTAAACTGAACTGCAAGAGCAGGGAATACTAAACATCGGCTGATGACAAAGACTGCCAAGGATCTTTGACAGAGAATGGTAGATTGCTTAGCTGCTTAATAGGCTTAAAGATTGTCTCGACCCTGTGACGTTTTTGAAATAAAGTAGAAAAACTTTGCCATTTACATGAAATTGGTCTGATTTTTGGCTGGCAGATTTTGGTTTGGCCGGATGGCAAAAATTTCAACAAAAAAGAAGCTCTCAAACTAAACACAATGGTATCCAGGAATTGAAAACAAGATACAGCACACAACACATGAAAATATAATATGCCTATCAAAGAGAGCAGCAGCACAGGAGAGGTGAGGCTCCATCCACCATTGACCAACCACCATCTGCCCCAGACCAACCAGCAGAGAGCACTGGCAGTATAAATATAGCTACTCTGATAACCACACTTCAGACGCAGTGATACCTCCTGCAACATTTCATTCATGCCACCAAAGATCTCCATCATAGTTGTGGGCAAAACATGTGAAATTCTCTTCTCCACAGCACAACAGCTTGGAAAGAATTGTAGTTACATCCATGACTCTGCTCATGAGAGCCTATGTTCTCTCAATTTGGTATTGTGTTAGTTGCTAAATTTAACCTCTGGAATCATAAAGGATGTTATTCCATCAAGCAAAAGAGCATGAGTTGCTTGGCTTGAGACAAGGACAAAAGAACACTTTAGAAATGTAAATATAAACTGGTAGATAAATCAGTAGTAGCAGATCATTTTTGGATGTTCAATCATAACTTCATAAAAAAAAACCAAAATGTTGAAAGCTACCAACAATTTCAAGGAGTTAGCAACATGGGAAAATATTTTGATTTCAAAAAATAAGTATCTTATTATAGCTCAATTAAATGTACTTATGAAGCTGTTGACAATGGAGTGCTATATATATAAACAATGTAATACAGTTATCTTATTATAAACTTGGATTTCTCGTTCCACATTATATTAAAACCACCAGAGGTCACATTGTGTTAGTCTATCCCCAGCTAAGGATGAGAGTGAAAGCTCTTGAAACATGTTCTGATGAATTAATCAGTGAGTGAGGTATAGTGTCACTAAATACAGACTTCTTTATGTATATGGTAATTGGATATTTTGTGTGTTACAGTATCTACATGGTACACGATGAACTAAAAGACAAGCAGTTTGAGCTTGAACTCAGCTGGGTGGGGGCAAACACCAATGGACAATTCTCAAGAGTATCAGAGAGTGTTTTCCATGAGGCTGAAAAGTTTGCCAAGACAGCTATGGAAGATGATTCAGATTCCGACACTGAAGATATGTAACATACTTTTTGAATTTTAATTAAAAATACTTAATTATTCGTATTTCAGACTTATTATTGAAGGAAACTCTTCTCACCTGTACCTATCAAAATCAAATTTTCTCATATCTTAGTGCAAGATGTAATCCATAAGTTTCTGACCATGTTAGGTAATAGTATAAAAATATAGATGTAATTTTTCAATGTAATCTTCCTTTATTTTGATGCATTTCTCACATTTCAATCCCCCTAAAGCTTTGCCTGCAAAATGCTAGAAAACAGCGTTCTTTAACTCATTATTATTTGTGAATCTCCATCCAGATTTTGAAAACAGGCAATAGTTGCTAGGGCTGATCACCAAGCCCCTGAAGCTATGTAGACGGTTGTGTTGTCTTGCACAGATGTAAACTTTGACACAGCATTCTATGCCTCTTTCCCTTGATACAGTAGATTAGTACAATACTTCCCAATCACCATTGTGTTTCTTATTGCGAAGTCCATCATTCTTGCTACCTGATCTTTGTCATCAGTCCTGGTAACCATACTTGCCTCCTAAACCCAAGATTGCGGGTTCAATCCTGGCCAGGATTGATAGATTTTTTCAGGCATAAAAATCCTAAGTGTGGCTTTCTTTAGAACAGAAATAAAGCCATGGGTTCTGTGTAGATTTACGTCATGACAAAGAACCTGAAGCATGAAAGAACAGGTCTCTGAACAAAATTTGTCTACCGTTTCATGCCCTGAATAGAATGAGACACTGATGACTTGAGAAGTTATCTTCCATAAATAAACCAAATTAATCAAAAACTGATCTTTGTAGGCTGTATGACCTTGGTCTTTGTAGGGAGTGCCTCACCATTCTTCTGCCACCCCATTGATTCTCATTTTGAAAAAGGTTATAACAGAGGACTATAGTTTTTGTCCTTTGTGATGATGGATACCAATGCTGCCCTCATATTATCATAGCAAAGGTTCAAAAACCCTCAGCAATGCCAGAGCGAGAGAATGCTTCTAAGTAAAAATTGTATAAAATACCCAGAGTAAAAAATTGCACAAATACAGCAGCATCTATAAGCGTGGATTTCGCTGCGACGTCATTGCCTGGAATTTCCACATGGTCAGGAACTCATTACAGTGTTAACGCTGACGCCAGCGTCAACTAGCGTAAACACTGCATCCTGGATCTTCTGCACAAGAGAATGGGAGTTGTACAATTGCGAAAAGACAAAAGGGCACTCAGGAATCAGAACAAATGACAGTCCCCTAGCCACTGTTCAGATACAAATAAAAACACTCAATAAGTAGCATAAAGTTTTGACATAAAAATAGATGTCGCAGAGCCAAAACTAAGAGTAAAACTACCTCCATTAAAAACAAAGTCACACCCAACACCTGCCGAGCCGTCAGTATAAATAAAACTGCATCTGGCAAATGAGGAGACTATTGCGCTAATTTGGCGACGAACAGTAGAAGATGCGGTCGAAAATGTAGAACAGGACGTAAGCCCAAGATGAATAGGAGCTCTGCTAAAAGCCAAGGGGGAGAACAATCTTCCCCGGCTAAGAAAAAAGCAGGTAACTTAACGTCCAAAGTCCTTAACAACACACGAGAACGAAAACCAGCAGGCTTAGGAGTAAGAGATAGCAGCGTAAAATCTATCCAGCAACAAACTAAAAAACGGCTTATTAGTGGGATGACGAGGTTGACTAAGTAAAATGTCCCTTCGATAAGATAGAAGAGGTTATCTAGACTCCGCAAATAGGCTGGACACAGGACTCGTAGGGAATGCTGAAATGGCGACGGATTCCTAGGTGATGAATGGGGTTAAGGCGACGATGAACTGAAGCCATAGAGTCATAATCAAGTTTGGACTAGATTATACAACGGTATAGGCTTGAAATAACCGTACGTCAGCTTCCCAGGATGTGCCATTTAAAATACGTAAAAGACAAAGAGAACGTTGACACCTGCCTCTGAGTTGCGCTATATCGATGACCAGCACAATTTCCTATCAGCACCAAGCCAAGGTACTTTACCTTCTGTGAAAGATAGAGCATCTGGGCCAAGGTGAGAGATGGAGGACACTCCTTATAACGCCAGATATTCATGCAGACGGTCTTCTGAACCCGTGGTTAACACTCCAAGCATAAAGGCGATCTAGACAGTATTGGAGGCTGCGTTCCAAAAGAAAAGTGCGCTGAGACGAAAGAAAGATAACAAAATCGTCGATGAACAACGACAATTTAATCCCTGGCGGTAAACACTCGGTGATGGAATTGTTAGCGATGGCAAATAGTGTGATACCAAGTACCGAGCCCTGAAATCCTTCGTTCTCCTGAATAAAACGATATGATAAAACAGAACCCAGGCGTATATTAAATCCCCGGTTTTTCATAAACTCCTGAATAAAAAATGACATGTGACCCAATATGCCAAGCATGAAGCGTACGAGGAATACCGCTTCTCCAGTACGTATCCTAGAAGACAGCGATCGTTTGGCACTTCCGATCAAATCCGTCCACAATATGGATGGAAAGAGACACCAGATGGTCGACTGATGACGTCGAAAACACTACTGGATGACATCCGTCAAAAGCTTCTGCGACTCTAACCACGACATAAGCCGCCCGTTAATCATGCGTTCCATTACCTTGCAAACACAACCAGTGAGCGAAATCGGACGGTAGCTGGAAGGAAGGTGTGGGTCCTTTCCAGGTTTGGGTATAGGAATGACGGGTGTCACACGCCAAGCGCTCGGATACGTGCCATCACACCAAATAAGATTAAAAATCTGGAGTAAGAAGACCTTGCCCTCCGCTGATAAATGCTGCAAGATAGCAACATGAATACCATCTGGCCCCGGAGCACAATGCTGAGAGGTAGAAAGCGCATGCTCCAATTCCTTAGATATACATGGAACATTACAGTACTCCTGATTGTGGAGGTAAATGAGAATCCGCTCAACTCAACCTGCACCTTAATTGTGCGAAACGCTGGAGTATACTTAGTGGAGCTCGAAACATCAGCGAAAGTGCGCCCCAATGTATTGGCAATATCTATAGGAGTAGCAACTACACGGTGTTGTACCTTGAGACCGGGAATGGGCGAAAAACCAGATTTACCCGCAACGCGGCGAAGCCTATCCCAGATAACAGACTAAGGCGTTGAACGGCTAAAAGATGAGGCGAAAGCAATCCAAGACGCCTTTTTGCAATCCTTAATCGCACGACGGAATTTGGTGCGCAGCTGTTTATAGCGAATCACATTTGCTGACGTAGGGTGGCGATGAAACTCGCAAAGGACCTCCGCGTGCACGCAATGCGTCCCGGCATTCATCGGTCCACCAAGGAACCGGAAAGCGTCTGGGGTGGGAAGACGACCGGGGAATATGTAATGAGGACTGTATCGAAGTGTTCGATCATAGTGCCAATAGACAGAAAGGCACACCCAGAAAAGATGACCAAAGAACGGAAGAGATTCCAATTCGCTTTGCCAATAAGCCACTTTGGCGCGCGGTGAGAATGTACGTGGGAAGACATGGTATGAATCTGACACGGAAAATGGTCATTGGAGTACAAATCAGAGAGAATGTTCCAGGTAAAGTGTACAAAAAGAGAGGCAGAACAGAAAGATACATCCAATGTGAGAATCTGTATGTACTATCAGAAAGAAAAGTTGGCTCACCGGTATTGAGCAGAGTAAGACTGTGGTGATCTAAGAAGTCCGTTACCATGTTACACCTTGCACACTCCGTGATAGAACCCCAGGGCATAGTGCGCATTAAAGCTCCCCAAAAGTAGGAAAGGGGGTAGTAGCTGGGATAGAAGATGATCCAGATCAACCGCTGGATAGTAGCAGAGGGAAGTATGTAAATATTGCAAGCAGTAAAACTAAGGCCATAAAAATAAACGGTAGCTGCTGCAGCCTGTATAGGAGACTGTGGAGAACTGCATGCGCCATCTCAGATTAACATTAAAACTCGGCCATGCGCGGGAGTACCATCTTCGGGAGGAAGATCGAATCTCACCGAAGAGTAACCGCGAAAATTGAACTAATCCTGTGTCGAAGTTTGGTCTCTTGGAGACACAAAAGTGGAGAGTTAGTCGACCATAAAAGCAACTCCAGCTCTGGTCTTCGACTACGGATTCCACGTAAGGATAGCCATTGTTAATGTCTGGAACAGAGAAATTGACCATCTTACTTTTTATTCGGAACAGGGCCTTTCTTAAGACGCATAAGGTGGTAGCTGGAGCAGGCTCGTCCTGCTCCCTAACATTCTCAGAGGGAGGGCTCTCCCGCTTAGAGTCAATCGATTCCTACACCTGGAACCGGTTGGAAGTGGAGAGAGGCGGTGAGGTGATGCCTACCGGGCTTGCTCCCAGAACCATCTTGGGAGCTCGACTTCCGAGGAGAAGAACTCGAAGTCTTCTTCTTTTCAACAGAGTGGGTATTTTCAAGAAGTCATTCCTTGTATATGTCGTCCTGAATATAATTTTTGTAGCATTAAATACTACTGCATTGGTTTTCTCGGTAGAAAGTTTGGCGGAACTTGCAGTATTAGGCACCTCAGTAAAAACAAGATCGTAGTCTGCGTGCTGCTATCACGCTTCTGAATTGCAGAAGTGGATACAGCGCTGTATGTACTGGTCTTATGTACCACAGGTTGGCAAGCTTGAAAGCATTTGCGGATCTCAGAAAAGGAAAACTTTTCCTTTACCCAGAGTTTCTGGATATAACCCTATTCGAGGTGCGAGGACATCGGGACGAAGCTGGTTGATCTCCGCGGCGGAGCGGATGAACATGCTCCTTAATTACTTTTTTTCCCGCAGTTGGCACAAACTGAATTAGCACTATTACATGACATGCGAGCATTGTAAACATGTACTGGGGCACCTCTATAACCTCGTAACCAGCCTTGATTCTCTGCGGCAAATCACCCCTATTAAAAGTGAGGAAGAGAGTGCGGGTCGGCTGTACTTTTCCTCCCCTTACTCTTCCAGATAGCCCTGAAATTCGGCATGAGACATGCAGTCGAGTACTTTAGTGTTAATTACCCCGCGAGAGGAATTCAGGGTTTTGTGTTGCTCGACACGGATCGAGTATTCTTGGAGAACGGTATCGCATTAGTGTGATTAATCCCAAAGTCTCTACCAGTAAAGATCCATTTCTCGATCGCGTACTGGACTTGATAGGGCAGAGATGTTATCGAAACCCTTCTGAATAATAATAAACTAGTTGACACGACAAAACGACTGACCTTCCTCTGTTCTACTTATTACCAAGTAACGAGGGAAAGACGTTTCCGTTACTTCTTTTACATCTAATCTCTTTCTCTTAACCTGAAGGTGAGAATTATCATGTACCACAGCAATTTATTCCTCCACCATATCAACTGTCTCCGATGGCAGGTTGCTACCTGGACGCCACCCGGCTTAGGTGAGGTGTCCTGGCCTGAACAAAATCACCTCAAGGTCAAACCTTCCTGGGTACAGACTGAGGAACCCAATCGCCTACAGGAAGTTTACAGCTCTTGCAATGACCCCTCCCTGGGCCAGGCCTTTACCAAGGGTTATGCTTTAGTCCTCATGATAACCCAGTGCTGGGAAATATGTAATTACCCAGTCACTTTTTACTGTGTCAAACACAGGGGCATCCATCAAACTAAGGATAGGAGCATAAGAACTATAAAAAAAAATAACAAGGCAAGCGTGGATCTTTGGGATCAGCTTGGGTGCCTCGGGGTCGCTATGCCCCATCCCCAAAAGTGGGCCCCTGAGGGTAATATGGGATTGAAGAGATGGGAATCCCTCCTCATTCAAAGCAAGCAACATGGTTTTATTTATTTTTTGATAAGGTTTATTTACGGATGCTCTTTAATATCTCAGGTCATCAGCATCCCATTCAGGCTTGAGGTTCCTTGTGCCTTAAATGTATGACACGGGGGGACCTACGGCTTTAATTTCCTTCTGAAGGAAGCCATACTTATGATTTTTACCCCGAAAAAAATCCATCGATCCTGGCAGGGGTTGAACCTGCGATCTTGGGTTTGGGAGGCAAGTATGGTTACCAATACATCACAAGGACCGACAACATAGGGTTGAAAACATGGTAATCCATTCCTGTCCAAGCAACAACATGGGGTTGAAAATAAGGAATCCACTCCTGATTCAAAGCAAGGAATGTGGGGTTGAAAAGTTGAGAATCCATTCCTGTCAAATCAAGCAGCAAGGAGCTTGAAAAGATAGGAATGCATTCCTGTCAAAGCAAGGAACATGGGGTTGAAAAAATGGGAATCCATTCCTGTCAAAGCAACAATATGGGGTTGAAAAGTTAAGAATCCACTCCTGTTAAAACAAGCAATGTGGGGTTGAAAAGTTGAGAATCCACTCCTGTCAAATCAAGCAACATGCAGGTTGAAAATATGGGTGGAATCCACTCCTGTCATAGCAAAATCTTGACTGTTTGGCTGGGAAGTTTCTCTTGACTCCCAAGGCATTTTGTTCATGAATGTCCAACAGTGAGTGCAGCTTATTACTGCAAGTTTCTGAAGTGTCAAAATGTGCTTATTAGTGAAAAATATCTGAACAACCAATTTGAGAATTAAAAACAATACCCATCTGCATAGAGCTGCTTTGACACAGTAAAAACTCAAGGAAATCTACTGGACAACATTCGAACACACTCCCTATAACCTTATTATTACCATATGTTTATATTTGTGCATAACTGGCTGCAAATCCAATTTCACTATTTCTTTAGTAATACAATTAAGAAGCTTCCTATCTGCTGGGAAAAATGTGTCTTGTGAATCTAAAAATAATGTAGAAAAATATATGTATCCCATTTTTATTCCATTTGGATTCAATAAACAATACAAAAATATTGATTTATATTTGATTCTCCCTCATGCTTTCAAAACATTTCTATAAAATAAAAATGGAATTAAAGAGGATCAGGAGTATAAATGAGGAAAAAGATGAAGTTATATCAAACTTTATTCTTCTTTGAATTTGAAAACAAATATTTTACTAAATACTGTGAGTATTTTTAATACATGGGTAACAGAAATAAATAACGTTCTTACACATTTTCTGTTTATAGTTTATAACTTTCTATAACTTTGGTTTCCCATATTAAAGCATATATATATAAAATAAAATTAAATTTAAAAAACATTATGAAATAAGGATATTATTTGTAGCCATGTAATTTGGTTCAGTCCGCCAAGTATCTGTAGTATATTGTAAGATATGACTGCATGCAGAATGAAGATAACGCACCAGCAAGGACAGGTGAAGAAATAACATCTGATGACTCTGTCCTGTGAGTAAAGATTCACTTCTCAAGTCTCCAGCATAATTAAAAAATAACAAGCTTTCTGTAGCTCATGTTTGGTACTCAAGAGAAGGCAAAATTGTCCTTTCCAATTTTCTCATTTGGACTGTTACTACTGATGATGCAAATTGGCTGGGGAACAGTAACTTCCAGTGTGTCAGTATCTGGCAACTTGCGTCTATACAGCAACCTGGCAATTACTCCTAGGATCACCATTTCTCCCAACATTGCAGAGTTGTAGATCACTAAAGCACAAGAATAGAACTTATTAAAGGGAACCAAGCCATCAGATTGGCTTTCCTTGATACAGGGTTGGAAACTTACAGTTGGCATATACCGCTGGGGTGATGGGAGGTCTACAGGAGATGAGGCCAAACCATACAACAGCTCGAGCTATAAGACCTTGCAACTTGGCAAGTATCAGTACCATCTGCAGCACCATGAACTTGGCCTGTAGCTGATGCTGCTTCAAGATGTCTGCCAATAGCCTAATGACGACATTCATACTCCACACACCAAACAATATGGACATGATGACAATAGGCTGGAAGTACATGTAGTTTACTTGATATAGACTCTGTAACAGAAAGCGAGATGTCATATTACTAGCATAATGTGAAATGTCAGTATGTGACAATGATGTGAGATGTGGGATAGTTACATAGGGGTGGGGAAGCATGGGAGTGATTGATTAAATTGGTTTAATGGTTTTGATAATAGATACGGGCAATTAACTGATTATTCGGATGTTGTGAATTTTGATAATTATGATTTATGGCATTATCAGGAAGGTGTTGAAGTGCAGGCCACTGATGTATGGGCTGGCCATCTTGAAGTTCCCTCCTAGTGTCGCTCCACTTGTAGATTCGCTCCGTCGAAGTGCCTCGGCTGCATTCTAAAAATTACACTCCCTATTCCAATCGGATGTGGTACTATCTCAGGGATTTTATAGGTTTTCTAGATCCTAGATCAAGGGGTGGAAGAAGGATTGGCTAACTAGGATAATAGAGGACACTTCAGTTGATTGGAATGCACAGTTTGTTTATTATGGTATTCTGAAATACTGTATGCCTCACTGTCAGCCTAAGAGACTAGGAATGTCTTGAAATTTATGTTGTTTTATTCTAGTTGACAGAATAATCTTCTCCCTCAGTTAATCTTCTTCAGATTCCACAGTTGTTACTACCACATCTAATAGCAGTCTGAGTTATACTCTGTCCCTTGATAACTTGCACTGTTCTTTGCAAACGAATACACAGTTTACTAGCAAACAATTATAATGTTCAATATAGTGGTTTGTGTGAATTTATCCACTTACAAAAATAGTTCTTTTTTGGAATTTAATCTCTTCTTACTGCTTTACGTCTTGGCAACACTAGATAAATTGTAAAAACTGCACTGCAACTGACCTGTGACCGTTCAAAAGCTGATTTGTATCTAACTGTGACTGAATTGTAACTAACATTTAACTGACAAAAAGCACGCTGAAAATCGACTCTTTATACTCATTTTGAAATCCCACAGTTAGAATGCTGAGACTTTAAATTAAACTTAAAGAAGCTTCTCAAAGCTTACTTTGAATCTATCCTTCTTATTGGCTACTGGATGTAGCAAATCAAAATTTCTGGAACTATAGTATGACTTCAGGCCTCTGAATGGTTGCTAGAACCTTTACTTATATATCTTCTGATTCATCCTAAAAACAGCCTTTATGTAATCTGAGTGTTAATATGTGGGCTTTAAATGGTTTTGATCCATTTAAACCATACATGTCTGTTTATTCTTCCACACAAGAATGGCTTCACAACAATTTTGTGTCCCTTTAACAACCAGACAATACATGGGCTTCCATTTATACACAAAGGAAAACTTTGGCTGCTCCTTTTCTCCCTATGAGAGGCTTTTGCTGGTTTAACAGTTTTGGGCATTTTTGCTATGATACACAAATTTCCTCATATTCGAACATTTCATATAAAATATACTATTAGGTTTTCAAATTATATGCCTGTTAAACACACAGATGAGCTAATTTATTACTAGCAATTGTTGTGGAATTCTTATATACATATATGATTGTTAATATTAATGAAAAATATATGGTTATAGCAACTGTAATTATTAGCACTATGAGGGTTGAAGCCAGATACACTACTTCACATGTCAGTATACTAGCAAGTATATGGCAATGATGTGACCTGTCAATATATGATAGTGATGTGAAATGTCAGTATACTAGCAAGTTTATGACAGTGATGTGACATGTCAGTATACTAGCAAGTATGTGGTGATCTGACATGTCAGTATACTTGCAAGTATATGGAATTGATGTGACATGTCAATATATAATAGTGATGCGACATGTCAGTATACCAGCAAGTATATGGCATTGATGTGACCTGTCAATATATGATAGTGATGTGAAATGTGAGTATACTAGCAAGTTTATGACAGTGATGTGACATGTCAGTATACTAGCAAGTATGTGGTGATCTGACATGTCAGTATACTTGCAAGTATATGGAATTGATGTGACATGTCAATATATAATAGTGATGCGACATGTCAGTATACCAGCAAGTATATGGCATTGATGTGACCTGTCAATATATGATAGTGATGTGAAATGTGAGTATACTAGCAAGTTTATGACAGTGATGTGACATGTCAGTATACTAGCAAGTATGTGGTGATCTGACATGTCAGTATACTAGCAAGTATATGGAATTAATGTGACATGTCAGTATACTAGCAAGTATGTGGTGATCTGACATGTCAGTATACTAGCAAGTATATGGAATTGATGTGACATGTCAATATATAATAGTGATGTGACATGTCAGTATACTGGCAAGTATATGGCATTGATGTGACATGTCAATATATAATAGTGATGTGACATGTCAGTATACTAGTATGTATATGGCAATGATATGACATGTCAATATATGACAGTGATGTGACATGTCAGTAAACTACCAAGGATATGACATGTCAATATATTACCTACGCACCTCTTCCTCGGCCCACATTACCAGCAGCACCATGTACACGAGTCCCTGAACGATTGGCAGTTGCAGTACCAGCAGACGGAGCTGTCGCACTTGCTTCCTGTGTGGAAGAGCACATCTTACTGATATTTATACACTTGCAGGTGTTTAGCATTACACAGCTGAAGTAGATATGAACCTACTTGTCAACAGGAAGACCTGGTACAGGACAGCAAGGAAAACAGCAGCAAGGTCCTACTTTCAGGTTTAACATGCTGGGCTTTGTTCTGCGAATCAGCTCAGCTTCACCTCCACAATATGCCATCATTAGACAGAAGAGCTGGTACATTGCTGCCATAAAAACACCCTGTGTTACAGCCTCTGCTAGCAGCTGCGCTCTTGGCACTACAATAGCACAGTAGGTTGCTATGGCAACCACCTGCAACACAACATTTGTAATTAAATAACTTAACTATTCCAAACTTAGAATAAGTGTAACCATGAAGTATTTTCAATTTTCTGATAGGAGAAACGTGAATGTGTTGTTGGTGTACAAAATGGTGGCACTAATAAGAGACGACACAAGTTTTCAATGGAGAATTTCTGTATATATTACTCAATCTTTATTTTTCAAAATAAGAATCCTGTCCTATATTTCTATTCCTATTGCGCTATTTGCAACTCAATAATTTTGCTTCTCTAGTGACATTATTTCTTATTAAAAATATGTAGCAATTGCAAATTTATCTATCTGTTTAAATGTAATGTTCCTTTGCTCCAGTTTTCTATATTCTTTTTTGTGCTGCCTATGTAAACTTGCTCACAATCCTGCTTTGGCTACTTGTGCAAGAAAATATCTTTTTGGTATTACATTTACTATATGGGTTATATGGGCAAGGTGAGGAGAGAGAGGTGGGGAACCTAGCTTCGTATACACCAGCAGTGAGGATGTGACCATGCGACCTACATTCAATGTTTTCTAGTTTGTGAGAAGATGAATCTGAATCCATTAAGGTAAAAATAGCTTGTGATGCAAGTACATCAACATGTGATGAACATAATCGAAGAACTAATGAAAAAACCTTTCAGTGTGTTAAGCTACCAAGAAAAAAAGTAACTAATTTCTAAAGGGTGACTTATACCATCTTTACCCAATCTAATTCAGTTTCATAAGGTGGGGGGTAAAGCAGTGAAATTTAATTTTTATGTATTTAAGGAAAATACAGAGGTTAAGTGGGTGTAGTAATTTAAATAAACTGTTCCGTTGGCCATGTTTATTGTTTTGTAACCAAAAAGTATTTGGAATAATGAAGGTGTAACTGATTTAAATAATTTAGGAAACATTCTACATAAACCTCATCAACAAATAAAGGAACACATTGGTGCTTCAGTTTCACAAAAAGAGTTTGAAAAGTCAGAGAACAAGAATAGAATTTTGTGTAAGCAAACCTTGTCAAGCAAATTTAGAAAAACACAATGCCAGAGTGAAGAGTAATTGAGGGTTTATAAAATCTTTAATTGATGCTATGTGTATTTTAGCACTTCAGGAGCTATCTTTCAGGCGTCCTGATGAATCAGAACGCTCTTCAAATACAGGAAATTATAGGGAGTTGCTAACTTTTATGCAGAGAGGGACCCCAATTTACAAAGTCACATAAATAACACTAATAAAGTGCTGCTTTTTTTGGACAAGCACAAATGATACAGAATGACTTAATAGAAGCATGTGCAGAACATTAAACAGAAATCTTGGCTGCACAGTTTGTTGCAGTAATTGTGGATGAAAACAGATATTTCTGAGAAATGTCAGTTATGTGTATTGTTTAGGTATGTTGACATGAAAGGGGAAATTCAAGAAAGGTTCAATGTGATAGATGATCCTACAGCAAAAAATAAGTGTTTCAGCATTGTGGCCATAAGTTAAACAGTTTTGCAACATAAACTCTTGTAAGGTATTCTTTATGGCTTTGCATCATATTTTCAAATTCCTCCAAAAAATAATATAGTCAATGCATGCTTTCTGTTGTGGCAACAAGTTGGTTATACAACAGCCAGATTATAGAAATTATTTACAATCACAAAGACCAATTAATCCAACTATTTGATCACCTTGTTGCTAAAAAAACACAGAATTTGACCATGAAATAAACTTTTGTGCTATTGGTTTTCACAGAAACCTGCTTGATTTTGAATTTAATTTCATGCTGGAAGTTTCCTTTAGGCTTCCAAGACTGAGATATTTTTTTAAATTGATACAGAAAAAGACATGTGACATAGTTTTCTGTAACAGAATTTAAAGAGTTCCTTTATCGCCTATGTAGTGTGTTCAACATTCTGTGGAATAAGATTAACTATGCCACTGCATCAGACAATTAAACCACACAATGGTCCAGAAAGAGGCAACAATTGGACAGTGTTAGAGATGATCCTGAAATCTCATTTCGGTAACTATATCATGAAATACTGAATAATTTTGTAGTTCATATAGAAGAAAGATTTTCTGACCTACACTAGTTGCAATTTTTTACCCATTTAGATTTTATAAATTTTGAACGGTACTCTTATAATTTCCCAACAATGCATCTTTGATCTCTCATTAAATCACCTTATGAACATTACTTTGACGGTGGGGACCTTAATTCCAAACTCTATAGTTCGCTATTATTCAAATTACCAGTCTCAGAATTGAATGATTATTTAGTATAAAATGATCTAGTGTAATTTTTCCACAACTGTCAATGCTAATCAAATGAATTATGACTGTAACAGCTTCAAGTGCCACAGCAGAAAGAGGTTTCTCTACTCTGAAACGTATCAAGACATAAAACAGGAATTAAACAGCTCAAGATTGTCCTTAATATCCATGGAAAAGGCCTTATTCAGAGAACAGAATAGCGGCACAATTTTCATGGCTCAGTTGTTGTCATAAAGGACAGGAGGATTGAAGTGCTCTACAAGTAATGTAAGTTATTATTATTATTTTATTTATATTAATATTTTGGGGTACATATTGCAGATCTAGTTATTAATAATTCACTCTCTTCACAGCTTCATCCTAAGTGTGAAAAATCAGTAAATTTAATGCTTTGACCCTTAGTTGAGTAGCTGTAAAATATATCCATGTTTTTAACATTAATTCAATTTTGAATCCAACACAGTGAAACACCCATTAATAATCTTTCTTGAGTCAAATGTTTAAAACACTCCTTATGGTTTCACTTATTGAGATTTACTCAGGACATATGTTTCATGGAACTATTGTCCACATCATCAGCTGTTAAACAACTGTTGGATCATTCATAGGTATCCGGGTTGATTCTAGTGGTCTAGTGATAAACTTAAATAAAGTGCTGTCTGCTTCTGGGATGTCAAAATTCATAAGATTATGCTCATATATTTTTATATAAATCCTTTCCCACATGTTTAGTTCTTTTGGTTGTTGAACAGTTTTTAATTATTAGATACCTTTTCCTATTTCATGGCTTTCATTCCAAAATTATGCTGCCACCGCTGATTTATCTATTTGTTTGTAATGGATGTTTCTCCAATGTTCCTTTGACCTAATGCCTATGCTTCTCTTTGTCTTTCCTCTGTAGATTTTTTCACAATCATTATAATTAATCTGGTAATTACCAGATTTGTTCTCTTTGGGCCTGAAATCCGTTTTGTTTAATTTCAGTAATTTTTTTACAGTGTATCAGTAGTTTTGAGGTGCTAAGATGATATTATTGTACTGGCTTGAAAATTTTTTAAATTTCTTATTGGCTGATGGGTGCTAAGTGAACTTTTTAAATGCTTTTTCCCCTGATAAATCACTCAAAGTTGCTATTTGTTTAATATTGTTTTGTTTCCGCAATCTTTTGATTTTTTTGGTTAATCATCTGTTTGTTGAACCTATTGGATTTAGCTGCTTCTATTATGTTCATTCTTGTATTCCTCTTTGCTCATTGGTATATTTATTAGTCTGTATATCATGCTGTTGAATGCTGCTTCCTTATGTGATCTTGGATTGAAACCATGGGTTTTGATATAGTTGTCTCTATGTGTGTCCTTTCTGTAGATGTCAAGTTCAAGTTTATTATTACATTTTATTATCTTCAGATCTAAAAAATGGTAACATGTTATCACTTTCCATTTCGACAGTTAACTTATTTGAAGACTCTTGCAAGTTTAAAAGTTTTAGTGCATCTTCCAAATGCTTTTTGTTTATAAAAACAAGTACATCATCTACATATCTGTGCCGAACCTTAAAAATGTGGGAAAAGCCTTAGTGATGTGCATCTCAAAATAGCTCATGAATAAATCAGCTAAGAAAGGTGATAATGGACTGCCCATTACAAGTCCTTCTTTCTGTTTAAAGAACTTGTCCTCAAATATTACAAATGCTTGATTTATGCACAACTTAGTGAATTTGATGTATTCTTTGAAGTGTCCTTTAATTTATTGAAAATAAACAAAACAGATTGCAGGCCCAAAGAGAACAAATCTGGTATTTACCAGATTAATTGTAAGGATTGGGAAAAAAATCTACAGAGGGAAGATAACAAGAAATATAGGCATTAGGATGAAGGAACATTGGACGAACATCCGTTACAAACAAATAGATAAATCAGCTGTGGCAGCACATTTTTGGAATGAAAACCATGAAACAGAAAAAGGCATTAACTTATTAAAAGCTGTTGAACAACCAAAGAACTAAAGGATTTATATAAAAAAACATGAACATAACATTATGAATTTTTTGACATACCAAAAGCAGACAGCACTTTATTTAAGTTTATCACTAGACCACCAGAGTCAAACCGAATACCTACCTATCCAGCTTCTATGAATGATCCAACTGTTGTTTAACAGCTGATGATGTTGACGATAGTTCCACAAAACATATGTCCTGAGTAAATCTCATGTAAATGAAGCCATAAAGAGGTTTTAAACATCCAACTCAGAAGAGATCATCATCCATATTTTTCCTACCTTGTTTAGGTAAACACTCCAAGCAGGATTGTTGATCATGGGAACAAATAACTTGCAAGTGGTTGATGTTTGTGCAAGGTTCAGACATAATTTACTGGCCTGAACATATTAGGGTGAGAGAATAAAAATACAGAATAATTTTTCAATGCAATCTTTCTTTACTTCTACATACGAGTCAAGTAATTTAGTACAAATCTATGTGGGGTACTACAAGTTTGAATGAGACACCTGAGGCTATTGCCACTAGATGGCAGTATTAGTCCAGTGGCAATAGGTGACATTTAACACAAGACAATCAAAGTTCACAATAGCAAAACAGTAATTGCAAGATGGCAGCACCTCTGTATGAATATAGAACCATCGAACAGAGCTCTGTTGTGCAACATTTGTGGGCAAAAGGTATGGAATCAAAGAATATCTATAAATAAATGCTTCCTATCTATGATAAGAAGTACCTGTCATATCAAAATGTTTACAATTGGGTGTAGAAGTTCTTTGAAGGGACAGAAATGTTTTACAGAAAAACAGCACATTAGCTGACCAATGGAGATAGCCACATAGGTGAATTAGCAATGAGTTGAAGACTTATTCTCAATAGACAGAATGTGACTATAAACACTATAGCTGCTGTTTACATGGCATGGCCTACCTCATAATGCATGACAGGTTGCTGTGCATTCGAATGTCACAACACAAAATGCAAAGAATAAGTCTGACTTTACAGCATCTCAACACTACCACATTCAGGGCACAAATTGTCACAAGTGATGAGTCTTGGATTCACCATTATCAGCCTGAGACAAAATGTCATCAATGCAGTGAAAATATCCTGCATCACCTGCAAAAAAAGTTTCCAATGATACCATCCACCAGGAATGCTCACTATCTTCTGGGATTATGAAGGCATATTGCATTCCAGCCTCAAGAACAAACCGTAACATCCTCAGGAAACTCATAAGGTCATTCTTCGGAAGCAACCAGGAATCTGACATGATACTGCCAACAAGACAAACGAAACATTGTAATATTTCAAGTGAGAAATCCTCGAGCATCTCTGTATAGCCCCAACCTTCTCCAATTTGCTTGACCCTTTGGAGTGAAAAGTTGTATAAAGGGAAAGTCCACAGCAGCCCAAAGAATTTTATGCCGCTTGATTTCAAGGGCTTATGAAATGATGGGACAAGTGCCTAAATGTACAAGGAGATTATGGTGAAAAATAAAAGTATGTATAAAAATTTTACTCTGATTTGCTTAAGTTACATATCTACTTCTTATTTACTTAATGACTTACCCTTGTTTTTCTCAAATCTCTGGATTAACATTTCAACTGTCTGAAAGTACAAGCCTTATATATGATGATATCCGTTTTATTTGCTTCAATTTGGTGTAGAAGTAAGTGTGAACATGTTTAATAAATTTTAGTGCATTAAATTTAACAATGTTCTCTGTCTATTATGTCTATAATTTTAGCTTAATGTGCTCTTTTTTAAGTTGTTTTTATGTTTCAACCTGTTAAATAAATTCAAGAACGTTCTTTCTGAAATTCTCTTTTCTATAGTCACATTCTTATTTCAGTATGTTCCCAAACAGTGCATTCTTGTTGCACAGCATAATGGGAGAGCACTGGTGGAATTGAGATCTCGGCAACACTATATACTACTATGTGGTAATGTACTTTGTTCTTTCGCATGCCTCTCAGTCTGGGGCTACTCAAACCAATGACATTGTGAACATTAACAATCTTTTCTGAGTCGAACTATTCAAACGTACTCTTTTAGGCTTCACTTATTGGAGATTTACTCAGTACATCTTTCATGGACCCTCATCCAAATCCTCAGCTGTTATTGACTGTTGTAGCATTCATAGAAGTTAGGTTGGTATGTGTCTGGACTGACTCGGGTTGTTTTGTGGTAAACTTAATAAAGAACTGTCTGCTTTTGGGAAGTCTAAATTCATTAAGTTTTGCTCATGTTTTTGTATGTAAATCCTTTCCCATGTGTTTAATTCCTTTGATTGTTGAACTGTTTTTAATAACTTGATGCTTTTTTCTATCTCATAATGAGACACCACCACTGATTTTTCTTCAATACAAAATAGAGCATCAAGACCCCTACAGGATGAGGATGCAGAAACAGAAAATGGAAGAGAAGAGGTACCACATATTATGTCTTGTGTGTGATGTTCCCCTCTGAATGCTTTGAATAAATCCATACAAGGGTAAATTTTGCATAGAACTGTTTCATTGGCTAAATAAATGTATTTGTTAGACTGTAATAATATTTATGTATATCTTTATAAATGTTGTTTTATTTAAGAAATGTTTCAATTTAGAAAAAACAGCATATTTATAACAAGATACTAATATCTATTTAACACATCGAACAACACATCTGTATTCAATGTGTAGTTTAAAGAATAATGTTAAAAAATCATTTATCTAAAACTATTCAATAGCTATGAATTTTTTAAAAACCCAGCAGACCAGAAAGTCTTAAATTTAGTAACCACCAAACATTTAATTGAAGGAGAAAGGACAAATGTCTATGTCAGACACTTGAGTGACTGTGGCTCATGTAAGTAATACAAAATTATGTACAGAACGGTTCGAAAATTTCTAACACCTTTTGCATTTTTTGCCATCAAAATTATTTATCAGTAATTTAAAATATGCATGCTTTTATGCTGGTCTGTTATTAATTATTAATGTTTGTATCAATTGTCAAAGCAGTAGGAACAGTTCTCATTCACAGCATCATTGTATTATGTTAGCAGCATACATGTGAAGAAGTAGTGTTTGAAACAGGATTGTTTTTCTTCTCTTTTTACGTAATTAGTATTTTTCATCATTATAAGGTAAACCAGACTTTAAAATAAGTTAATTTCTTAATCCCCATGGTTTAATGTTTAATGTTTCAAATTCAGTATATGTAAGAGGAATTTTATCAATTTAAGATGCTTTGAAACAGGGTTAGTTTCAACCAAAAGTTTTGGTGAGAAACTTACGGTCCATATTTCAGATCACAACAGTCCACTGTTTAATCTTTATTTAAAGCAACATTCAGTATCACTAAGTCTTATTTATCAATTTTTTGTTACCCTCACAACAACAGTATGTAAGGTCCAATAATCAATGCCTTTATCAGTTCCGCATGTCAATAAAGGAGATCAGTAACTTTGAATGTTGACAGAAACACAGTCAGAAAATGGTCGAGGGAAGACAGGTCAACTAACAAAAATCACTCCTAAAACTAAGGGCAGAGTTAGGTATGAATCAGGTGACAGGAATAAGAAGGGTAGTGAAGAAATTGAATTTTTCTGAACACTTTCAAAACCGAAATAAAATTTATTGATGTTGTATTTGTAGAAGGCACCCCAAAAAGATGCATAAAATCCAAGTCCAGTGGTATGAATTCTAAGCAAAACTGCCAAAATAGATGCATCAAGACCAATAGCCCTCAACAGTTTTGCCTATCTCTCCTAAAATCTTGCTGAAAATTATTTTTACTGGAGATATATCTTGTTATGGTAAGAGAGAATTGCCTATTGTCTCCAAAAACCAAACCTTAGATGGAGAGTACTAATGACAAAATTTTCTGTCTGTATACCAGAAAGTCATGGATGACCCTAGACAATTTTGACCGGGTTCACTTGGAATTCTGATGCAAGATGGGAAAACAGCACATATTGCTAAACTAACCATTGAAGTCATTCGGAAGAACTTCAATGATGTCTGGACTATAGGCCAGGAAACTCTCCAGACTTGAATGTTATTGAGCATCTATTGACCCATACTTTGATAGGGAGTTTCCTAAAGCAGATTTTTGGAGTTCTGGAGCATCCAAATACTGAAAATCAGAGATCATTAAAAGTTGTATCTTTAATATACTATAACAATAAAATTAATATTTCTTATTTTTGACTAGTTATTTCAAAATATTGGAGGTGAGAGACTTTCGGACCACTCTGTATATTCCTTCTCAAGCTCTCAAATATATTTTATTTTACAGTTTGTGAATAGCACATAGATATTACGTGTGGGAAGGAACCGGTTCGCCTTGCACGCCGTTTGGTTTGTCAGCAGCATCATGTCCGAGCAAGAGCTATGACATGTCGATTCCGCTGTTTAGTTTTTAGCGCGAAGAACAAAAAACCAGCACAGTTTGGGAGTAAGACCGAAGTGTGTGAGTAGCACATAAGGACATGAAACTGTAGAAATAAAAGTCAATAATGTCGAACTCGGACGAGTGTAACGGAAGTTCGGGACCTTATCGAGTGTGACCAACGTTTGCCGATTTCTGAAATTGCTTCTCAGGTTGCGATTTATTTATGGACGCTCTTTAACATCTCAGGTCATCAGTGCCCCATTAAATTTAAGGCTTGAAATTGCAGATAAATTTTGCTTAAACACCTCTTCTTTAAGGCATGAGGTTCTTCTGCGCGTCGTAAACTATCACGGGACCCTTGGCTTTATTTCCCTTCCGTAGGAAGCCTTACTTACGGTTTTTACGCCCGAAAAAATCCATCGATCCTGGCCGGGATTGAGTCCGCGATCTTGGGTGTACGAGGCAAGTAAAAGGTGCGCTAGCTTATGGAAGGTTCAATTCATCATTTCAGATGGATTGCCGAAAACTCTCGGCGGCAAAGTCAGTTCCTGGAATCTTCAATGAGATCAAAAGGATGCACACGTGGAATTGTGTCAGAGGCTTTTGGCTTAATACCGGAACCAAGGAGTTAGCTACAGAAACTAACACGTTTCTCTCAAAACGAATGATGCAAACCACAGCTTATCATACCTCAAATGTAGAGGTTTGTTGGGAAATTATTAACCTATACAGAAAATGTCCTGCTCCCTCCTGCATAAGGCATAACTCACCACTTCGTTCAATGTTACTGACTGCTCGTTGGAGAACTGTGTTGTCAATATCATTAATCTCCTGTGTAATGTTCTTCGGACCGTCCAATGTCTGGGGACATGTGACATACACGCTATCTTTTAAGTAACCCCATACGAAGAAGTTCGGTCAGATTTCGGTTGCCACAAGTTCTTGGATATTATCCGGTCGTCAAAGAAACTCTCAATTAGTTCCATGGATTGGTTTTATGTATGGCATGTAGCGCCATCTTGTAGAAAATATCCGTGACCCAGCTCTACATCATCCAGTTGCTCAACAAACTCCATGGAAATCCGGCTATACTCTCCAGTGTCCACAGTCTGTTATAAAAAAAAAAAAAAAAAAAATCCCGCTATTCAGATATTGCGGTAAATGGTAAAGTAAAAGGTGCGCAGATATTGCGCACTCAACCCCGACTTTAACTGGGTTCAGAGGTGCTTTATGAATAACATGTAGATTTTGGAACAGCGTGAGTTGTGTGAATTCGCATAAATGGAACCACGTGATGGACAATATGCCGGGATTTACCACAATAAACGATGTGTTGTGCTATGACTTATTCTGGAAAGAGAACATTTTCAACATTTTCTATAGAAGTTAAAATAATCTCCCAAGATACTGTTACATTTGAGGTATAGCCTAGCTTTCGTTTTGAAATTAATAAGAAATCTATATAAACCACTCTGTAGATTGACATGTTTTTAGTTAAGTGAAATTCATTTAACTTATTAACCGGTTTCTTTTTTAAGTATTTTGCTGTAAATAATAATTGTGTTTTCATTATTCTTTGCTGCCACCGGGTGTAAGTCATCAGTTAATAAACACATAAGTTGGTATGAAACGCTTTTACAACTATATTCCTGAGAGGAATCCGCTCCTGTCAAAATAAAAACTCCGTCAGCTGGGATTGGGACCCTCAAGGTGTTTTGTTCACGAGTGTCGAAGGCAAAACGCGCTACCGACGAAAAAGACCCATTTCTCATAAGGCTGTTCTGACAAACTTGAACACCCTCAGTATAGTGCCTTGCAATTTCAAACGTTTGGACCGTTAAAAGAAGCACTGCGACATCAGTACCCCACTTTCTTCGAAATGCGACTAAGAAGTCTTCTATCTGTTGGTATATCGGAAAATTAATGTGCGGTTAATTCACTCTGTACACCAGTAGCCCACTATTGCTAAGAAGGGAGGTTTTCAGTTTATGGCATATCCGAACAAAGTAACAATGCAAAGTTTTCTCACCGGATAGACACTCAGCACAAAAGCAGAGTGTGTCTTGACTAACGGCGGGGCGTTCTTCATTATATGTCTCAGTGTGTCTGCATACAGCAAAATGATAAATATAACTGACGCAGCTCCAACCGTGAACAGCACAATGCCAAGGGTGTTGATGGCTGCAACAAACACATTTGCAAATTAAATACACAAGCCGTTTACAGTTAGATTGGAAACACATGCCGCCACCTGACCCCGATATTCCCCAAGCTCACGGCTTTGTAAGTACACAGTCAGGGGACAAAATACATGTTTTAGTATATTTATTTGAAATTAACTTTCAGCTTCATGTCTGTAAATGAATGTTCTCAGGATGAGTTTTTAGTTTGTATTTGAGAAAACTACAAAAGTATGAACAGGCATTTTTTGGAAGAAAAAAAAAAAAAGTACTACTTGCTTTAATAATTTTATAAAATGAATATTGCAACCACAGAATTAAGAACTAGACTTTGTTTTAAATGATATGTTTAATTATTTATATTTTAGTATAAAGAGAGTCGTTTTCAAGAATACAATATACAGAATGTAACAAAAAGGGTGTTTTGGAAAAACATTCCTTGCATATACCTACATAGGTAAATATGTTATACGAACATGGATCCGAAAATGCTGCATTTCCTTGTTAGAACCGTAGTCTACAGCTTCGCCTCCACATGTGATATGTCAGCATAGCTCTCCTCTGTCGATAACCTCACAACAGAACAGTTACTTAATACGTACATTAGGTAAACATTCGCTTTTACCTCTGGTGGGGGTGTTGTAACTACTGTTAGTTCCTTGTTACAACCCTTTGTGTACAATTTTGCTTCACGTGTGATATGTCAGCATAGCTCTCTTGTGTCAATAACCTCAAAACAACACAGTTACTTAATACGTAAAGTAGATTCGCCTTTACCTCTGACGGAGAGTTGTAACTACTCTTAGTTCCTAGGTTCACCGTTGTTGTGGGCGTTCTGTACCACAAGCCTTTTGTGCTACTCACTTTATTGCTTGACGTAGGACCGAACACATAGTGCCACTTCTTTATGTTTACGGACCTCGTTCCAGGTACAGTAAAATGATGCGTTCAAATGTTGGCAGATGCACATATAATCTGTGGATTAGCCGAAAGAGTAGAGAGTTTCTGCTCGTATTCTGCGAGGCTGCCAGACATTACAAGCGAATCAGAGAGTCCATGCGACAGCGAATTGATATGTAATCGTACTAAGGGAGACATTTTGAACATTTTATACATTTGTTTTGTACAGTTATGTTTTTGAATATTCTGCTATGTGGTACAGGTGTAGAAAAGGTGATCTAACAAGGAAATAAACAATTCCAGACCCATATTCATATTATATTATTTTATCCTGTATCTGTGAGGAATGATTCCTCAAAGTTTTTACATGCCTTTTTGCTACATCTTGTATAATTACTATATTATTTAACAGTGTTACAGAATTCATTATGTCAATCATAGAAAAGGTTACATATCCCAATTTAAAAATTAAATCGCCTGATAACGTCTGCTGCAGTTACATTATTATCTCTGTGTATTAGGAACAGGAAGTCCATTCAATCTGTTTTCGCTTGTGGGTTTTTTGTAGGAGAGAGGAAAATGATCGTTCAATGAAACCTGTGATAAAGGGAATAGTGCTAAAATCTTCTGATAGCATTCAGTTACAAGTTTCAATTACGTCATACCACTTTATGGAGGAATATTCACGGAGTCTAGAAAAATCCGTGTTATTTTATCATATTCGACATCTTCTCTATACTATCGCCGTCTTATCTGAGCAGAAGCAAGTTCTTATAAGAGACGATCTTTAAATTGGGTGCTGAAATCATCAAAAAATGGAATCCAGAGGAAAATTCTTCCGTAGGAGCAGTGTGTCCGTCTTGGAAGTCTATATTAATGTCAAGCGTTTTACACTCTCAGACTGCATGGAATTTTTCAATAGCATTAGTACAAAAAAGTGTATAGCTTGTTCGATTCTCACAGTCTGCGTGTTTCTGATTGTCAATCAAGCTTTCGGTCATTTTCATGGTACTCAATTGACAACTTGCGGACATTTCACCAGACTTGCAGTGGACTGCCTTTCAGACTTCATTTACTTACTGTACGTTTATTTTTGTTTTTGTAATTAATCATTGATGTTATATATAAGAAAAATAAAGTAACACTATTAACAATGTAACAAATTAACAGTAATTATGATAGTAGAAAAAGATAAAATACCAAGAAAAAGTTACACTTGAGATTATAAGATGTAATAAACAACAAAGTCTATGAGAAAACACAGAGAAAGTAAGAAATAAAATTAAAAGAATAATAGATAAATAGTAAAGAAGTCACTTGTCTTCTTGCCATTGAAGTACTCCACAGGACTTTTTCTTTGTTTTATCTGTTTCTACTATCATAATTACTGTTAATTTATATATAAGCCTATAGGTGGAGTAATAGTCTTGTAAAATGAGAAATAATTCATGTGTGTCCTTTTTTTGGTTTGTATTGTTCTGTTTATCTTAGTTAGTAGCATATTTTATAAGTAAATGCCATACCTTGTTGAAGAGAAGTTACACGCATTTCAAATCTATTTTTGTTCTCCTTAAACGTAAGTATCAAAAGAACCTAAATCTATTTACAGCTATTATATACAAAGAGAGCGATACCTTTTGATATTTCAAGTTTATAAAAGTTTTATTATTTTGTATTTGCCCACAGGCCTTATTATTATTATTATTATTATTATTATTATTATTATTATTATTATTATTATTATTATTATTATTATTGTGTCCCGATAGATGTTGACAAGATTATGTACACGATTCTGCGAAGGCTTAGGTTCAGTATAACCTGTAGCTTATATATTAAGGTTTTAGACATGTTTTCCAATGCAGTGTTCGCATATTTGAGAATGCATTACATAAAATGAACTTTCTTTGTTTTCTAACAAATTTATTTCTGATAATATGGGCACAGAACTTCAGGCGCTGCCGCCCACTATTACGTACATGATCTCACCACAACATTGTTGAGTTCAGCGCGACTCTCAGGTATCCTGCCCACAAACGCCAATTTCCATGCCCTGAATCATCAATCTTCTTGAAAAAATATGCGGGAGGTTGTTTATAAGGATTTCCTTTTATTTACCATTTTTCATGTCAAAATTGATTAATGTACCATTGAAGAGCTCTAATGTCATAAGCAAATTTCTTCTTATGGGTGAACAGCACCGTATCATTGGCGTACATAGGAACTTTATCTGCAGCTATATCTCGCAATCTCGTTTTGTCTAGTTGGGGATTGATTTACTGAGAATGGACGTAAGTGTTGCCCCTTGCACTTATCTGCCTTGCAACATGATTATCGATAGCTTTATTTATAAATAATTTCTTGTAGCCTTATCCAGTTAGAGCAAATGGGTGAGCCAACCCGACGCCAAAGATTTGATTTTGGTGCGGTTAAGCCCTAGCACCGAGCACTTTTTTGCGGGCTGACTCCCTGGTGTTATGGAGCGCCTGGCCACTAGGTGGCTATATCTCCCTGTTGTCTGCTGACAGTTCATGTTAAGTAACGTAATGAGTCGGGAGGTAAGTGCAACCCCTTGCCAATACACGTAAGCTTGTTCGCTTGCGCAAAATGGGAGGGCATCTAAGTGTCGACCACGTGCAAAGTGGCTTAACTTAACCTACAGTTCCATGCGGGACTGTCGAATTTTGTCAGCCTTTTGGCGGGGGTAGTGTTTCAGGCGGTTTAAAGACCGAATCTCCTTATTGTCATCCTGTTAGGGGCGGACCTCACACCCGCGGCCGGTTTGGATGTCTAGCGTAGAGTACATATGCTGCCTGACTAGTTTCCTTGTAGTGTACTCTAGACCAAAAGTTTCACTGTGGGGAACATGAAGTCTGTACCAAAAATGTTACTTTAAGGCGATATTTTGCAAATAAGCAAGGTAGAATGGAGCTGTATAGCCCCAAACCTCGCCAGCATACAACATTATTGCCGGAATAACGAACGGCTTGATTAACTCGCAGTTTGATGCGAATTGGAACAGAGTTTAGTTTAAAAATTGGAGTCAATTCTGAAATGGCAGCTCGGGCCTTTGGACCCTATGTTCGCACATGAGGCTGCAAAGTCAGCCCTGAGTTACTTGACCCGTTTCCTCCAGTAAATTGCCTTACCCTGCAGACTCAGAGCCCCCAAATTGGCTGATCTGCGACGCTTGGTTCACCAATGACATGCATGCGCCACCTGGATAAGGTGTCGGCGGAATTGAGTTAGTGCGAAATGTAAGTTTCTGCTCTGAGTCAAAATAAAATCATAAGTAGAGGCTCTTTACTAAACCAGCCTGCCTCAGGCATCCAGTTGAGAACTGTGCAGTCTGTGGCTGCATGAGGAACGACTACACAGATCAATGGAATGATAAGTTTGTTGATATTGACCACGAACGCGTATCTCACGCAACTGGATTCTACACAAGCACAAGTTTCTCCCTTCCATCTCCCGAGACAGAAGTTCATCATCTCGAAGTTATTTCACTGAGAATCGCCAAACCATAATTCGGTTACCACAGTTCCTATACATAATAGTACCTCCGAAATAAAAAGGCTCATTGAAAACCTCCCACAGACACACAAATCCGGACCAGGTAAAATACACAGGACAGCACTAAAATATCTACCCCTTCTCCCGCGCCTTACTTCCGCTAAACGATTGTGCTGGAACACGGCATATATACCCACTTTCATTGAAAACTATTATAGTTCTCCAATTTCCAAACCTAACAAAGACTACGGTGATCTCAAGAACTATTGGCTTACCAGCCTTCTAAATACAAGGGGAAAATACTAAAGAGAGAGAGAGAGAGAGCCGTAAAACGCATAAATTCCCATATAAAAAACACCAACTTCTCAAAAATCTCTCACTTTGCAACCTCTCGAATGTTTGAACATAATTCATACGGCGCCCTCTTATTTGACATCGAACGTAAACTACTAAACTATACTTTTTGCAATTCCGTTTTAAATTATTTGCAAATTACCTTACCGACCACACATACAAAGCAGGGCACGTTAATCTACGCGGACAACAGAGCATTCAGAGCAAACAGAACTCATATAATTCGTTGGGCCACGCTGTTGCTTTACACATAAAGAAATTCCAAAAAGTCCAACATAAAATATTGAGAATTGTTGCTAAAATACTTAGACTGGCCCCAGCAGTACACCTCTATCGTGAAGTAAAAATGCATACAATTACTTAATTTATTCATAAACTTGCTTTTGATCTATACAAGATAATTCATTAATAAGAACTCTAGAAAAGTATGATCTTTCCATTCTCGTCCATTGCAGCGACTCTGATACCTCTACTATTTATTACACATTGACCCTCAATAAATACCAAACATCACCCATTTCATTACCGGGCTATGGTACAAATTCTTCTTGACATTTTCTTAACTATAATCTCTCTAACATTATTTAATTTACTGCCAAATTAAATTTTGGTAAAATACCGCAGGTTAATGTTGAAGGATCAGGTATGAAAATGTTAATAATAATTTGAAGAAATGCAATAGTAACGCCTTTATATACAGTGAACAAAATGAATCAGCACAATTTCATCTTAGCTCCACCATTCCACCGACCTTGATAACGCTTTTCTACTTCTGTCATGTCTTGAACACTTTCTCGCTGTAATCTCCAAGACAACCAGATGAAGGAAAATGCTCTTAATGCTTGCTAAATTTTTCTTAGCTATAAACACGTTTTCTACATGTCCTTGAAATTTGAATGTTTCCTATTCCCCAAGAAATTATCAACCACATTCTTAAATCCTGACCAAATCAGTTGTTTTTCAGGGATCATTAAATTTTTAAATACTTCCATCTTTAATGAAACTTATGTTGAGTCCCACAAATATTCCTTTAAATTTAGCCTTAGAGAGAAAGGAAAAATTAGAACTATATTTGAAACATTTACAATATTTAGGCAAGGTTTTCATTATTCCAGTTTAATGTGAAGAGGCGGCACTTCTTCTCCCCAGGATTCTCTCCTAACCCAATGTGAATCTGTACTTATGACTTTCAGGTCTCCACCTAATGCCTTCAACATTTCCCTGTTTTCATACTTTTCCCTTAATATGCTGCTGACACTCAGACATTGCGTAGAAGTACAGCCTTTTATTGGAATAAATAAATAACATCCTTGTATGTAACTGCAATAAACAAGACAGCGTTCAGTGGTGAAATGTTCAGCACATTCCGTGTCTCTTTATGTTGTGCCTTGAGTATATTTTTCCTTTAATAGATATCCCTAAATTTGCGTAGATTCTTTTGGGAGACTCAGATCTCTTACCAAGTCATTTAGTTCTTCTTTTGTAAACCGCTTTGGTTGTCCTCCTGGGTCTGATGGTCTGAAGATTCAGGTAACGCGTGGTTTAGGTTCGAGAATGGTGGAACCATGTGGTATAGACTTTATGACTGATTTTAAGTTTGGATAGACAATGTGTTTCATACTTTTCCTGTTATGCCCTCGACTTTTACCATACAAAAATAGCAATCATCGACATGGTTTTCTTGCTATCTCCATACCATTGAGAATTGCAGAGATTTCTGCTTTCCTTGTGTCCATTCTTCCACTGTAACGCATGTGGCGCGAACAATTTATCTTGAACTCCTAATTTTATACCAAAATAAGATAAGCTGCCTAGTGAGGTTATCTACTCTCTAAAGAAATTACAAGTGACCACGCGTATCTCATAAAATGAACCATTCTTACTTTTAAAAGTTTATGTCAATTGCAAGTACTGAACGAATTAAATGTTGCAAGCATGCTTCACACTTGTGCAAATATGATACATTTCATATTCGTTTCTTCTATCGGAGTTCATAATTGATTCCTATTGTGTTTTGAGCATTTTGGTTGCGAAAAGCACTAATTAAGCAAACGAATCATGCTTAATTGTTAATATTCGTTGTGCCTACGATGGTTAACGGTGCAACTATTTCTATAACATAGCAGAGTTAAATTCATCAACATGAGAGGCCGTTGCTTAATCTTGTTTTATTACTAATGGCATTTCTGAAGAGATTTTATGTAAGTAGTTGATAGGATTTGCTTTAGATGCAGCTGCAAATTTACAAGAAATTTACAAAGGAGCAAGTACATACATTCGTGATAAATATAATGTTAATAATGTAGTCATTCATTGTTTGAATCGTAAACTGGAACTTGATGTTACAGATACCATGTCTGTTCTGCTCCTTTTCAAGTCCTTCATGGACACTTTTTTGCGAGGCCGAAAAATCATTGTTATGGCACTGGGACTTGAACTTTGGGAGGATATTTGACATTCGTTGGGTAGCATGATTCTGTGACAGCTGTGAAGTTAACATCCTATCCAGTATATTGCAAATCGAGAAAACGATCATTCACTGGCTTCACCAAGTATTTTGTGGATTCCTCCAGAAAATAACTTCCAGGAACTGCTTCTATTTAGGGACGTTCTGGAAACAATAAAATCACTTTCCCTGTATCTGACACTTCTTCAGAAATAAAACTCTACACTGACTGAAATCAAGTCTTCAGGTAACACATTGAAATTGGTGCTTTCAAACACTGACACTTCTATTGTGAAAGCTTTGCAAGAGTTTCGCCAGTCCAAGAAATTGAATTTATTGGTTAAACATTAAGGGAATTAATGCAAAGGATACCAGTGGGTTAGCATCATGAATAATACGGTTTATAAACTCCGAATTCGAATGAAAACAAAAACACCAACGTCTGTGATATTAAGCCATGCCGAGCGATTTGCAGGACAGTGGGTGAGGAGTGAACACAGAAAAGAAAAGAAAAGTGTCTTCCACATATATCAAATATCAAAGCAAACTGTTCCTGTAATTTCGGCGAGTGTATTATTGTTTACAATATTATATCGATTCAAAAAGTTTTTCTTTTCGACTATTCACTGTGCTTACTGGTATTATCATTAATAATTTTATATGATGTTAATATATTGCACTTAAATTTCCCTCCTCCTTGTCAAAATGTTTTATGTAAACCACACTTTTGAGGAACGATGTATGTATCTTTTTGTTGTACGTAAATGATAATCTCAGCTAAGTCAACTATGAAGATTTTTAATAACACATTATTCCATAAAGTTCTCACAATGTCATGCTCAGTCTTGCTGCCTGTACGGGGAAAATTCAAGAAATTTTGTAAGGGTCACCTAAAGCTCAAGCTAAGGAAATTCTTACAATCCTTAAAAGTGCTCTCCATCTCTCTACATACACAACAGTTGTAGGCGGTGCAACCACTTGTCAAAAGCACTAGGGTACTCGGACTGAGAGGTGAATTTATAGCTTCAGCAAGGTCCTACACTCGTTTAAAAGGTTTTCCAGCAATGCAAGATTTTACTCGAGACCAAAAGTCACTCGATGCAAGGTCAGGGTTATATGGTGGATGGTCAAGCAACTGAACTTTCGCGACTTCCATTTTCATCAAATTTGCAGCTCTGTAAAGAGACGTATTGTCGTGCAAAAGCAACAGCCTTGAAATTCCTGTCTTTGGATGCCGCCACCTCAGCTCTTGAAATAAAGGATACAAAATATAAGGTCATAGTATTCTCCATTTATTGTCATTCCTTCTGGCATACAGTGAACCACTAGTGGCCTTTATAGTTGAAGACAACAGTGAACATTCGCTTCCGAGAACGAAAATCTTAACGAAGAACATCTGGTCTTGGGCCATTCTCATTTACCCACAAGCAGTTTTGAGCTTTATTTGGGATGGTATAGTAATAAAAACGACTTTCATCACCAGTGCGCGTTTAGGCCCACTTGGTGTAAACATGCTCAGCAGTTTTCTTGCACATTCCTTTCTCCTCTTATCTTCATCGGTTAGGGAATGCGCAACCCATTTTGCACAGGTTTTTCGCAGCTTTAAATGTTCATGGAGTATACTGTCAATGCTGCCTACACTGATACCCACTTTCATACTTAGCATTTAAACAGCAATATATTGATTTTCCACTACCAAGTTCTCAGTCTTTGAATAATTTTCTCGTTCACAGCTTCCCAAGGCCTCGTGCATTCTCTCTCTCTCTTACCTAGCTTATAGGTAACTGCACTCAACAGACTGTACGATAGGGCCATGCAAGTTTATCATATTTTGATATCTTTCTGTCGTCAACAGTGTTAGTTACATTTTTGTAGACATTGTTGCCTAACAATGGATAGGGTAGTTGCAAAACTTTTTGAAGACAGTTACGGTGTTTCTTAAGCTGTGCGGGTTGTCTGGTGTTTCCTTTCCCTTATTTTGAGAATAACTGTTCTCCAACGTTCTTGTGGTACATATACCTATAAATTCTGCAACTGATTCAACACTTTAATGTTTCTTTTGTCAAAGGATATGACATTGTACAACAAGCCCGCATATCTATCTGGCTGTTAATAGCGTCTATATACAGGTCACGGATATGCATCTTAGATTTCTCACTAAATCAGACCCACCCCAGTGTTTTCGAACAATGACGACTACAAACTAAGTAAGGAAGAAAATAAAAACTTTACCCAGAATGCATCTGTTCTATTTTTACTTCCTATCCGCGCATATTTTTAACACCTTACAGCTCCACATATTAAATAAAATTAAGTTTTTGTCTCTCCGTATCTATCGTTTTGTTTATGATAATGAAGAAAGTGTTTGGACACATTAGAGCAGGAGATGCATTAAACCAACACCACGTGGTTATAAATCAATACAAAAACAATGTATTATGTCCTTTTAAACACCATAAATAAAAACAAAGATATAAAACTAACAATCCATGTTGCCTATATAATGAAAACAATAGAATGTTTTCTATAATTTAGAGTTAGAATAATAATAATTGTGGTGTATTATTTGCCAAAACGTTTGTTGATGTGAAATAATGAATACTGTGTACTTTTTACCTAACCGCACTTCTCTACTGAGGTAAAATCTCTTTTTAAAACGTGCTGCTGTTCTGTTAACGTGTCATAAGGATGCTGTTGTCATAACAGTTATGGCTCTTTCTATCAAACTGCACAACCCCCTGCGGTTTGCCAACTGATTAAGCTACCATTAGTTAGCTTCAGTCCAAGTACAACAAATGACCGTTTCCCCGCAGTGTGAGTGTATTTTATATGACTTAGATGTATTTATTGCTGGTGCTGCACTAACTAGGGACATGCTGGAGGCAGATCACACAAACCTTTGTTTAAATAGCTCGCGGGTAACTTTTGTTGATTTGGTTTATTTGCGGACGCTTTTTAACATCTGTCATCAGCGTCCCATTCAATTCAGGGCGTGAAACGGCCAACAAATTTTGCTCAGAGGCCTCTTCTTTCAGGCTTGAGGTTCTTTATCGTGCCGTAAATGTACAACATGGGACCCACGGCTTTACTTCCCTTCCGAAGGAAGCCATACTTTTTTTAAGCCCGAAAAAATCCATCGATCCTGGTCGTTTGAACCTACGATCTTGGGTTTAGAAGGCAAGCGTGGTTACCACTACCCGCGGGTGACAACCAAGCACTATTTTTCTAATGTGAAAACACAATTTAATATCCAATGTATGAACCCTCGGCATGTATAATTGCCCTCAATCTCCGGAACAAGATTATACAGTAGTATGGATGAGAGGCTACAACATCCCAAGCTTCTTGAATTTGTGCCCATAAGTCATCTTTTGTCCTTCGCGCGTGTGTAGAATATTGCATATAGATAGAAGAAATACTAAAGGAAATATAATAATCATTATAAAATGTATAACGGTTAACGTCAAAGATTGCTGTGTAGGAAACAATATTTATGCCGGGAGAGGAACCTGCGTATACTCTGCCACAGAGCTAACATATATATATATATGTCAACGTCTTTAGTGCATGTCATATAACACAACTGCTGCAGTGGCTACACAGCCTTGCTGGTTACCTTGTGAGCCGCGTGCTGTATCGAGTAGGACTTAGACCAAAGTAATTTTTTTTTGGGGGGGGGGTCTTATTTTCGTAACTAAAAGATGCTCAAGCTCTCCAATCGTTAAATCTAAAACTTCTTCAATCCTATTCTACTATAAGGTCTTCCTTTAGCTGATTAATCAGACTATTGCTTTAATGTTAGAACATAATAAGCTGGAACTTTAAGAGCAAGTTCCTATCAACAAAGCAAAGGTTCTCCAAATGATTAACAGTTATTTACTCCTTAAGAGTGGTCAACACTAACAGCAACAACTTTCTTCTTCAAAGTAGGTCATGCTTTTCTTTTTCTTCTGTTGTTTGCTGAGTGAAGAAATAACAACAAAATATTTCTCTGAGTGAAATGCATTTTGAACAGTGCTCCCATAGGGAAGAACACTCTCGCAACCCACTGATACTTATGAGGAGAGTTTCCAGAGGTCCGAAGTGAGCACATTCTTGTAACGTTGGTGTGTCAGATTTTTTTTCAGCTGTAATTATTGCTTCTTGTGGCAGGGAAGTAAAGCCATGGGTCAGGTGTTGTAGATTTACGGCACGTAAAAAGCCTGAAACAAGCGTTCTCTGAACAAAATATACCGGTCGTTTCACGCTCTGAATTGAATGGGACGCTGATGATCTGAGATGTTAAGAGTGTCCGTAATAAAAAACAAATAAATAAAGTAACGTGGGCGAAAACCCATCAGACGGTACAGCAAGGAAAATATCTATTCACGTGATAATATGGAATATTCTGTACTCTCAAAGACTTTCAGCGATGAAAAAATTCTGCCAACTGTTACGAGACAGGCCTAGTTCATTGTTACGATATTGATACATGTTTCAGGAGCGTAAACACTGCAACACATCATCACAGTATGTACGAGGAGTGTTAACCTAACTCAAAGATGTGCAGATGGACAAATTACTATGATCGCACTTATAGCTTCAGACGCGTAAGTGTAGTCACTTTTTTGTGACGATTATGTAAAAAAAAAAAAACGAGTGTTAACATTTTCTATAAAATGGAATACCAGCTGCGTTAAAGTATTCGTTTTAAAAAAAATTTAAAAGGGTTTAACCCCAACAGAAATACACAAGGAGTTAGATTCCACATTAAAAACTGTTCCCCCTTCATTTTTGACCGCCTATAGTGCCTCAGTAGTAAAAATGGGTGTTAAACACAATTCATCTTTTTTTTCGTTTTCGACTGTTAAAAAGTGGGCTGCTGAATTTTATTTTGGTCGTGCATCCATTCAACATGATAAGCGCTCGAGGCGTCCCAAAACTGCTACGAACGATGAGATTATAAAACAAAAATTCACAATGCCATTATTCAATGATACGCGAGTAACTGACATTGAAAATGCCTCGATAGGCCTTGTGCACTACATTTTACACGAAATGTTCGGTATGAGAAAGCTTTCCGCTTGATGGGTGCCGCGTTTGTTAACAATGGACCAAAAACGCATTCGAAAGAAAATTTCACAAGTGTTTAAACTTGTTTAAATGTAATGTAATTCCAGTGTTTCTCCGACGCTTCATAAAAGTAGATGAAACATAGATTCGTCACTAAATGCCAGAGACGAAGGAGCAGTCCAACAAGAACAACAACAGCAACAACAACAACAACAACAACAACAACAACAATAATAATAATAATAATAATAATAATAATAATAATAATAATAATAATAATAATAATAATAATAATAATAATAATAATTGCACCAAAGAATGCAAAAACGGTGTCATCTGCGGGAAAAGTTATCACTGCGGTTTTCTGGGATTCTTATGGTGTGGTACTGGTAGACTACCTCCAGAAGGACAGAACCATCACCGGGGAGTATTAAGCTTCTCTACTTGACCAATTGAAGGATGGCATCCGACCTAAATGTTCACACCTTGCGAAAAAGAGAGTTCTCTTTCATCGCAATAATGCTCCTTTACACACATCTGTGATTGTTGCTGCAAAACTGCATGACCTTTCCTTCTAAGTACTTCCACATTGGTCATATGCGCCTGATTTGGCTCCTAGCGATTTTTGTTCCCAAACCTGAAGAAATGGCTGGGTGGAGGAAGATTCACATCAAACGATGAGGTTGAAACTGAGACAGGCGCTTATTTTTCACAGTTGGACAAATCTTAATTTACTTAGGGTATTAAGAAGATGGAGAGTTGTTGGACTAAATGTATTGATTTACAAGGTGACTATACCGAAAAACATGTTTTTTTTTTTAATTTTAAATCTTGTGTTTCATTGGTGGGGCAGAAACTTTTAGTATGCTCCTGGAACAATAAGGACGGCTTGGGTATTGGGGTTGAATTCTGAGTGCACGTCAGGAAATTGCCTACTACCTGCACTCTCCTTCACATGGCTCTGAATAGATAAAAGATGGCATAGTTGAATACAAACTGAGAACATTTATTAATAGCAGATATCGAAATCTAATTAAAAAGATTGCCTAATGTAACCATTTCAAAATATTGATGATAAAGTTTAAGTGACCGGGTTGGCACTACCTACTCCAGTGCATACTTTTAGGTTGTAGCAATAATACAAAATGTGATGCAAAATCGAATAATTGACCCTAAAAGTTGCAAGTTCACCCTTCTTCATTACTAGAAAGTGTTCCATCGAATAATACTAAAAGAAATCGCATTAACTTTTCTTTGTTATTATTATTGTTGTTAGGCCGTTCTTATGTTGTAAAATGCTTAAGAAATGAATTTAAAAATTGAGATTATATGTACAAATTTTTAAAATAGTGTTTAAACTACTGAGGCATCACAAGCGGTAGATACTGGTGATACACGAGATGAAATGATAAACTAGTCAAATATTTATTTAAAAGGAAGGAAGTGTTGCAGGTTTAAGTTTAGGGTACCTTGCCGGCATTTGCTTTATGACGACTGAGGTAAATCTGGAAAAAACCTCAATCAGGGAGATTAGTCCTGGTGGGAATCGAACCCCAGACCTCCCGCTCAAGAGTCCGCGCCTTAACGACCTCGGCCACCCGTGGCGGTATATAAGGGTAGGTCCATAAGTTTCCAGCCTAACCATTTTCTAAGTATGATAAAGACAAAAACTATATTTCACTTTTCAATATAGTTACCCTTTATTGCTATATACTTCTCACATCTTTGAATTAACATTTCAACCTCCCCCCCCCCCAAATAGTCAGAAGTCTTGTCTGTAAAATGGGCATAAACAGCATCCATCACTTCTTCTTCGCACTTAAATTTCCTCCCTCAAAGGTCCTCCTTGAGTTTCCAGAAGAGGAAATAGTCACTGGAACCTAGATCTGGGCTGTAGGGTGGATAGTTGATCTCCTTGAACCACATTTCTTCACAGCTTCCTTTGCAACAAGAGCATATGCACAGACGCATTATCGTGAAGAAGGCATACACCACCACTCAACTTTCCTCGCCTTTTCTCTTTGATGGAAGCACGTGGTCTGTGCAGTAGGCCAACATAGTACTCCCCATTTACTAAGATGTTCCTCTCCTTTAAGTCAATGAAGAGTATTCCTTCACAGTGCCATGATATTGTGGCCATGCTCTTCTTGGTTGACTGAGTGACCTTGGCCTTTAGAGGCGGTGCTTCGCCAGGTTTACGCCACTCCATTGATTATCTTTTGGACAAGGGATCATAGTAGAGGACCATAGTTTCATCTCCTGTAACAATGGTTTGCAGAATTGTTCTTTCGTTGCCACAATAGAGCTTCAAAAATGCCTGACAACAGTTGACTCGTTGCTTTTGGGTTGAGGAAAGAATTCTAGGCACCCACCTTGCACTAACCTTATTCATGTTTAAATGTTCATGAATAATTAGAAGTTCTGCTGTTTTAGAAAGGCCCAACCTTACTGCTTTTTCTGCAACCTTGAGCCGCCGGTTTTCCACAATTTCTCCTTCCACAAGAGCGACGTTTTCAGGAGTGAGCACCTCCAAGGGCCGACCTGCACGCTCTTCGTCTCCAATGCTTACTCGACCCATTCGAAAAAGTATGGCCCATTCTTTTACGGTAGAATATGAGGGGGGTGCTTCCTCATATGCATCGTCCAATCGCTGTTTAATTTCATTTGGAACAAGTCTTTTTGTGAAGAACTGAATGACAGCTTGAAACTCTATTTTGAATGTGTCACAATCTGCTACACACAGCCTTCTTTTTGCAACTATATCTGAACTGAACACAGAGGAGCGGAAATTACAGCTGCAGTTACTTATTTATTTAACAGATAAGGGATTTTGTGAAGATGATAATCCTATCGGTGAGGCCGGAAACCCATGGACCTACCCTCGTATAATGAACGAATATGGATGACGTTTTCAGGCATTTTGCAGACAAAGCTTAGGACTCTCTCTCTCTCTCTTCCCCCAGGATGGTTTGAAATGCTAATTCAGAGATATGAGAAATGCTTTGACATGAAGCCTATGCTTTTACCTATGCTATCTGCCTAACTTGTACTGGGTTGATGAATTTCTTAGCATTTGGTTGGCTTTACACGTGACGGTATCTTCGACTTCATCTGGGCCTATGAAAATCACAATGAAAAAAGCATGAACAAAATGCAGTGTAAACGTTTAACTGGAATCATCTTTCGCGTCTCACAGGAAACAGTTACCTGCAGTTTCTCAAAAAGTAATTGCTCTGAATGTCATCTTAGTTGGATAGTTGCTACTGCGGGTTCTCCATGAGCTTTTACATGTAGGGACATTAATCATTCTTAATTTATAACTGTACCTGCTGAGAGTGTTTGTTCAAAATGAATTTAAGTTTTCAACGCCAAAATAAAGTCGGGATAAGTCACTTTGAACAATTTATGCTACTCTGAAATAAACATTTTACTGTTCAGAATACATCCATAAAATATTTCACTCTGTTCTTCGCTGCAATTACAAAAGAAGTATATATTTGGCAATTTTTAGGATATTGAGTAAATTAACTTTTTATTTAAACGGTGTCATTCGCTAAAACTGTCTGGTGTCAATTCACAGCGGTAGCTTTCAAGATGAGGTGAACAGGTAATAAATGACCTTTTTTAAATATGTAACAACCTTCAGGACGCCTGTAATAGAACACGACAGGGCCTTGCTTCTAGTTCCGCAAAATATAAAATCTTTCTCATGTTCAAAAAGAAACCATCAGTTACATTCGGTTATGATTCATTCCCACTGCTATTAATTTTTATTGAAATCTTCCACTCCAGACATACGGCATGAAGGTAAAAAATTAAGAAATCTTACAAAAAAAAAAAAAAAAAGAAAAGAAAAAGAAAAAGAAAAAAAAAGAAAAAAAAAAGAAAAAAGAAGAAAAAAAAAAAAGAAAGAAAAGAAGTGTTAATAACAGCCTATCTGAAGACAACTGTGTCAGGAAAAAGAAGAAAGCGAAACCAGGAAAGAAACAAAGTTCGTCACACAGGAGCTGCGTAAGCTCAGCGAATTCCTCAGCAAGTTGAATAGTGATGCCATTAAATAAAAATTTAAAAATTGTAAACCATTTTTCCAGAAGTAAAATAATTATATAATACAATCGCCGCTTTAAATGTCGGTTTTCAGATATATCCCTACCCAATAGTCAGCTTTTCCTCATTTTTCAGAATCTATTTTATTTAAATGATATATGCCCAGTTATATTTGTTTATTTTTTGTTTTAATTTTTGCAAAAAAACTAATACTGGTGCCCCAAGAGCGCTTTTTAAATTTCGGTTTTCAGGTTTAACCCCATTCTTAATGGTCCGATTTCCCAGATTTTCAGAAACTATTTTACTTATTTTATTTAATTTTTTAATGGTGTTTAACGCCCGTTTTTACTACTGAGGCACCACAGGCGGTGAACACTGGTGATACAAGAAATGAAATGATGTATTGGGAAAGGATTTTTTTTTTTTAAGGAAGGAAACATTCCAGGCCCAAGTTTAGGGTACCTCCCAGGAATTTGCCAGTTATGAAGACTGAGGAAAACGTGGAAAAAACCTTAGTCAGGGAGGACGGTCCTGGCGGGATTCGAACCCCAGACCTCCCGCTCACGAGTCCGCGCCTTAACGATCTCGGCCACACGTGGCGATATTTTATTTAAATGATATATACCGAGTTTTGAAGCGAAAATATAAATATTGGTATTACTAGAGCGATTTTTAAATGTTGGGTTTTAGGTAAATCCCCACTCCTAATAGTCTGTTTTTTTTTTTATTTGATTTATTTACGGACGCTCTTTTGCATGTCATCAGCGTCCCAATCAATTCAGGGCGTGAAACGGCCGACAAATTATGCTCAGAAGCCTCTTCTGTCAGGCTTGAGGTTATTTTCCGTGGCGCAAATGTATGACACGGGATCCACGGCTTTACTTCTATTCCGAAGGAAGCCATACTTTTTTTAAGCCCGAAAAATTACATCGCTTCTGGCCGGGTTTGAACCCGCGATCTTGGGTTTAGGAATCAAGTATGGTTACCACTACACCATCAGGACCGATCCTAATAGTCTGATTTCGTTTATTTTCATTAAATATTTTTCTTATTATTTCAATGACTTATACCAAGTTTCGTTGAGAAAAAACAAAAAGTGTGGACGCTAGAGTGATTTGTTTAATAATCGCTTTAGGTTAACCCCCACTCCGAATGATCTAATTTAGCTGGTTAACGAGCTCCATTAATAGTTTATTAATTGATCGTTATGTGCAGAGTTTCGTTGAGGGGAAAAATTGTGGCCGCTAGAGCGCTGACACACCACTTATAGATAAAATTATTTTCATCGTCATTTTTAAATAGGATCGATGGAGATTTGAAGAACTTCTTCAAAAATCGTTTCATAGGTACAACCGCTATAGCTAGTTCCTTTGAAATTCGTTAAATGAAACAAGAATTTAAAGATATGTTAAATAGTATAAATTCCAAAATGACCAAAGTTCTGCTATCAACATATGCAATGAAATGAATTTACCGAGTTGCGAAGGCACACATCATTTGAGAGAGAAAGTGTCGACCAGCCTTGTTTCACTTTCATGAAGTTGAGTGAACTGGACTTATTGCATCACTCGCTGGCGGCCTCGTACTCAAGATCGAACCTTCCTTACTTCACATTTCAACCAAATACACGTATAAAAGTTTTCAAATTGAACTCGAATATCAAAAAGGAAGTTTGCATTTGTTTTATTGTTGTTAATATTTTTCCAAAGTGTACCACATTACAATGCATGAAAACAAAAGACTTTCTAATTCGTTCCTCTGTCTAGCCAAGGCTTCCTGCTGAAGGTGAAAGCGAGAGAAAGCAATGACATAATGATTACCTGTGTAATACTTCTGCATGGGGGGCACGAAGTCCCACTGGCAGTACGTCCTGTTAGGTGTATCCATTGCTAACATCCTCCGTGTTCACCATTCGTCTTACTACTGACTTTCGCACAAGAGACAGCGTTTAATGTTGGGAGTGGGGCATTCACATATGGAGGGGGCACGTCCGTGTGTGCGGATAAGAAGCACATCATTCTTTCCGGGTTAGCACATGAAGTGATGCATCACACTCTTTCCGGGTTAGCACATGAAGTGATGCATCACACTCTTTCCGGGTGAGCACATGAAGTGATGCATCACACTCTTTCCGGGTGAGGATATGAAGGGGCACATCACTCTTTCCGGGTGGGGATATGAAGGGGCATATCACACTCCTTCCGGGTGGGGATATTAAGTGATGCATCACACTCTTTCCAGGTAAGCACATGAAGTGATGCATCACACTCTTTCCGGGTGAACACATGAAGTAATGCATCACACCTTTCCGGGTGGGGATATGAAGGGGCACATCACACTCTTTCCGGGTGGGGATATGAAGGGGTACATCACACTCTTTCCGGGTGAGGAAATGAAGCGGCACATCTCACTCTTTACGGGTGAGGAAATGAAGGGAAACATCACAATCTTTACGGGTGAGGAAATGAAGGGGAACATCACACTCTTTCCAGGTGAGGAAATGAAGGGAAACATCACAATCTTTACGGATGAGGAAATGAAGGGGAACATCACACTCTTTCCAGGTGAGGAAATGAAGGGAAACATCACAATCTTTACGGATGAGGAAATGAAGGGGAACATCACACTCTTTCCAGGTGAGGAAATGAAGGGAAACATCACAATCTTTACGGATGAGGAAATGAAGGGGAACATCACACTCTTTCCAGGTGAGGAAATGAAGGGGCACATCGCAATCTTTACGGGTGAGGAAATGAAGGGGCACATCACACTCTTTCTGGGTGAGGATATGAAGGGGCACATCACACTCTTTCCGGGTGAGGAAATGAGGCTGCCATATGCTAGACTGGCATCGTATTTGTTTCAGGAGAGAAACAGTCAGCTGACAAAGAAATTTTAACATTTGAAAATATGGTGAAAGAGAATGACAATCCCTAACCTGGAGCGGTTTTGACCTGATGCTTATTGAATATGAGGTAACCTGTTTTTGGCAAGTTAAAATTGTAAATTATGTTACAGAATTTCCTAACTCCCATTCAATAGAAGTAAATCTTTAATTAACAGGAACCTTACTAATTTCTGTTATTATATATGATGTATACATTTGTTTAATTTAATGGGACAAGACTTACTTTGGTTCATTAGTTAAGTGGCTGCCCTTTATTACGGGAATATTGCTTTAAATGTTGTTGTTGTTGTTATTATTATTGTTGTTGAAGTAATTCACAACATTTTTAAAATTTGAATGTCAATGCCAGTGATTTTAAAGTATTTAGCTCTTGTTTGGGTGGTAGGCTGCACATTTTTTGAAATGCTAATAAATCTTATTAAATGCAATTTCTTAAAATCCTTCTTTTATTCCTTTAAACAATAAACAAGGCCTCTAGGGTCAAGGGACATCTCTAAAGGCAATTGCAAAGTACTGTTAAACATTACCCATTTTAACTGGACAGTAACTAAGGCAAAATTACCAGTTAAGGAAGTTATGGTACACATGGGTCGTTAGACAAAAGGTGTGCATTAGATTTGCTGTGGTACAGTCTCATGTACTGTGCAAGAATTTTCAAAATTGATCATTTCTAGCAGAGAGTTGCTACTCTGCTCCTACTCTCCATAAATTATATACCCATAAAACTGACAGTCACTGACCATCTTGTTTTCCTAGATTTTGTATCAATAGGTGTTAGGGTTTCATAAACCACACCTTGAAATAAGTATGTTTTTTTCAGTAAAGTACAAAATGAGTTTGCAAGGGTAAGCCAAAGTTAACAAAATGAAGTTACAGTGTATGGAGCAAGATGTGAGTGATATAAAAGAAGGAATAGACGACGAGTGATCCTACAAAATCTTAGATCTATCAGTTGTGTCAGTGCATCTATACTGTCCAACAGCTACCCAGAAAATGAGCCTATAAAACGACTGAACTTCATGGAGAAATTTGCAAAGCAATTTGTTTCTCCTCATATGGAAAGAAGAATTCAGGATGTACAACTTACAAATGAGCTGAAGGCTTGTATTGGGAGAGTTGTACAAGTGCTCCAGTGGATGCTACAGATAGGGGGAAGACGACATGCAAACTTTATGATTCAAGGAAAATAACAGCATTTCTTTATCTTCAGTGTTACAAGAAACTATGTGTAAAATGTGTTTCCAAGCTTCAGGCGTGAAAAACCACTTCAGTGTTCCCATGTAAAATGTTTAATATCTCATTTAACAAAATAAGTGGAAAATTAGTATGTATATATGTTCCAGAAAATACAACATATTTAAGCAAATCTAATGCACACCTTTTTGTCCAAATGCAGTATTCAAAATTGTGGTGCACATTAGACTCTAGTGCAAACCCGTTCTTAGTTCCCTGGTAACTTCATTCAAATTTATTGTTTATTACATCATAATGCATTGCTGCAATTCTCAACTTCATTAAACTTATTGTTGGCCCCTTATTGCTTACAGTGTTTAAATAATAGGAGGGCAAACAGAGAAGAACATCTTAGGATGCTACTTTCAAGCATAAAGTAATAGAAAGACAGGAAGAGAGTTGTATGTAGCTGATAGCAACATTTGCCTGTGAAAGCAACAGAAATTGACATTATTTGCAGCTAAAGCTCATTGGAAGAAGTTCACTTTCCTTGCAAGAAAAACATCCTGACATTGAAGAAAACGTTTCGGAATTTGTACATGAAAGGAATAAGAACAGGCAACCCTGACTAGTGACACCACAAGAAATAGCTTTTTCTTCTTTGAACTACACCAACTGTCCTAGCTACAGCACGAGTGATGGATTTTGTCCTCTGTGTTCCAAGATATAACAATAGTTCATTTATAAATTCTATGTTCTGATCGTTTTGTGAAGTGAATGAGTTTACCTCCAAGACATTGTACAACAATATGCCAAAATCTTTTTTTTTTATGATTTTAAGTTTCAAATTTTGCATATACATTACATTCAATAGTGTGTTAGATTTGAGTAAATATGGTATTTCTGAATGCAAAGTGTAAAAAGCTAGTGTAAACATGGCATTTACATGCATCCTCAAGGGCAAATTCCAGTACTGAATAGCTTTGTTACTATTCTTATTTTTTTATACACAGTAGCAAGTTTAATTTGATATGAAAGTTTGCAGATTTGCAGATTTGTTTCATATGCCTTTAACAGGCATAATAATACTCTTATATTTGAGAATTAAATTTATATTCTGCTCATTTGTGTATATGGGTATTACTAAAGAAAAAACCTTCATAAGATATATAATTTTGTGCGACAAAAAGTAAAATAATGTAAATCTATTTAGTGCAATAAAATTAAAAAGTCATGTACACATACTGCTTAAAGTTACATTAAAATACATGGTGCATTATTTTCATTACTATTTTGAAAACATTAACAACATTAATTAAGGGTTTGAATATAGGTGCCCCACAGATTGCACCTCAGGAGTAAAGGATTATAAAGAAAATGGAAGTTTGAGGATAATGGAAGGCTTCAAAGGACAATAAACTTTAAAATAAAGAACAATCTTCACTGTAAGGAGGCATCTCTAGAAATACCCCTAAGAGGTTTGGTTGTATTGAGTCGAGATCTGAAGGAAACCCTAATTATGGGAAGATGTGATGATGCATAAACTAAATAATCAGTTCAAACAATAATAAAATTCATATAAAGAAGAACACTATGACTTTATTTTCTCCCTATTCTTATTTCAATTCAAATTCTATTAATATTATAAATCTGTTGCTATTGTAGAATAATTGTTACAGTTATTCAAATAAAATATAATTTATATGATCCATATAACTTTGAAAGGCTAAATACATTAACTTTCACATAAAAAATAACAACTTTGCAGACCTAAAGATACAATATGAAGGCATTGAAATTATCAAATCTAGTAACATAAAATTTCTTGAAGCTGTCATCTAACACTCTTCAGGCTTCACTAACCTTAAAAATACCTGGAACCCATTTCAAAGATATCATCTTCAGCCGTGACGACTCATCGTGAGTCATCCATGGCCAAAGATGGAGATAACATATCTTTGAAACCAGTTCCGGGTATTTTTAAGGTTAGTGAAGCATGAAGAGTGTTAGACGACAGATTCAATTCACGTGAGCTTCACTGTGTTAGTTCCATGTGAATTTTTTTAAAGTTTTTATAATTTTTAAAAAATTTTAAATAAAATTTCTTGCTTTTATGCTGGCCATAATATGTAATTTTGATTACATCTAACCTAAATTAAGCTTGACATGTTTTGCAATTACATCATTAACTCATTTTATAAATAAGAACATCCTAAAACAGTATATTGTCCTTACTTCCATTCCTTAATAACTTATGGAATAATGTTTTGGAGAAATTCAGTAAATGCTACAAAAATATTTCTTATACAAAAAGAGCAATAAGAATAATGGCAGGGGCAAAATGATCAACTCATTGTAAACCACTATTCAAAACATTTGGAATTTTACCATTAGCTTGCAGTACATTTTAAATGTATTTTTATTTGTAGTAAACAACTCAGAAGTACCATAAAAAAACTCAGATGTTTTGGTATTAGAGGTATTGTAAATGAGTGGTTTGCTACTTATATAAAATTCAGAATCCAATTTGTAGAAATAGATGGAATGCAATCTGATCCCCTGTTTACCAAATTTGGTGTACCACAAGGTTCAATACTGGGACCAGTTTTATTTATAATCTACATTAATGATCTACCAACACTGTGTTCACCTGCTAACATGGTTCTGTTTGCAGATGATGCCAATCTTATATTTAGGAATCCTAGTAAAGTTACCTTGCAATCCTATATTAATGATACACTGCAAAATTTAAATAATTGGTTAAAAGCTAATATGTGAATATTAAACATCGACAAAACTAGCTATATAAATTTCAATAAACGTACTACACTTAATAATTCATGTAGCATAGAAATTGAAAACACACCTATAAAAATCTAAATGGTACAAAATTTCTAGGTATCACAATTCACTCAGATTTATCTTAGAATGATCACATTCTTACCTTATGTAATAATTTAAGTCGAATATCCTATGCAATGCGCATATTAACTAGGAGCTGTAATAAAGATATTTTAAGAATAGTATACTTTGCCTAGATATACTCTAAATTAGCTTATGGTATACCCTTCTGGGGAGCAGCAAGTTTGTCAGCTATGGTTTTTAAATGACAAAAGAAAATATGACAAATAATGCAGCAATTACCATCTCATGTTCCCAGTAGATCAATTTTTAATGAATTAAATATTCTATCATTACCGTCCATATATATATATTAGAAACTGTATCTTTTGTGCATAACAACAAACAACTTTTTAGGAACAATGAAGATTATCATGTGCATCACACTAGATCCGCTGGTCAAATTCACTTACATCACAGACTTACACAAAGTATTAATTATGTGACACATAGAGGTGCAATTCTATATAATAAAATACCTAAATCATTTAAGCATAAAATTTAAAAAAGTGTTAAAAAACTTACTGTTAAAGCATAAATTTTATACTGTGAATTCTTAGAAACTAAGTTATAACTAGATATGTATATTTAGAAACTAAGGTATAGTTTTATATATACACACACACGAATCTTGTAGTTATGTTTTGATGAAGTCAAATGTGCAAGCTGTACATAAATCGGTTAATAAAAAACCTAGAAGTTTCAGAAACAATAATGTACCAAAAATCGAACTTGATGGAAGGAATACAACTTTAGTATAAGAGGCAAAATTTTTAGGCATTACAGTAACCAAAACTTAAAATTGATTGCTCATATTGAGGTCCTAGTGAAAAATCTAATTAGAAAAGTATGTTTCATCATAAGACATAAGAGAGTCAAATGATATTCAGGTATTACATACTTTTTGTTATGCAAATTTTTACTCACTATTATGTTATGGTAAATTATTTTGGGGCAACTCAAGCATAGCAAGCAATATTTATGATTTAATTGTAAATATAAATTGTAGAAAAAGCTTCAGGAAATATTTCAAGCAACTAGAATTCTTCCACTACCATGCACGTATGTGTTTGAACTACTAAAATATGTCAAATCCAACTTGTACTAGTTTAACAGTATTTCATGTATATTCACATAATACATGCAATAAAAATAGTCTACACTGAAAGACACACAGATCTGAACTTTTCAGACAGCCTTGTACATAAAGAATTAATTATTTACAATAAACTACCCCTAGTTTTTAGAAATAATGACAAAAAATTTTAAGATTAAACATAAAAGTTTCCTACAACAAATCTGTTTTGACACACTAGATGAATTATGAAAAACTATAATATGGAGCAAGTGCCTCCATGGTTTAGTGCAAATGCTTGCAACTACTAATCTGGAGGTCCTAGATTCAAATCCTAGTAAGGTTGGAGCTGATTTTTTTCTAATCCTCAGAAGGTTGAATGCCAGATAATGTTAAGGCACCATGAACTCAGCTCATTTGCACATCATTAATTCATTTAGTTCATTCCTGCATACTTACACCAATTGTATTCAGTCCACAATCTACAGACATTGTGAGAAGATGACAATAAAAAAAAAAGGCTGAAGCAAGAGCTGTGTAAACTAAGCAAATTCCTCAGCAAGTTGTATATTGATTCCATTAAATTAAAAATTTCAATTCAAAATCATAATTGTATAAAATATAGTGAACTTTTGTAACAGTGGTGTCAAATATTAACATTTTAAAAAAATTGAGTCGAAATTGTAACATACACACCACTAAAGTTCAATAAAATGGAAGACTAATTTCGGGAGTCATCGCTCCTATCATCAGTTCCTAGACCAGCAGTCGACCAGGAACTGATGATAGGAGCAATGGCTCCTGAAACTAGTCTTCCATTTTATTGAATTTTAATGGTGTGTATGTTACAATTTCGACTCAATATTTTTTAAAATGTCAAAATCATAAACCATTTTTCCAGATGAAAATTATTCTACACACTTTTTCATCTATAATTTTTCAATGTAACTGCCACTAGAGCACTTTTTAAATTTTGGTTTTCAGGTGTACCCCCACTCCTAATAATTTGAATCCCTTATTTTCAGAAACTATTATTTTTATTTTATTTCAATGGAATATATATAAATGAATGAATAAATGAATCTATTCAATATTACAAATCAAGCAAAGTATAGTTTACAAAATTGTAGAATTACAATTTAATTAACATAAACATACGAAATCTCCAAAATTTCAGCAGCACCAAAACTGAGGCCCTACCATATCCCAACCACCAGGTTATATGATGCACGCATGCACACACATACAGGGTGTTAATGAATTACACCGAAGTATTTTCAGAGAGTGTAAAGATGTCATATAAAGGCAATTTCAAACAGGCAATGTAAGGTTCACAATTAAACATAATGCAATTATATAGTGTTAAATATTTTGGCATTAGATGTTAATAAGTCAGCATTAAAGCCAAGCCTGGTGAAAAATTGGTTTAGAATGTCTTTATAACTGTCTTGCGAGCATAGAAATAATGATTTTCTGCAGCTCGTTCAGCATTTTCAAGATTTACTGCCATAAAAATTCTTCAAATATGGAACTAAGAGTGCAACAACCTCTGTTAACTGTCTTCTTGCATTACGTAACCTATTGTAGAGGGAGTTCTATAACTGTTTGTATGGAATAACACAAAAGCTGATGCACGCTGCGGATTCAATTTTTGTCATTTTGTTGATTTTTTTCCCTTTCTTTTTCTTTTGTTTGAATATGAAGTGCTGTGGTACACATACTAAAGAATTATGAATCAAATTTACTTAATGCTTTCAAGCTTTACTCTCTTTCTCAACAATGAAAGCATTACCAACATACATTGGCTAATAAGCTTACTGCTAACATGATGTTTAAAATTTAATTTACCTAACACATACTTAAATGCCTTCCTGAATTGTTGCAGCCTACTCTAGAGCAATTCTAGCTGCTTGTGGTGTGATGCTAACACAAAAACGATGATCTGCATGCCGCTGTTTCAATTCTAGCCCTGCCATTAAATATTTTTATTTAATATGAAGTGCTGAGTTATGCACGCTAAAGAATTATGAATGAAATCTAGGTAACTTTCGAATATATTACACCAAACTCATTAAGATTACCAATAATTCTACCTTTTGTAAGCAAGGGTTTCTAATTATATGAAATGATATGTTAAGATTTAAGTGTATAAATTAAAATACCTACTTAAAAAGTATGCTAAAAGGCGTATTATTAGGCCCTAGTCAGAAAAGCAAAAAAAAAATTGACGAACAAGACTCAAACTCAAAAACAAATGACCACCTCCTACTTGAAAGTTAATCTCATTGCCATTGTATGAAACGTTCAGAAACTTCCCTTCATTATAGTGTGTTATGCTTTCAAGGGACATCTTCATTAGCCATTGGATACTGGCACTTTAGAAACTTATAGCCATAGCTTCGAAATTCTGACAGATAGGCCATAAATTATCTATCCCAAATTGCTTATATACATGACAGCTTCACACTCTAAAATTATTATGGTGTAGTTCATTAACACCTTATATATAGTTTTGTTGTGCAGCTGAAGCAATTTTTAAAATTTGGGTTTCAAATGAGTTCCCACTCCTGATTTCACTGATTTTCAGAAAATATTTTTATTATTTTATTTCAATGGCATATATCAAATTTTGTTGAGAGAAAACAAAAATTGCAACCACTAAAGTAAATTTTTAAATTTTCACTTTAGGTTAACTCCCACTCCTAATGATCCAATTTTGCTTGTTAATGAATTTAATTAAATGTTTGTTAATTGATTACATGCTGAATTTCATTGAGAAAAAATATTTGTGGCCACTACAGAATTAACAGACATAATATATATAGATGCATGGTTTTAGGCTAACCCCAATTCCTAATGGTTCAATTTTGCTGGTTAATGAACTCATTGAATCATTTGCTAAATGATTGTTTATGCAGAATTTTATAGAGAAAAAACAAAAATGGTGGTAGCTGGAGCATTAACATATACACATACACACTCTCTTTTTTCATTGTCATTTTTGGTGCCTTGTAAGTAAGATCATTGGAGATTTGATGAAACTTTTCAAAAAACTTTTCATGGGTACAACCACAATAGCTGAAATTTGCTAAAAGGAGCAAGGGTTGTGTGTGTTGTTAATTGTAATTAAGTTCATGTTCTTCCTTTTTGAATTATTTACTATTTCTTTTAAATTTGTGAGTTTATTACAGAAATTCTGTGTTTTAAATACATAGTTAATGACAGACTTACTGGTGTAAATATGTAGCTAATAATTTGCATGATGACATGTTCAATAGTAGTATGTCTTGTTTTTAAAGAATGAAAATAAAACAATAATTCCAAGTATGTTACTTACAGCTCTTGCTCACAGTAATAACTTCAAGGGCAGCCATTTCACTTGTGCACTGTTGCCTCACTGTTGTATCACCTGCAACCTACTTTAGGGGAGATAATGATAAAACTTATCAGGGAAAGTCCAGTACCTTGAACTTGTCGGCTCCATTGTGACCCAACATCTGCTAGACATAATCAGTCATTCAAAGTTTTGTGTCCATTTGCCAGAACTTGCCTTACATTCATATTGATCCTACAGTTGTTTATATAACGTTCAAAAGGTTTCCAAAATTTGTTATCCTGGCAACTAAGAAACAATTTACTATCAAGAGTCATTATAACAGATTCCTCAGATGACATTGGATCATTCCAAGGAGTAGCAGTAGAGGGCAGTATGCGAGGAATGCCATGATAAAAAAGTCTGCTCTCACCAGACATGATGATCACATCGCCACTATGGATAAACATTGCTAAAGGCTTCTCATCCAGTGTAGGTCCCCCAAGTAGAAACACTGCACTCTGCCCAAAGCTGCAAAACAACAAAATGCTTTATCCTATGTCAAGCAGTTCAGCTAAAAACTCTGCCATATATCTGCATGAAGACTCTTTTCTTTCTCTTTCTCTTTACACTGCTTAAAGGTGCACAAAAACTGGCATGGAAAAAAAGGTCAGCATTATTTACTGCACTCCACAGGTTCTTTGTTCACAATGCTGAGGATTTCTGCCAATTACACTTAAAATATCTGGACATGGCTTATTAGCCCAGAAAATATTTCTTCTTCTATAAAATGAGTAAACTTCATGATATACATCTTCATTTTAACTTTTGATCCCAGGGCCAAGGAAATTACAATCAGATAACTATTATCATAAATATATCAAATGATGTCAAGTTTATCTCTTCAGAACAATTTCCCATTCTAAATACTAGCTTAAAGAATCTATAAAATACTAACCGTCCCCATTACAACTAGCATACAATTTGGTTAATATGCTGCACAATTAAAACTACCATATTTACTCATATAAAATAAGCCATTGCATTTTCTAGTATCACTGTTGGCATTTGTGAAAGTCACATGCTTCTAGTAAACAGCCATAATCTCAAAATGGCCAAACTATTGCAAACAAGTATGGAGTACAATTGGAGAGTTGCAATTATCAAGAGTCATTATGGGAAGTGTCCGGCAACTGAAATAATTTGATTCTTTGGGTATCCAACATCAATTGCATATGACATTGTTGCTAAACACAATGCTTCTGAGAAATCTGGTGAAAGTTCTGCTAACCTGTCGAGAAAGAGTCATTAGAGAGAGTGCATGACATGGAAAGAGCTGAAGAGTTGATTTCAGAAGACTCTGGGCAATCTTTAAGGAAACTGGTGTCAGCAAGTGGACCATATGCCAGATTGCAGAGGAGGGTCTATGTTATACTACATATGCTCTCTGAGGCTGTCTAAACAAAGTAAATTACTTGAAATTGTGTTCATTGAAAAAAGAAGTAGCAGGACAAATCAGATTCTTTTCTGATGAAAAAATGTTTCTTGTTGAAACCAAGATCAACTGGATGAATGACTGCTGGCTGGCTTGCTAATGACCCTGAGGATGACCGGACTACTACCACTACCACTACTACTAGTACTACTTCTCCTCCTCCTCCACCACCACCACTACTACTAGAAGATGGCATTTACAGCCCTATATGGGGCCTTAGCGTTCCTCAGTCTTTGCCTCCATTCCTCTCTGTCTTCAGGTTTCTCCACATTAGAATCCCAAGAATCTGTTGGGCATCTCTTCTGACAGCATCCTCCCATTGATTTTCTGATATGCTTTTTGGTCTTGTTTTGAGTAGTTTTCCATCTAATATTTTCTTTGGTATCTGTTTGTCCTCCATTCTTTGAACATGTCCTGCCCATCTTAAATGTCTAATATTAGTCTCATATCTTATGTTGATTTCTTTATTTATGTCATATAATTCTTTATTGTATTTCATTCTCAATATTCCATCTTCTTTAATTGGCTCATACATTCTTCTTAGTATTTTCCTTTCAAATATTTGTAGCGTTTCCTCTATGGCTTCAATCATTCTCCATTTTTCACTGCCATATATTAGGAATGGCTTAATCTATGTTTTATATAATCTAATTTTAGTCTTCAGCAATATTATTTTGTTTTTAAATATGTTTTGAAGAGAAAAATAGATCTTGTTAGCTGCTACTATTCTTGCATTAATTTTTTTACTTTCATCATTATTATTGTTGATGATTATTACCAGATATTTAATGGTGCTAAGTATTTCCAGATGATGTTCATTGATGAGGATATTTTCACTTCTATTCTTAGTATTTCTGTTTTGTACCATAATTTTTGTTTTCTCTTTATTTATTATAACCCCTACCTCCTTTGCTTTCTCTTAGAATTCTGTGTATATATCAGCAACATCATTCTTTGATCTTCCCACTATATTTATGTCATCTGCACATGCCAGAATTTGTATGGATTTATAGTATATTGTGAACTTTACATTCACTGGTAATATCCTTATTACATATTCAAGTGCAAGGTAAACCAGGTTGGTGCCAGCCCATCTTCTTGTTTAAGTCCATTTCCAATGTTAATACTATCTGTTGTATTAGTTCCAATTTTAATCTGAGCTATGGATTCGTTCAATGTGATCTTTACTAATCTTATTATTTTTTCCAGGATTTGAAACTCTTTCATAATCTGATAAAGTTTCTCCCTTCCTATGCTATCATATGCTTTCTGGAATTCTATAAATATTTAATGTATATCTATATTATTTTCCCATGTTTTCTCTAGTATTTGTGTAATAACAAATATCTGGTCTGTTTGGCCTGAATCCAGTTTGATATTCTCTTATTATCTTTCCTGCATATGATTTAAGTTTATTGTTGATGACACCTGTAAGTATCTTATATCTTGTGCAGAGAAATCATATCCCCCAGTAGTTCTGGTATTCTTGCATATTGGTATTGTGCCTTGGTAAATCTCTTCCTTACCAATCTGGGCATTTACATCCCCTAGAATCATTTTTATGCCTGTATGAGGTATCCACTCATATTCTTTTTCTAATTTCTGACAAAATTCTTTTATCATTTGATCTTTTTCTTCTGTAGGCTCATGTACATTTATAAAGCTTATATTTGTGTTCCCTATTTTTACCCTAAGAATGCAGATTCTTTCATTGGTAGCTTTAAAGGTTATTATGCTATCCTTCATTATTTTTGTTACTATAACAGCTTCTCCAATTTCTCTACTACCTTTATCTTTTCCACTATAAAATAAGGTATCGGCTTCATATCCCAAATATCTTTTCCTTACCATCTAGTTTCTTGTAGTGCTGTGATTTCCATTCTATATTGAGTTAATTATTTAAATAATGTTATAAGTGCCCCAGTTTTGAAGAGAGTTCTCACATTCCACGTTCCAAAGATTATTTCCTTAGCACAAAATTGATTACCATTAATCCTCCGATTCTGAGGATTGTTTGAGGGATTTTTAACAATAATTTCATCACAAGGTTAGGTTGTTAGCTCAGTGCCCAACCTGGAGGACTAGGACTCCTATTTATGTTCCTGGGGTCAGGTGGCTCAGCTATACCCCCAAGCAATGAGTGTTCATTTTAGTTGCCTCCTATGACAAACATGGGCTACTTTGGGACTATTCTTCAACTCCGGTCACCACACAGGGGATACCTGATTATTGCCAGAATGAAATTTTCAACTGGTTTTCAAGTGCTAGATGTCATGTCCAGTGAGAGTGATCTCATGCCACTCGGTTTCTTTCAGAAGGGGAAACTGTCACAAAAGTTTATGTAGGTGTTCTGACAAATTGGTGAAACTGTGGCCTGAAGGAGGCAATATATATTTCAGCAGGATGGTGCAATGGCACATAAGAGTCATTTAGTGCAAAACTGGTTGTCGGATAATGTGGACATGTTCTGGTTTAAAGAATCCTGGACCCAGAATGTGAACCCCCTTCACTATTACTTTTGGAGTGTAGTCAGAAGGATTACAAACTCCAGTCACCCAAATGTGACATCTTTACACATTGCTATCGAATCAGCATTTGCCAATATGGGCAGTACTGTTTTACAGAGAGCATGCAAGTAGTCAGGTCATGCATGGAGGCGGTCGTTGTGGCTGAGGGGGTTACATCCAGTAATTTTAATCTAAATGACATGCAAAAGGATTTTTTTGTGTTTTAATTATTTGTCCATTAAAATTTTATTTAAAAAAATGCTTCATTTGTCCAGATTTAAGCACCACACCCTGTATAAGAATGAAAATAGAAAGGAGTTTAATACAGAGCTAGGAAATATTTGCAACAAGTAAGAGACAAATGATTTAGAATTATGAGAAATAATTGAGAATAGGAATAGTACAGGAAGGGAGATCGATTTCTATACACAAATAACTAGGATGTTGATGTGTATTGTATCAATGAGCAACTCTAAAGATAGAATAGCTGTTAGGTTGGTAAAATTCAATTTGGTAATTTAGATTTTGTAGGTGGAGTAATAAATATTTTTGTTACTGTGCCTTTGATTGAATCTGAGTGTGGTCCCCTGGAAATCCCTATAGGCAGCTGCTCATAAAGCAGGGACTGGGGTCTGAGGAAATCAAGTTGGAAAATTTTGTATTTAATTATTAACATACAGCCCATTTCAAATCTGCTGGCATTCAAGAAGGCCATACAGCGCGTGTTTACTGGGAAGAACTGCCACTCCCTCATGGGAAGAAAATCAATCACCATGCAGGCTGCACCAGCAAACTGTTCCATGTCATTCTAACAACTTGTTGAAAACACGAGATTTATAGTAAATCCCTTGTTTACAGGATTATGGTAGTGTTGAGCAACAAATATTAATTGTTGAAACTTATGTCTTAAAGAAACTATCTTGTGACAGATGTGCATGTAAATTTTGACGTCATTTTCCTGGAACTACTGTTCCTTTGAGACTGTACATAACTGAACTGTTTAGAAAAGAACTTGCAATGGTATGTTAAAGACAAAAATAAAAATCAGAAAAAACAGTTTTGACAGAGGAGAAACTTGCAGATGTTCAGGCAAGAATGCAGAGAAGTTCTAGGAAATCTTCATGCATAATGTGCGCTCGCATCTCCTCAGTAAATGCATCCTGCTAGAATGCTGGCAGGTTTGAAATGGACTGCATTGTATTAAGAAGTAATAGTAAATTTAATTGTATTGTTGGGCGCTAATGACCATTGTTGTTTTGCGCCCTTAAGCAATAATCATCATAATTGTATTGTTGTTTTTTGAAATAAAATTCATTCATTATTCCAAGGATGAACCAAATATAAAGAATTTTTATTTTAGCACATTGTTTAGCAAGATGATTTTCCTTTGAAAGCATCTTTATGAGAAAAGTGTTAAAAAGTGGAAGCATGCAAGATAATGTAATATTCCATGAACTAAGCATTTAAACTGGCACAATTTCACAATTATTCATAGCTAAGTTATGATATCAGTTTCTAATAGGTATCCCAAATGCTAACACTAGAGCAGAAAGCATATCGCCAGGAACTCTGTTATGAGAATTTGGACCTCTTCCAAGAATATCCTGAACTCTGTTATGAGAATTTGGACCTCCTCCAAGAATATCCTGGTGGCTTTCTCTTAAAGAATTATTATTACAGATAAAACATGGATTTATTATGACCCAGAAACCAAAAAAGGGTTACACAATGGAAATATAAAAGCTACCCATCCCCAAATAATCTTAGTATTCTGCTGTTGGAATCATGCCAAATAAGTACACTATTCACTAGAGAAATCTATGTTTCTATGGTGAATTTGTTATACAGGGCCATCAAGGAGAAATGATGTGTAAAACTGACATTGGGCATGTTGCTGCTTCATGATAATGCACCTTTCCACAAATCGCAAAAAACTTCTCTTTCTAAACATAAGGAAATTCCTTTACTGACACAGATATTCAACAATGATGTCAAGAAGGAAGGGGTTAGCAGTTGGTTGAAGGACCAAGGCATAGACTTACATTATCACTGGAGATGAAGTAGGAAGTCAAGTGAAACAATAGTGAAAAATAATGAGGTAAATTTTCAAAGTTTAATTTCCATACTTAAGGAAGACATCTTATCATGCTTTGTGTCCTTCAAGTTATTGGTGACCAGGTAGTTCTTATACCTATACACTGCTGCTATCAATCTGAGACCTTAAAGCTGTTGTACTACCAATTGTTCTTGTGTAAAATGTATAACTGTTTTTATTTCTAAAATTTGATAAAAAAAATGAGATGCAAGTAAATACAGTAATTTATTTTGTACCTGAAGGAGAAGAGTGGGGCTGTTCTGTTCAGCTCTGAGTGGTCTGTATGCCCAGACAGTGTCGAGTCCATGTGATAGAAGTTGATGATGGCAGCTTGAGCACAGAACTTTTCAAAGCCAACCACTTGACCCACTTGGCTACACAGTTGTGCTAGGTCCTCTGGAAAGGGGTCCCGTGATGAGTCACTGTATTCCTACATTCCAGACATGTTAACAGAATTACACAGTAGCAGCCATTCCATCCATGCTGTAGATGTTTAACTAAGTTAACAATCTCTCACCTTGGTGTCCCAGTTATGATGGTAACCAAGTGTAGCCCACCTCAGCTTCTTGATAAGTGAGTTCCCTCTGGCAAGGTCCCTATCAACAAATATTAATCTGTACTTGTAATCTTAAAAGAAGTTAGGAACAGTGAAGTTGTTACATATACAAATGAGTCAGTATTAGGTGACACTAAAACTTCACTAACTGGTTAATTCTTCAGAACATGTCCCCAGCTGAAGATAAGAGCAAATGCTCTTGAAACATGTTCTGAAGAATTAACCAGTTAGTGTCACCTAATATTGACTCATTTTTTATAAATATCAATGTCACACCTGTCTCCCTCCAGTTTTCAATTCATGCATACCAAATTACATAATTGTTTTATACTAAATTATAAATAGTTGGTCAAAATAGTTAATAAAATGTTACTTAATGACACTAGTTGCATAAAATTACCATAGTAACAATTATGTAACTAGATGCCGTTATTACCTGAATATTAGTTACAATAATGTTGTTTGGTTGCTAATGCCATTTGGGATGCTGACGTTTATCATTTTTTCCCTAGCTTCCTAATAAAGAGCTTCCAAATTATTTTTCATTTGTTTGTTGCTATCAATTGGCTGCAGTTCAGTAGATGTTCCTTGTCTAGGATAGTATTTACGTTCTTATACAATGTGCAATGTATAACTAACTTCTTGATGAAGATATGTTCTGAAAGGCAATCATGCCTGACAATTAAGCAGAATTGGGCAACTCCAATTTTTCTTGGTTTCAATAAAAGATGTTTGGAAGTATTTAGATCTTCATATGGTTTTTCTTTAAGTTTTTTGTTTGATATTTTGTTGTTCTTGTTCAGTAATTAATCTTTTTATAAGTTTCAATTTAGAAGGAAGTTCTAGTTCAAAAGGTGGTTTTACTTTTATGATGGCTCCTTTTTTTAGCTCAAGTATCAGCAATCCCTTTTTTCCTTAGTCCAACATGCCTCAGGATCCATTGTAAAACTATTTCTGTATTTCTGATCTGGATTGTATGGTATACTTCAGATGCAGTGAACCAACAGAGGAAGCTACGTGCATGTCAGTGAAGATGCCTGCCGTATTTGCAGACAAAATGTCTGGAAAGTTCACGTCCAACAGAACAGGCCAGAAAAAAATTGCACTGAATGTATGACTCTGGCCATGAAAGCCTACGTTCTCTCATGTATGATATACTTTTCTTATTCCATTTATAGTGTATGTTGGTAGGTAACTGTAATTCATTATACTTTGTACCTGCTGCTTTAGAGTCACTTAAGATAATTCTTTTATTTATGTTAGGTGTATACAGTAGATTTTCTAAAGCTGCTCTAATAGCCATTATTACATCAAAATTGTTAGCATACTGTTCTAAAGGTGTATATTGAGAGAATTCTTCACAGTATATTGCAAAGCTTTCAGACAAATCTCCGCCCCCTATCCCACAAGGAAACATATTTGCATATTGAATGAATTATAGCTAATTAATATTGCTTAATGTCTCGTATATTGTAAATAGCATGAAGCATACTCTAGTATTAATATTTAGCAGACATGGCATATAAATTCGGAAGAAAGAGTAGAGTCTGATACCAATTATATAATTATTTTCTAAATGTTAAATCAGGATTATGTAATAAAATTCCTTGTAAAATGCAAGTGTTTGCAGAATATTATGGTTATCTTTTGTGCCTCTGGCGAGAGATGTGAGATAACACAATAGAAAGGTACACCTGGTGAGTACAGGCTATAACTATACCTTTTTTGTTTTAAAGAAGCTCTAATCTAATTAATCTCTTAGGGTCGGTTGAACATTCCTAAGGAGACAGTGATGCAGGTGGAAATATTTAGCATAGTGCAGATGCTTTTTTGAATGTTCACCTATGAAAAGCCACAATTTTAAAGAAGTGAGTTTGAGTGCCTTAGTATGAGAATTGATTCTCCAATCAGAGCTTTAGATTTTAAATGATGGGAGTCCATGAGCTTTGTTATATAACCCGGATGACCAAAGGTGACATTTTTGAAATAGTATCTTTGCTAAGGCATGTTTTGATAGACTGCAAGTCAGCAATGCAGGTGAGCCCATATAGCCAAGTGGAATACAAGACAAGAGACACACTATTATAGATTTCAAGTGAGTCAGGCAAGTTCAGTTTAGATCGCAATGCATTTTCAGATTACAGTCCCAGCCTTCAGTTCAGGCATTTTCTATTTTCAGTTCGAGCACAGCAAGCAGTTCCAGACTTCAGTTCATGGTTCAGTCAGTCACATAGTTCACGCAGATTCAGTCCAAATGGTATCATGAGTGTGGTATGCAGTTCATACAGTCTTTGTAAGCAGGCAATAAATTATACATCGAGTCGTTCTGATAGTAATTTATCCACAATGTTAGGTGCACATCATTCAAGAATTTTAAGAATCTCACGTGAGTTGCCACATGCTTCGCATACTCAATTAACATCAGCGGCTAGAGCAGCTAACCAAGAAGTATCCAGATAACCATGGTGAAAATAAACTGAATGATCAGTAAATGCAGCTAAGATTCTTCTTATAACACCACCTTCCCTTCCCCTGATCCTGCGACTCTGTGAGTGTGAAACAGCAAAAATAGGGCCTCACAGGTTGTCATCTGCGACGTTTGACCGCTTGTGACTGTGACAAAAACGCAGGCTGCTTAAGTGATGCATCTGCACCGCGTATGTCAGATAATGGATAAATTTAAAACTAATTTCATGCCGGAACTAGCTCAGTGAAGCAATTAATATATTCTTAAATAGCTAGTGAGTAGATTTAATACTCTTATGCTCCACTTTATATTGAACTTTACAGAAAATGTTTCACAGGCTTTGCCCAAATCACCAGCTGCGAGTCGGACTGCCAGATACATTGACGGTTGGGTGGATTTGGTATAGCTCTTATGGACATTTTATGAGCTTTTGGATTAATTTGTCTTCTGTTGGGATCTCAAAGTTCACATAACCTTATCTATATTTTTTTATAATTTTTTTCCCCACATTTCAAACTCCAAAGATCTATCTATGAATTTCAGTAATTTTACTTTCATTTCTATATAAGGTTTATCTCTCCAAAAAAATGTGCAACCACAGATTCGTCTCTGATTGTACCTGTAGTTTCTCCAATGTTCCTTTAGCCTAATTCCAATGCTTTTTTTTTGTTTTGCCAATATAATTTGGACACCAAAAAATTCCAGAAAACACTCAGGGAGTCTGGTATTACTTTGTCTTCAGTGAACAGATTCAGCTCAAATAATCTGCTCAACTCTGGTGATAATGATAGAATATCTGATGAGAAGAAGCCAGGAATCTATAAAATCAACTTTTCAGAATACAACAAAGTACATTGGCAAAACAAAAAGCAGCATTGGAATTAGGCTAAAGGAACACTGGAGAAACATCAGGTACAATCAGATAGAGAAATCAGCAGTTTCATATCACTTTTGGAGAGATAAACATGATATAGAAATGGAAGTGAAATTATTGAAATTAGTAGATAGGCCTTTGGAGCTGGGAATTGCAAAGGGACATCCAGATTTAATCCTGTATAATTAATTAAGTCTTATCATAGTGTATTTCCATAGATTAATATATTTTATTATGCATTTATATAGAATATTGTAGATTGGTAAAGAAACAGAAATCTCAAAGATAAAAACTTTTATATAATACAAAGAAGTGACTTTCTTTGGTGCTATCTGCACGGCCAGCCATTCAATAGCAAAGGAACCTTCCTTTTTATTTCTGTGAAATAAGTCCCTGGAAAAATTGTGGTGTATAGCTTTCATCTTGGCACCCATCCCTTAAAAACAAACATTTTCAATCCTGTATAACATCTCTAGCTAACTAACAATGAAATAAGTTAGCCAATCAGTTCTCAAAATTTTAAAATATTTCTTTGAGAAACTTCAAATCGCAAGAGATTAAGCCAATCAAGAAGGAAATTCGGTAATGCAACTGGAATGTTCGAAAATTTGACTTCTCATGGAAAATGGTACAAAATCTATTAAGAGCATTTTGAAGGCTTTTTTGACACAATTCACTTGGGGAAATGACACAGGACGGATCGCTTTGGAAAGCTAGGAAACAATTCACTTCTGGAGATGAGATTGAGCAGTTCAATTTGGATTAAATATAACTTGTGAAGTGGAACAGTAAAGCTCAATTTGCTTAGAATATTTAAAACTTTCACTTGCTCCTTGCAAATAGTATGGAATGTTGCTAAAGGAAAGTGGCTAATAAAATTAACAGTGAAGAGTGAAGAGTATTGTCATTTGTGAAGCCTTACTCTGCATCTTCTTCCTCCCCTTGAAACTTTCCAGAAAAAGTGTTCGAAATAATTTCAGCTACCCTGAGAGAACATCTCTCTGATATTGGCAGGAGGAGTGTTTGACATAGTCTTTCAAGCCGTGGCAGTGACATCCTACATCACTAGTCAACATCATATCCACTCCAATTTAAATCAAAATTAATATTCCAACCTAATTAATAAACCATTCTTTTTAATACTGGGGCAAATTGGCACTTCAGCATGGGGCTTAATTAATCATCTTTCCATTCTTTCATATTATCACCGCAAAATATGGGGAAGAAAAAATTATAAATAAATAATATAAAATATGAATATAAGATTATGAACTTTGAGATCCCAAGAGAAGACAAATTAATCCAAAAGTTCATAAAATGTCCACAAGAGCTATACCAAGTCTATCCAACCATCAACGAATCTGGCAGTCAACTCACAGCTGATGATGCAGGAAAAGGCCTAGGAAATTTGTTCTTTATAATTAAATAAAAAGTGGAGCATAAGAGTACTAAATCAACTCACTGTGTACGGATAATAGTTGTTTATTGTACTAAGTGCTGTCAATTTAATACTACATCAGGTAGGTAGTTCTCATTTGAGACCATTGTATCCAGATTTAGTTTCATGCTGATATCACATATTTTAAACGGTCAGTTGGTATAATGGCAGGTTTAATGTTTATTTTTAAAATTTTGTCTAAATCTTTTTATATGTAATTTTTGAAACAGTAAAAATAGTGATGCTTACCTTAAAAAATGTTGTTTTGTAATATAGAAAAGAAATGTGATATATAGCAAATTTATAATATCTGAACAATGTTTTACATGAGTACTACTTTCGTTCTATTCTCAACTCTGAGTTACTAACCTTGTCTTACTATTCCCTCCTGCTTGGCTCCTATGTGCTACATCAATAGCCCCCCACCACTCAGAAATATAAAAGCAGGGAAGGTAACACAGAGCAACCAGTGGCCTAATTTAGCATGTTTTAACAATAAGATGCTAATTGGAACTGGTACAGTGAAGCCATTCATATAATTGAAATCATACTATGTGTGTGGATAATAATAGCAGCATTAACTCCTTAGTGTGGAAAATATAACAGAATCTGTAATTTGAGTATTAGACAAAGAAATGTAATATACAGGTGCAATAAAACCAGATGCGCAGGTAAATGCAAATTTTGGTGCAATTACATTACCTTTATCCAAAAGGCACCTTTTTTGAAGGAAATAAACTGCCTTCCAAATTTGTTTTTTATTGTGTTTTATGGTGCTATATGCCCAATTCACGATAATCAACTACTGATAGAATTCTTTTGGACTAGTCTAGTTTCTGTGAGAATTTTGTATTGGCTGGGTTTACCAGCAATAATTTTGTATCAATGCATGTGTAAACATGTTTGTAATAAAATTTGTGTGACTTGAGTGATTTATCTGTTTCTTCTTCTCTGGTTTTTGTTGTTTTGGTTGAGTTGTTCTAGGTGTTCTTTTTCATTTTTATATTTATGCAGATGTGCATGATATTTTTTGTAAATGTAGATCATATGCTACTGTGGTAATTGTAAATGACAAGTTCTATGTTCACAGGTCTCTGTGACTGCTTCGGGGAACTTACTGCATGCTCCAGGAACTCAACCAGCATCTATGAAATATTTGTCCAACTTAAAGCTAAATTGCAAGTTACATTTTAAGAGTGTTGGGATTACACACATGCTTTGCTATTATTATAATGTGCAATATACAGATTCACATGCCATGATCAAAATACTCTTTGGTCTGCTAATGCAACTTATTAATTAGATTAGAAGTGCAGATCCCACAATCTTAAAATGTAGCCTCTAGAGTAGATTGAAGATTTTGACACATAAATCAGCATACTGCACATTATAATGGTGGCAAATCTGAATCAAGTGGTATTAGTACCATCTAGTCTGAAAAAGTGTACCATCTGGTGGCTGAAATAGTAAACCTGCCTTGGCTATCTTGGCACAAATGATTGTTGTCATTCAGTATGCACAGGAAAATTGTGTTTTTGACATAAAAAAGGAATTAAAGGACATGTCATTAAAGATGAATGTTTTTAAGATGGGAAAGCATTAATATATGGTCTAACATAGTAGTGCATCCTATTAGAAAGTACAAATAGTAGAGAAATGTACAAAATTCTGCCCGTTATCCTAATTCAAGCTTATATCCCTGATTTTTAATATGTTCCTCACTTGAACTGGTAACACTTCACAATTCAAGAACATGTTTTCTACATACAACTCCTTTATGACAACTACTTACACATTACACACATTCCACCAGCTCTCCTCCTGGCCAAGGTTGCCATGGTTATCAAGATTCAGCTTCTGTGGCTTACATGTGAAGTCCTGCAAGCAACGGCACACCCAGTACTGCTGTCCTCTTGCTGTGAAAAGATTCTGAATTAACTTCAATCCTGAAACAAAATATTCTTAATAAAATGCTTTTTCCTTTGGAATTGATAAATTCTGCTAAATAAGTAGAAAATAGATTCACTGTATGCATCCCAAAACCAAAATTTATCTTGAATAACAAGCTTGCTTACTTTTTGTAAGTACAAATCAAATAAAAAATACCACACTTAGAAAAAATGGAATTACTAATCAATTCATACACTAAGCAAGACCTAACCTTCAGTAAATCCTAAAAACCAGAGGACCTAGTGGTTTACTACTTTTGAATTAATATTTCCATCTACTCTCCTGGACTATCAATCATACACAGAAGAAATTATGAGAGATGTTCAAGTTCAGTACCTATTGTTTTAATGTATATAAATGATTTACCGAGCAATATTCACAGTTCTTTTTGCAGATGACACCAATATTCTTGAGATAATGGAATTGTAATGCAAAATAAAGTGAACACAATAATGAATAGCCTTGTTAACTGGTTTAAAACAAATTAACTAATTATAAGCACAGAAAAAGCGATTGCAATGACATTTCATACATGGCAATTTAAAAACAGTATCAACCTCAAATTACATATGATGGAAATAATATTTATTACAAAGAAGAAACAAAATTCATAGGTATATATGAAAATGAAAACCTTTAATGAGATAGTCATTCATCATTCAACAACTAAATTTAGTTCAATCTCTTTCATGCTCAAATGTCCAAAATGTACACTGAATTTATTAGGACTGAAAAATGCATATTTTGCTCATTTTCATAGTTGGTAAAAAATATGGAATAAAATTCAAGGGAGAAAAATGTGAGAGAATATTTAAAATCCAGAAATGAGCTATAAGAATAATTATTGGAATAGACAGCATAAAGTGCTGTATAACCTTATTTTAAGAAACATAATATACTACCATTAGCCTGTCTCTTTATAGCAGAAGTCGTAAATCATATTAAGAGATATCAAGGAAAAATATGCACAAATACAGATATCAGTTCTCGTAACACAAGAAGAAAAAATTACCTTCATGTTCCAATATGCAGAACATAAATATTCTAAAAACTAATCTCACAAATGCAGGCATTAAATTATACAATAAACTACCAATAAATAATAAAGAAATAACCAACATAAAACAATTTAATATAGAAGTTAAAGCCTTTCTATTACAGCATAAATTTTATTTAGTATGTGAATATATAAAAAGTTTAATTGTAAAAAATGTATATTGTAAATCGAGTATAATTATTCCTGTGTATGTATATGTACATATATTTCTAGATAAAACCCATATCATGTACTATGATCCAAATAGTTAATTATTATTTATTATATAAATTTTTAACTCCCTCACACACAGAAGGAAATTTTGAAAGTGAGATGCATATACTGAAGTTTCAATCTTATGTTAACACAATGACAATTCCTTTAAATCTGCTCTTAGAAAATACCTATGTAAAAAGGTCTATTATTCTGTAAAGGAATATATGAGCGACAATATTATACTGCACAACATATCAATCTATATATTAAATTTGTATGATTGATTAGTCTGTTTTTGGTGTTGGTTGAGTTGTTATAAGTATTCTTTTTTATTTTTATTGTAATTATTTATGTAGATGCAAACAAATTTTTGCAAATACAGATTGAAAACTATTGTGGTAATTGTATGTGACAAGTTCAATGTTTGTAGGTCTCTGTGGCTGCTCCATGAACTCACTAAATGCTCCGAGAGCTAACTAACACTACCCAGGGAAGAGGTGTTCACTTGCTTTAGTAATCTGTGGTTTAAGCACACCCTGCTGTAATGTTTGAATGCGATTTGAATATACTACACTTTATTCCAGAGATTAGATTACCCATGATGCACTGGAGGGAGTGAAACTGCTGAGTCAAGTTAGGTGTATGCTCGTGTGGTAGAAAATGGAAAAATAGGCTGTTATATATGTGAACATGTTTATCGCAAATGTTCACGTAGTTTTATTTATTTTAGTTTCTGGAGCATTCACTGAGTTCACGAAGCAGCCACAGAGACCTATGAACATAGAACTTCGTCAAATATAATTACCACGGTAGCACACATCAACATTTACAAAAAATATTGTGTATTCTATATAAAGTTACTATAAAACGAAAAAGAAAGCCTATAACCACTCCACCAACTGCAGAAACAGACAAGTCACTTAATCACACAAATTTTACTATATACATGCTTACATTTGTATTGATATAAAATGATTGCTGTGTTTTTATTTCAGTATATTGTCACAGTGCGTATAATTGCCTTGCATGTAATATACTTCCACACTCATGTTGAGTCAGAATATACTTTTTTTCATCCATGGTAGTCGAAATCAAGTATTTTTCGTTATTGACGCAAAATTATGTGCTTTAAAACATTGGCGGTAAACATGTTCACATATATATCTCCGGTCATCAACATTCTATTCCATTCCAGGCATGAAACGGCCGATAAATGCCTCTTCTATTCTGACTCCTGGAGTGGTAATATACATGCAAGGTTATACACAGTTATATATGTGAACATATTTTTAAATGAACGTAATGCTGTAATTTCTCAATTAAGGTAAATACCTGTTTTCGACTTCCATGGCCGAAATAATTATATAGGTTATCATGTTTATCGCAAATTGCTCACATAATTATGTAACAGCTTATTTATAGGTTTCTTACTCTCACTTGACTTCAGCATTTCACTTCCGCTCCAGTGCATCAAGGATAATAATCTCTGTGATAAAGCTCTTTATATTCAAATGTTACCCACCTTGTTTGTGAACTGGAGAACTGGGAGAATTTCTAAATACCAAGCAAATTTTGACACTACATATACCTGGATTCATTTCTATCATGAGCGTAGCTTCAATGTTCTTGCACTTATATCGAATACTTGTTTGTAATAATGAATCGCCAATCAATTCCACTAGTAAAGAGAATGGAAATGCTGTACCTGGTTTATTCGGAATCTCGTAAATTTTCCATTCTTTAAACGGTTTCAGCCCTGGCGATGGACATTCTTCTACCTAGAGCAACATAAAAAATCAGTCACATTTCACCCTGAAACAATGAAGTTAGGCTACAGTGTTCCTACCTTGGGAATATTGTAACTTATGTTTTCAAAGTTCATGACGTCAGATAAATCTGGCGGAGGACATTTTCTTTTATAATATTTAAAATCTTCTCTGAACATGACTAAACTCTTCTAATTTAGTTTAGTTCTCCGAGCATTGAGTGAATTTGTTATGCAGCCACAGAGACCTACGAACATGGTACTCGTCATATGATATACTGCCAACTTACGGAACTAAAATTCTTGTTCAAATAGGGCACAATTTTATTTGAAGGTAGGACTATTAATTGTATTTATGCCAAGTGATATTTAATAATTATCATTTTTTGTATTTGTGCTTTAACTTGTGATATCTTCCAATTACAATTCTATTCGTCCTCACTGTGATCATTAGTTCGCGCATCGCCGGATGATATAAATATTGACGCTCGATGCGGTCACCGGTTTTTAAAATTGAGTTGCATATCAGTAGTAATCTCTGCTGTGATTTCTCTATTTGCAAGCGGAGCACTCTGGTGGCAGATAATACTGTAATTTGAGTTAAATAATTAAGATAGAAAAATTTAATTTATAAATTATATACGAGCGGGAAAATATTCCCTTACTCAGCTCGGTTTATTTTTACAATTATAGGCTTGGTGTTCCACAAATGAAAATTGATCGACAAAGGCGCTTGCTGCCTGTGCAACCGAGCCAGAGATGTGGGTCAAAAAGTGGGTGTTTTAATCAATATAAAGGATAACTGGAGTAATAAAAAATTAATGCTGTGGTAAACGTAGGTATTTGTAATATACATCATCTCCCGTAGGAGGCAGCTCAAATGAAACTATACTTAAAATTTCTCCTCTTAACCTCAACATTAGCAATGTATGTGTGTCCACAGGGCAATGCATAAGATACAGAGATTGTACCAGCTGTGTTTGGAAAACATTGTGCATAACAGAGGGTTCTGGTTACATCTGAAAGAGACATACAATGCCAACCCATTTGATAGCCTGCGTAAGTACTGCTCATGTTTACATTAGAAATTATGTACTAAGAATACAAACTGCAATTATCAATTTCTGATATTGTTCCAGCTCCCAGACTGGAGCAGGATTTGCTGGACACGTATGTGGCATTGCACGGCCTGCCTGGGCGTAACAACTTGTGGGTGGAACAACAAGACAACTGGCGTTTGTTCATAACTCATGGAATATGTCGGCTGTCTGTCACAGAATGTACAGACAAGATGAGTTTAATGCACATAGCCACTACATGCAGAGTAAGTAGAGCATCTCACCTGCATCCAAATTTCCAAATTGCTATCTGCTTTAGTCAGTACTTCTTAAATCCTGTGGCAAGCAAAATGCAAGGATATTAAACACCTAGTACAACTTATAAAGTATTCAATAATATATCATTCACTGTTTGTAATAATGTACAATAAGAAGCATGTGATGCAACTTTATAACCATCAGTTATTAGTTAACAAAATGTCCCCCATCAACTGTAGGAAATACTTAACTAGTCTAATAACAAGATAAATTCATTAGTTAAGCTGTGCTGGAATTAAAAATTCATCCACGTTACAGAAGGCATAAGTATTTAAAAATGTTTGTTTTTTCTTGAAAAATTTGCTTTTCTGTGAATTACACACACCTATATTACCTTTAAGTTCATTCTCAAAGATTCTAGTAAAAATTTATGTATAGTTGTGTTATGAAATACCTAAACTTAAATAATATTTTAACATATCCTAACCTTAGGTATTAATTTTTTACACTAAACTCCACACACTTACATAAAAGTAAGACGCGTTTTGGGAGAATCCCTCCCATCTTCAGTTGCTCACCAAACTACTGTATTCGAAATGATGGCTGGACACCCAGATGTTTCTATGGTGGCTTCTGTTGGTTGAAGTAGGAAAATGCTGAGTTCATCCATAGGAGAAACTCAAAATTCATTAAGTTTTCTCTATTTTTTAATATAAAATTTTTTCCCAAGTGGATAACTCCAATGGGTTGTGAAGATGTTTCAGCAGTTTAATTTCCGTTTTTATTTCATGGTTTTTGGTCCATAAGTGAGCTGCTAGTAGCTGATTTATCCACCTGCTTAAACCAAATATTCCTAAAATGTTCTTTCCTCCGAATTTCCAAATTTCTCTTTGTTTTGCCTATGTAGCTCTGCTCACAATCTGCACATTTTATTTCGTAAATTCCTGATTTCTGTTCTGTTGATATGGAGTCTTTTACTGTGCAACCTAATAAATTCTTAGTGAATTTATTGGTTTGTTCAAGTCAGTAGCATACCTAGCATTGTAATTATGTACAGAAAGGTTCATTTTAAAGTTGTCAACACAAAGCTCATGAAAGAATATGTGAACTGTCTAGTAAGAGGCTTCTTAAGCAATAGGAACGAACACCACAAAGGATTCTTATAGCACATTTTTTGCAAGATGAACACTTTCTTACTATGGACAGAATTACCTTAAAAAATTGAAATGAAAATATGCATTGTATAATAATCTTAATCCATTTTGATTCATAACATTATTCTAATTTCTCAAAGCAAAGCGGGTGGAGCTGTACTTATGAATATATAAAATAAAAATAAAGTAACAATGTAGCAGATTAACAGTAATTATAAAAGTAAAAAGATAATACACCAAGATAAAGTTGCACTTGGTGTATTATCCTTTTTTACTTTTATAATTGCTGTTAATATATTCCACTTTAGTTTCTCATCAATTTGTATACCCAAGAACTTGGTATGACATATTTTCCTTATGATGTGACTAAGAACTGTTCTGCTACCTGCTTGTTTTTAGTTCTAAACTGAATAAAATCTGTTTTGTCAAAATTTAATAAAATCTCATTAGCATCAAGCCAAATATTTAGCTCTTCAAATGCCTTTGTGGTTAAGTTTGAAAGTTGACATTCCACTGAACACACTTGGTATCATCTGCAAAAAGTACTGTCATAAATTAGTCACTTAGATTACAAAGTAATCATTGATAAGTATCAGAAACAGCATAGGGCTCAGTATTGAGTCTTGTGTAACACCAAGTTTAGCAATTGACTCACAATTATTGATAATAGTTTTTTTGAACAGAAATACTTTAAGCACACATACAATACATATCAGTTCGGGAGGAAAAATCAGACTTGAAAAATTCAGGTCACAACCAGGATTTGAACCTTGGATCTTCAGCCTTCCATACTAGCATCTAACTTACTGAACTACTGTATTCTCCAAGTACAGAAACACAAACCTCTCTAACCTGATTCTACACATCTCAGTGACCTACTTAAGGTTTTCTGTATTGCCAGAAATTTATTCTTTAGGAGGCAACTTGTAATGCTACGAGTACTTTTGACTAGGCTTCTAGTTTAACCACCAGCCATATAGGGGTAAATTTATATATAGAAATAGTTCTTTCATACCAGCCATGTGCAAGGACATTAGTAGAAAAGGAAGAATTAGATGATGCCTCTTAAGAAATAAATCTCTCACAGTAGGTGGGTCTCTAGAATATATGCATCAGACAAGAAAAGTTTGTGGCTCCATGCTTGGAGGAGAACAAAGTTCAATAAAGTGTCAGCATGGAAGGATGAAGATACGTGGCTTAAATCTTGGTCATGACCCAAATTTTTCAAGTCTGATTCTTCCTTTTCAACTAATGTCCTACACACTGCTGGTTGAAAGAATGTTTTCTATAAATACATAACATATTTCCAGATTCATCCCCGCTATATTGTTACAGATGGCTCTAAAATAAACCAGTCAGAAGAAGTAGGAGCTGCAATGTACTAGAAACTAATTATGTACTTATACTCTTGAAGCTATTAACAGTGAAATAATATATCCTATAAGAATTTACTAAATATGTTCACACTAACTCTACTTAGATGTAAAGAAGCTGTTGAGTTGATAGGATGGGAGAATGTCCTACGTCTTATAAGTAAGTGGAGTTAGCATGAACATATTTAATAAATTCTTGTATAGGATATTATACCACTCCATTGTCTGTAGGTTCCCAAGTACAATTTAAATAGTAAAATAATATTGATATGCAGTTGGTTTGGTGACTTTATACTTTACTTATTAATTAGGCATGTTTAGGGAACATTCACTCCCATCACCAGCAGAAGATCAACTAGTAGAGGCATACTCTGTAGGCAGAAAAAATATTTATTGAACATATCCAGTATATAAATATTGTACTTACGAAGCTGTTGACAATGGAGTGGCAATATAACCTAAACTTAGGTATTCATTTTTTACACTAAACTCCATTTCATTACACAAAAGTAAGACGTGTTTCAGGAGAATCTCTCCCATCTTCAGTTGCTCACTGAACCGCCATTACTCGAAACGATGGCTGGACCTTTTTAATTTCGGTTTTTGTTTTTCATTTGTACACTTAAATTTTGGTGTAGGTGGTGTTGTAAATTTTCCCATATGTGAAATCCTAGTTTTTTCGTTAGTTTTAAATACAGATCGTAAATATCTACGTCTATTTCATGTAGTTTTTTATACTGTAAGTTCTTTTCATTTTCAATTACCTTTGTTTCTGCTGCCTTCTGGTGTATGGTATTGTTGATTTTAACAGTTTTTCTCATGAATATAGGTGTGACTTTTCTTTTCAGACATGATTTCAGGAAGTTAATGTTGGCCACAATGTGTCTCTTCCTGATTTGTAATTTTATATGTGTTTTATTATGGTCCAGCCATCGTTTCCAGTAATGGCAGCTCATAAGAAACACATCTTACTTTTGTGTAAGTGAATGGAATTTAGTGTAAAAAATGAATACCTAAATTTAGGTTATATCCAGTATAGTGTGTTAAAGTTCATGATATGATTTTTATTTTTGATGGTGTAAATTTTTCCAACATTGTTAGTTCCAAAGGATTGCAAGTGTCATTCATTGATTATTATTTTTTTTTTATCAATTTTATGGTTTTCTGACCAAAAATGGACTACCGTGGGCAATTTCTCTATTTGCTTGTAACAGACGTTTCTGAAATATTACAAATTTCTTTTTATTTTTCCAATATATACCTGATCACAGTCTTTGCACTTGGTTTGGTAGATGCCTGATTTCCTGTCAGAAGATATAGGATCTGTACATAAAGATCATAATACATTTTAATACTGTAAACATTTTAAAAAGCAAAAATTATTTTGTGTTTTAAAAATTGTTCTTAAATTTATTGAACATGTTAGTGTGATGTCTGAATTTTTTTAATCGCCTATCTTCTTTTATTTGTGATGGAAAACTTTTTTTTTTTTTTTGACATCTTTATAACTTTGAAATTTTTAAAAAATTTTTATGGAAACCATTATGCAGTGCTGTGTTGATGATGCATTGATATTTTTCATTGCATCATTTTATACTGAGTGGAACTTTCTCCTCTCTGTATGCAAGGCTGTTTAGGATGGCATGCTGACATGTTTTGGGATTAAAACTATTGTTGTTAATGTAATTGCCTCTGTGGGTAGCTTTCCTATATATTCCCAAGGCTAATCTGTTGTTATTTTTATAGCCTTCAAATCCAAAGCAGGGATCACCTATTCTAATGTAAATAGTAATGTCTTCCCTGTAAATTTAATAATTTTAAGGCATCGTTTATTAGATGTTTAGGTAATATGTCATCCAGTATCTGTGCCAAGTGTTAACAATTCAAGGAAAAGCATCAGTTATGCAAGTTTCATAAACAGGTCTGCCCAAAAAGTTGAAAGGCAGCTACCCATAACTAATCCAAAACAGGAAAATTTTTCATTGAAACTAAAATAATGTTGACTGATGCATAGCTCTGTCACACTGATATAATCAGTATAAAAGAATATAGAGAAAAATACCAATACATCATCAACACAACACATTATGGTTTCCATAAAAAATTAGTAGATAAAAATTCACAGACAAGTTCACAGTTACAAATAAAAGATATGCAATTAAAAAAATTCAAATACCGCCCTAGTATGTTTAAGAAATTTTAAAAAAGTTTTAAAAATCACAAAATAATTTGGCTCCTGAAAATGTTAAAAGAATTTACCAAATCAATTACAAAAACTGTGATCATGTATATATTGGAGAAATAAAAAAAATTTAGAAATCCTCACCAAAGAAAATTTCAGAAATGTCCATTACAAACACATAGAGAAATCGACAATGGCAGCCTACTTTTGGTAAGAAAAACCACAAAATTGATAAAAAAAAAATTATTGAAAAACACTTGCAATCCTGTATGGAAAATGAAGGGAGACCATTCGATCACTTTCATGCTTGATAATGGTGAGTAAATGTAATTTTAAATTTAAATGATAGTGATAACTTACGAGATAATAATAGCTGCTGACATTCACCATGTTACCAGCTCGAACCAATAACTTTTATGTTTAAGTGATAGTGATAACTTACAAGACAATAATAGCTGCTGACATTCACCATGTTACCAGCTAGAACCAATAACTTTTATGTTTAAGTGATAGTGATAACTTACGAGACAATAATAGCTGCTGACATTCACCATGTTACCAGCTAGAATCAACCTATTGGCCATTATGCATGAGCATCCTGCAAAGGAAAATTCACCTATTAGTTTTTATGATAAGAGTGTGTAAGTGCTATTTTATAATATGTCATTATTTTTAAAATGTGTAATTTTCCTTATATATTAGTTATTCCGATCAAGAAAGCCGCGTGATAGGTGACTGGCTGGGTGCCATAATGCTTATCACATGCCCCCCTGCAATTTTGCTCTCTATCAAAGAAATTGTTAGACAGAAGTAGAGGATGCAGAGGTTGCTGCTATAGCGCCAAATGAGAAGAAGATTTGGTGTTATTCTCTTGCCTATGTTGTTAAATGTTGCTTTATAATGCAACATAACATTGTAGTATGTTTAGAATTGAGTTGCTAGTTGACAACCTCCTTCTATGATTCAGAGAGATATATAATTTACACTTTGATTATGTATAGCCTTCTGAACAACCTTTGAAAATGTAGGTAAGAGTGAATTACATTTGTAACTGGAGGGTATATATTTATTACACCTAGACTAGATTACAGCCTGTTTTAGTCTTCCTGAAATATCATCATTAAGAATGAATGATTACAAATATGTCTCATGAGAACAAAATTTTAAAATTTGGTGCATGTTATGATGACAAGTTGTGTTACAGAATCTCAAAGAGCTGGAACTGCGTGATGTCAATGAGGTGTTTCCCTATCTGAAAACCCTGGGGCCATGTCTTACCATGGTTATCTGTCTACATATAGGCTCCATGGCACATATAACCAGTGCATGCTTGAAGTTCATTAGGAACCACTGCTCTAATCTGAGGTAAGAACCTACAACATTTGCCTTCTCTCCTGGCACTTGCTTCACATAGCAGACCTAATGCTGTGATTGGATTACAGAGTGCTGGAACTGAAGTCATGCTTCCTGAATGACAAGGCTGTGGGTCATCTGAAGCATTTGGCAACACTGACAGAGCTTGACCTGCGTGACACAGAAGTCACAGTAGCTGGAGTGAGCCAGGTCTTGAAGAACAACCCTCAGTTGCGTAGTTTGCATCATCCAGAAGCTGTACGAGCTCTGTACAAGCTACATTCTGCTCGTAACTGGCTGATGCTTGCTCCAGCAGGTGGCAGCACTACATATTATAGACTGCGTGAGCTTGAGATGGAACTGTCATGTAAAGATAATGCTGGCATGTTATCTGTGATAGCCAACACGTGTCCTTACCTTGAACGTGTTCGCATTGAGTTTGACATGCATGCTTCACCTTATGTACTTCTCCCTTTAGCAGGGCTCAAATACCTTGCTGAGCTGGATGTTCAGTGCATGGCTGATACAGAACACACTTCCTTGCCCCTAGAGGGAAATGTATGCCTCTTTGATGGCAGCATAGTACCCATACTGGAGTCATGTGGGAGGAACATGCGCACCCTGTCTCTGGAGGGCATTCAAGGCATGAAGATGTGCAAGGTGGAGCATTGCTGCACAGGACTTGCCACTTTGGGTCTGTACTACAACACATATGATCACAGCTCATTTATGGTGCCCTCTGACAAGACCGCATGTAAACCTTTTCCTTTGCTAAGGCGCTTCATGTTTGGTTCCAACTCTGGACATAATGACTTCTCTGCTACTTATCTTGAGTGGCTGCTGTCCAATGAGAATCTTGAAGAACTCTGTCTGTCAGGCTCTCCACTCTTCACTGAGGAGCTCTTCTCAAAAGCATTTGTCAATTCCAAAGCATTCCCATGCCTTAGACGGTTAGAGTTGGATTATTGCAATGTGTCTGCAGATGTAATCACTGGGTTCCTCTATCACTGTGGAAGAAAATCCCTTCGTGAACTCAGCATATGTGGCCCTTTTGTTCGTGAGCAGGCCTCTCCAGCCCTCTGTTATATAATCTGTGAGAAGCTTGATGTTCAGCTGGAAGCATACTTTTACTCATTTGTCAAACTGAAGAAAAGAATGGTGCGATACAAGCAGGATGTCAACTTTATCAGGTAAATGCTCTCTAAATAAAACTTTACAAAAATGGAATAGTTTCAACCTAAAAAAAATTATTATGGTTTCATGGGCAATTAGCCAAATAAAACCATCATTAGTAATCAGCTCCAAGAAAGCTTCAAATCTTTAATTAAAAATAATTAATATTTTACTATATGTATCCTTTATGTCTCAGCATTGTTCCCCAGTATCCCTACAGAAAGACTCTCTAAATTGTTACAGAACTGTCGTATTATGATTGTATCAGTTTGACAGAACTATGCTCAATCAACATTATTTTGGTTTAAATGGAAAATTTGACCAACATAGTTCTGGATTAGTTATGAGTAACCCTCTTTCACCTTTCTTGGAAGATCTGTTTATTAGTGATTTTGAAACTCACTAAACTGATGTGTGTGTAATAATTTTTAAAACTTGGATCAGGTATGTGGATAATATATTTGCCATTATACCTAAACATTTGGTTAATGATGACTTAAAATTATTAAACTTAGAGAGGAAAGAACATACAATTTACATTGGAAATTGAAAAAAATGGATTCATTTGAAGATTATAGGAAACTTATTCAAAACATTGCACTTGAAAGTTAGCATCAGTTCATGTAATGGTGGCTATGTTGGAATTGACATTGAAACAGCCACCACTTTCAATTTCTCCTAGTAAATGAATATTAATTTTATGTAATAGTAAATTACTTTGCTCTAGAATTATTTATGGCTGCAATTAAAATGCTGCATAGTAATATAAGCATAATAAAGAAGAAGCCTTCAACAATGAGTTATTTTAATTGATATCATTGTATGATTCAGTTGAACTACAAACTCTTAAAGCTTCACTTACTTTTCATAAATGTGTGGAACCGGTTTCAAGAACATTTAGTTCCCATCTTCAGCCAGGCTAAAGTTCAATTGTCGGATCATTCGTTGAGCTGTGAGAATGTACATTCTGCTCTGGTGGCAGTGTGATAAACTTGTAGTTTATGTTTTCATCCCCGGCAATGTCTAAGTTCATTATGCTGTCTTTATATTTGTAGATGTAGATTTTCCCCCGGGTTGCTAATTCCGTAGGTTCTTGTACTGATTTTAATAATTTTGCCTTATTTATTATGTCGTGATTTTGTGTCCAAAATGATATGCAACTGCTGATTTCTCTATTTGCTTGTACTTTATGTTCCTGAAATGTTCCTTTAACCGTGTGCCTATGTTTCTCTTTGTTTTTCCAATGTAGATTTTTTCACATTCTGCACAGTTTATTTTGTAAATACCTGATTTTTCTTCTTGTGGAATGCTGTCATTAACTTTATCTATCAGTAATTTTTTAACATTAAATCTATTAATTGGTGTCAACCTGATATTAAAATCTTTAAGAATATTCTGAAATTTTTTGTGGCCCATGGATGAAATGTGAATTTTTTAAAAATTAGTTTGTCTTTTCTTGATGAAAGTGTTATGGTTTCTTTGATATATTTTTGTCTCTTGAATTTCTGCACCTTTTTATGTACTAGTTCTTTTTTAAAACCATTTTTAACTGCTGTTTCTTCTATTTGTTTATATTCTTTAGAATATTCTTCTTTGCTAATTTGTAGTTTAACTAGCCGGTGTGTTAAACTGTTAATTTCTACATGCTTGTGCCCTGTGGGGTTAAAACTGTCAGCTTTGATGTGATTATCTGCATGTGTATTCTTTCTGTATATTCCAAATTTAAGATTTTCTTGGCATTTCATTATTTTAATATCCAAGAATGACAGCATGTTATCTGTTTCTATTTCGTATGTAAATGATATGTTTATATCTTTCATATTCAGAAGTTTTAAGGCATCGTCAATGAGTTTTTTGTTAACTATGGCAAATATATCATCTACATATCTGCACCATACTTCAAATATGTATGGAAAAGCTGTGTTGATGTGTGTTTCAAATCTACTCATGAAGAGGTTAGCTAGAAATAGAGATAAGGGGCTGCCTATTGTAAGTCCTGCTTGTTGTTTATAAAATTTTCCTTTAAAAGTAAAAAAGGCTTGGTTTATGCAAATTTCTGTCAGCTTGATGTATTCTTTTATGTGTGTATGATTAATTCCACTTGTTTTTAGCCAATCATGTAGATAAATCAGGAGTTTTTATTTGGTATGCTCGGAAACAGAGATTCTACGTTGAAAGATATGAGTGGCAGAGGGATGCAATTTTATGTCAGAAAATTCTAAAAGATTTTAATATCAGAATGACCCATAGGTTGCAGCAATGGTACTAAACCAATTCTGCAGAAATAGCTATGGGATAATGCATTGCATGGTGAAATACTGTAGGTATAACTCTTTGTTGCAGTGCATACCAAGTGAGCCACTGAATTGAAATGTGTTTGTAAAAGCTTGAAAGATGATTGAAATATCGGTGAGCCAAAATTTGCCATTATATTGGAAATCGTCAGAAAAATACATGAATCATAAACTAAAGGTATCAAAATTTGCTGAAGCTACTCGTTTAGACATTTCATACAAATGGATATTTCATGTTTTGAAGGAATTATGCATGGAAATATTAGGTGTAAGGCATACTTGTGACACCCAACCAAAAGCAAATCAGAGTGTGTGATTTCAGAGAGATCCAAGTGAATGATGAAACATGGAACCCAGAAATAAAACAATGAAAGTATCTAATCAAAATGTAAATTGGAACTTGCACAGTAAAGCCAATCATATAGTTGATATTATTGTATGATTTAGTTAAACTACACATTCTTAATGCTTCACTTATTTTTTACTGGTAAGCGAAGCATTAAGAGTGTGTAGTTCAACTAAATTATCAATAATATCAATTAAATAAAAGTATCATTGATTCACTGCCAAAGAACACTAAAATATGTGAAGTTGGCTGAAAAGATCAAGGGATACTACAAGACTGATTAACTTCCTAAAGGTAATCAACTTGTCTCTTCCCACTAACTTCAAAGTGTCTAATGTTATTGCTTTTGTGTAAACAGTACCACAAGATACCTGGAAATTCTCCAGCATTGCCACTATTGCAAACTGAATCTTCTGGGCTGTAAAGCCGTGGTCCAATGGGAATCTTCTCCATCTTCCCAAATGTTTCATCTATGACTGCGATGGACATCATCAATAATGTACTTGACAATCTTCTTTTAGACAAGGCAGTAACTGACTTGTTAATGGAAATTGTGGAGGTATATATATTGGGGTTGTCTGTGGAACTGAGCTCTGATTGGTTCGCTTGGCTGAGGGGTTGCAACTAAGCCGGAGTTCGTGGGTGTTTCTAGCAGGGTGTTGGTTATTGATTGGCTAGCGTAATTTCTTTATCTTTATATTTTGTAAAACCAGATACCATCCTGAATGAAGTTTCCGAGCTATTTCTTTCCTGTTAAGGTTGTTTCTATGTTTGTAAATTTCAATTGTCTCCTGATATAAGTTAGGATGATAATGATATGTTGAGGCTAGTATGTCAGTATCTTGAAAGCCAGTTTCATGTATTTTGTCAGCTTGGAAGGCATGCTCAGCAATGGTTGATTGATCCATCTGACCTAGGCGGCCGTGTTTCTTATGTTCTTATTTTTACTGTAGATCCAAACAGCAATGCACTAGCCATCCTCACAACTGTCTGTTTTAAGGCAAGAGATGTCCCAACCTGCAATGATATAACATACTGGAGTATATAACTGATACTTTTGTACAGGACATGGAATGCAACACCAAAATTTTAAAGAACATTTGTTTATTTTTAAATGGAAGCTCTTGCTGTATGATGTAAAACACATGGCCTTTAGAGGGAAAAAATTACCACACTATATCCCTTCAGTATTCTTGCTTACGTTTGACCAGCAAACTGAGTGGGGTGGCTGAGATAGTAACACTTGGGGCTGGCAGAAAGTCCCAGTCATCTACCCTGACCTTGGGTTTTTAATGACCTAGGCAAATACAGGAATAATTTCAATATTAATTCAATTTGTAATCAACTCAGGGTAACAAGCTTAATAATCTATTCTGAGTTGAAATATTAGAACACTCCTTATGGTTTCACTTATTGAGATTTCCTCAGGACATGTTTTATGAACACTTGTCCACATCTTCAGCTGTTAAACAATTGTTGGATCATTTGTAGAAGTTGTATAGGTAGGTAGGTATCTAGTTTGACTCTAGTGATCTTGTGATAAACTCTAATAAAGTGCTGTATGCTTCTGGGATGGCAAAATTCATTAAATTTTGCTCATATTTTTTTTATGTAAATCCTTTCTCATTTGTTTAGTTCTTTTGGTTGTTAAACAACCAATGAATTATGAATATCCACATAATAGAAGCTACTAAATCTAACAGAGATTAACAGAAAAATTAAACAATTCTAGAAATAAAAAAGAATTAAAAATTACAACTTTGATTTAGCAAGGGAAAAAACGTTTAAAAAGTTTGTTTACCACCATTCAGCCAATAAGAAATTTCAAAAAAATTTAAGCAGTACAATATAATCTTAGCACCTCAAAACTGTTACAGTGTTAAAAATTTATTGAAATTAAATAAAATGGATACCAGGGCCAAAGAGAAAAAAATCTGTGAAAAAAATCTATATAGGAAAAAGAAGGAGATATATAGTCATTGGGGTGAAGGAACATTGGAGAAACATCTGTTACAAACAAATAGATAAATCATTGTTGGCAGCACATTTTTGGAATGAAAAGCATGAAATAGAAAAATGCATCAAGTTATAAAAACTGTTCAACAACAAAAGAACTAAATATATGGGAAAGGATTTACATGAAAAAATATGAGGAAAACGTAATGAATTTCAACATCCCAGAAGCAGACAGCTCTTTTTCAAGTTTATCACAAGACTGCTAGAATCAACCCAGATACCTACATACCCAACTTCTACAAATGATCCAATTATTTAACAGCTGAGGATGTGAACAAGTGCCCAGGAAACATGTCCTGAGGAAATCTGCAATAAGTAAAACCATAAAGAGTGTTCTAATATTTTGACTCGAAAGAGATTATTACAGAGATAATTATTTACTTTCTATGAATTTTCTACTCTCACAGTGCTGGTTGCAAGGTAGAAAGTATCAGGCAAGGAAAACAGAAGTTGTGCAGCATGTGCTAGATTTGCACTTTGTAGGTATGAGGACGGATTGATAAGTCTGGTAATTTTCAAGGAAATTTCATTAAGTGGCATGACTGTTGGTAAGCATAATTCTTAAATTTTCAAACATGCAACGTGCACTTCTTTTATTGACAGCTATCTTAAGTAATCAGTGTAACATATCTCATAGAAATGGATAAAGACGAGTATCATGCAGCAATAAAAACATTTTTTATTGAGTCGTCAAGTTGGTTGAAATGGAGAGGATGTCTCTTTGAAACTGGTCCCACCTTATGTAAAAGTAAGTGAAGCATAAGAGTGTGTTAGACGACAGATTAGATATAATTTACATTTAACAAGCTTCACTGTGTGAGTTCCAACTGAATTTTTTAAAAATGTCTTATTTTGGAAAGTTCTTAAATGAAAAACATTTTTGTTTAAAAAGTGGACTGTAGCCCAGATACAAACTAAGCTGAAGGAAGTTCATGGGGAGTCTACACCAGCACTCAAGCACCACCATACAGCACTGCAAATGCTGCATGTTCCGAATGGACATTTGAGATTTCTTCTTAAGAAAGAATCAATAAAATTTATGGTATTGTGATAGAAGACTAGCACATTAAGATTCTTGAGATTGCTGGGATGTAAGGCATGTCATATGAATGGGTACATAAAATCCTGCATTAATTTCTGCATATGAAGAAGTTGGGTGCCAGGTTTGTTGACTGTAGACCAAAAATCTCAAGGAATAACATTTCAAAATCATGTTTGGAAAAGTTACAGCAAAATCCAAATGATATTTGGCATCATTTTGTGACTGTAGATGAAACTTGAATCCATCACTACACCCTGGAGACAAAACTAATCAAAACAGTGAGTTGTGAAAATGTATTAAAAAGAGCTATAAAAAATTGTTGACTGGAAAAATTTTGGCAGTCTTTGGGGGGGGGGGGGGACACACAGGGTATCATTGTGATTGACCATTTGGAAAATGGTAAAACAGTGACTGGCTGTTTACACAACATTATTAGACCATTTGCATAGTGAGTTGAAGCAGAAGCAGCCATAAAGTGCTCCTTCACCAGAACAATGCACCTGCTCACATGTTGACAAAAGCATGAGCTGGGCTTCTAAATAGTTCCCCACCCACCCAGACTTGGCCACATATGACTTTTTTTTTCTTTCCTAGCCTCAAAAATTTTGTTAAAAGCCATTGAAGCCAACTTGAATCAAAATTGTCACTTGACTTAACCCTTCTTTAATTTTTGAACATCTTAATTAACAGATCAATGCTTAGAGGGCACAAACTTCACACTAATTACACAAGTTTTTTCATTTGAACAATGATATAGTTTTATTTTTATAATTTGCTGTTATTTTTTGTAACAATGTTTACTGTTTCAGTTCCAAGAGTGAGCATCAGCGACACAGCAATCAGCAACTTGTCCACTGGACCTTCTAGTCATATCATCCTCATTAATTGTATTTATTATTATTTTGTTATGGAATATACGCTAGCTTACTGTTACGGTGCTGTTATATAAGCAAATTGTACATCTAAAGAAGCCTTATTTCTTTTTAAAGAAGAATGATAAGAGTGTGAGAAATGTATCTTTCCATTTTTGTACCTGCATTATTTTTTGTTGCACATTCTCTGTGATAATTTTTGAATGTAATGGTTTCCAGCACTGGTCACAGAGTGACTCAGTATTTTCTGTGATAAGCATGCTGCCATTGCAAATTTTATGCTTTTTCTAAAGTTGAATTTTGTACTTTTGAAACAAAAAATGTGTTTTTTCTTTAAATAAACCACTTCAAACTGTGTATGTATGTTTGTTCATAGCAATGTCCCAGATTATCCTCTATGAGTTCTACAAGATCTACTGTTTATTGTGGTGTGACTGATAGACATTGGATGTTTTGTTTTATTTGAATGTACATATTTAAAGACTTTTAGTAAATGTACACAAATCATAAAAAATTAAGCATCTAAATTAATTTTATTTTGCCTTTTCAGCCAAAATGGTCTGTTTTAATGCATTGTTGTTGTTGTTGTTGTTGTTATTATTATTATTATTATTATTATTATTATTATTATTATTATTATTATTATTATTAGGTTTATTTAAGGATGCTCTTCAACTCTTTGGTCATTAGCAACTCCAATTCAGGGCCTAAAGCAGGTGATAAATTTTGCTCAAAGCCCTTCTTTCAGTCTTGAGGTTCTTTTACACCTGTAAAACTACAAGGACCAATGGCTTTACTTCCCTTTTAAAGGAAACCATGTTTAGGAATTTTACAGCCAAAAAAAATTTATCAACCCTGACCTTGTGACCTTGAGTCTACAAGGCAAGTATCTCTACCACTAAACCACCAGGACTGACTTTTCTTCTTGTAATTTATACCTTTAACAAATTTTAAACTTTAATTTTTAGCCTTTGTTAAAGAAAACAAACTTTTAAAATAAGTAATAATCATTACTGGGCTATTAAGCAATGAATGGTGTTCAACACCCATTTTTACTACTGAGGCGCATGGTGGACGCTGATGACACCGGCATTTGCCATTTATGAGGACTAAGGAAACCCTGGAAAAAACCTCAGTCAGGGAGGACAGTCCTGGCAGGAATCGAACCGCAGACCTCCTGCTCACAAGTCTGCCAAAGTTGCTATTGGCATCATCAGTGGACCTAAAGAGTCAGAGGTACAGAATCATTAGAAGTGGGAGGAGGTACAAGTGTTGGGGGGTTGTGGTGCATTCGTTTGTTGACCAGTAACAGATTACAAGTGTTGCTTATTTGAAAACCTCTGTCTTTGTTTATATTATCTGGGTCCTGCTCTAGCTAAATTAAAATATCCTAATGTTGTTGCAATTCCTGCTGGAAGCTGGAGAATCAAAGGAATGTGCTGACAATGCAACTATTAATATTCTGTTTGTTAATGCAATGAGGATGGACTAAATCTTAAATATTTGAATAGATGATACTCTTGCAGTGCATAATGTTTTACTTGGCAGATAAAGTCTTCTCCCCAGCTCAGTAGTACTTCTGCTTTTTTTCTTTTTCTTTTGCAATTTTGAATGGCGTATTCTGCAATTGCAGATTTGTCTGACTGATTAAGATATAAATGTCACCTCTGTTCTACAAATCCAGTTTTAATGGATCTTCCAGTCATACATATGTATGATTTTCCCAAATTCACATGGTACTTTATATATTCTTGTAAAGTTGAGAGGAATGCAGCAGTATTTCACAGAATGCAGTTTTTTTATCTATTTTTTGTTGTGGTTGTAAAATGGTTTTTATGGCATTTCTCACAGCATGACGAGCATTAGGTAGTGTGTTATGGTCTGGAATAAAGTTGTGGTTTTCAAAAACCATTATGAATAATCTGAGCCAAAAATGCTTCAAATACTCATTGTTATCAAATAATTTTGAACCTTTGCCATGGTAAGAAGAAGGCAATATTGGAATCCATTGTTACAGGTGGTGAAACTATGGTCAATTACTATGACCCTCTTTCAAAATAGAGGGGTGGGAGAAGGGCGAAACACTACTTAATGGTCACAAGATGACAAATATTTTGGGAGTGTAAAGGGATTCAAATGATAGAAAGGTACATAATGGTGACAGATTTACTATGCTGAGCTACTGCAGCAATCAAGGGAAAGAGACATGGAATGTTTCAGTTATGATGCACCAATCCCAGCTGTGAATACATGCTGGACTATCCATCATACAGTCGTGACTTTGCTCCCAGTGACTATCTTCTACTTTCTAAGCTGAAAATTGTAAGGGCAGTGATTCATGAATGATAATGAATTGAAGGACTCAGTTTTACAGCATTTTGCAGACAGCTTTGGACTGTAAGAAATGCATTCAAGTGCAAGGAAATTACAGGGAAAAATTATTCCTATCAAACATGGTCAAGCTGAAAACTTGTGATTCAACACTTATAAAGCAATTTTCACAAATCTGTAATATTAGATCATGTTGCTGTATAATGCAGCATTAGGAATAAAATTTTATGGTCATAAAGTAGTGAACAGAGACACACTTAGTGTCTGCTAAAAAAAAAAAAAACTACTGTAAATGTTAGAAAACAAAATAAAAAAAATTAAAATATCCTAATGAAAAATTAAAACCCAAAAATTATTTAAAATTCCCATTTTTCTAAACTTAACAAAAAATTCCCACATCAGGATAATATTCGCACATGTTGGCAACACTATAAAGGAGATTTAGCTACTGTCAGCACAAGTAATAGAACATAATTATATTATGAATATTTAAAAATTCCTCTGCACATTATATAATGTGTTACAATATGTTTCGAAACTGCTTGTGTCATCTATAGGAGTGGAGCGAAAGCTCTACGTCTGCGTCAGATTGCCTTGACATCTAGGCCATAATTTCGGATACTATAAAGTCGTTTTGCAGCAGATGATAGTTTCATTGTTATCAGAATAAATATACCACTTTACCTAACCAATTGCTTACTCCTGAACGGAAAGGGACGAACCGTAGCGAAGAAAGCCGACTGGTTACGATTGCATAGACTTACCCTTGGTATAAATTCTTGAGCTGGTACAGCTGCGACCCCAGCGACAGCGAAGAGAGCCGAACGGAAAATATTTTTCTCTGTTTGCATGACTACTTGTAAAAGTGTAAAATATTGAATGTATTAATTTTTTGTTAAAGGTAATGTAATCTATGTGTTGTCCTACGTAATTTTCTGGATGCAATATGTTGCTCCTTATTACAAAACTGAAATTTCACTTTTTACCACGCGTGTCTAATTGAATTCGCAATTAATTCATATATACACACAAACACTAACCTTAGCGCTAACCTCGGGTAAATCCTAGAAACCGGTGGACCCAGTGGTTTACTGCGGATCGCTATGGCCTCACGGTCTACGGCTTGCCCCTTCGTAAATATAAATTGATAGGGGCGGGTAAATCACTGTAATGATAGCAAATTTCCTTTGATTCCAGCAGGGAAAAAATCGTAATTATCAACTGAGCGCATTGTGTACTTGGTACACAAACATTGTAATGGTGGCATATCTCCTTTAACTTCAGCAGAAATAAATTTAAAAAAAAATATATCAGTATGCGAAGATATCCAACCTACTACCTTCACAACTATAGTATGACGCTCAAACCGTCTGAGCTATCATGCCGTTGTGCTTGAGTGCCTTATTATTTAGCTATATCTGTGAAAGTTGCACTATCTTCGGCTTTCTCCACTATCGCTCGAGAGTGGCTCGGGACTGTCGCTCTAGCAGCTCGAAAATTTGTACTACAGGTAAGGAAAAGCGCAACCACTAATTTGAAATAATTTCGATCACGAAACTGTTTCATAAAGTCGCTGTACCATTGGGTTATTTGACGAGAAAGTGCCAAGTCCCCCGAACCACTTCAGTTTTTACAAAAAATATCACATACATCTGCATAATTTGTTACGATAAAAACTAAAAAGCAACATATAGAGCAACTCAGCCAAAACAACAAAAACCAGAGAAGCAGAAACATACAAACAACTCGGCCACACAAATTTTACTATATACATGTTTACATGTAAACTGCTTTTTGATGGCAGGAAGGTGTTGAAACCTGTCTATGTAAATTTGCCTTTTGTCTAGTGATCTTGTCATGTATATTTTGATTTTGTACAAAATTTTCTTTATAATAATTCATGAGGGATAATATATATTCACATGGAAGAGTTACAATTTCAAATTGCACAAAGAAGTTTTTGCACCAATGCCAGTTATTTGTACAAGCAATTACTAGCATGGCTTTTTTCTGTAATAGGAAGACATGCTCACTTTTAACTGAGTTTCCCCACAATATAAGAACATATTTCATTATTGAGTTGAAATAAGCATAATAAACTAATTTTAAAGTCTTAATTGAATCCAGCACGTATTGCATAGCATGCATTGCAAAGTTCAGGTATGATAAGAAATCAGAAGGTTATCTATTAGTAAACCAAGGAATTTAATATCTTTGATCTGTAGAAGTACACTGTTATAATATCCTATTTATAATAGGGTATTTGGAGCTCAGAAATGTATTTAGTTTAATGGCACAATCATTAAGGCTCTTTTCATTTACCAATATGCTTGTTATATTTGCAAATAGAACAGTATTTCCTACATCTTGGGTAGATAAGGAGAGATAATTTATATACTGAGAAAAAGAAGAGGGCCCAGAACAGATCTTTGAGGCATGGTTAACTGCTGTAAAATAAATCTCCCAAATCTCCTAAACTATACCATTAAACGAAAAGACTAAGGGTTACTATGAATTGTAAATTCAATGGAATGGAATTTCATAAAACTAAATATGAACAACTTAGGAAAGAATATTTAGAACAATTAAAAGAGCATACATGAACAGCATTCATGCAGAGAATCCATTGTTCTAAAACTACATATAATCTTTATGAAAAATTTTAAAAAAAAGGAGGGTAGTACAACTGAATCAAAGGACTTACAAATAAATATTGATGGGAAATTTGAAAAAAGAACCAATTAAAATTTGTGAATCTATTAAAAACCATTATCTGAATGTTATACCTCAGAAAACAATCAAAATTATATTTTAAAATGCTAAAAACATTTCTGTGGCTTTACTTCCAATGAACACTGAAGCACTCTGAGTTAAAAAACATTGAAAATACTGATACAATGATAAAACACTCTTAACGTTTCACTCTCAAAATTAAAAAATTCAGGACATGTTTCACGAGACCTTTGCTTACATTATCAACTATTAAATGACTGGTGCATGGTGAATCATATTAGGTTTTAAAAGGTAGGAGATTGTGGTGAATATGGTAGTCTGTTGGTAAACTTGTACAAAATATTGTCTGCTTCAAATCTGCTTTGTACAAGTTCATTATTGAGAGTGAAACGTTAAGAGTGTTTTATCATTGTATCAATATTTTAAATGTTTTTTAACTCAGACTGCTCTGGTGTTCATTGGAAGTGAAGCCACAGAAATGTTTTTAGCATTTTAAAATATTTTACCTACTGGAAATCTTATACTGGTTTTTCACTGTATTGATTCCTAAATTATTATAATTATAATCAAAATTACATTATTATGGATGCTGTAAATACAACTGTGTATGTAAAACCTACAAACATGAAAGAAATTGTTAAAATAATAACTTGTCTACTGAGTAAAAACGCATTCAGGTTGGGATGAAATTCTTCCTAGACTATTAAAATACTGTAGGAATTAATTAGCAAAATCCTTAGAATATCTCATACATTCCTCAATTGAAAAAGGTATACTTTCAAACTGTTTAAAGATAAGTGTTGTAAGATCTGTGTTTAAGAATGGTGATAAATGTAATATTAGTAATTACAGGCCAATTGCATTAATACCTGATATTTGAAAAATTTATGAAAGAATTCTTCTAGCTAGGTTTGTAGAATTTTTTAATGATAGAAAGGTTCTCTCTAACTTTCAACATGGCTTTAGAAAAGATTTCTCAACTGTAACTGCTGTTAGTGATTATGTTCATCAAGTTTTAGAGTTATTTGAACAGAGTATATTTTTATTTATCAAAAGTTTCTGATAATGTGAGACATGATCTTTTGTTATATAAGTTAAAACCTTATGAGATTAGAGCAATTTGCCACAAAATATATCATAATAATTGAAATTTATATTTAAAAAAGATTATCTTTTATCTAAAAGGTCTCAATGTGGATTAGTACAATATGGAGTCCCACAAGGTCTTGGGCCCATTAATGTTTTTTATATAGGTAAATGACATTGTTCTGCCTCGTAATTCTATTATTACTTCTATGCAAATGATATCACTATAAGTTCTTTGGGGTAAATGTAATAAGTCTCTAATGGACACCATCTCTCTGAGTTCAGCGCAAATCTAAAATATTCTAAAATCGATAATCTTGTATGCAATGCAGTTAAAACAAAATTTATGAAATTTGATCTAGTTAAAAGTAATGCTCTAAAAGGTTTATGTATGATTAAATATAAAATCTATCAGCAGGTACATACATATAAATTTTTAGGGATATAGACAGATAGCAAATTAACATGGGCAAAACATATAGGTGTCATATGTAGCATAAATTGTAAATCAACCTATCTGTTAAGATTTTTAAAGATGTGTTTGGCTCCAAAGAGCAAAAACGATTTTTCATGGCATAATTTACACTCTTCTACATTATGGTATTGGGGTCTGGGGGGCTGCAGCAAAGGTGGACATGGATATATTATTTATATAACAGAAAAAAGCATTAGGTTAATTTCTCTATTAGTTTATAGACAGTCTGAAAGGATGCATTTATAAGACATGAAATGTTAACTCTCCTCTCTCTATATATGTATAAGGCTATGTTATGTAATGAACATAGAATTTTATACAAAATAATGATATTCATAACTATAATACCAGAAAAAGTAAAGATTATCATAGACATGTTTATAATAAACAATCAGTATGTTAGGATATAATTTTAATGGGTACCCTTTTGTACAATAAATTACCAGCAGAGATCAAATCTGTAGAGAAATCAAAATTTAAGTATCAGCTGAACAAACATCTCATAAATAGATGTTTATATTAATTTGACAAATTGTGCATTATATTTGTATACGGTATTGTGACCTAACACTTGACAATGTCAGAAACTTGTATTACAAGTTGGCTGTAAATAAATGAATATATCATCACCATTGTAGTTGTTGTTGTTGTTGTTGTTGTTGTTGTTGTTGTTGTTGTTGTTGTTATTATTATTAAAATATGCCCAATACTCCATTATCATGAACCTTTCCCATTATCATGAACCAGTTATGCCTTTGGCTTCAATATTTATTCAGGTACAAGCTCCAATGAAGAACTATCAGCAGCACAAATTAAGAAGCTTAAAGATAAATAAAAGTATATAAAAATTTTGATATGTAAAAAAGAGAACATGCTCAGCAGAGATAGTAAATTGTGCCTTGAGGGAAATGAAATTGAAGTGGTAAGGAAATTTGATTATTTTTGGGTAATGCTGAACAGTAATGGAAAATGGACAGAACAAACAAAAAAATGCACTAGGGAAGGGAAAATTAGCTAACAATAGTATAAAAACATGCTTGACCAAACATGAGTGTAAGCTGGTTAGAAAGAGTACATTCAACTACAGATGAATAAAAAATTATGCATGGGATAGAAATATGGGGGAACAGAAAAAGAGAGGGAATGTACAGGTCAGAATCATAGAGCAGTCTGTAAAATGATATTGGGATTACCTAGAGCAGCACCCAATGGAGTAGCCCTGATGGAACTAGGAAAAGGGTGGACCGAAAAGGTCTAGTGATAAAATGCATTATGAAATACTGGCAGAGGATACAACCATTAGAGGAAGGAAATATTCTCAAAGACACTTGGGGGATGCAAGAAAAAGGTAAATGGAGAGAAGTTAAGTAGGTAGATTTAAGGAAATTGTCAGAGAAATTGGTTTCTGAGAGCTATTAGTTTACAGTCACCAAATGGGCAAGGCACGTGGAATAAAGTGAAAGCAAGGGTTGATGATATAGAGAAACAGGAAATATTTGCTAGCCTAAGAGACAAGAATACTCTGATATACTATAGGAGTTTTAAGAAAGAATGGGGCAGGGAAAATTATATTAGAGGTTGTGACAAAAAGGGTATGGCATGGGCAAGAGCAAAAACAATGATGTTAAGTAGGGTAAAAGTTGACAAAGAATTGTGCCCACTGTGTGGTAAGGTAGATAAGAACTTGGACTGTATAATAGAATTTACAGAAACAGAAGGATGGAGAGAGGAAACATGGAACAACAAGTGGGATAATTTGCAGACAGAAATTCTGACATTAAAGATTTTTGGGATTAGCAGAAAATAATTTCTGAATCAAGTTTGGAAATTATATATGGAAAGTGAGAGAAAAAGTGGTGGGAGAAAGTGATCAAGGCAAAGGAAGAAGGTAATACAGTACCAATGAGGGAAGATGTTCAGCTTTAGGGAAGTATTTCTGTAGATTACCTGATAATATGTTTAGTTAGAGTGATGTAAAATCCATGTACACAACAACCGGGGTGTTAATAGGATCCTGAATTAACAAGTGCTCAAAGATCAAGAAAATATAATTGTAAAACTACAATTATAATGTGTCGAAATAATAAATATTCATTCACAAACTAAGTACAGTTTGATAAGTACACATTTCAAGTTTCCTGCCAAAGAAAAGATCAGCCAAACTGAAATAATAAAATAATCTTTCTCCATTATGGAGAACTGTTGGTTTAAGATGTTTATTAATCATTTGAATTCATCAAATAGAAAAGTAATACCCTCTAGGTTTTTTACCAGCAACATATAATCAATGTCTCACAATGTGAAGCAAAAATTGACTACTGTATGTCTCACAAGAAATTCATGGATTTCAAAAAACAATTATTTATATTTGGCTGTTACCACTCATTTTCTAACTGAAAATTATGAGCTAAATACCTTACTGCTGGATTAATCACCACTGGATGGTTCACATGCAAATAATAGCTTGGCTGCAGAGATGAAAATCCATTATTAGATATTTATCTTAAAAGATTCTAAAAGTTGTTATAGACAACACTATAAACATCAGTGAAAGTGATCTTAAATGGAAGCATTTTAACTGTTATCTTATTTAATTGTTCATATTTATAAAATTATAAATTCATTACATGAAAAAGTTAAATATAATGTTGTGCATATCAAATGTAATAAAACTGCCAACCAAAGACTGTTAGAATATCAAAACACTCATGGAATAGATATTCCTAAAAAACTTAGTCAAGATGTATCATAAAGTGGAACTGAATTCTACATCTTCAGCCATTTTGTAAAACTGATGGATGTACTAAGAGTAACAACAACATTGAGCAGTAATAAGTTCCCTAAACTTTCAGAGGAGAAATGGGAAACCTGTGCTGAAGAAATAACCAAATAGAGAAAAATATATACTGGGAGATTTTATTTATTTACAGACACTCTTTAACATCTCAGGTCATCAGCATCCTATTCAAATCAGGGCTTGAAACGGCTGACAAATTTTGCTCAGAGGCCTCTTCTTTCAGGCTCACGGCTTTACTTCCCTTCCGAAGGAAGCCATACTTAGGATTTTTATGCTTGAAAAAGTCCATCAATCCTGGCCAGGATTGAACCTGCGATCTTGGGTTTAGTAGGCGAGTATGGTTACAACTACACCACCAGGCCCAACATATACTGGGAGCAAATCCATACACATAACACATGTGTTGGTTTAAGTATGTCAAACCGCATTAAAACAGAAGCTCAATGCTTCTGTGCTCTCTGTATTAGAAGTTTTAAATTAACAAATTGCCAAAAAATTCAAGAATGGCAAACACAGCAGAATATTAGCACAATGTATTTTCTTAGATTCCAGATAGTGAATGTGTGGATATTCTAGACCTACTGATGCAGAAGAAACACAAAAAATGCTAGAATTAGCTACAAAAGCATTCAACTCAGAGTGAAAGTCACAAACTCAATTTGCAATAAAGAAAACCACAAACATCAGCAAAAGTGAATATTCTTTAAGGGACGAATTTGACAGAAAAATGCAAATCTTTCAACCTCAATATTACTTAAAATTGATAAAATTTTCAATAAATTATAAAAGCATAATGAACAGCATATACCATTAGTTATATTTCAATTTCTGAAAGTGGTATTCAGGGAGCAATGGTAGAAGTGTAACAATTCCTGCAGGAAAGCTTATTACCTAAGGACTGCAGATCCCCTGCTGCTATGGTAAAAATTATAATTACCTAACACTTTCAAAAGTGGGAGAGAGAGAGAGAGAGATATTTAGAATGGCTGCCTCCTCAGTTAAATGCAAGCATTTACCTTCAAAGGATTATATTGGTCTATAGGAAAAGTGGCTAGGGCCAGAAATTTTATTTCTTTTGTCCTTCAAAGGATTATATTGGTCTATAGGAAAAGTGGCTACGGCCAGAAATTTTATTTCTTTTGTACTTGGCTTAGTACTCAATAAATTAATTAGTCAATAGTTTCAAAGGCTTTACTTTTGTAAATGAGAAATATACATTAATATTCATACAGCAGTATGAAATGTCAAGATTTCACATACTGAATGAAGGTGTAAAAAATTAATGTCCTTTTTAAATTTCTCCAGAATACATAGTGTTATTTTATTTTATTCCTTTATGTCCACATGCATACATACTGATATTAAACATTTTATTAATTACATGATAGGTTTTGTATAATATTATGGGAATCATTATTTACAAAAATTTATATTTATATTATCTTATAACTTATTCATTGCAAAACTTTCTGTACTATATAGAAGGAAATTTATCAGTAAAAATTTGTTTTGATAGGTCTTTAGCAGAATCTGCAAGTTTTTGAAAAAGAGGTATATTTAATTCTCCAGATTTGGCTCCTACTACAACTAATTATTCTTTTCATGAATATTTCTATAATGTCTGTAAAATTTAATTCCAGAAGCCATTTGTGTGAGGTAATAGTAATAGTATATTTCTACTTGTGTACTGATGTTTCAATTTGTTGTACCCTATTTATATCATGTAAACAAAGCAAACATAAATCCTATTCAGCTTTTGCTCATAAATTGCTAGATAACAGCATATCATATGCATAAATATGAAATATCATTTAAATGAATCGGGATTTTTATTTTCTCTATGCAATTCAATTTAATATTATTAAATTCAATAAATAGGAACAGCTATACAACATTTAATATGTTCATATTTAATAGCATTCAATGTACTGTAATAACCAGGAAGACAAGTAAATTGAAATATATTTTGTATGCTAAAACTAAAGCACAATTCTTGGAAAAGGTTGATCCAGATTAGAACTATAACTAATGGAAAACTGTGAAAGCACAGGCAATCACTGCACATTTATTATTCAGAAAATATAGTTCATGTAGAGCACTGCAAAAGTAATCATAGAGTTCTACATCAAGGGTAAAGGCTGCTATGAACTTCTATCATTATTCACTCATTTGAAATGGATAAGTAAAAACACATTTATTGGCATAAAACACGTTTTTTTATTAAGGGTCAAAGAAGAGATGGGAGCTGAAACTGAAAGATATCTTTGGACTGCAAAAACTCCAGCCTTGGTGAATCTGAATGTCAAGTTTCATAGTCTGCTTCATTACACATTTAAAAATTAGCTGTTAAAAGGCATTATAAAATGGTATTTAATGTGGATAATTAGTGTCTATTAAAGACTTCTTGCTAACCATAATACATCATTTCTCACAATCTATTAACACTTTCCCATTTAAAGTTTGATTTCTTGCAATAGAAAGCACTGATCTAACCGTATACCATTCCCTAATGCTATTTTGAGCAAAGGAATAAATGTGCCTTTTCTTTGCATTGGGGCATGAAATAAGTCATACTAAAAGATATGCTATTTCTAAGCATCTTCAACATTAAAATGTAAGTTAAATAAATGGGTGGATAATACATTTTATATAATTTGCTGCATTTAAGATTTAACACACACTCTTTTGATTGAAACATGTTAACTTCAATGATTTTATATTAATTGCAATATATAAATTTAAAATGCAAGCAAGCCTTGAGATAACATAGGGTTTTGTTCTGTATTTTGAGATTTAATAACGATATAACCTATCCCCAATTTTAATATTGGTTATTATCGACAGAAGTAAAATCGTTATGCACAAAAAGCTTAACAAAATGTTTGAAAAATAAGTAACACCGCATTTATTTAATTTAGTGCAAATATTAAAACATTTGGAAAGCATTATGAGGTAATCTTTGATAACAGGAAACTCCCATGATGCTCTACAATTTATTTACGTTTGTGAAGGGAGTCTTTGGCAGTCAAACGAGTGTGTATGTTCGTGAACTTGAACTCCGAAAACAGGCGGGAAATGTTCGGAATAGCCGCGAAATGAACTATTTATGGTGTCATTATTCTGTCACGTGGTCAACTTTCAGGCGCATTGTGTTAAAGCCTAAAGTCGTAGAAATTGACAAATGGAAATTTTTCCACAGGAAGTATCATTATGGTTTGTGAAGGGAGGGTCACAGGGTTTTCTGGAGCATTGAAAGAGGGCCGGGAAGATGCTTTTTTGTTGAAGTACCAGACCGAAAGGCTGTACTTTGACGAATTTAATTCGACAGTTCACACTGCCCGGGACTATTATTGTTACGGGTGGATGGGCGGCATACGCTAACATTTCGGATACCAATTTAGAGGGGGGGGGGGAGGAATGAACATGATGTTAATTGTTCACGAGCAAAATTTGTAGACACGGACAATGCAGAAATTCATACTCAAAACGTAGAAAACATGTGGATGAGGGCTAAGTCCAAGATTAGGAGGCAGTATAGAACTTCGGATGCACTCTTTATGTCCTGTGAAGAAATTCATTCAAACATAGAAATGTATTTGCGTCGTTTATAACTGCATCTCCACTATCTACAACGTCGACTAAATTCTTATCTCGATAAAACATTCTAAATTCCCTTTTAGTTAGAAAGAAATTTAAAATGTACTACCACCATTCCATCACTTCAAGCAACCATCGCCATGGGTGGCCGAGGTCGTTAAGGCGCAGTATCATGACAGGTCTGAAGTTCAAATCCTGCCAGGACAGTTCTCCTTTGACAGATTTATTCCGGAAAACGGGAGTTAAAAACTATTTAAAATGACCTTTTACTTTAATGTTTTCACCGCAAACGAGGCAACGGCCCCTTTAGGAGCCACCAAATACTTCCCAAAAGACCAATACTGTACATACTGACAGTTTAGTTTACGCACCTTCACTGCTTGTGTGCTTTTTATAAGTTCGCGGTTGTGTGTTAATGATTATAGGCGATTGCGCTCGATATATCTGCTACGTCACATCCGCTGTGTAATGAAAAAAGTTATGTTCTGACTGGTTGTTTTCCATGCGCGATCTGCGCACCCCCTACATAAAACAAATGAGCGGAGTTCTCTTTTCTTAAAGATTACCGTTTGAGAATAGGAACTCCCTTGATGCACGGTTTGTTTACGTTTGTGGAAGTGAATCTGTGGGAGTCAAACGAGTCTATGTTCGTGTAAAAGGAAATTGAAAACAGGCGGGAAATGTTCGGAATAGCCGTGATATGAACTATTTGTGGCGTCATTATTCTGCCGCATGGTCAACGTTGTATTAAAGCCTTAAGTAGTAGAAATTGACGAATCGATTTTTTTCCGCAGGAAGTATCATCGTGGTTTGTGAAGGGAGGGTCATTGGATTTTCGGGAGCATTGAAATACTGTCCAATAAAATATTATAGCATGCAATTACATTGCAAATGCATTTTAAGCTCCTAAGAGTGGTTACAACTTTAATCTCACTGTTCTACCAAATACTAACAGTGCTCATGAAACTGCTATTTTGAAACTTGCAACAGTGATAGTTTGAAGTAGTTGCAACTGTTTCACGAAAATAACTACCGTTCGGTGCTAAGGATTTCAGGTTTCTCCGCCGACGTTCAAGACTCAGGATCACCTCAGGACTAAGCACTGTAAGATTAAGTAAAATACCAAGATCGCCATGAGCATATTCCCTAACCTGTGTTCTCAACTCATACCGTTAAGAAGGCATCCATCCACTTTAACTGTTTATATTGTACAATTGTGTAACACAGGAAACATAGATTATACGACAGTAACAGAGAGAGTCAGAGCGAAAATATAACATAACGAGAAAAATCAATACAAACTACGAATAAAAATAAATGACAATACAACAAAATAGAAAAATACAATACAAAGCCAAATATAAAAACAAGAAGGAAATGAAAATGCAAGAGAAAAATACAAGAGAAACTAGGAAATAGGTAATTTCTAGACTTTTTTTTTTAATCCTCTCCTAAACAGTGTTTACTGCTGAGTCATCACAGACGGTAGACACTGATGAAGATACAAGAAATGGAATGATACATTGGGCTTTTTTTAAGCAAGGATTCGTTCTAGGCCTAAGTTTTGGGGTATCTCTATTATGAAGACTGAAAAAAGTCTGGGGGGAAAATCTCCATTCAGGGAGAACGGTCCTGGCGGAAATCGAATCTCAGACCTTCCGCTCACGATCTCCTACCTTAATGATCTTGGCCATTACCTTAATGATCCACCCATGTGGATGTTTCTAGCTTTGAACCTATACCTACATTTTAATAACTCCTTTAGTCAATGAGACAAATTACAATCACAATGCAGCACATTCATAATACAGAGAGAGGAGGAACCCCTTTCTCAACATCGCTCTTTATCCACAAAAATATCCACCGCTTCTCTAAAAAGAACAGAAAAAAAAGTGTATTCAGCCAGGGGCATAGCTAAAGGGCCAGCAGAGGGACTAGAAAAGCATTCTATAATACAGGCCTACATGAAGACATTTCGATTTTGAATAACACATTTCATTCATGCATTTCAAAGATATTTACAGTCTTATTACAGAGTTTTCTTTTAACAATCACTTCTCAAGTTATACTTTTTTTTTCTGATGACGCAACATTAAACGTCAATACCCACCACGCATCTCCAACATGTGCTCAACTCTATCCATTCTCGTCTCGAACGAACTATTAACTTGCATACGCAACAAACAATGCATATGTCACTTAATCTTACAAGTTACCCAGTCTCGAGTGTCAGCGGAGAAATCCGAATTCCTCAGTCCAAACGGCAGCGGCAGCCAGCAGATGTCTGTTTCGTATGGAAGTGCTGTTGTGATGAAGTGATACAAATGTTTTATGTACTATTATATATACATATCTTTCTTCAATTTAAATTGAATGGAAAAAAAATATTTGTTCAATTAAGAATAGTGCAGAAAAATTATGAAGAGAAAAAAATTAATAATATGATAATAATAAAATAATGACTAACGAGTTAGAAATTCTTATTAATATTATGAAGTAATTTTTGTTATGTTCTATTATATTTTTGTTAAACTAACCTAACCTTACAAATTAAAAAAATCCGTCACGCAGGAGCTGCGTAAACTAAGCGCATTCTTCACCGGTTAAATAACTTATAATAAAAATGAATATATAATCCATATTAGGCCTTATTATAATTAATGAAATGAAATAAGCTATGGCATTACTGAGTGGTATTAGGGGAACAAAATAATAATTCTTGCAATCTATAAGTATCACAAAAAGAAACCATATTTTTACAATTATTACTATTGTTATTATTATTATTATTATTATTATTGAGAATAAACCACAAGAATTAAAGGTATGCTATTATCTAAGTTAAATATGTGATCACTGATAGGCAAAGCTATACTGTATGGGTGTTTTTAAACATTTGTAAATGTAACTATGTTTATGAACTTACCCATTGACATGTTCACATTCACTTAAAGAGAGAAAAATAGAAATTTTCGAGTTACTTTGTGTATTTAACTAGATGTTCATATGTTTCACAAAACAAAAACATGTTAATAATTTACAAACAATTTTCGTGTACTAAGCAATTGTGTAAAATCAGCAAAGAACAATCGAAGGAATTTTCCATTTTCATTAATCCATGAAACATTCATCGATTTTCATTAACAATGAAATTTAATTTAAATGTTATTGTAGTAAAAACATATAATGCAAACGTTTTCTGAAGGTTATTACAGTGGTCTGTTACATACAAATATAATTCTCTCAAACACATGTTTGATTAATATTTCACAGCTACTATTTTCTCGACGATATTTTGTTAAATATAAAAACATATGCAATGTTATAAATACAGTTTATATGCTGAATTAATTTCTCATTTTATTTTAACATAGAGAAAATTAAACGCAAGAACACTTTTTAAGTTTCGATTTTAAAGTATGCCTTTACTGCTAATAGTTCAATTTCCCAAATTTTCAGAAACTGTTTTTCTTATTTATTTAAATGGCATATACCGAATTTTGTTGTGAAGAAACAAATATTGGTGCCGATAGAGCGATTTTTAAATTTTGGTTTTCAGGTCTAAGAGCCTAATTTCCTTGAGTTTCAGAAACTGTTTTTCTTATTCTGTTTAATTGGCATAAAGAGAGTTTCGTTGCGAAAAAACTTACATTAATGCCTCTAGAGCGATTTTGAAATTTTTGGGTGCTGGTAACCCTCCCCCCTACTAAAGTTCGATTTTACTGATTTTCAAAAACTCCCCCCCCTTTCCCCTTTTGTTACGGAGTTTCGTTGCGAAACAAATATTAGTGCCCCTAGAACGATTTTTAAATCTGAGTAAACCTCCCCCTGCTAATAGTTCCAATTTCATTGATTTTCAGAAAATATTTTTCTCATTTTATTTCAATGGCATATATCGAGTTTCCTCGAAAAAAAAATTAAATTGCGATCGTTTGAGCGATTTTTAAATTTTGCTTTAACCTCAAAAGATTTTCAGGTATATCCCCACTCCGAGTGGTGCAATTGCCATGATATTCACAAGCTACTTTTATAAATTTGTTTTAATTTATTTTGTTTTGTTTTGTTTTACTGAATTTCATTGAGATAAAGCAAAAATTGCGGTCGCTAGAGCGATTTTTCAATTTTTTAAAAAAAAGTTTCGCTCTGTATTAACTCTCACTGCTGGTTAACGAACTGGACGAATCGTTTGTTAATTGATGGCTATGTCCTGGATTTCGTTGAGAATAAACAAAAAATCGACCGCTAGAGAGAGAACGGACACACACCACACTACAAATAGATGTTTATGCTCTTATTATTACAAAGTTAAAACTGTTTGACTCTTCGCATGGTGCATTTAAAGATTGGCAGACAATACAACAGATACATCCTCTATGAGAGATTGAGGAAAAGTAAATGTACTGTGTCTCAGTTTTTCAAGGAAGAAAGTAATGGCTCGTGGTCATGATGAAAGCCCCTGTGTCTCATAAGATGGAAAAATGTTAAGTTTTATTGAACTACTTGTTATATAATACAATGAGAAAGAAAAGTACAAAAGGAGCTAATTTCACCTCACTCGTTAAACTTGTTACTCGGGACATGATGAAAATAGCCCGTTAAAGTAGTCATTTGATATGTTACAATAGAACAGGGAAAATCGGTAAATATTTGAGAATCTTTTGTTGGGTTCTATAAAATATGTGAGCAAACTGGAAGCTAATGGTAAAATTCCAAATGTTTAGAATAGTGGTTTACAATAGTTTGGCATTAGAACACACACACACACACACACACTTACTATTGAAATGGTTCTTAAGAGATTTGGACCTGTAGTTGAAGACAACAAATGTGTCCACTTTTTTTTAAACAACGATTTAACAATGGATTACTTTAGTATTTCTTGAAAAATGCCAAAGAGTTTAGATATATGATAAATAATATGTTTAATAAATAACTATTTGTGTTTTCTGTTCGCATAACTAATTGCAATGTCAACGTATCTTTCGCATGCCAAATGCAATTAAAAATGGATAAATAATAATAATAATAATAATAATAATAATAATAATAATAATAATAATAATAATAATAATAAATAATAATAATAATAATAATAATAATAATAATAATAATTAATAATAATAGCTTTGTACCTCGCAGATAAGCATTTATTAGTTTTAGCTTGAATGAACGCTCGGCCGTTGCTGAGGTGACGGAACTGTGTATAGACCAGGAACAGTGCTGGCAATTTTCAATTAACAATTCGGCCAGTTCCTGGATCAGTTGCTGAGGAAAAGTGGGAGATAAACCTGTAGCACAAGTGTGTTGGCTTTTTCGATCATTTCCCTTTCAGTTAAGGTGCTGAGTTCTGATGGCGTTTATGAAGTCCAGGCAACCGTTAAAAACAAACACTTGGAAACTGTCAATTCAGCGTGTTGTTTTAAAAACAGAATCTATTTGAGATTTTACACAGTACTGGAAAAGTGCTACCTCAACTCCATCATATAATTTCAGGTTCGTTTTAAATGATGTTACCGTCAATAAATTAATGGGCTTTTCTTGTAAATATTTTGAAACATTATTTGCGTACTGTAGGAAGACAAGCATAACTACAAACTGACAGCTTTATTAATGTAAGAGCTGCATTTTTTATCCAAGACACTATTTGTTCATGCCATTCAGTAAAAACATAAACTTGCGTAAAGGTACCCTAATCTGAAGTTAACGGGATCACTCAAAGCTAAATTTAAATTAATACCCTGCAGTTGTTGCCATGACACAGCATTTGTTAAGATCCGATTCGTTGTTTTCCATATCTTTCCATATTTCCTTTGCGAGTACATTCTAACCGTACTATCAATTGTAGCAGACAATTCAGAGGCATTCATAAAAACTGAGATATACACAGCAAAGAAACCAGACAAGACCAAGTAACAAGTTGCAGGTACTCCAAAAAGATATAGTACAGTGATGATTTTCCCCCCGGTGAGGGGTTTTACCTGTGACCATCCATTCGTTTACCGCACTTTACGTGACTGTCGCAGTGGAAGCGCAGCTGTTCCTGGATGTTGGGTTGTTCCTTTCTTAAAACGCAATATACATAAAGTGTATTATGTCGGTCCTGGTGGCGTAGTGATAACCATACTTGCCTTCTAAACCCATGGTCGCGGGTTCAAACCCAGCCAGGATCAATGGATTTTTTCGGGCGTAAAAATCCTAAGTATGGCTTCCTTCGGAAGGAAAGTAAAGCCGTGGGTCCCGTGTCGTACATTGGCACGAAAAATAACCTCAAGCCTAAAAGAAAGGCATCTGAGCAAAATTTGTCGGCAGTTTCACGCCCTGAATTGAATGGGACGCTGATGACCTGAGATGTTAAAGAGCGTCCATAAATAAAACAAATCGTATGTTTACGTCACAGCGTGTCTTTATGTGTTAGCTGAGGCGTGAAAGAATCACAGGAGCAATTGCTTACGAACATACATTAATTCTGTTACTTTGTGAATACACCTTTTTCAGAGAATTAGCGAACAGGAAGCGTGATCATGCACATTTTCAACAGGACTCTGCCATTGTTCACAATGCGAATAGTTTCATGAGAGAAATTCACAAGACAGAGTAATTAGTAGAGATTTGTGACCCGATTTAACAACTTGCGATTATCTCTGAGCTGAATTTAAAAAATTCCGCGTGCAAGACGAACCAACATGACATAAAATAACTCAAAAGTTAATAATCCGCAGGAAATTGTCTGGATTACTCAAAAGGTACTATAGCGGTGATGAATAATTTCCTAAAGAAATGCGGAACATTTGTGGAGAATGAAGGCGAGCAGTTTTGATACCTCATTTGATAATTATGGATCTGTTAAATTGGTTTGTATATTGATGTACGGTTGGTTTGTTAACCACCGAGACCAGGCTGGTCGGCGCGCTTGCGCATAGACAAAACACTCCTGGGGAAAACAAAACTGATCGCACGGTACTTCATCGATATTCAAGCGTAAGTGTTCACTTTGAGACGACCATCCCATACAAATACATAGCAGCATCAAGTTCAATCCTCGATAGAAGCTTCCCGATTGCATTCAGTTATTTATTTTAATTTTAATTTTAAAAAAAATTATTGTTTGGCAATCATATTTTCATTATATCCAAAAATAAATAAAAATATGAAAATTGTCGAAAGAGAAATAGGAATAGAGAGAAAAACTTTCGTATGTAGCAAGAACCTTAAAAGCACAAAGAAAGGTGCTGGAACAAAACATGTACTTGAAACCGGAATATCAGTCATAACCTAACATTTTCTTAGTACACAAATTATTCCTGCTCCCATCGCTTCGCATATTTAGATTGAGTTAACTTGTATTTGAAGTTACCAATACTCCTACACTTGTATACAAGTTACGACTTATACACTTGCAAGGTAAAGTGCAAGTGTGAAGCAGAATTCTCTACAAGTTACTAGTTCATGCACACGTAATGCTTTTGATGAACTGGACGTGGAGCGGGTACCCAAGGCTCACTTAGGCAACGCTTTGTGAGTCAATGCACGAAGAACTGTGACATACATAAGAGATGATTTTCTCTGCCAACCTTTTCGTCGAACTTGACGTCATATTGTTATCTTACGATAATGATGAGGGAAATGACAAAACCTGTTGTAAAATAATTTATGGCTCACCATACAGTTACCTGTTATCTACATACATAGCAAACTAGTCATTTGTGTATATCGCTGCTATGAACTGTGATTATTATTATTATTATTATTATTATTATTATTATTATTATTATTATTATTATTATTATTATTATTATTATTATAATAAATGCATTCACTCTGCCATTGTGGCGGGTTACGCGCAGTGCTGGTTTACTTCTGGGTGTTCCAGTTTGGGGTAGACGCCACCCTCTAACAAAGGAAGTAACGGTCTGTAGGTCAGTGACACTTCCCTTCCCGTTATGTTCTGTGCGGTTCATTAGCTTTAAGATTTGCGTTATTTGTCACTTTGGTGCTGCAGTAAGGCAATACCCAACTTTGTCTGTGTACAGTGCGTGAAACTCTCGTGTAACTCAAGACCGCATGACGAACATGTTCAGGGTAATGTTTCATTTCTCGCAACACGACCTAACTTTGCTCTTCTTCCGTTCTATTTTTGTTTTAATTCTCTGTCATTTCCGTTTCTCTTCGTTCATTTCCCTGGATTTTTTTTTTTCAGCTCTTTCTATCCTGGGCCTATACGTCCTTTCTCGTTTACTTTCTTTATATATTTTCTTTTGCCTCACTTTACTTTCCTTCTATCTTTTTCTTTCTGCCTTTTCTTATATTTTTAATTATTTCCCATGCTCTTTCCCTTCAATCCTTCCTCCTCTACTTTTCATTCCTCCTCCTCGTCCTTGCATTCCTTTTCTTTTAGCTTTATCCACGTCTTCTCGTTTTACATCTTTCTGCTTCTCTCTTTTGTTCTTTCTTTAATTTTTCCTCCCCTCTCTTATCTATATTGTATCCCTTTAAACATCTTTTCCTGTCCCTTCATCTCTTCTCTTTGGCTTAATCTTCTTTATTCTATCCTTATTCTGCTCTTTCTTTCTCTATTTTTACCTCCTTTTTTATTCTTTACACTTTTGCTCCTCTACTTTTCATTTTCTTCCTCCTCCCGCTTATGCCTCTCCCTCGTTTTGCTCATCTGCGGACTTTTCTCGCTGCATGATGTTCCTTTGTTTTCCGTTGCGGTGCGACTCTGTTGCCATAGCGCCGTTATCCCATTATTAACGGAAATAAATCCCTGTGTCCATCTCATTAGCGACAACCTGCTTCGTTATGTCCGGCACACGGATTACAACCCACAACCACTCGTCCCGCTAATGAGATACACCGCGAGTTTGTATTTCTTGTATTCGGCTTGCGATACCGCTCCCAAAACGAGGACTAACCTGTTTTATTGCTGTAAATTTGAAACACAGCTTGTTTAAATTACGTAATAGCTCGCTCATCCCGAAACGGATTATTGTGTACGTTGTTTTCTACAACTAAACAGGCTATAAGTGCACCCTCGTCCAACATAACTGAGCCTGTACTCTTTTTAGTAGAGTAAATCGTCTTGTAAAATATACGTCGCTCTTCAGAAATAGCCCAGCTGTTATGATGACCAGCAATTAATATCCATAACTTTTAATGTAGTGGGCAAATTCAAAACAACCACAATGTGGAGTTTCGTAACTTCCGGAGAGGAATTTTCACGTCAGTAAAAATCAAACGAAAACGTTGATTCTGCAATTCCCTTAGTTTTGTTATAGGGTCGACAGGCAAGGTGGGCTGGTGTTTGCGACGGTGGCTTGCATCTGATATACACTGTCGGGCGTCTGCTGTTATATGTGTATGTGTCAAGAGGGAGAAAGCAAACAGCTTGTTTAAGCACTTAAACACTAAACTGTGCCCTTAAGTACAAGTAACTTTCTGTCCCACGAAAGAAGTGCAGCCCTTGTCTAGTAGATATAATGCACAATAATCCCTTACATGTAGCAGCATCGAGATATGGCAGAAGAATCTGATTGCTCTCGGTCATTTATTTTATTGGTTCATTTATTTGTTTACATTGCTTGACAAACACGTTCCCATTGTATGCAAAAAAAAAAAAAAAAAAAAAAAAAATGTGTCTATAAAGATATTGTTTTAAAAGAGAATGAACAATGAAAAGAAATTGTTTTCCTAGCATGTAGTAGAAAAAACTTTAAAATACATAATCTAAGATGCTGGTCTTTAAACATGAAAAGCCAATATCAGTCATAAGGCGCACTTTAATCGCACTTAGCCTAACTTTATCATTGTACACAAATACTTAATTATTCTTTATATACCTATATATATATATATATATATATATATATCATAATAATCACTTTCGCCAATACTTACACATTTAGGAAAACTAACTCTAAAAGAATCAGACCCTGAAACCCAGGTGAATTCAACACCAGCCATAGCCACATTTTTGTCAGCACTGGCAGCGTTGCCTTAGAGTAGCAGATCTCTGGGGCAGAGATGCAGCACAGAAGCCATTACTAAGACCAGTCAATAAGCAAAAGGTTAAAATGGGCAAAAGAACATCCTATGGATCGATGAATCTTAATTCTTGGTATGTGGTCAGCGGGGGTGTGTTTATGTTGATGAATCCCCGAAAGAAAAGATGCCAACACCCCACAGTGTTTCTGATACAATGGTACTCTTCCATTTTGAATAGGTTCGTTTTAAGTTACGTAAGCAGTTCCTTGGCAACAAAGAGGAGGAAGATGAATTGAAAATAAAGCTTGGCCACCTCAATCACCTGACTCAATTCAACTGACTCTGGGAAATTCTGCAGGTTTGTGATGGGTAGTACAAGAGGTGGATTTTTTTGTTGAAAAGAAAGTTTTAAGGCATTTGTATATAAAACATGCTAGAATCAATATAGCCTTGTGTATTTATATGGTTTACACACTCGGTGCAGCAATATCATCCTGTATATAAAACGTCATTTATAGACATATACATATAGTATATTTGTCAATTTTCTTGGTATGTGGTATGTGGTTGTTGAAAATAATGCTGGATATCCAAATATTTTTGAACGGCAGAGTATAAGCGGCCCTTCTGAGGGGTTTAAATTCTTTGTGGGAGGTGCTCTTTCTAAGAACAATGTAAGAGACCCAGTCCCTCAACTCCCGGAGGTAACATCTCTGGGGGCGTAGGCACAAACGGCCAGCCCTTGAGTAAGATCTATCTCTTTGGTTTCTACAATCCAATCCAATCATATCCTAATATTGGAGTCTGGAACTTGAAAAGAGCCCATTTTCTGGAGTTCCGAAATTATCGGTGGAACGTGCATCTTGTGCATTGTTGTTGATTTGGACGCTGTTTAACATCTCAGGTCATCAGCGTCCCATTCAATTCAGGGCGACAAATTTTGCTCAGAGGCCTCTTCTTTCAGGCTTATGGTTCTTTGTCGTACCGTAAATGTACGACACGGGACCCACGGCTTTACTTCCCTTCCGAGGGAAGCCACATTTAGGATTTTACGCGCGAAAAAATCCATCGGTCCTGGCCGGGTTTGAACCCGCGATCTTGGGTTTAGGAGACAAGTGTGGTTACCACTACATCACCAGGACCGACTATCTTATGCATAAAGGCCCCAACACACAAATTGTAGTAAATTTTACAGTTTGTTATTTAATTGAACTAGTTGTGGGAATGTGTGCACACTGCAACACATGGGATCTCGCCTCAGTTGACGGTTGTAAAGCGTGCTCATTCTTCATCTCTCCTCCCAACTCCCATATAAAGAGATTATTACTCTCTTTCTTCCTTGCTTTATCACAAATTTCTGCGCACTTCTTTCCACTCCATTGTCACACAATGTCATCACGAACTTTATTAATAACCCAATTTTGCATTCATGTTCGTTCGAAACTATCAATTTGTTGATTTAACATGCTGAATTATTATTTATCCATATTTGTTTTTTTCAACATATATTACCAACTTTAATTTCTAGGCACTTATAAATATTTCCTTTAATGTGCCATTTATTGCCGCTTTGACTGCGCTGGTTTTCTCGCGATGTTTATAAATTGGAAGGCCTGTATTCAAGAAATAAGCTCGGAGAAGTTGACGCCTTAAAGCTAACTGGCATTTACCTTCCAGGGTTGGGAAAAGCATTGCCCAGACAGCTTGAGCTAGCAGGGAATAGCAAACACTATCATAGTTCACTCTTTTATAGTGAGCTATTTTGAATAGTGTTTAACGCTGATAGACACTGGTAAAGATAATGTGGGAAAGGAAGAAAGCGTTCCAGGCCTAAGTTTAGAGTACCTCCCCGGCATTTCCTCTTATGACCGAGGAAAACCGGGAAAAAACAGTCCTGGCGGGAATACACTTTCCGCTCACGAGTCCATGCCTTAACGACCTCGGCCATTCGTTTTGGTTCCAACTTTATTTTTTGTAAGAAGCGTATTATCATCAGTTCAGTGACTTTGACTGTGTTGTGTTGTGAAATTAGAAACTATACCGGAAGTCGGTTTGCGGCACCTATCGTGCGTATTCTAAGCTGAACATACTGTTCAAGTCTAGGCAAGTTCACGGCCTGACAGTTCGGATTGCGATTTCTGTGAGAATCGGGAGGCTGTTTTTCCTGTTTCCAACTGCCGCCGGTAAGGAAACCAGCATGCTTCTGCTGTAGAGTCACTGAATACATAGGTATATTTTTTTTTTGAGTAATGTTTAACGCCCGTTTTTTACTAATGAGGCACAACAGGCGATGGACACTGATGATACATGATATGAAATTAAAGGATTTTTTTTTTAAGGAAGGAATCGTTCCAGGCCTAAGTTTAGGACCACCCCGGCATTTGCCAGTTATGAGGACTGAGGAAAATCTGGAAAAAAACCTCAGTCGGGGAGGACGAACCTGGCGGGATTCGAACCCCAGACCTCTCACTCACGAGTCCGCGCTTTAACGACTTCGGCCACCCGTGGCGGTACATATAAGGTGGTAAGAAAACGTCTTAATTGTATAAAATGTTTAAACCTTTAGTAAATTGTTGAGAAATTGTGGGTTGTTTTTAAACTACTTAGTGTAACGAATTTGTTTATTTATTGAAACCTCAATACACTTCATCTACAGTAAGATATTTTGTATTGTTGTGCGAAATGTGGCGTTGATTCGAAAAACTTCTTTCTTGAAATCGAAGCCTTGAAAATGATCACCTCGAGCTTCCTTATAACTCGCACGGAGTTTTGAGTCTCGGCCTTCCCCACTCACGGTCGCCTGTCCTTGAATTTCACCGTTCGCGAAGACGGCTGAAGCGACGTGATTCTGATGTGTAAATACTATAAACACGAATCAGCTCGTCGCCTTATTCGCAACTTCCCTCCTCCTAGAACTCCATTTCATGATCTTATGAATAAATTTGACACACTGGTTCAGTGCTAAACAAGAACCACATCTTATGCGTTCGCCAACAATATCACAAGTTGAAGTTTCGGTGTTTTCTGTACATACAGCAAAAAACTTGTTAAAACTCAAACATTACAAGGGTACACGTGTTCATTGGCTACACAAAGTGATCCCGTAGCATGTTTGCGTTATTGCGAGTGGTTTCTTTCATCAGTGACTGAAGGTTGATCGACCGACAGCTTGTGGTTCCACCAAAACGATACAGGCGCGACAGCTGCTTAGGCGCAAAACCCCGTGGAGCGGTAAGGATATTATTATTCATGCTTGCCGTGAGCGAGTCCCTACCTGTTTACTTGCTTGCTTACTTGTTGACCTAGCTGACTCGCAGTCGTAGCGCAGCTGTTTCCCAATGTATATTGTGTTTTTCGTTTCTTAATTCGACAGTGTACTACAACGGCACAGCGTGTCTTTATGTGTTAACTCGGTCAGTTCATGAAGTTCGAAGACTGTTTCAAGAGATTTACGGGTATAGGTCGTAAAAAAGTACCTAATGTGTATAATAAATATCAGGAAACTGGAAGTGTCTGGCCTACGAAACCAAAAAGGCACAGTATGACATTAGAAAATTCCCCTAAAGATGTCTTCGTAGTTTTTGCACAAGTGGGAATTTCATATGGGTCTGTGCAAAAACTACTGAACTTACCAGCCTGCGACTATTATCTCTGGGGTAAATTTAAAAATGCCTGTACAGACGAACCACACACGTACAAGAACTCAAAGATAACATTCGTCAGCAAACTGTACGGATTCCTCAACATGAACTACAGAGAGTGACGAATAATGTTCTAAAGAGATGTCAGGAGAATGAATCAACATCTCATTTGATAATCTGATAAGTAATGAGCCTTCGTTTTATTCTCACTGTAATCACCGAGACCCGGCTGGTCGCTCAGGGGAGGAAACAAAACTGATCGCACCGTATTTGCGAGATTACTAACAAACTCACACTCGTGGCGTAAACAATTTACGTTATTTGTGGGTAATTTTAAGCATTAAATAACTATCATTCTGACTACTTTCAACACTTAATTACAATATTTCTTGGTCCGGATGACTTTTTGTTTTAAAGACAAAATGTTCTTACTAATGGAGGAATGTGAAGGTATAGTCAATAAAAACAGGAATTTTATTAGCAAACCCCATTTTCAAAAAGAGAGAGAGAGAGAGAGAGAGAGAGAGAGAGATTAATCAGAAAATAATAGTATATTGTTTAAGAGTGGCAACATTCTGATGTAAACATGACATTTCTGTGGAGCTGATTCACTTTCACCAAAAGACAGCCTAGTTCCACGCTATTTATTGAGATTAGTGACACTTTGTTTAGCCATACTTAATGCTGTCCGTGGGTTCCTGATCTCGTTAATGACAATACGAAAGTCTACTGTTGTTTTTTCTTGCACATTCTGCCGGAGGGTCAAACTGTGAACTTCAGAAGTCTTTAAGAAGGAAGAAGCATGGATTGAGGAGAGACAACACGCTCCGTACCCTCCTGAGCGGACTGAACACTTCTCATGCAGTAAATCACTTTATGTGCACCAGCCTCAATGCTTTTAACTTTGTTCAATCGAGGTAAGAGGTATATTTAAGTTGCTCCACAATTAAAGACAGCCAAACGTTGCTGTCTTGATGGCACGCCCAGGAAGTGAGCAGCGTTCCCAAGGTACGTGCTGTACTTGGTTATGTCAGGCAGGAAGCGCACAACTCGTGTGAACACTTTATGGTGGTCATCCCTTCCTGGACACGCTCTCTGCACACACACACACACACACACACACACACACACGGCTATTGTTGCCGTTCTAAGTATCGATTTCACAGTGTCGCCTCGCGTCAAGTCTCTGCATGCTCTAACAATGACGTGAAACCAGTTCCCATATCACGCCTCACTTCAAACCCCCTGCAGTCACAAAGTAAACGTATTCAAATTGACTTGCTAATCGCCCTGTAATCCTCGAGTAGCAAAACCAATTTGATGGACCAGGTGCCCCCAGGATTACGTGAACAAAGAACCGACATATCCTGTAGGGATACCAACACATAACAAGAAAGCTTAACTAAACACGGTGTAAGAGATAGCATCGAGTTGATGACGCTACACAAAGTCAGTTGCCCTTCAACCTAGGCTATGTCTTCCCCAGTTTTCATAATATCACAACTCAGAAGATACGGCCTGGCCTTCACAGTTTCAGCAAAATCAAATTGGAGATTTGCAGGATATTTTTTGTTTATATTTTAGGTTCTGATATCATTGAAATATTTTGGTGTTCCCGCTTAATTTTATCTATGTTTAAAAGCGGTCTGACAATTCCAATTATTTAAAAAAGGATGTGTAACAGCTTTCCTTGCGATCGTTGAGTTAAACAAAAATAATTTTGTAAATATTTGCTATAAAAAGGAAATCTTTCCTCCCCCCCCCCCAATTCTTCGGTAAATCTAAAAAACAATGTTCTTTTTCATTCAAATACCCCATTATATCACAAACATGTAAGCATAAAAAACTGAAAACTTTATGTAGTATCAACTTAATGTAAATTTTTGAGAATACTAAGCACAGTTATACAGAACAAAACTCCAAACTTTTATTGTAAAAATTAAGCATCATATTTTAAAATCTATAACTTTCTTATTCAATGCAATGTCTTTTTCAATCAACTACGTGGAAAATGTTCACGATACAAAAATTAGTTAATCATCTTTAATAGTTTATAAGATAATGGGCAATGAATTTGTTAAATTCAACACTCGTTAAAACCATCCAGAAATTCAACTTTTGCGTTTTAAAAATAAAAATCTGAAAATTTCCTACTTTCATAAGCATTGCTTTTTACGCGATAAAGTTTCATACGCCCATTAAGTAGTATGGCCGTTGTAAAAATTTTAGTTACGATTTAAAAAATATGGTGATAGAATCTAAAATGTGAAGAAATGAACATCTAATAAGAAAACGAGTCTACTACAAAGTTAATCAAAACAAGTACAATAATAAATTTGTTCAATTAGGAAAAACTAAAAAAAAAAAAAAAACTAAAAAAAAAATCTTATTAAAATTCTAGCAGGTTTTTCAGAGATATCCAGAGCAGTACAAAAAAAATCGATACTATGGAAATTTACTTTTTAACACGAAGATAATAAGTTAATTATTTTTATTTAGTCACAAGCATGACTTTGCATTGTGTGGAACACATAAAAGCAAATGAAATAGTATTTTTTCTCAAAAAGTATTACACTTAACAACATAGCAATTTGATCATCTGCACCGAGCGATCAGCCCCAAACTGTAACGTTAGAAATTCGTTTTCTAGGTTCAAATGCTGCACCCGACTGACATGAATGAGGTTACGATCGTTTCCCTTAGGGCAAATACCGGATCAGTATTTCTGTCATGAATTCATTTTCATTTTATCTCCCAAGTCTTTATATGATTATGATGATTCATTCAAGAAGTCTCTCTGTGTGTGTCCAAGGCCCTGTTCCACATTACGTTACAAGTATATGGACGTTATTACTTACAGGTGTGCAAGTGATTTTTCCTTGTTCTGTTCCACAGATGCATTTGTTTCTCTACAAATGTTGGTAACTTCGAACACTAGTGCATCGTTTTAATAATTTTGGGAATCAGTTGATCTAATAATGCGAAGTGTAGAATAGTTTAGCATTTCAGAACAATGAAAAAGTGTAACCTTTCCTGTTTCAAATGTTTAAGTTTCTTGCTACATACCACAAATATATTTTTCATTCTCTTTTTCATGTTTTTTATAATGAAAATACAATTGCCAAACAATATAAACAAATGAGCGAACGCAATCGGGAAGCTCGATGACTGAAATGCGATTGCCGTCTGAAAGTTACCATTACGTTTAAATTATAATTACATTTAGCAATAATGCGCTCTGTAAGTTAAAAACACGAATTTATTATGTACTACCAAATAGTGACATAGCCTAACTCTAGGTATAGTCACGTGTGCTTTTTTAATTTTGTTATTTATTTATTTATTCATTTATTTTTTTTATTTGGTTTATTTGCGGACATTCTTTAACGTCTTAGGTCATCAGCGTCCCATTCAACTCAGGATGTAAACGGTCAACAAATTTTGCTCAGACGCATCTTCTTTCAGGCTTGAGTTTCTTTTTCGTGCCGTAAATGTACAACACGGGACCCACGGTTTTACTTCCCTTCCGAAGGAAGCCATACTTTGGATTTTTTATTCCCGAAAAAATCCATCGGTTCTGGCCGGGATTGAACCCGTGATCTTGAGTTAAGGAGGCAAGTATGGTTACCACCACACCACCAGGACAGAGTAACAAACGGTTATTCTTCAATCTTGCTCTTAGGTATTTGCCGACATTTATACATTTTTACTAATACGGAAGAAAATGAAGAAGTTTAATATTGTTAAACGAGCCTGCGATGAAACTTGCTTTACAATTACAAAATTTGGAAATCTCACCAGTGGGTATTCCTTAAAATTAAAAGTCAATTTTGTAAAGGTACAGTGGTTTCAAAATTACAATGTTGGCAGTCGTGGAGTAGTAAATTAATCTTCTAGAGAAATGACAAAACGCCATTGAAAGTTCCAAAGGTGAAAGTGAAAAGTTGACAGGGCGATAGGAGATCATGGGTCATTGTAAGATTTTCCCAATTTTTAAAGTCTAGTGACAAAATTTTCCATTTCCCGACCTAACGTCAAAATGTTCATAATTTTCCTTCGTTATGTTCACAACTTTATAATTTAAATTGACTTTTAGAGGTTTCATTTAGATGTGCACGGTTTAAAAGTGTGCGGAAATTCCAAGTGTTTTATTTGAACATAAGATGCAGGCATATTAATGGTAGGAGCAAAATCACCTGCTACACACTCTAAATGAAATCAGTTAACAAAACTAATTGTTGAACTCTAATGAAGCGCATGTTATCAATTACAACTGACAAACATTTGTAACTTCTTATAATTCGATTACCGTAAGTTATCAACCGCAGGGAGGTACTCTAAACTTGGGTCTGCAACACATCCTTTCCAGAATGAGACAAATAATATTAGAAAATCACGGCGACAACACAGAACACACATAAAAAAAATAGGTTTTTAGTTCGTCATTTACCATACTCAACTCAACATGGGGCCTCCGAGTTAACGAGAGATATAAGAGAGAATTGAAGAACTGTATGAAGATGCAAAGAAGGAGAGAGAAATAGAATAAAGAGGAAAGATGAGAAAACAAATAAAACGAGAGAAAGGAAGTAAGGACATAAGGACGGAGAGAGAAAAAGAAACAGAAAGGGGGAAACAAAGAGGTAGTTGATAATGTAGCTAATGATTAGAGGAGACTCCGCCCTCCGGCAGACCACGCCCCCGAACGGGAGCGCCAATGAGATACGAGGGAGGTAACCAATTGGATTGATCTCAGCTGCAGGCCCGGCAGTCAGCCTCGACTTCTCATGCAGGCAAGTCACCATGATGTTGGGATATTCCAGCTTCTCACACCTGCTGGACCTGAGACAACAATCGCAACAGCAGCATCTCCAGGTGTCCAGGTACTCGGCACCAAGTCCTCCCGTCACCACCACGGCCGCCTCGGGCAAGTCATTCACCATAGACGCCATCCTGGGGCTTGGCGACAAAACCCCGCTGCACCACCAAGGTCAGTAGCTCGCTAAATAAAAGCGTTTTGTCATATCTGTAAGGTAACTTTTTAAATATACCACAGAGTGAGCTACCCCTTTTCTGTTCTTTCAGTTTTGAACTTTATTGCATGTCTGACATCTGTTATTGTCATTCCTCTTCGCAATCCCCCCATTTTACTTTTGGTTCAGCATCATAGTGAAGGATTCTATTGCTTAAAACTGTACTCTCTTGAGCCGAGGCACCTATCCTGCAATTAATTTTCTTACTTTAGTTGTTTAATTAAAAAGTTACATTACATTATGGCAGGATTTTTTAAACTATGCTCCACAGTCTTCTAGAATCTAGATTAAACATGTATTTAGAAATATCCAGCATTAGTCCGAGAAAAAAGGCAAATTAAACAAAAACATTTCTTCTGAAATACATTTGTCAAAGAGTTTGAAATCGGTAAGATCAATCATATTATAAATTAAAGTTTTGTCACGCAGGAGCTACGTAAACTAGACTAACTCCTCAGCAAGTAGAATAACTTTAAAAAAGAATATGAAATTCAAATTATGCCCTTATTATTTATAAAATAAGTTATGACATTGCTGTGTGGCATAAGAATGACCAACTCTAAAACTGCTGAAAAAAAAAAAACCATAATACATTACTTATCTAAGTTTATCTGCTTCCCCCCCCCCCTTCTGAAAATAAATGTATATACAGTGAAATTCTCTAATTTTCAAAAGTATGGGGAAAAAAATTAAAAATTTTGTAATCTACAAGTATTACTAAAGACAAATCACATTTTAGAATTATTATTATTATTATTATTATTATTATTATTATTATTATTGTTATTATTATTATTGTTGTTGTTGTTGTTGAGATTAAACTACAAAAATGAGTAGTCCATTGTTGATTAAAGGAAATATATGGGCACCAAGAGACAAAGCTACACTATTAGGTATTTTTAAACATTTTTCAATGTAACCAAGTTTATGAAATTAACCCTTGGTATCTTTACATTCACTAAAATAGTGAAAAATAACTGAAAGTTTCGAGTTACATTTTATATTTTAAAAGATGTTCATATGTTTCAATAAAACAAAAATACCTTAATATTTAAAAAAATTACAATGTACTAAGTAAACATACACAATCAACAATAAACAATCGAAATTTTCATCTTTTTCATTGGCTTTGACATTTAATTTAAATGTTATTGTAGTAAAAACATAACGCAAACGTTTTCTGAAGGTTATTACAGAGCACTTTTACATACAAATATAGTTCTCAAACACATATTAGATTAATATTTCACATTTGCTATCTTTTCGACGATGCTTTTGTCACATATAAAACATGCATTGTTATAAATACAGTTTATATGCTGAAATTAATTTGTCCTCTCATTTTAAAACAACTGAGAGAATATAAAATGCGAGAATGCTTTTTAAATTTCGGTTTTCAGATATATTCTTTCTCCTAAAGGTCCGATTTCCCTAATTTTTAGACAATGTCTTTTTATTTTATTTAAATGATATACATAGAGTTTCGTTACGAAAAAATAAATATTGATGCTGCTAGAGTAATTTTTAAATTTTGGGTTTCAGGTACACCCCGCTGCCAATAATCTGATTTCATTTACTATCGGAAACGTTTTTTTTTTTTTTTTTTTTTTTTATTTATTTATTATTTCAATGGCATACACCGAATTTCGTTGGCAAAAAAATTAAAAAAAAAAAAAAAATACACAATCGACCGCTAAAGTGTTAACAGACACATACATATTCGTTGCCTAAGTAAGTAGGATCGATGGAGATTTGAAGAAATTATTCATAGGTACATTCCTTCAGAATTCGCTAAAAACATAATAATAGTTTCCTGCTTATATAAAACGAAAGAATTATAATTAATACTTAAGTGCAGTATATATATAAACTTAAAGTTCATCATAAAATTGCTTTGGAACAAGGTAGTAAACCACAACACATTTATTCTTAAAAAAAAACAAAAAAAAAAAAAAACCGTATTTGAGAATACTGCACTATGATATGAGATGTGTGCATCTCTACGTCTTGTAACATTAAATCATGCACGTTATTTATTGTGACAATCTTTCAGTAATACCATAAGTGCTGATAATTTTTCCGTCATTTAATTGAAGTAAGTTAATGTTGGTTGTCATGATTATTTCGAGAGCGAAGCATGCATGGGGTTTGAAAGCTCAATTAAATAACTAAATTACCTAAGACAAATTATAAGCAATAGAGGGGAGGGGGTTCGGTGAGGTAATTGCAATGCGAGAATGATATTTTTTTTTTTTTTTTTTTTTTGTGATATGGCTTACCTGATTGATCGTTCTGAAAAAAAAAAATAAACTAAATTTATTATCTTTTATTGCAAACAGAATCGCGTGGAGATGTAAACTAAATAAAATACAACTGAACAATATAATAAAATTTGCCATTCACTACTATTGTTGTATCAATTATTTCATAGTTTGTGTTGTAGTGAACAAGAACATGCATGAAAATAGGCTTCCTAGATTCCTAGTCGAATCGAATTAGAGATTATAGGAATAAATTTAAAAAAATGAACGTAGAGAAAAACACTACCAGTTTTAGTTATTGAGCACCGTCTTTAAAACTATCGATTAAGTTTCGTTCTGGTTGGTGAGACCGTACATTGGCTGAAAGACGGTCGCGTGCAATAATCTCCCTATACTTCTCACATCTCTGGACTACAAAATGCTGACAATCTCCGCCCTTAGCTGCGAGTCGCTGGGGCAAAGTGTGGGCTGTATGGTGGAAGGCACATGTGCTCACAGCAGACGAACACCTCGACTAAACACTTCATCCTCTTCCTTTCGGCAGTACTGTGCAATTGATGCAGTAGCTAAGCACGGTACTTTCCACTCAATGTTGCGTCCCTTTCTTCATAGGTCCCAAAAAGTATTGCCTTTGTGGACTATGGCCTTTCATTCATTCTCTTTTTGAAAGAGGATCACACTTTCATCCGCCGTAACGATGGATTCCAATACATGAGATAAGCTTCTGACAACATTCCACATGCACTTGCATTTAAACCGTTAAAAGAACGCAGAGCACTATCTTGCTATTGATGAAGAAAGCAGCTATTTCTTTTGTCACTGAGATTTTCCTCCTTTCTTGTGTCAACACATCTATTGACCTAACGAAATCATTTTGACTTCTCCTTCACTGTAGAATATGAAGGAGAAGTTTCCCCATGCATACTGAATGAAAGTTCTTCTTTAGTTACTGTTATTATGCAACACGCAATCAAATGAAAGGAAATGCAGTGTTTATCCTCCTGAAACACGTGAAAACTGTCACATCTTTATAGAATGTTTAAACTCACAACACATTATCTTAAGACACAGCTCATTCCCCCAAAGTTGCTGACACATCTTAATGTTTTTAGCACATACTCCCTACAACGGCACACACGCTCCATTTCCCTTGTGTACGTAATGTAACAATGAACTTGAAATTACCTAGGACCATTAACACCTTTCAGGACTGTAGTACCATTAAATAAATCATTTTAGATTTATTGAAAGTGGTTGAGGGATTCATCTTTGTAAATTTGAAAGAATGTTTCAGGAATATCGTTCCTTTAATCTTTAAATGTAATTATAAAAATACAGTCAACATTTAACTACTGTAGCACATTCTAAAGAGTTATTCCTTAAAAATTTCACTGCACTTATTTATGTCAATTTTACAACCCAGATGCACCATGTTTGCCTTCACATTCAAAATATTTCCAAGTCAACTAAGCGCAGTTTACAAACATACGTTTTTAAATCTATATACCATTCATACAAGGAAATTATATAACATTTTCGAAATTATATACCTATAAAAAAGCACCGTAGTCATTAATACTCAAATGAAAAATTCCTTTTTTCTTCATTTAAGTACCTGTAAAATATCACAACGAAACACACGTATATTGGGGGGGGGGGGGAAGCACAAACATATACTCTCAGTTTTTCTTGTTAGTTCTGGTGCTGTAGTAATAATTATACTTGCCTCTTAAAGCCAAGATCGTAGGTCCAATCCCGGTCATGATCGATGCATTTTTTCGGCAGCAAAATTCTAAGTATGGCGTCCTTCATAAGGGCAGAAGTCCCATATCGTAGATTTAAGGCACGTACAAGAACCTCATGTATGAAAGAAGAGGCCTCTAGGCAAAGTAAATCTGTCATTTCGAGCCCTGAATTGAATGGGACGCTGATAACCTAAGATGTTAACGAGCAGCCTTAAATAAACCATTTCCACAACCACCACTTTGTAAGAGAGGTATTTACAATATTGCGTTTAAACAAGTCCACTCCATTAGGTACATCCTCTCCCTTACTGAGACATATTCTCATTAGTATCTCTAGGGAAGATTCTCCTGTATTGAGATATGTCTACATCAGTTCCTTGAAGAATGTTTTTACTTTCCTGTATTGAGACACATCTACATCAGTTCTTTGAAGAATGTTTTTACTTTCAAGCATTGAGACATTATTTACATCAGTTGATTGAAGATTTTTTTTACTTTCAAGTATTGAAACATATCTACATCAGTTCGTTGAAGAATGTTTTTACTTTCCTGTATTGAGACATGTCTACATCAATTCATTGAAGAATGTTTTTAATTTGCTGTATTGAGACATGTCTACATCAGTTCCTTGAAGAATGTTTTTACTTTCCTGTATTGAGACATGTCTACATCAATTCATTGAAGAATGTTTTTAATTTCCTGTATTGAGACATGTCTACACCAGTTCCTTGAAGAATGTTTTTACTTTCCTGTATTGAGACATGTCTACACCAGTTCCTTGAAGAATGTTTTTACTTTCCTGTATTGAGACATGTCTACATCAGTTCCTTGAAGAATGTTTTTACTTTCCCGTATTGAGACATATCTTCATCAGTTCCTTGAAGAATGTTTTTACTTTCCTGTATTGAGACATATCTACCCAGGTAATATCTCCAGACCTGCTCCTTGTCAAATGCAGATTTGTGCTGAGAGTTCTGGTATTGCAGGAGAGAAACAACCTCAGCAGCATCACGGTGAGGCGAGTGGCAAAAAGGCCAAATCTAAGCGTGTCCGGACCATCTTCACACCCGAACAACTGGAGAGGCTAGAGGCGGAATTCGAACGTCAACAGTACATGGTTGGACCAGAAAGACTCTACCTCGCACATGCGCTACAGCTCACTGAGGCACAGGTATCTATCTTTTTATTTATCAATGGGGCTCTCGACGAGCGAGTAGGTGACAAAATGCTATCACTTGCAGTATGTAATCTATTAGCAGAGTATAAGTAACATATTAACTTTATTGAATAAATGATCGTCATATTTTAAGCTATTTTGCTACATAGTTCTTCAAAAACTGAAATGAAAATTGTTAACCCCCTTATAAACATTTTATTGGGAGGGGTAGTTATGTGAGCGGGAAGGGCAGTTTTCACCCGTGTTGGTGAGCTGTGTAGCTGGAGGGGAACTGCTTGATAGGATAAAGGAGACCATATCATACAAATAATATCAAGTTTGTTTTGTGCCCTTGAAGAAGAACAGTAGTTGTTGGAAATATTGCGATATTCAAATAACTATTTCAATTTCTCTGCTCTTGTAACATGCGTTTTGTGAGTATTTCTACAATTTGTGAATGTTTTTTGTATCCGTGAAGAAGAACTCTGTTTTATGTTTCAATCCACCCCTCCCTCATCTTCTGCTTTTCTCAGTTCAAAATACAAAGCAATGGCTTTGTTTTATGTTTTACACATTCTTGCTCTGAACGATATAAAACGCGGTCTCACGAAATTTATCCATTATCTTTAAACTTAAGTTTAAAATGTCTCTTGATTCCAATTGCCTAATGTGTTAATTTATATAAACCATCATTCAAAATGCCTTGTGAAAAAGATCTTCTACATTTAATTATCTAAGTATACAGTATATAAATGCACCCAGAAAATGTGAAAATAAAATAATTAATAAATAAAAATCTTGGCCGGAGGAGAACATAAACCAGTCTTAGTTTTTTGGCCCACGCCTACCACGGAACCTTGGCAGAATGATTAAAGATGCCACCTCCTTGCGTAGAGAATGTCGATGTTAGCAGAATGTTACAGGGGAGTTACATGAGGGGATGTGAGATGTTTCAGTTACGGGTGTTTGGTTTGCAGGTGAAGGTCTGGTTCCAGAACAGAAGGATAAAGTGGAGGAAGCAACATCTGGAGTTGCAGCAGCAGAGATTGGCTGCTCTAAAGCACCAGCAGCAATTGCAGCACCAACAGTTGCATGGGGATGACATGGAAGACAGTGAAGCGGAGAGCAACAGCGGGGACGAGTCGGGGAGCTTTGCCCCTCAGCCTACGGACTAGACCTCGGCTGGTGAGGGGAGGCAACACTTAAGACTTTGTGCCAACTCTCCGGTATTGAGTGTGACAGTGAAGTGTGAACTTGTGTGAAACTGTGCAAAGTACTGAACCGTCCTTGCTCTAAGGGCAGGAACTCAACACCAACTGTTGTAGATAATGTTGTAGCGTGTACAGTAGGCACTCTTTGTAAATACATTCTCTCATATCCATTCAAATTTCTTTTCCGGTGAGGGTCGGTTGTTATTCAAAGTGATGCCACGATCATACCAAAATTTAAAATGCTTTTGTTTTTCATTAGTGTTTAACGTCTAGTTTTACTACTACTGCGGCATCAAACGCCGTGGACATTGATGATGAATAAGATGAAACGATGAACTGAGAAAAAAATTTGGGAAGGAACCGTTCCTAAGTTTAGGTTACCTTCGGAGTATTCGCAAAGGACAACTGAGAAATGCCTGAAAAAATCCTCAGTCAGACAGACCTAGCCACGTCACTCCCACAGAACCCAGCTTCGCTAATCATGACGAATATGTTCCGCTTGCTGGTTGGGACTGAGCATTATCTTTACGTTTATAGACAAGAAAACAGTGCATTTTAATGACAAGCATTTCTTCATTACTTTGCTGTTAGCACAGAGCCAACACATACAACAACATGTTCAATACTACCAAATGATTTGAGCATAAGATCCTATTAATTAAAAAGCATTTGCCATAGAGAAAAACCTGCAGTATCCGTTACACACAGGAACATAATTATGACCATTAACCAGCTCGTGCTTCATCTGTTCCCTTCATTACGGATTACAAAGGATTTTTATTCAAACATTACGTGTTATGACGTCATATTCTTAAGTGGAATGTTTGAGTAAAAAATCCCACATTTCAAAATGAATTTATGTCCTGAACAAAATAAATCGCAATTACTCTAAGTTTGACACTTTAGAATGTGGTATAACAATTTGTACAAATAAATTGATTTGTCTGAGTTTAAATGTTAAATTAGATATTGGAAATATTTTTCATTTACCAAGGTTTTCTAAGACGTCAAACATATTTTATTTGACATTTGAGCTCATGCACACACGCTGTCTTTATCGCTAGCATTTCTTGTCACTTAGGCGCGCAAAAGCGATGCACAGCTTCAATGAGCGAACTGAACGCCAATCGATTGAAAGGGAGTATGTGGATCGAAAAGAAGAGAGAAAGAGATAAACAACGGAAGCGAGCAATTACGCTACGCAAAATATCAGGCACTTAGTGAAGCTAGATGATGCTTTCATCAGTAAAACGCCTCATTGGCACTTCGTACAACAAAACAAAATGCCTTACATAATATGCGAGAGAGCATTGATAAAAATCAGAGTAAATAATTTTTTTTTCAAAAACAAAAATATATTTTTAACATAATCTCCTTTGAACTAAGTACATTTGGTTAAGCGAGATTCCAATCTATTTATTACACCAGAAAATAAAAGTTCTGTGCATAATATTCGTTTAAACACAGGTAACCTCTTCATTCGACGAAACTTCCCCCCCCCCAAGCCAATTTTTGAGGTTAGAAGGAGGGAAAGGTCACAAGGGGCCATATATGGGGAATATGGTGGGTGGGGAACTATTTTGAAGCCCAGTTTGTGCACTTTTGCCATCACAACGGTCGACGTGTGACCAGGCCCCTTGGTCGCTTGTGCTTCAACTGCCCAATTGTTACGTTACGTAATAAGAGACGGTGACAGAGAGTCACTGTTTTACCTTTTTCCAAATAGATACCCTGTGAGGCCCCCCCCCCCAAAAAAAAGATTGTTATTACTTTTTCCACCTACAAAACTGTTTTGGTGCACTTTCACCTTCACCAACCCATGGTTTTGTCTACAGTCAAGGAAGTCATTCAGACTATGCTACAACTTTAGGTCTGGAGTCAACAAACGCGGCACTCAGCTACTTCATATGAGATGCCTACCTTCTCACGGTCTTCTATTACGATACCATGACCGTTTCTTTAGAAGAAACCTCAATCGGGCGTCCGGGATGTGCAGCATCTGCAGTGCTCGTACGGCCACGTTTATCCAGTAATTAATGGTGTTGAGTGCTGAGCAGAGTCCCCAGCCCAGTTTGTATGTGGGTCGCAGTCAACTTTTTTTAAATAAAAATGTTTTATTACTGCACGATAGTCGTGTTTATCATTTCTAAAAAACGATCACTTAAGCGTTGTATCTGTTTGGAAGTTTGAAGAAAACTGTTACAAGACTCACGCTTCCCAACAATCGTATCGCTTAACAAAACGTCCCGCCATTTCTTTGAAATTTACCAACTTATCAATACGCCCTCGTATTATTGTAGCTCTTTTGAGAACTATAAACATATTAAGAACAACTTACAAGTGAGGGTTTGACACAATATGCAGAGTGGTGGCGCACAACCGGGATCAAAGTGGCATCTGTGAACAGGTACAGCCAGAGCAACTCAAATCTTCCATCAATATCCGGCGTCTGGGGCCTTCTGACAGGATCGAACTCTTGGGGGGGGGGGAGTTTCTCGGGATGTTCTATCTGCAAATATTAGGGACCCGCGTCTCACCTCCCGATATCTCCCTCACCTCATTCCTTCCTCCCATTCGGAGTTTAAACACAAACCCCAATCGTGGAGCAAGATAAGTAATAAGGTATCCCTCTCTACCCCTAACAATCGAATCCGAAGAATGGCGGAGAGAGAAAATCAAATTCTAACAAGAACTTTCAACACATCCAACCTACTACCCAACTAGAGACATCTGCTGGAAACGAGGTAAACCATTAACAGATCTCCTAAAAAGGGGAAATAACTATGTGCTAAAAGACAAGTAAATTACAGGGAATGTTTCTTGTTTCAGTAATTGTAATACCCAAATAACATGCTTTTTAAACTGTTGCTATTAAAAAGAGCAAACTTTGTTAGTCACGCCTTTTGTGATAACATCACAAATAATGTAGTAAACTGTTCGATCTAACTTAAACATTTGTAGATACAATCTCCGAATATACTTTTTTGTGATTTTTTTTTTTCGCTTAATAACATGGCACGCAGTTCTTATAACATACTAAACCAAAGCAAAATGGTTTTTGTTTCATGCAAATATTTTTAATTAGACCAGAGGAAATTACATTTTTATACGCTCATGTATGGCCAAAATTCTATACTTTTTAAAAATTGGAAGCATTATAAATAAAAAACGTTTTATGGTAAAATTGTAAAATGAGGAATTTACATTCAGTTCTGACCATTCTATTGCCATACCAAATGGCTTCAAAATCTAAATATCAAAAGTACAAAATGAATTAAAAACTAGATTACTTGACGTGCCTTTTTAGAAGGCATTCGCCTACTAGAGGTCAACGTGCTTGGGTCGGTCCTGGTGGTCTAATGGTAGTCAAACTTACCTTCAAGACCCAAGATCGTGGGTTCAAACCCGGCAAAGATCAATGGATTTTTAGGGCATAAAATTCTAAGTATGGCTTCCTTCGGAACGGAAGTAAAACCGTTGGTCCCGTGTCGTAGATTTACGGCGCGTAAAAGAACCTCAAGCTTGAAAGAAGAGGCCTCTGAGCAAAATTTATCGGCCTTTTCATGTTATGAATATAATGGGACCCTGAAGAGCTGAGATGTTAACGAGCGTTCAAAAATAAACCAAATAAACTTTCTTTTATAATTTAATGAACCACCTCATTACGTGGCGTGTTCTTTAAACTGAATCCTTCATATTTGTACCCAAAGCGTGAGAGATGCAGAAAAGAATACAAACATTGTTGATTAAGGTGTGAAAAGAGTACTTGTGTCGGAAAGGTTTTAAAATATCCCCAAAAGAGGTTCTGGAGGTATACTTAACGAGAACAGTTGCCGTGGAAGGATTATAACATCCTAAAAAATTCAAAAGGTTTTGCAACGCGCCTATCCATTGATGGACAACAATGTCTACAGAAGTGTAACTAACGCAGCTGACAACAATGAACCTTAAGCTATCAAAATATGTATAAGTTTAAACTTACACAGTCAGTTGAATTCAGTCCTGTGCCAATGGCTGATAAAAAATCAAGAAAACTTTACATTCCACATTTTCACACGCTGTTAAGCTAGATGAAAGAGCGAGGACTTGATAGTTGTTCACGGTGATCAAGTGTGTTCATTTGATGCCATTGCAAGATGGATTCGATCATTTGAACAAGGGCAAGAGACTGTAAGACAACCCTCAGGAAGCTGTGAACGATGGAACAATTTAAAGCGTGAGGAACTTCGTGGAGGAAAATCCTAAGTATGGAGGGGGTATCAGTGTTGACAGCATTGACAGTATACTCCATGAACATTTAAATATGCGGAAAATCTGCGAAAAATGGGTTCCACATTCTCTAACCAATGAAGAGAAGAGCAGAAAGCAATGTGCAAGGAAACTGCTGAGCATGTTTACACCAAATGACAGATATATGTGCTGATGATGAAAGTTTGTTTTATTTCTATAATACCCCAAATAAAGCTCAAAACTGCGTATGGGTAAATGAGAATGACCCAAGACCAGTTGTTCTTCAATATTTTCATTCTATGAAATTCTGTGTATAGTGTAGTAGTATCAGTTCATATATAAATTGAGAACTAACGCTCAATTTCTTAGCAAACTCCCCGATTTTCGTTTTCTCCAGTGATTTTTGCTACGATCTACAGAGTGAGTGAATCTACAGCATACCTCCCCAGTGCTTAGTTCGCGTGTTTTGACGTTTAAAATCTTTTACATCAGTGGAAACAGACACGTGAATTATGACGAGAATCAGAGAGCGACAGGTTCTATAAAATAACCAAATAATGTTAATTTAATATCGTGTTAAACTTATCTAGAATTACTAAAACAGTATCAGGAGGTGATGTGACTCGATTAAAAGCTAGTACGCCACCAAGCTTCCCAAAAATTGCATCTACTGAAATCCAAATAAGATAAACGAAATTGCTGCGTAGTGTGTTTACGTCACAGTTGTATCAACAGTAAGATATACATTAGGAACAGGAATGTATGGGATAACATGGCCAGGTTGAAATATAGTGACGTGAAAAAACAAACGATAGATGCATTCATGCTATAAATGGAACAATGGAAAAACTGCAATTAGTAATCAATACATAAACACGTGCTAACCTGGAGCTAATTTCGGATAAATCCTAGAAACTGGAGGATCCAGTGGTTTGCTGGGTTCGCTACGGTCAGACGGCCTATACTCGCCTCCTACTCGAAAAAAATGCATGCGACATAGGGCACATAATAAAATTATATAACAGTTGGGTTAGCAACTCTGAAAAATTAACGACGAACCATTGAAGATAGTTCGCAATGGGGGGAAACGAAAGACAAGCTCACGAACATAATAATGTGGAAAATTGCTACAATGATCTAAGCTTACGACGGAATACTTGCGACCACGGACTCCGAATTATAATAATGCGTGCACTGAATTCTCCTGTAATTAAACTTGCTGCAATAATGTATATACTCATTTTATCCAAGTTTATACATTTTGGTTCAGTGACGAACATATAAGTAAGGTTGTATATTTGTTAATGAAACGGGCTCTAAGTAATATTGTGCTTCCTAATAAGAAGCAGCATCTTCAAGTGTCAGAAACTGTTTCTATTGTCTTCTGTAGATAACATTTCGCATATCGAAGAGAGAAAAGACACGTCTCATAATTTACAGTTATATGGATGGACGAAAGCAACCCTTTTCTGCTCCGAGTTCATTGCCACTGAACCCTCTAGCAGGTAGCGCGAGATTCACAACAAACATGTTCAACCTCCAGGGGTGCCCAACGCCGAAGTAACCGAACTCTTGAGGCTTTCCATCATCAAAAGTTTCCGTTCTCTTATTAAATTTCTAAACAGATCGGCATGGATCACGTTAAGAGGAAACGAAGTATGTGAAAATTGTGGGAGCTATTACTATATTGATGTCTTTTCATTACACAATAGTTAATGGAAATTTAACTTTAGCTTGCTGTGACGAACTACTTGCGTTCTTTCACCTAAAATGCTTCTGATGCTTAGTAATTGAACAAAAGTAAAATATATCTCGGTTGTATATTTACTGAGGCAAATTTTATAGTATCGCCCATACGTTTGTACAACAGAGCTGTTCAATTTGTGAATAGTGGTACAGAGCAAAGAAGTTAAGTATAAAAGTTGGCTAATACTAAGAACTAATTATAAATTGATGCCGCTTGAGCGTTTTTTAAAATTTAAGTTCTCAAATATACGCCATTCATTGATTTTCAGAAACTATTTTAATTATTTTATTTAAATTGTATATACAGTATTTCGTTGCGCAAAAATAAATACTGCTGCCTTTTGCGTTGATTTGGTTTATTTACGGACGCTCTTTAACATCTCAGGTCATCAGCATCCCATTCAATTCAGAGCGTGAAACGGCCGACAAATTTTGCAATGAGGCCTCTTTCAGGCTTGAGGTTCTTTATCGTGCCGTAAATGTACGACACGGGACCCACGGCTTTACTTCCCTTCCGAAGGAAGCCATGCTTAGGATTTTTACGCCCGAAAAAATCCATCGATCCTGGCCGGGATTGAACCCGCGATCTTGGGTTTAGAAGGCAAGTGTGGTTACTACTACACCACCAGGACCGACATATATACCGGTGCCGCTGAAGCGGTTTTTAGATTTTGGGATTCAGGTAAACCGCCACTCCTAATAGTCTGATTTTCACTGATTTTCAGCAATTATACGGCTTATTTTATTTCAATGGCATGCACCGAGTTTCGTTGAGAAAAAATAAAAATTGCGGCAGCCTGAGCATTAACACACGCACACTTGCCCAAGAAGAACACGAGCTGTTCGAAACATTGCGATGGTACATCGGTGGCTTTGCAAGTATTTTAACCTTTTTCTTTTTATCTAGCTATTTTTGTTTTAGTTACACTTTATTGTATTATTTTATTTTTCATACACATACATTTTTGTACCATGCAAGTAACTCTTTTCGTAGGTAATAGGTACTTTCCTTCGAAATTCGCTAAAGTGAATAGTTCGACTAAGCAAATATTTCTTTTATCGGCAAGCGACTTCTCTCAGTTGCAATGATATGTCTGATGAAATGCCACCTCCTTCTACAGTACAATGTTTTAACTACTTTATTTTTATTTGTATTTGATTTGCTTTATTGTTGCTAAAGGTTTTAGCCCCGGTGCAGTTGATAATGCGGGAATAAGAATTATAAATGTCATCTAAGACAATAAGAAAATTACAAAATGTTTAACAGTAGAGTTAACACGTTTTGTATACCTAGGTACAGTAATGAAATTTATTATCTAGCGTACTTATTTTTTAAAAAAGGCAGAGTTTGATTAGATCAGGAAGGAAAATGTTTTCTAAAAGCAAGTTCTCCTAGACTAAATGAGGATAGCATGTATAACAGGAGGCCACACTCAACACTCCTGTTGTCTGTAAGATGTAAGACATTACTTGGACGCACGCTGGTAATGGTGAACCCAAAACAACCCACTTATGCATATTGAGATGCTGTATGCTGTGTGACAATATACTCACATCTGCATCTTTAAATCCACACCTTTTGCTATAACGGAGAGCTACTCGAGAGTAATATATTTATTCAGAGACGCCGGGCATCTTGTAACTGCTGTTTTACTAATGTAAACATGGAATGTCATCAATTGTCACCGGATTAATTCTATCATCTAGTGGTAAAGTGTCTTATTGAAACATGCAGTACCGCCCTCGAATTACAGAAATAAGAGTCATTAGCATGAAATATAACAATTAAACTTGTTCCAGGTTGTCACAACTATCATCATAGAGCGTTTGCTTCAATGAACTATCCGCAGCGACTGTTTGCTGATTTGGATACCGGTAAGATCCGCTAGTGTTTTTAAGTAACAAATAAGTGAATAGGAAGCCAGGGAGCGTTTGAAACCATACAGTTGACTAAAATGGTTCCAAATTAATTAATAATAAACCAAAGTACGTATTTGATAAGCTCATTTAAAGACTGCACTTGTTCAAGTTCACATATTTGCAAACACCTTGTTCTTGAGCTTGATGGTATATTTTATATGGTGAATCACGAGTCCTATGCATTTGATCCTCACATCTTCCAGGAAGTCGTTTGGTGCTTGCCCCTTTTGCTTTAACATTTTCCATGTCACTGATTTTTAGTTTGTCCCAGATCGGTGCGATTGTCGTTTCGAACAGTCTCATCGCTGTTTCTTGTGTCAGTATGCATTGCTGAAGCGGTTGTCTGTAATGTAATGCCTTGTTAAGTGTTTTCAGTGGTTCATCTTGAATCTTTAGGATGTCGGTCCTCGTCTCCTATTACATTGCGCTGTTTTGTCTTTCGTTAATCGTTTTCTATGTCCCATGGTTGCAAAATATTTATGTCTTCCTGCAGCTCGTCTTTGTGCGTTGATCTTAGGACTGCATTCATTATGAGTGTGGCTCTCCGATATATGATGAGCAATGTGCTTCGATACTTTATCTGCCATTCATCATGTCTTGCGTTATGTTCAACCATGTCTTTCAGCATTCCTCTGTTTATGCTGTCAAAAGCGTTTTCGTAACCTATAAGTATCGTGTAGTATTTTCCTTTAAGAGCTTCTTCTATTTCTTTTGCTGCTTGCAATGTTGATTTCCCTTTTCTGAACCCAAATGCTGTCGTGTGAGGTCTGTCAGTTTCTTTGTCTTGCATGTAGAGGAGTAGCGCTTGAAAACACAACCTACAAAATCTTCATGAAGATAATCACAAATAAATGCTCAAATTTCGAACATTGACAACAAATAAAGTTAGGCCGGGAACGAATTTTTGCCGAGAGTGAACACTCACATGATTGTGTTAGTCAGCACTAATGAACTTCTATGCTCTATAAATGTAAGATGGGAACAACGATGATGTGCTGACAAGACCACCAACAATGGATAATTATTGGCGAATAGAAGTCAGATTTGTGAGTACGCGGTCCATCACAATCTACTACGAAAAAGATATAAACCGAGTTGCTGGGTTCCGCACTAGTTGACACCTACGAGGGTAGGTCCATAAGCTTCCAGCTTCGCCAATAAGGATTATCGCCTTCACAAAAGCCTTATCTGGTGTCATATTATATCTGTTAAGTAAATAATTACAGATGTAACTTCCGCTCCGCTGTGTTCAGTTGTTCAGATATAGTTGCATAAGGAAGGCTATTTGTAGAAAATTGTGACATGTTCAAATGGAGTATCGAGCTGTTATTAAGCTCTTCACAAAAGAAGAACTTACTCCAAATGAAATTAAACAGCGATTGAACGGTGTATATGGGGAAACACCCCCCCCCCCTCATATTCTGCCGTAAAAGAATAGGCCAAACATTTTCGAATGGGTCGAGAAAGCATTGAAGACGAAGAGCGTGCGGGTCGGCCCTTGTAGGTGCTCACTCCTGAAAACATAGCTCTTGTGGAAGGAGAAATTATGGAAAACCGGCTGCTCAAAGTTACAGAAATAGCAGCAAGGTAGGACCTTTCTAAAACGATAGTCTTTTGAATTATTCATGAACATTTAAATATGAATAAGGTTAATGCAAGATGGGTGCCAAGACTTCTTTCCTCAGTCCAAAAGCAGCAACGAGTCATCTGTTGTAAGGAATTTTTGGAGCTCTGCCGTGGTAACGAGAGAAAAGTTCTGCAAACCATTTTTACAGAAGATGAAACTATGATCCTCTACTATGATCCTTTCAAAAAGATCAATGGAGTGGCGTAACCCTGGCGAAACACCGTCTCTAATGGCCAAGGTCACTCAGTCAACCAAGAAGATCATGGCCACAATCTTTTGGGACTGTGACGGAATACTCTTCATTGACTTCAAGGAGAGGAACACTACAGTAAATGGGGAGTACTATGCTGGCCTACTGCACAAGCTAGTGCTTTCATCAAAGAGAAAGGGCCAGGAAAGTTGAGTGGTGAGTACACCTTCTTCAAAACAACGCGCCTGTGCACAAGGATCTTGTTGCAAAGTAAGTTGTGAAGAAATGTGAATTAAGGGAGATCGACCATACATCCTACAGCCCAGATCCTGCCCCCAGTGACTATTTCCTCTTCTCAAAACTCAAGAAGGACCTTCGAGAAATGAAATTTAAGTGTGACGAAGAAGTTATGAATGCTGTTTATGTCCATTTTGTAGGCAAGACTTCTGCCTATTGGGGGGGGGGGGGGATTGAAATGTTAATGCAAAGATGTGAAAAGTATATTTCAATAAAGGGTAACTATATTGAAAAGTGAAATATAATTTTTGTCTTTATCATATCAAAATAATGGTTAGACCGGAAAATTATGGACCTACCCTGGTATTTTGCATAGCTGTCTCCTTCTTTCTTGATGGGCTGCTGACGTGTGATGAAATGTACATTTTCTATCATCACTGCTTGCAGTCCAAAACAACCGGAACTGAAACAAAAGAAGTGGTGAAGTGCTGCCAGCTGGCCATTGTTTATTCTAACCAGATGGAAATATATTGACATAACTTTGTTTACGTTATTTTTCATCACTTAAAATATTCTTTACAACTATAGTTGCGATACATTTTCGTTTTGCGCTTTACGCATCCTTCTGTTCATAAATTCGCATTCTGCGACCTGTATAGGAAAAACCAAACAGGTGCAGACAATGACTGCCATATTCTGGAAAGGATGCAGAGGACATGGAAAATGTGCAGGGCCTGGGATGGGAATGCTTGGCAGCTGAGAACAGATATAGGAAATTGTTTGGAATAAATTATTGCAGCTGACTTTAGCAGCTACCTCTAACAGTTAAAATAATTAGAAGCTCAGATATGCACTATAGATAATAGATTAGGTATGGTAGTTAGAATACATTTGATTAGGGGTGAAGTTTTATTATAAATTATGATTACATACATTTTATTAGATTGAAATGTATTTGAAGTATGTATTTAATTAGGATGAAGAGCATTACATTATGAATACACATTTTTAATTAAATTGAAATGTATTTAATTAGGGTGAGGTGCATTAATTTATGTTTACATGTATTTAATTAGATTGAAATATATTTAATTAGCGTTGTTGTTGATTTGAGTTATTTATGGACGCTCTTTAACAGCTCAGGTCATCAGCGTCCCATTCAATTCAGGGCTTGAAACGGCCAATAAATTTTGCTCAGAGATCTCTTCTATCAGTCTTGAGGTTCTTTATCGTGCCGTAAATGTACGACACGGGACCCACGGCTTTACTTCCCTTCTGAAGGAAGCCATTCGTAATTAGGGTGAAGTGCATTAAATTATAATTACATGTATTCATTAGGTCGAAATGTATTTAAATGGGGGCGAAGTGTATTAAATTATGATTACATTTATTTTATTAGATTTAAATGTCTTTAATTAAATTTAAATGTTTTTATCGAAATTGAAATTTATTGAAGTGCTAAGAAAATATAAATACAAGCTACAAAAGAGTCTGCACTATTTGACACAGGTCTTTTGAGATGTAACCACGTGTTTTATAACATTGAAATGTATTAAATTATGTTGACACTGAAATGTATTTAATTAAGTTAATATATTAAATTATGTTTATCTGCATTTAATTAAATTTAAATAGATTAAATAATATTTGCATGCATTTAATTAGATTGAAATGTATTTAATTAAGTTGAAATAGATTAAATTATGTATACATGTGTTTAATAATGTTGAAATGCATTAATTTATGTTTAGACAGAAATGTGCTTTATTGAGTTGAAATATATTAAATTATGTGTACAAGTATTTAAATAGGTTGATAGTATTTAATTAGTTCACTTGTATTTAATTATTTAAGAAGCTTAGGTTTGCAATTCCGTCATTTAAGTTTCTTACCCGCTTTTGAGAAAGTTTGTTAAATGTGTATCCCGGCCCAAAGTGGGCGAGTTTTCTGGAACGTCAACTGGCCATCGTGCCCAAGGAAAGAAAATGTGGCAGGTAATGAAGAATGTCTCGTTAATATGAAAACTTGCGCCAAGAGCCTCTCCATTAAAACAGCAATATCAGCTTATTGTTTTTGCAATATCCGCTTTGCAAGAAAAAGCGCGCAAGTGCCTACAAGTTGAGCCACTCTCGCACAAAACGGTGGTTTCCGCGGCTAGAAAGAAAGTAAAAAGGGAGAACAAGCCCTTCTTCATGTATAGATGGCTGCCATGTTTCATATCTCACACAGGGATGCACATCACTGAACCGTCTGAGGGACACGGGAGCCTTCATGGCAGAGACTGGGAGGTGCTAGTTCTGTCAGTCCGGGCCACGTTTACACAACCCTGAGCAAGGCAAGGGATGAAATTTATTAAGCCGCCCGAGCGCTTCACCTCGATATGAAAATGTTATAGCAGTATAAAGATATTACTCAAGTACGTTGCTTGCCTTTTCCAATTTTTCCAGCTTCCAGCTCCTGGAATTTTCTATTGCAAGACAAACAAGAAGACGAAGGAAAAAGCCGCCATCATTACATGCACAAACCTGCTCCAGCTCTCCTCTAATTTATTACAATATCCCTCACACACTACTTTCTGTTATATAGAGTAAACTGACAAGCGTTGCAAATTGTGCACTCATGTTTCTACTGGCATTTTCAAAGTATTCTATCATCCGTTCAGACCTTTAGTAAATGTTGAACACCATGCTTCTTCAGGTAGGATGTGCCTACTGCGGTTTCAGGTGATTCAACGAACTTTTCTTTTAGTTTGGGGAATAGAAAAAAGTCGCGTGGGCTCACATCTACACTATATGAAGGATATTTCCTGACTTCTGCACAAATTGAGTTGTTGGCAGAAGCATTGTCGTGGTGCGCAGACCAGTCTTGCAGCAGGCATGTTGTGGTGTCACAACTGGCAACAACAGTCTTTTGTCGCCTCCTAAACCCAAGATCGCGGGTTCGAACCCGGTCGGGACCGATGGATTTTTCAGGAGTAAATATCCTAAGTATGACTTCCTTCGGAAGGGAAGTAAAGCCGTGGGTCCCATTTACGGCACGAAAAAGAGCCTCAAGCCTGAAAGAGAGACCTCTGAGCAAAATTAGTCGGCCGTTTCACGCCCTGAGTTGAATGGGACTCTGATGACCTGAGATGTTAAAGAGCGTCCATAAATAAATCAATCAAAAAAAAATGTCTTTTGTCCCTCAAGTGAAACTGTCACAATAAGACCACCAGCTGAGAAGAAGGAACAGACATGCAACTTCCTGCGAGAATTGCTTTCGCTGTTTCTTGAATCAGATAATATGTACAGCGATGATCTTCCTGCAAAATACGCTCTGTTTTCATCCGGTGTTGCTATAGTGGGCCGTCCTGCGCTCTCTTCATCTTCGAGGGAGTTTCTTTCTCTTCTAAAATCTGCAAACCATCCACAATTGGTGGATTGCGAAGAGAAAACGTTCCTAAATGCACAATGAAAACTTTTGAGGCATTCTCTTTCCCCTAAACGACTTTAGAGTTGCATTAAATCATTACACGGCAATGCTCTCGCTTATCATGACGTCTGGCGCAGCAATACCTGCGTACACATACATGTAAGTGCTAACACCACACAATGTTTTGAGAATGAACAAAAACAAGTAGTTGTGACAACCAATGCACATTTTCCTAGCTTTAGATTGAAGTTTAAATAGCAACGTGTGTTATTTTTCATTCAGCAATAAGTCCAGAATATTTCAAGTTATTCATTATTGCTATCGACAAAAGTCGGTTATGATTTAAGCAATGGCAAATGTAGGGGAAATGGGGTGATGACGCAGAGAAACAGTATCTGAAGACATTATACTTACTAATAATTTATTCGAAACTATCAAACCACATTAAAAACAATTTTCAAAGTTAAAGACAAAAATACTCACAAAATAATTAAATAAATATTACAAATCCCCCGCCTTACCCCGTACTAGGAGACGAGCTTTCCACTTATGAATCAACTTTTTCTTTACACTCTTTTTATTACGCGTGTTCAGATTTAAATGGGATCTTAGGTGACTTCATGACGTCATAGTTATGTTTGCTGTGCTAACTATTCATTTCGCTTGATAATGAAACAAAAATGATTTCTGAATGTGTGAGTGTTCAAATTCTTTTATTATTGCCCAATAACCATTCGTATGCGAGCAGGTAAATTATTGACATGGCGTGTTACTTCACATAGGCATTACAAATAAACTTATCCGTCCTCAATGAGATATCGATAGTAGACAAAATGGTGGAATATGTGGTCCGTGTTGTTAATTACATGGCGTTGTTAATTTCGTTCTTTGCAGTTACCTGGCTTATTACAGTGGTTTATAGTTGGAAGTAAATCAACAGCAGCGAGTTACTTCTTTTGTTTTTCATTAAGTTAATATTTACTTAATGAAACCACACTAGGAACTTGTTTAATAGAAAGGTTAATACAACATGAGTTTGCTAATGGTATATCTTAATTATAGCAGTGTACCGCATAATACCACCTTTACATTTCTTAAATAGCAGTAATTAACGGAGGAGTGGATAAACAGTATACATCGTGCAAATTTTAAAGTTAATGATGAAATTCTAGCGTGTATTAAACATGTTATACCAAAATTTGTGGTTAGAATGGACTTTTTTGGTGCAAATTTCTGTAATCTACCATACGGTGTGTGGTTTTGCAAATAAAAAAAAAGCCAAAAGAATGTTTGAAGCGGGTTTGGATCCAGATGATTAGAGTTTTAATGAATAGTGTGAGCAGGACGTTATGTTTCGACTCGTTTGTAAGAGAGATTATGCAAAGACACCACCCGTACATGTTGTTGCTATTAACACGTTTGTTTGTTTATTTGGTTTGTTGCAGTGGTTTATGGTTGCAAGTAAATCAACATAGTATGTTAGTTTCTTAGATTTAGTAAGTTAATATTGATTTAGTGAAATCATACCAGAAATTTGTTTAATAGAAAGTGTTTGTACTACATGGGTTGCTCTTATATGTCTTAATTATTGCAGTGCACGGCATAATAGCACATTTACATTTCCTAAATAGCAGTAATTAAAGGAGGAATGAATATACAGTACACATTATTCAAAATTTTTGAAGTTAATGATGTTAACTATAGTGTATATTAAACATTTCGTACCAAAATTTGTGGTTAAGGAGGACATTTCCTTGTGCAGTTTTCCTTAATCTACCATCATATGTGACAGTGAGGGTTAGCAATGGAAGGGAAGATCCGGAAGAACGTATGAATCGGGTTTTGGAGTGAGATGAAGAGAGTTTTAATGAACGGTGTGAGCAGGATATGATGTTTCCATTCCTTTGCAAATGAGGTTAAGACAATACAGGTACACCCATTGATAACTATTGCCAAGGAAGACTGTTCTTTTCATTTAAATACACGATGATAAATATGCTATCCCATTTATGTCGATTAGTTTTAAGGTGTCCAGTAATTTGGAAGTTGGTGTATTTTATAAAGATTTGTGCTTATCTGTCGAGAAGTTCATAATTTATATTATTTTATATTTCGTTTACATGTAATAAATATTGTTTTAAATAATTTCAGATTCTTAAAAACCATTAAAATATTTCTAATGATAAATATTGTCATCTTGTAAATGTTATACTGCGTAAACGTTTCTTGTTTGCTATTGACAGTAATAGGGGGACTATAGCCGTCATTTGTTTTCCATTTTGAGGTCTGTTAAATTTAGTCGGTATTGCTAGAACACGACGTAAAGTAGTTACCACACATCAGTTGCTTAGTTATGAATGACTATATAGAGATAACCTTTAGTACAAATTATGAAAGTAACATTCTAACTGGCCAAGAATCCATTTACACACTAAAGTATATTGACGATACTACTTCGCAAACAAAACTCCAGTTCGGAAGTAGCTTTTAAGAACAAGTTTAACATTCATGACGCAATTAAGTAATATTTTTAAACAATTAAAGATCTTTTGTTGCAATATAACATGGATGACATTTATTTCTAGTTAATACGAAGATAAGAAAAGGAACAGATGCAAAAAAAAAAAAAGATAGAAAGAAAGAAAGAAAGAAAGAAAGAAAGAAAGAAAGAAAGAAAAAGAGGGACATAGTCTTCGTCGTTTATCTTTAACTCGAGAGTTAAGCTCGCTCCATAATTTGGGGGGGAAGTCCCATTTATCGTAAAATTGAATACGCATTATAAATAACTATTATCAGCTCTTTAAAGGTATTTAGTAAATTAATACAATTATTCATATATGCATGGCACTCAATCAAAATGTGTAAACTTACATAAACTTACCACAAATAGAGGATATGCATTATTACAGGAAGTTTAATTTTAGGAGAATGAGTTATTGTTATTATTATTATTATTATTATTATTATTATTATTATTATTATTATTATTATTATTATTATTATTATTATAATAGTTCGGATTTTGTGGTCGCAAGTATCCAGTCGTAAACTTAGATGTTTCTGTATGAATGCAGCAATTTTCCAAATTATTATGTTCGCGTGCTTGCATTTCGTTTTTCTCCACCAGGTCGGCTCTACGAACTATCTCCAGTGCTTCGTCATTACTTTATCAGATTTGCCAACGCCAACATATATTTACCACATAGAACTGTTCCGCTATTGTCTTATATTTTTCTTAGCTTCACATTTTCAACAGTTGTACATTTGCTTGAACGAGTGTAAATTTGTTTTTCAGACTTGCCAACCCAACAGTTATATACTTTTGTGATTGTTCACATGTAGTTTTTCCGCATAGAAGGCGAGCGAGACCATCAGGCCGTAATAAGCCGCAGTAAACCATTGGGTCCTCCGATTTCTAGGATATATAAGGTTTAGGTTAGTGTGTGTGTGTGTCTAAATGAATTGATTATTAATTGCATTTTTTGCTGCATTGTTAGCATGGATGCATTTGTCGTATTTGTGACCTCACTGTATTTCAACATGACCGTGAGCATTTTTGGTTTGTTAATAACGCAACCTCTTACACGATTTAGGAATTTTTCCCTTACATTCCCGTTTCTTACTACTGGTGCAACCGTGATGTAAGCACACCACACAGAAATTTCCTTCGATTTCAGCTACATGCATTTGTTTGCGAGGGTGGGTGGCAACCGAGTCACTTCCACTTCTGATACTGTTTTTATTATTCCAGGTAAGTTTAACGCTGGGTTTTTATGACGTGTATATACGCAAATTATTGTACACACTTGGAATATATCTTATAATAGTCTATTTTGTGTATCACAGAGGATTTTATAACCTAAATTTTCAGATTCTAGTAATAACATTAACGTATTTATTGTCGTTTGGGTTGTTTAATTCTGGTTGCTATGATAAGCCCCCTCCCAATAAATTTGCCGTGTTGATACCTACCGTATTTTAATATTGTATAAATATATATGTATAAATGGTAGGTAATTGATTTTAAATAATGAATTGCATGCAGTTACCAGTTGCTGAGAATCAGTTCAACAAGACACTCTGTAACGTGCGATAAGGATAAAACGTGTCCGTGTTTAATGTACATTCAAAAGGAACATAATTCTGATTGAAAGATCACAAATAATATCTGTGTATGAACGTGTAGCAGATATTTTCAAACTAACAAATAAGACGCGTATTACTGAGTTAGCGTCATGCTATCAAACTGTAACAGGTAGCACGTAACATATGCCTGTTATATCCGTCTCCTTGACCGCTTAATGAATCCTGGTGGTACTTCAGCCGTGCTGCCAGTAACACAGAAGAGGCTGTGATGTAACAATACAAAAGATGGCAAGGCCATTGTTTCCGACACCGGCGGAACCATAGCGCAGACCACGTGACCCGGCACTGGATATCCGGATTCAAGGTTTTTCAATCCGGGACTTCGCGAAGGGTTGGGAAACTTTTAACTGTGCATGAATAAAATGACTTGAAAATTGCAACTTTGCCAGTGATTAAAGAAAAGCTTCTGGACACTCGAGATGAAGCCCGATGCCAGAACTGTTGACTTTTTTGTGATTTAAAACTTGCACACCACCACAGGTGGCTGAGGTCGTTAAGGCGCGAACTCTGTGGTTCCATTCCCATCAGGACCGTCCTGCCTGACTGAGGTTTTTTACATGCTTTCCCCAGTCCTCGTAAGTAGCAGACGCCAAGGAGGTGCCGCAAGCTTAGGCCTGGAACGCTTCCTTTCGCAGTTTATCATTTTACCTCATGTTCACCACCGTGATGCCTCAGTAGTTAAACAACATTAAAAAGTTCTTCTTTTGATCTTAGAATGGATTGCTCCTTCCTTGTATTGGATACTTTATTTGGTTCTAAGAAAGAAATCCTCAATGATTAATTTCCACATTTCGACAACAGTATCCATAAAAATGTTTAAAACTTACAAAAAAAGTTTATAACACAAAGGTATTTGAATATAGCTGGCGTTTTTGTGCAGTCAAGAATATTCTTTTTTAAGAGAAGGTACAGCATTCAGAAACAAACTTAGCAAGTATTCAAACAAAATTTCTCTGGACAGCAAGTGAAACCAGCTTTCTCATCATGACAAAGAAAACTCATCTGAATATTCCGAATGTTTTGAGAATACGCCCAACTGTTGAATAGCTCTTAAAACACGACTCGTAAAGTTCCGCTAGTTTAATGCAAGCGTTACAGCGTTAACGTCGCTTTCTCAGGCTTTTGGTTCAGTACGAGGCGCATTCAAAATGAAGGGCTGGACATGCATAACATAATATTTTATAACTTTTGAAATACACATGTTTGAACCATTTAGCACTGCTGCTTTTGAGAACGTAGTCATTTGCAGAAGTTGAGGAAATGACGGCGAAGCTCTGAGGTATGTCTCTTGCTGACACCGTGTACCTGATGACAGGCCTCAGCTTGGAAACCTAAAGCTACAAGAAGGACATTGAAAACAGTGCTGGGTCCTATAGCACAAAGCACATTACAAGTTCTTGTAAAGATGGAAAATCATCGTAAACTTCATTCATGTTAATCGGGAGCAGGATTTGAACCCACGACTTCTTGAATATAAACTCTAACGTAACAGTCAGAGTCTGTTCATAACCATGATCAAATTGCCATGTAATAGTTTTGGAAAAAAGACAATTATTTACTTTTATACGTCCCACGTGATCAAAAGTTATCTTTTGACCAAATAAAAATATTAACTTATTAATTTGATGTTAAGAAAGTAAATTTTCATATTTTTTTTGTGCTGCCCAAACTATCCCAGGAAAAACTGCTGAATTATTAATAAGATTTTTTTTATAATCTGTCTAACTGAACAAATTAATTATCGTACATCTTGAGTAGCTTCAAGTCTATTTTAAATATTTTTTGTTCATTCTGAAGAATTTGAATCTGCTTGAAAGTTTTCTTTTGTGGTGAAACTGGTTGACGCTAGTTTTTGCGTGTCCACACGCTAAACAAATTCATCGCCTGAACACTAGGCCTCCCGCTTTTCTTTACACGAATAATTAACAGTTAGCCCATAAACGTTACATAGTTTACTTACCTTTATTGTTTTTTTTTTATTTCGTTTATTTACAGACGCTCTTTAACATCTCAGGTCATCAGCATCCCACTCAAAACAGGACGTGAAACGGCCGACAAATTTTGCTCAGAGGTCTTCCTTCCTTCCTTCCTTCCTTCCTTCCTTCCTTCCTTCCTTCCTTCCTTCCTTCCTTCCTTCCTTCCTTCCTTCCCTCCCTCCCTCCCTCCCTTCCTTCCTTCCTTCCTTCCTTTCTGAGTACCGTTTTACTCCCTTTTTACTATTGAGGCACCACAGGTGGTCCAGGTTCTTTATTGTGTCGTAAATGTACGACATGGGGCCCACGGCTTTCCTTCCTTCCAAAGGAAGCCATACTTAGGATTTTTACGCCCGAAAAAATCCATCGATCCTGGCCGAGATCGAACCGGCGATCTTGGGTTACCACTACACCACCAGGACCGACCCCTTTATCGTTGAGAAACAATCACCATACAGACTTGACAACTGGAGGTATTGCTTATTCTCGCAGTCACTAGAGAATCAATAATATTGAGACAACAAATAATGAATATTTATAGGAAGTTTTGTTTATTCCAGTTTCTGAAAGTATCACCCTGGCACTGTATGCAACATTCCATTCTTTGGAACCGCTTCTGAAAGCCACTCAGTTTCTTATACTGCGATACTTAATCGCTGATCTCGAAGTCGGTTCTTCACAGTAGGAAACAGGGAGAAATCGCGTGGTTCCAAGTAGGGACTATAGGATGGATGAGTCATTAGTTTTGCCTCACTTCCTTGCACAAACTTCATTGTTACATTAGCGATGTACGCTGATGCATTGTCATGGTGCAACAAAATGCCCCTCAGTCCTGTTTTTGGACGCCGTTTTTAGATTCTCTGTTACACTTTCGGAAAGTAAACTTCTGCGCATTCTTTTGCAGTAACAGTTCTCCAAAATTTGCAGCACAATGGTTGCCACGTGACCACTTGTGAAGAAGAAAGAGACAACCATTTTCTTTCTCACACTCCTTGGCCTCTTTACTTTGATGAGCGATGGTCATTAGCGAAAGCCCAAATGGAGGACTGGCGTTTTATTTCTGGATCAAACTGATATATCCATGTTTCGTCACCTGTGAAACTTTCCACAGCATTTCTTGACACCATTCCATTCTGTGGAGTTTCTCTGCTTCAGACAAATTATGCGGCACCCATCTTGAAGACATTTTTTTTTACACGAAGACGCTCATGAAGGTTGGTTGAAACACTCGGCGAATGCCAGCTCGATGTGCGCGCATCTTCCCTGATCAATGTTTCCACAGAGGTGATGTTGTTCTCAGTCACTACTGTTGTTGGTCTGTCACTCTTCTCTTCGTCTTTAAGAGACTGCCTCCCTCTTTAATTCTCCAAACCAGCGGTACACAGTAGCATTGAAGGAGAAAAGTCCCCAAAGCACACCCCCCCTCCCTCAAACGCTTAAGTCACTGCGTTTCATGTAAGCCACATTTGAAATCGTACAAGATCATGGAACGAAAATGCTCTATCTGAATCTCCATTGCACTTACAGAACGTTCACACTATGAACATAACATGCAGGATAATAACAGAGCTCTGGCTACACCAGTGACTCAACATTTCGACCCAGTAACAACGCTTTCCTATAGGGGTGGCTCAATACTTATCTAGTGACCCTAGTATAAACCAATGTCTCGTAAATATGCTTGATAGCAGGCTAATGAGCTGAAGCTTCTGCGCATGCGCGATCGCCCAAATGTTGCCAACTTTGTCTTACCGGCCTTTACTTTTGAAACGCGCTCATAGAAAGATTTTTATATGTACGGCACTGACACATTGAGATAAAGTGTTTAAGTGTTTGCTATTGTGAAATACCTGATAGTTTTCATACACAACACGCCTTACGACCTCTAAACGAGACTCGTTATGTTAAACTATCCAAGTAGTTGTTGCCCCATCCGGTTTTGCAAACATTTATATATCAAGCCAACTTTCTTTCTTTTATAAATAGTTCACTATCCTGTTATTATAAACAGGTTCATCCATAGCTGAAATTATGTGTCCAATTTCATTTAAAACTATGCCTGAAAAGCAATGTATTTTGCTGTTCTTTCATTTAAAGAAGCATAAAAAATATTTCCAAGTCTTTCACCGCCGGTGAACATGTTAAACTTCCGAATTTATTTAAAAAACTTATGATCTAGCATTTTACTGGCGATACTGACATCAGTTGGAAGCCAAGACCGACTACATTTATCAGAACCCAATGCGGCCGAAGTTGTCCTCCTACTGCCAATAGCAATACGTTAACAAGATGACATTGTTTATCATTAGACAACATTTCGACGGTTTTAAGAATTCGAAATTGTTTACAAACAATAATACGTTCTTTCCTTTCATTGCTAACCTATGCTGTCACACATGATGGTAGATTAGGGTAAATATCCTACTTAGCCACAAATTCTGGAACAAAACGTTTAATACACATTGCAGTTACATCATTAACACAAAAGTATATACTCTTTATCTACTCATTTAATTACAGTTTTAGGAAATGTAAATATGATATTATGTGATGCACTGCCATAATTAAGATATACAAGAGCAATTCTCGTAGCACTAAACACTTTCTATTGCACAAGTTCCTCGTGCGTTTTCACTAAATCAACATAAACTTAGTAAAAAACTAAAAAATAAACACTGTTGGTTTACTTCAAACTATAAACCACTATAATAAACCACATAAGTGCAAGGAACCAAATTAACAAATCCATGTAATAACAGCATGGACCACAATTTCCACCATTTTGTCTACTATCGATACTTAGGTTCGGGTCTGGTAAATGCAGTCGGTCTTGGTGAAGCAAACCTACGACCATGGCAAATTAAACTTGAGGTCGTTGGACGACTAGCAGGAATGGAAACTGGGTGACTTCAGGAATACCCGGCCCTTGCTATGCATTAAAGAGAACCTGGAAAGGTACCGAAACAAGCACATTTTGTCTGCAAGTGCAGCTTTAAACTGGTATAATATCCGCATTTATCTCGTGTGATTTAGGAGAAAGAGTTGAGTCGCTGGAAAGTGGCAATTAAAAATTTATACATTTAAACAACCTAACCGCGAATTAACCCGTTGTGCATATTCCGAAACGTTCGGTCGAAAGTCATACTGCAGCATGATATGCCAACTACCGTCGAAACCATGCCAAGCTCGCCTTAATCATGTTAATCGCTTGATAGGATAACGCTTTGGAGGTTAGACATTCGGTCGAAAATTACTTCACCCCTAAGGACCTTTTCCTCTGTGGAATGCAATTCTTCTCAGTACTATTAGAACAAGAGGCAGTCATAATGTAAAGCAAAGAGTTTTCAAATGAGAAACTTAGGTAATTCTTTCTGCTATAAACAATTTTTGTAAATTAATTTGCAGATCTGATGTCCTAATTAAAAAACAAACTTTTTCACAAGGTCGGATATGACGTTGAATTAATGAAGTCGCTTCTCTTTGAGGCTACTTAATATTATAAACATGGCGATACATTACTCGCCAATTTGTGCTAAATGGCTAAGTTTGCTCTGATTTGCCAGCGGAAATTCGGTGCCCGTTGAATTGGAAAATTAACTACTCCAAACATCCTTAAATGTTTCGGGGAAGGTTGAGAGAAGGGTGAAGAGAGCAGAAAGAAGGGGCATACAATACTAGAAGAGGAACATTTTCTAGCAATAATGATCAAATACGGGGGGGGGGGGGGAAGTGATGTTTATCGTAGTTTTAACCGCGTTGGTATTCTCGCGACGTTTGTAGATTGTTAAATAATACCGTAGGTGTAGTGTGTAGGGATGAATGATGACGCAAATGAGCTCCCAGTCCTTGGCACCTTAAAGCGATTCTCGCATCCATCTGAAGCAAAGGAAAAAATTCAGAAAAAAAAAAAATACAACTCTTAGTCAGACAACTTAACCGAAAGGGGATTTGAACCTAGAGCCTATCACAATATTGTACTTTCATCCCTAGCTCCAACTAAAAGCCGACCAGCTTCAGTGAATTAAAACACCGGTGCGGCTACGCCACATTTATTGGACATGTTACAGAATTTTGTATACATTAGGGTAGTCTGTCTCTACAGGGCTGTCCATTTATTGAACATGTTAGAGAATTTAGTATACATTAGGGTAGTCTGTCTCTACAGGGCTGTCCATTTATTGGACATGTTACAGAATTTTGTATACATTAGGGTAGTCTGTCTCTACAGGGCTGTCCATTTATTGGACATGTTACAGAATTTTGTATACATTAGGGTAGTCTGTCTCTATAGGGCTGTCCATTTATTGAACATGTTAGAGAATTTAGTATACATTGGGGTAGTCTGTCTCTACAGGGCTGTCCATTTATTGAACATGTTAGAGAATTTTGTATACATTAGGGTAGTCTGTCTCTATAGGGCTGTCCATTTATTGAACATGTTAGAGAATTTAGTATACATTAGGGTAGTCTGTCTCTACAGGGCTGTCCATTTATTGAACATGTTAGAGAATTTTGTATACATTAGGGTAGTCTGTCTCTATAGGGCTGTCCATTTATTGGACATGTTACAGAATTTTGTATACATTGGGGTAGTCTGTCTCTATAGGGCTGTCCATTTATTGAACATGTTAGAGAATTTAGTATACATTAGGGTAGTCTGTCTCTATAGGGCTGTCCATTTATTGAACATGTTAGAGAATTTTGTATACATTAGGGTAGTCTGTCTCTACAGGGCTGTCCATTTATTGAACATGTTAGAGAATTTTGTATACATTAGGGTAGTCTGTCTCTATAGGGCTGTCCATTTATTGAACATGTTAGAGAATTTTGTATACATTAGGGTAATCCGTCTCTACAGGGCTGTCCATTTATTGAACATGTTAGAGAATTTTATATACATTAGGGTAGTCTGTCTCTACAGGGCTGTCCATTTATTGAACATGTTAGAGAATTTTGTATACATTAGGGTAGTCTGTCTCTATAGGGCTGTCCATTTATTGAACATGTTAGAGAATTTTGTATACATTAGGGTAATCCGTCTCTACAGGCTGTCTAATTCTGGGGATACAGGAGATAAGCCCAGTGTGAGTAGCACATATGGAGTAATCTGTTAGTACAAATGTCTCCAGCTCTGCGATATAAACACGAACTCTACGAACTCATGACGATCATCTTTTTCTTAATTTTAATAAGTGAGGAGAGGGCAGCGGTTTGTGATGAATAACCACAGGGAGCCAAATAAAAGGCAACAAGCTACAAAGCCAATATTGTCATGAACCCCCTTCTTGTAACAAGGTGGATATTTATTAGAGTAAAGTATCAGTAACGGCTGAAAAGAGACGAGGGACAGAATAATACGGTCTGTGTGTGTCTGTACACTGCCGAACTTCGCTGCAGCTAACCCCCTTGCTGTGCACATGCTCTATCTACAACAAGAAGGAACCGTTGCCTTGCCGCAACGGCGAGTTCTGCACTGGACCCCCGCTACTCACTCCATGGAGGGGGGTGGTGCGAGGGGAAGCACAAAGCTCGACTCTCTCTTTTGATTCGTGCGATTAATTGAAATGCCTCACATTCCACGTACAGCAGAGATAGCGAGTGGGGAGCAACCCATGTTAGGACACGCTTGCGCACCATGTTTGTTTAATGTTGCCCGCCCGCCTTGCCTTGCACTGAATTACCTACTTACGGGCACTTGCCTTCTACATTACTTCATTGTTTCACACGTCGCTATACTTAAGATTAAAAAGAATTTTACGTTGGTTCTTCACATCAGCAAGTAAACACCTCGCTTCCCGGCTCCCTTGAAGCAATGCAATTTATAGTATCTCATCGTCTTCACTTGTGGTATAACTACAATTACGGCAGTTTACAATGCTTCAATACACTTTATAGTAACATGAATGTGCTAGAACAATATCTTTTATGTAGATAATGAAGTTGCTAATAAGTTACACATTCTCCTCATTGACAGATGGAGTAGAAGAACATTTGTGAAATATGAATGATACAAGGAGGAATAAAGGAAGAAGCTGCTAGTCCTGTTTCACTGACGACAGATTTTGTAGACGTCGATCTCTTTGATGTTGAGAAATGATCATTTTCAACCACTGCAACTGTTGCCCTTTGTCTAACCACTACATGTTTTAGTAACTCCTTCCCACTTCATTAAGTGCGCAACAAAACGCTTCTTCTTTCCTTGTTCTTACAATATTTACCAAGCATCATGTTTGTTGTACGTCTAACTAATTCAACCAGGTCGACGTCTGCGTCGTCAGGTAGGAAGTGGTTTATTGCTTCCACTTTCATGTCTGGGTCATTCGGTAATTTTTATATGGAAACACAATTCCTGTTCTGTTCAGTACACGAATAATAAAATGCAGTTTTTATTTTACATTTTTGTACATTTTCTTTCGTATTTCATAGTACACGATGCAACATCCTGGGTATCTCGGCCTCCGTCTGTTTCATCGCAGATACATTATCACCGAAACAATGAATTGCTTAGTTACTGCTCTTAACTGAAGAAAGAAAGCACTCAAAGCAGAAACAACCCGTGAGAAAATTTGTAATGCAGGAATTACACTTATAATTCCTACTTCGAAATAGTAATAGTAACTTCATTTTAAGAAAACCCGTCACGTAGGAGCTGCATAAACTACGCGAATTCCTCACCGAGTTGAATAACTTTTATTAAAAATGAACATAAAATCAAAATTAGGCCTTATTATTTAATAAAATGAAATGAGTTATGGCATTACTGTGTGGTATTAGGGGAACAAAATTAGAATTCTTCCATTCTACAAGTATTACAAATAAGAGATACACATTTTTACAATTCTTATTCTTCCGCTTCCTTTTCTTCTTCTTCTTCTTCTTCTTCTTCTTCTTCTTCTTCTTCTTCTTCTTGAGATTGAATCACAAAAATAAATGGTATAATATTAATTAAATGAAATATATGACCACTGATAGACCAAGCTATACTGTGCGGGTATTTTTAATGTAATCATATTTATGAACTGAGTCCTTGGTACCATCTTTACATTCACTAAATTAGAGAGAAATAACAGAAAACTTCCAGTTACATTGCGTATTAAAGAAGATGTTTATATGTTTCAATAAAAAAGTTATTATTTAAAAATGATAACAATGTACTAGGCAAATATACACAACCAACAATAAACAATCGAAAGTTTAATCTATTTTCAGTGGCTTAGAAATTTAATTTAAATGTTATTGTAGTAGAAACTTACAATGATAACGTTTTCTGAAGGTTATTACAGAGAGCTCTCATTCTCACAGACATTATATTAATATTCACATTTGCTATCTTCAAGTTTTCAAGTATCCTTACTTCTAATGATCCAATTTCGTTCATTTTCAGAAACTATTTTTCTTAATTTATTTAAATGCTATGTGCGGAGTTTCGTTGTGAAAAAAATAAAACAAATATTAATGCCACTAGAGGTATTAAATTTTGGGTACCCCCCTCCTCCCAATAATCCGATTTCACTGATTTTCATACATTATTTTTATTATTTTATTTCAATGGCATATATCGAGTTTCCTTAAAAAAAAAAAAAAAAAAAACAAGTAAAATAAAATACGACCGCTAGAGCGATTTTTAAATTTCGCTTTAATAGCCACTTGTAAACCCCAACTCCTAATAATCTAATTTCACTCATTTTCAGAACCTATTTTTCTTGTTTTATTCAAATGATATATGCCGTTGTGAAAAAACAAACATTGGTGTTGCTAGAGCGATTTTTAAATGTTGGGTTTTAGGTAAACCTTTCGTCCTAATAGTTCAGGTTCACTGATTTTCATAAATTGTTTTATTGTTTTATTTCAATGACATATATAGAGTTTCCTTTAAAAATTTAAAATTGCGGCCTCTAGAGCATTAACACACACAGGCATACAATATAATGTAGGTGCCCAGTAGATAAGATCGATGCACAGTTTGAAATGGGCAAGAGCTTCTTTCCTTCTGCTGTCAATAAACCTTAGCAATGTAAAAATGTACAGAAGCGCTCTTGCTCTCTCATAGCATTTAATAAGATCAGCTGAGCGATCCTCCTACTTCAATTGCCTTATAACTCAATAATTACGTCTGTATTTACTTTACATGTAAAACATTTGTCATCAGTGAAACAGGAGGCTCTATGCAAGACTGGCAACAGCAGCCAACAGATTTCCGCTTTTGTGTTCTAAAAACCTACCAACATGTTCAGTCAGTGGGTTCAAAAGAGCAGGTTATGTGTTTCGTACTATAATGGAGGAGGTGACTGAATTAAGTTCGATGCACAAACTATTAGTTTAATAATTTTCTACAATTGTTATAAAATGTTTTATTATATTGGTTAATTTTCTGTGACAAATTTCTAGAACTTGCCTTTATCTCTAAACTGTCCTATATGAAGTTATGCATCGAACACCGTGTCCTTAGTGTTAATGTAAAAGATGGTTCCCTTAAACTGTTGGAAAGAACATCTTAGTAAAGTAGTCAGGTGAGCATTTGTCATTTTAAAATATGAAAAGAATTTGTGCGTTTATATTCGCTCCCCACATGTTCCTTGTGCATGCACGTGCTTTCTCAAATAACAAGTGTCGCTAAATTTTCGGGATTTGAAGACTATACTTAAGTTTCATATTGAGCGGTGTTGTGCTCGCTGTCTGATGTTCTAAGAGTTTCATGCGATGATTTTGTTACGTTTAAAAGTGACGCATGAGCCAACAAGAATGCATGGAAATTTTCAGCGAGTTTTTCCAGACTCTGCTCCTTCGTTTGCAGAGTTCAGACGAAAAGCAACAGCCTGCGAGCCGTTCAGCAACAAATGAAAACATTGCTCATGTAGAAAAGAGATCTCTAAACATTCGCAAAATTGGAAAATGAGCCAGTGACAGTGTGAAAGTGTACGCCGGATGGCTGCCAGTTTCTTCTCAGCAATTGGCCACAGTCACTGCCTCCCCCGGAAGATTATTACTTCATCACGCACACCTCTTTGAAAACAATGGACTTTCTGCAAGAATCGGGCGAACCATCCACCATACAGTACAGATGTGGCTCTCTGTTTTCAGCTGTCTAAGAAAAACCGAGGGCTTAGGTAAAAGCTGATGCAGGCTATTCAAACGATCGACTGCGGGAAAGGGCAGGAGAGAGTAGAATCCCTAAACTTTTAATAGCATCTATCAGAGTTACATTATGTCAGTTCAGCAAAAGCACAACCTTTTCACTGCTAAAACAGTTGACAATTTGACTAATTTCTGCGTACATTGTGATAATAACCTACCTTTCCCGCCAGAGCGGTGTTTTGATTCTCGGCTACTGGGATGTCGCGGCCGCCCGAGAACGTTCGTTAACTTCGCGTGTAAAATCTCACCTCATAAAAGATGCTGGAAATGTCGTCCCCCTTTAGCTGAACAGTCACAGTATGGGGAAAACACATTCTGATTGTCCGCTGTAAAGTTCCTTATTTCATTTGTGGTATTTTCCTTTAGTTCGTCCAATGTATGAGGATTTGCTCTATGAATTCTGTCCTTCAAGCAACCCCACAGGTAAAAATCACACACGATTACATCTGGTGGGCGAGAGGGCCATCACTTTATTTGCTAAGGAACATGAGCTGATTCATATTTGTGGTAGCGTTTACACACGACTAGAGACAACTGTCCCATCTTGGCCTGCACTACTTTGAAGCGACGTTCAAGGACAGGAGGGAAAAACACCGCGCATGGGGATAGTTTTCATGTAAAAGTTCTGTAGTGCTTTCATATAACTTACAAATATATCACGAATGAAAAGTGTAAAATTGTAACTTGTCACAAGGCAAACTGCTCTTTCATAAAGCTGAGAATTATGTAAAAACGCATGACTGTGTTGCTAGTATCATAGAAGCATTAGCTGTATTCATTCAAGACTCTTTGGTATTTACCGATCATTAATATTGACTTTCTTTCCTTTGGTATAATCATCTGACGAAGTGCAATGTATTTGATAATGCAATTAGTACTCCATACCCCGTGTAATACAGTAAGCATGATCAACACAGTTACAAAATAAACTACGGAAGCATTCAAGAAAACACAATCTCTTCTTCCATTCAATTGTAAATTTCGAAATAAAAAATTAAAAATTATTGTTATGTTTGAGGCACTATCGTATATCGGAGTAACGCATGCTATGACAGGTAAACATTCTGTTGTGGATTTTGTTTAACAATTTTGTCACTATTTATAAAACAAGACGTGTTAAGACTTCAATGATGTGCGACTCACGGCAGAGATAACATATCGTAAAATAGTTCTGAAGATTCCAGTCAAATGGAAGGGTTTAAGTTGTGCATCAGCTGTGAAAACAATGCGGTATGTCCTCGAAATCTTTAGCACAAATCCACGTTGAAAGTTGGCCAGTTTCTTTTGTACCCCCCCTTTTTTTTGGTTTCCGTCTCGTAAATGCTTTCCCATTCGTACAATTAGTGTATATATTCTTATTATACTTACATTACCTCTGTATATATTAACTGCGATTGAGCTTACACCCAATGGCAGTGAAAAACAATTAAAACACAATTATCACTACAGGAAAATAATTAAAAAACAAGTCAAATAAGTTAATTAACTATATTTCATCTAACTCAAAAAATCAATCTAATCAAGTGCATGCCATTTTAATTTAACACACATTACCTTAATTAAATACATTTATGAACTTATTAGCTTTATCAAATATAGTTCAAACACTTATCAGCTTCAACAATAGAAAAGTGCGTCAAGTAGGAACTGCGTAAACCAGGCGAATTCCTCAGCAGACGAAGCCTCAAGTTTACTAAACTGTTGCTATACTATTTCGTACCTGGCAGATGAAGCCTCAAGTTAACTGAACAGATACTATACTATTTCGTACCTGGCAGATGAAGCCTCAAGTTAACTGAACTGTTACTATACTATTTCGTACCTGGCAGATGAAGCCTCAAGTTTACTAAACAGTTACTATAGTATTTCGTACCTGGCAGATGAAGCCTCAAGTTTACTAAACTACTACTATACTATTTCGTACCTGGCAGATGAAGCCTCAAGTTCACTAAACAGTTACTATAGTATTTCGTACCTGGCAGATGAAGCCTCAAGTTTACTAAACAGTTACTATAGTATTTCGTACCTGGCAGATGAAGCCTCAAGTTTACTGAACTGTTACTATACTATTTCGTACCTGGCAGATGAAGCCTCAAGTTTACTAAACTGTTACTATACTATTTCGTACCTGGCAGATGAAGCCTCAAGTTTACTAAACAGTTGCTATACTATTTCGTACCTGGCAGATGAAGCCTCAAGTTAACTGAACAGGTACTATACTATTTCGTACCTGGCAGATGAAGCCTCAAGTTAACTAAACAGATGCTATACTATTTCGTACCTGGCAGATGAAGCCTCAAGTTAACTGAACAGATGCTATACTATTTCGTACCTGGCAGATGAAGCCTCAAGTTTACTAAACAGTTGCTATACTATTTCGTACCTGGGGGACAAAGCCTCAAGTTTACTAAACAGTTGCTATACTATTTCGTACCTGGCAGATGAAGCCTCAAATTAACTGAACAGGTACTATACTATTTCGTACCTGGCAGATGAAGCCTCAAGTTCACTAAACAGTTACTATAGTATTTCGTACCTGGCAGATGAAGCCTCAAGTTTACTAAACAGTTACTATAGTATTTCGTACCTGGCAGGTGAAGCCTCAAGTTTACTGAACTGTTACTATACTATTTCGTACCTGGCAGATGAAGCCTCAAGTTTACTAAACTGTTACTATACTATTTCGTACCTGGCAGATGAAGCCTCAAGTTTACTAAACTGCTACTATACTATTTCGTACCTGGCGGACAAAGCGTCAAGTTTACTAAACAGTTGCTATACTATTTCGTACCTGGCAGACGAAGCCTCAAGTTAACTGAACAGATACTGTGCTATTTCGTACCTGGCAGATGAAGCCTCAAGTTAACTGAACAGGTACTATACTATTTCGTACCTGGCAGATGAAGCCTCAAGTTAACTAAACAGATGCTATACTATTTCGTACCTGGCAGATGAAGCCTCAAGTTAACTGGACAGATACTGTACTATTTCGTACCTGGCAGATGAAGCCTCAAGTTAACTGAACAGGTACTATACTATTTCGTACCTGGCAGATGAAGCCTCAAGTTAACTGAACAGGTACTATACTATTTCGTACCTGGCAGATGAAGCCTCAAGTTTACTAAACTGTTACTATACTATTTCGTACCTGGCAGATGAAGCCTCAAGTTAACTGAACAGGTACTATACTATTTCGTACCTGGCAGATGAAGCCTCAAGTTAACTGAACAGGTACTATACTATTTCGTACCTGGCAGATGAAGCCTCAAGTTAACTAAACAGATGCTATACTATTTCGTACCTGGCAGATGAAGCCTCAAGTTTACTAAACAGTTGCTATACTATTTCGTACCTGGGGGACAAAGCCTCAAGTTTACTAAACAGTTGCTATACTATTTCGTACCTGGCAGATGAAGCCTCAAATTAACTGAACAGGTACTATACTATTTCGTACCTGGCAGATGAAGCCTCAAGTTCACTAAACAGTTACTATAGTATTTCGTACCTGGCAGATGAAGCCTCAAGTTTACTAAACAGTTACTATAGTATTTCGTACCTGGCAGATGAAGCCTCAAGTTTACTGAACTGTTACTATACTATTTCGTACCTGGCAGATGAAGCCTCAAGTTTACTAAACTGTTACTATACTATTTCGTACCTGGCAGATGAAGCCTCAAGTTTACTAAACTGCTACTATACTATTTCGTACCTGGCGGACAAAGCCTCAAGTTTACTAAACAGTTGCTATACTATTTCGTACCTGGCAGACGAAGCCTCAAGTTAACTGAACAGATACTGTACTATTTCGTACCTGGCAGATGAAGCCTCAAGTTAACTGAACAGGTACTATACTATTTCGTACCTGGCAGATGAAGCCTCAAGTTAACTAAACAGATGCTATACTATTTCGTACCTGGCAGATGAAGCCTCAAGTTAACTGGACAGATACTGTACTATTTCGTACCTGGCAGATGAAGCCTCAAGTTAACTGAACAGGTACTATACTATTTCGTACCTGGCAGATGAAGCCTCAAGTTAACTGAACAGGTACTATACTATTTCGTACCTGGCAGATGAAGCCTCAAGTTTACTAAACTGTTACTATACTATTTCGTACCTGGCAGATGAAGCCTCAAGTTAACTGAACAGGTACTATACTATTTCGTACCTGGCAGATGAAGCCTCAAGTTAACTGAACAGGTACTATACTATTTCGTACCTGGCAGATGAAGCCTCAAGTTAACTAAACAGATGCTATACTATTTCGTACCTGGCAGATGAAGCCTCAAGTTAACTGAACAGATACTGTACTATTTCGTACCTGGCAGATGAAGCCTCAAGTTAACTGAACAGATGCTATACTATTTCGTACCTGGCAGATGAAGCCTCAAGTTTACTAAACTGTTACTATATTATTTCGTACCTGGCGGACAAAGCCTCAAGTTAACTAAACAATTACTATAGCTGCCAGGACGGCGGTAAGTAATTGAAGGTCGTAGCCTCATTAAATCCTTGCTCTATTAAAGTAATTTGTAATTAACTTGGGGGGTGCAGAATAACGCTGCTAATTAGTTAAGACAGAACAATGCACGGAGCCAGGAAATCGATACTCTCGCTCCCGTCTTACCGAGAGTAACTTCTTTGTGAGGAAAAGTTGCAGCGAGTACCAGGGGGGTTCTATGCGGCTAATTGAGCACACGAAAAGCGCTACAAATTGATAATCCTCCCGCTTAACTTTTTCAAAGCGGATTACATCTCGTTACAACGGACATGCTTCCCTCTCTCTTGTAAGTGTTGCAGGTCTCTGTCAACTTCATCACAGAACGGTAGAGCATGTTCACATTACATTACACCAACAAAGCGTGCAATTCATGCACCAGGACTGCCTGCTCAACAAGAACGAATTTTGCAATAAAATTTCCCTTTAAGTGAATGTATTTGTTCCAACGAAGCCCCAATACTGTTATTCTTTCTCTGAAATAGTTTCAAAGCATTTATCTGCAGTTGTTTTCGCCTGTTGACTTGATAACCAGCTTTGTGAACAATGTCGGAGGAGGCAAATTTGGGGAGTAGGGTAGATGCTGCAACAGTTCATACTTTTCACTGCTAAACGTGAGTTTGTGAGCAGCTGCATTGTCTTAATAATTCCCTTTACGAACTGATCTCTTCTCATGAAGTTTTTCATCTAGCTGATTTATTGTATTCTTCATTTATGGTTTTACCCTCATGAAGATAACCGATTAGTAAAATTCCCTCAGCATTTCATAATCTTTTGTCTTCATTAACGCTGAATAACCCGCTTCTGTCCACTGTTTTTACCATGATACTCAACTTGAACTATTTTATGGAATACTCATATGTATACTGCACAAAATGGTATTTAATAAAGTATTTGAAACAAGTACTTGATGTTTCAAATAAATACTTAAGAAAGTTGTAACATTCTTGCCAATACCAATGCATTTAAGGAACTTTTCATACCGACACATATGCCGACCTTGTTTTGTCTGACTTCCGTACGCAATGAAACAGATTGGCTTTTCTATTTTAGTGAATTGCGAAGGAATATACCTATTGCGGTTGTGCCAATGAAACTGTTTTAAAAAAATGCTTCAAATTTCCATCGATCCTACCTACCAGGCACCGAAAATGAAGATAAGATATATATATATATATATATATATATATATATATATATATGCTTAGGTGTTTGTCTTTTAATGCTCTAGCCGCCCGCAATTTTCGTTTTTTGTAAACGAAACTCTGCATATAAATTTCCATTAATAAGCAATTTATCGAGTTCGTTAGCAAATTTGGACCTATGGAAGTAAAGTTTAAGCGAAAATTTAAAAATGACTTTAGCTGTTGCAGTTTTTTATTTTTTTCAACGAAACTCAGTATATGCTACTGAAATAAATTAGTAAAGATAGTTTCCGAAAATAACCGAAAGCAGACTGTTACGAGTGGGGATTCACTTGAAACGCAAAATTTAAAAATCGCTCTAGCGGCACGAATATTTGTTTCTTCGCAACGAAACTCGGTATAAACCATTTAAATAAAATAAGGAAAATAGTTTCTGAAAATCAGGAAAATTTGGATAATTAGGAGAAAACCTGAAAACCGAAATTTAAGGTCCCGGGGTTAAAGCGAAATATAAAAATTGCTCTAGGGGCGGCAATTTAATTTTTTTTTAAAGAAAACTCGGTATATACCTTGAAAAAAGCAATAAAATAGTTTCTGAAAATCAGTGAAATCAGATTATTAGGAGTGGGGGTTTACCTGAAACCCAAATTTTAAAAGCCGCTTTAGTGGCACCAATATTTGGTTTTTCACATCAAAACGTGGCATACCCCATTTAAATCAAATAAGAAAAATAGTTTCTGAAAATTAGAAAAATCAGACAATTAGGAATAGGGTCGGAAAACCAAAAGCGCTCTAGTGTTTAATTTTCTCTGAATTGTTTGATGCAAAAAACGGACAAATTAACTCAGGGCATATAAACTGTATTTATAACGTTGCATATGTTTTGTATTTAAAAAAGTATTGTCGTGAAGATAACAAATGTAAAATGTATATGTTTGAGAATTATATTTGTATGTAAGAGCGCTCTGTAATAACCTTCAGAAAACGTTTCGTTATATGTTTTTGCTACAATAACATTTAAATTAAATTTCAAAGCTTATGAAAATAGATAGAACCTTCGATTGTTTATTGTTGCTTCTGTATAGCTGCTTAGTACATTGCAATTGTTTTTAAATAGTAACATGTTTTTGTTTTATTGAAACACATGAACATCTTAAATACACAATGTAACTCGAAACTTTCTGTTATTTCTCTCTATTTTGATGAATGTAAAGGTGATATCAAGGGCTCACTTATAAATATGGTTAAATTTGTTTAAAAATGTCCGTAAGTATAGTTTTATCAGTGTATTAATTTTGTTCCCCTTACTTCTGAAAATCTGAGTAATTTCACTAAAGACATTTATTTTCAAGTGATTTTGAACATAAAAAGACAAACCTAGTTAAATAATGTATGATAATTCAGTTTTTCATATATTAGTTAATTTTAGAGTTTGTCATGCTATAACTTATTTCATTAATTAATAAGATCATAATTTGGATTTGGATTTTATATTCTTTTTTAAAGCATTATTGTTGAGATATTCACTTAGTTTACGCAGCTTCGTGTGACGGATTTGTTTGTTTTTCTGTTTTATTTATTGTAACTTTGACAGCTTGGTCTTCTCGCAATGTCCGTAATTTGGACGTGAATAATGTAGGTGTAAGTCCGTAGTTATTAATTATGGCAAAGGTAAGCTCGAGTCCTTGGGGCTCTAAAACTACCTGTTATTCACCTTATCAAAGTTAAAAAAAAAAAAAAAAAAAAAAAAAAAACATACAGCTTGGTATGGTTGGGATTCGAACCCAGGAATTTCGAATTAGTCACAAACGCTACCAGATGAGAGTGGCGGCACAAGTGCAAATTTCTCCCAAAAGTGTAGTTTTTATATTTCCATATAAGTTCAACTTTTAACTTATAATTATTTTCATTTCCAATTTGCAAAAAATGCGAAATTAGAGCTCATTCAAAATTGTATCTTTTGTAATTTTCCACTTTACACTCCCCTAAAAGGAAGTGTACCATGGAATTTTTTGTTTCTTATTCAGTGCCCTTGCTGTTAAAAGTTTAAAAGACGTGTAAAATGTGCCCTCTACTGTATAGTTTCGTTTGTAAAAGTGAAAAGTGTGCGATACGAAACTGTATTTTAACAAACTAATGTTAACGCGGTTAAAGTTGTCTACAGCCTTTGGACTCACTTTTCCGATCATTTACAGATTAGTTCTATGGAGCTGTTGAAACTCAAAGCATCGCCTCAGTGCAAACTTGAAGAATTAACCGGCCTCGTCCTGTGTTAATACAGAGCAGGACGCGTGCGTCGCGACACCCAATGAACGCCTGAGAGGCCATGTTTCTCGCTCACCACGCACACCAACCAGCTCAATACACTGAGCCACCTTCATTCTGTTCGGTTTACCTCAGCCGAAAGTAAGTAGCAACGCTCATAGTATTGAGATAAAAATAAAACATGTAACTTTAGCTTACTGAGCTTTGCCTTCCTCCTGAATCTTCGTGCATTAGGTGCCAACAAGCAATGCTGAATGTGCTTTCTCAGAGGCATCTTAGGAATGTTTCAGGGGCTGCTACCGATCTTGACAGGCTCACATTTCCATACTAAATTCGAATTTGTTCTGACCTTACCGAAACTTCAACATAATCAAAGGTGTATAGATCTTTGTTTATTTTATTTTCAATCCGTTCCCCTCCGTTGGACTCAGCACTTTCTACTTTTTTTTTTGAATGGTGTTTAACGCCCGTTTTTACTACAGAGGCACCACAGGCGGTGACACTGATGATACATGAGATGAAATGATATATTGGGAAAGGATTTTTTTTATGGAAGAAAACGTTCCAGGCCTAAGTTTAGGGACTTCCCCGGCAATTGCCATTTATGAGGACTGAGGAAAACCTGGAAAAAAACCTCAGTCAGGGAGGACGGTCCTGGCGGGATTCGAACCGCAGACCTCCCGCTCACAAGTCCGTGCCTTAACGACCTCGGCCACCCGTGGCAGTTCTCTACTTAACTGTCAGGTACAAAGTCTAGACGTTAAAAGCGACTAAGGACATTGCAAAACGTGCCAAGTGCTTTCAAATGTTTCTTCCTTGGATAACGAGGTTTTTCATTCAAGCAGCGCACTCAGATCTGCAGAATGAAGGAGTGTATTCTTGTGGTGCAAGGAACCAATCAAAACAACGCTACTTTACTTAAATTCCTTGCCCTCTCTGTTCGTTATGTTATCTTTAACGGACGCTCTTTAACATCTCAGATCATTTTTACGCCCGAAAAAAAATCCGTCCATCGACCCTGAACGGATTTGAACCTGCGATCTTGGGTTTAGGAGGCAAGTATGGTCACCACTACACCACCAGGACCGACGACTCTCGAGGTGATTAAATTTACTACTTCAGTTGCGATGGCAAATGCCGGGCTTTTCAGAGTTGGTTCAGAGTGCGAAATGAGACCATTTTTCAGAAGAAAGAAAAAATTAAATTATGTGAAAATTTCATTACATTGTTAAGTCTCTGTAGTGACATGAAAATTACTATACGTCGGCCAGAAAGCTTATGATATCTGACCGAACGCACCTAACGCGTTGGAAGAGTGAAACAGAATTGAAAACATTTTTTCCTCGCCGGAGACAAAGCACTTCAGCACAAAAGAGGCAAAATATTCATTTATATGTCGCAAGACGCGAGCCGCTGGACCGGACATTTCCATTGTGCGGAGGAATCAAATTGAAAAATGATAAACGGCGCTTTCTGGACCCGCTAAGCTTTTTAATTGTTTTCCTACCGACACAAAACACATCATTAATAACCAAAAGCAATTCAGGGTCCGGCAGAAAAAACGGGGGAGGGGCGGGAAACTTGGCGTCATGGGCACACTCTCAACAATTAGTATTAGTATTATTATTAAATTTCATTTATAGCGAGCGGCCTCCGATATTCCTTTGTTTTCCTGGAAGATGAAGTGTCCTGCTCCATTATTTTGTTGCGGCGTATAAAATGGTACCCCTCTGAGTATAGGATGACACAAAACATGCGCCCCAAAGTTTAATGCTGAATTATTTTGTTGCGGCATATAAAATAGCTCCTCTCTGAGTACAGGGTGATAGAAAATATACGTTCCAAAATTTAGTGCTTCGTTATTTTTTGTTGCACCAAGGACAGGATGACCAAAATGTACGTCCCTAACTATAGTGATTGCCGCGGCGTATAACATGACACCTTTCTGAGTACAGAGTGACATAAAATACACATCTCTAACTTAAGTGCTCCGTATAACATGACACCTTTCTGAGTACAGAGTGACATAAAATACACATCTCTAACTTAAGTGCTCCGTATAACATGACACCTTTCTGAGTACAGGGTGACATAAAACACACATCTCTAACTTAAGTGCTCCGCATAACATGACACCTTTCTCAGTGCAAGGTGACATAAAATACACATCTCTAACTTAAGTGCTCCGCATAACATGACACCTTTCTCAGTGCAAGGTGACATAAAATACACATCTCTAACTTAAGTGCTCCGCATAACATGACACCTTTCTCAGTGCAAGGTGACATAAAATACACATCTCTAACTTGTGTGTTCCGTATAACATGACACCTTTCTCAGTGCAAGGTGACATAAAATACACATCTCTAGCTTGTGTGTTCCGTATAACATGACACCTTTCTCAGTGCAAGGTGACATAAAATACACATCTCTAACTTAAGTGTTCCGTATAACATGACACCTTTCTCAGTGCAAGGTGACATAAAAAACACATCTCTAACTTAAGTGCTCCGCATAACATGACACCTTTCTGAGTACAGGGTGACATAAAATACACATCTCTAACTTAAGTGCTCCGCATAACATGACACCTTTCTGAGTACAGGGTGACATAAAATACACATCTCTAACTTAAGTGTTCCGTATAACATGACACCTTTCTGAGTACAGGGTGACATAAAATACACATCTCTAACTTAAGTGCTCCGTATAACATGACACCTTTCTGAGTACAGGGTGACATAAAATACACATCCCTAACTTAAGTGCTCCACATAACATGACACCTTTCTGAGTACAGGGTGACATAAAATACACATCTCTAACTTAAGTGCTCTCAGTGCAAGGTGACATAAAATACACATCTCTAACTTAAGTGCTCCGTATAACATGACACCTTTCTCAGTACAAGGTGACATAAAATACACATCTCTAACTTGTGTGTTCCGTATAACATGACACCTTTCTGAGTACAGGGTGACACAAAATACACATCCCTAACTTAAGTGCTCCGCATAACATGACACCTTTCTGAGTACAGGGTGACATAAAATACACATCTCTAACTTAAGTGCTCCGCATAACATGACACCTTTCTGAGTACAGAGTGACATAAAATACACATCTCTAACTTAAGTGCTCCGTATAACATGACACCTTTCTGAGTACAGGGTGACATAAAATACACATCCCTAACTTAAGTGCTCCGCATAACATGACACCTTTCTGAGTACAGGGTGACATAAAATACACATCCCTAACTTAAGTGCTCCGCATAACATGATACCTTTCTCAGTGCAAGGTGACATAAAATACACATCTCTAACTTGTGTGTTCCGTATAACATGACACCTTTCTCAGTGCAAGGTGACATAAAATACACATCTCTAACTTAAGTGCTCCGCATAACATGACACCTTTCTGAGTACAGGAAATGCACGTCATAAATTCGGAGCTCTGTCGTTTTGTTGCAAAAATGACACTTAGTACTGGATGACACAAACGAACGCGCCCAAGTTTAACAGTTCCATTCATTTATTGAGTACAAAAGACATTGCATGCATGCATGAAACCAATTTAGTATTATTGTTACATAAAATGACACTGCTTTGTAAGTACAGAGGAAACAAACACATATTCCTAATCACCGTCATAGGTTCCCGAGGTCGTGAGCAAGAGGTATAGGGTTCGATTCAGGACCGTCCTTTGAGTTTTTTTCCAGTTTTTCTCAGTTCTAAGCCTAAACTTAGGCCTGGAATGTTTCCTTCCTTAAAAAGTTCTTCATCTCATTTATCATTAGTTTCCACTATTAAAACAAATTCCTAATCTGATTACTACAGTTTGCACTGCTTATGACACACGTTCTGTATGTTGTGAATCCTGTCCTTTCTGAGTGAAAATGTAATCGAAAAGAGGGTAAAGGTAATTATCTTATTAGCCTAGAACATTGTCTAATGAGACAAGCTGTAAACGAGAGAACACGCAGTAACGCGTTTGCCCACTGTTTTGTACATTCCTGAATGGGGGGGGGGGGGTTACTTGCATTGTCGTTAAAAATTAGAAAAGCAATGAGCTTCGAGAGAGTGAATGCGGTTACTAAACTTGGCTTCCTACATCCAGTTCTGATTGGTACTTATAGGCAGCACATGCCAAAGTAAAGCGTGCACTTCAAACTAAAAGTATTTAGATACAAATATCGCTCCAGCAGAAACTTAAACGTTCAGTTTATAATTTCCATACATGCCCAAAGACTGATAGGCGAGACAGTGTTTGTCATGGAGAAAGTAGCTGAGATTATAAACTAAAAGTGTGACATGCGCAGTACGAAATGTAGCGTGCGATCAGTTTTGAGGCAAGCTCGCCGCATTAGCCAGGTCTCGGTGATTAGCGGGAGGACAAAACTAATTTAAGAGGTTCATTTACTTCCTAAATGATGAGATGAGGTGTTGAAACTGCCCGCCTTCATTCTCAGCACTTTCTTTTTCATCCCGTGTCTTGCTGATAATTTTTTAAGCACAATTCTTCATTGAAATAGGCGTTCCCCTGAAATGTCCAGAGCTTCAGCAATTTCGGACACTTTTAATCGGCGATTCTCCAGAACCACGTCATGGCACCTTATTGATAATTACTGCTGTCATGACGGATTTTGATCGTTCGCTACTGGGTCATCTTCAAAGCTTTCACGTCCGAGTTGAAAATGATGGTGCAGAGTCCTCTGGACTATTTGTTACGTCTGTATGAATTTCTCTTGCATTCATGCCCTTCTTTATGAAGAACTTAATAAACGCGCATTATTCGAAAGTAAATTGATTATTATATTCAAACTCTGATATGTAACATCATTTTGCACAATCTTGAAGAATATTTATTTCTAATTAGTACAGCTTATACCCGGGCAGCACTTGCCATGGCTGCTATTTCGCCTTATAGGCTACAACTGATGTTAACTGTACGTAATAATGAATTACTTTGTTCTAGAATTAATTATAGCCGAAATTAAATTTATGTGCAATAATTTAAGCATAATATAGAACAAATTTTCGACTGCCACAGAACATTTAACATCTCTACGCAAATGATTGCAAATAACCTATTTGGAATATTTTCTAACTACTACAAATTAAGCACAATAACTGAACTGCAAACACGTGATAGAAACCAGCTGCACACCGGCAACAAAACATTTTACGTCACTCCTGACTGACCGATAATGCTGTTTTGTGATTGGTTCGGAAGGTGTAACCGGTAGCGTTGCCAACTGAAAAAGTAGCTGTCAAATGCAAACTTTCAGCGGGTCCAGTATAGTTATGTTGTGACGGAGTTTTAAATAACTTCATTGTAAGGACATGTGACTTTTTTTCGTTTTCCTCTTGAATTCCTCAACTATAAAACACCATTTAAAGTTAATAGAAAGTTACTGCACTTCATTATTATTATTATTATTATTATTATTATTATTATTATTATTATTATTATTATTATTATTATTATTATGAAAATGTCGAGATAGTCTAGGTCAAATCTGCAGTACCTACTATTGATGTCTAGTGAGGTAATCAAAAAGTTGGCAACCATAGTTCAATCTAAGATAACGAAGTAGCAAAATTGGGAAAAAGGGAGAGAGAAATACAGGAAACAAATATGCATAAATATTAAAATACTCGCTTCTTAGCTAGCCGTTGATGAGTTTTATTGCGCGGAACACCAGTTTCTTAATTTTACTGCGATGATACCGAGGAACCAGCTTTTGCAATTAGGTTTATTACTGGCCGATGTGAAGGTGTACATCAGAGCTGCTTTTAAGATTAAGCATTCAGATAGTAAGAGTGAGGTACAGTCGTGTCTTCCGGAAATGAACACTGCGACCAATCACCATAGTATTTGTCTTTTATAGCGCAGTGCATGTGGGAAAACTAAAGTATGGTTCACCATGATGCAAATAACTTGCATTATCAGAAGCGCAGCTTCTACCATTGTTAATTTATTTCAATGCGTGTATTTTCTACAATTAAGAAATTATCTTCATTTCACCTCTGCTTGCAACAACTTAAGTTCTTCCCTGTTCGAAAGACTGTACTGCAGCATTATTTTCTTCTGTTGATAAACAGCTAGCGGGGGATATGTATATAAAATTAATTAGATAAACATGTTTGGTGCTAGCAATTAACAGAAACCTGTTCTGTTTTATTGCGCAGTCGCCATAAACTGTTGCCGTGGCTTTAATGACCCTAAGCATTCACCGAATTGAAAATTCCATACTGTTGCTCGAAAAGCATAATTTGTTAACAGACGTCTCGCAAGTTTTACAGTTTTCTGTTTAAAGTTCTCGTCTATAATTTCCACCGATAACGGCGATCAAGTTTTCAGTTATGAGAAAACTTGCTATATCATCGAGCAGAAAAGAATGTTGCTAATAAAACTACGTACCGCAGCCAGAAGGGAAAGTTAAAATTATTAAATTAAAAATATAAAAACTCGGCAGTATCGGAATTCAATGCGGACCGCTAACTCGAATTTAATTAAAATATTAGTTCTTTAAACACGGGCGGGCTCCGCTGCGATATCCGGAGGCGCAACACCTGCTTTCCTATCAGAAAGGAGTTGCCACAGTGAAGAAATGGGCCCCCCGTACATGCTAAGTTGCAATTCTGCAACATTATGCAATATTCATAATGACTTAGGTCGAAACAAAACATAAAATGCGGCATATTGCTACAAGGGGGCCGTCCCCTTACTTTACGCTCCAATAGTAACCAAGTGGATTCATTACAGCAGGCCATGGTTATAAACTGAGAGACGTCGCGTTTAATATCGTGGCCTTTGATCTTCTTCTCTCCATGACAAACCCGTTTTAATTTGCGTCTCCTCTCCAAGCGAGGGCGTGTGTGTATGTGTGTTTTGCAATTTTAAAACAAAAACCGATAGTACATTCAGAACCAATTATTGCACGTACTGTGAACGAAATCACGCGTCTTCTAATGCAAAATACGTCACTACGACCTTGCAGTCTTATTAGCTCTCGTGGTCTACCTTAGGTCGGGTTTAAACATCTTCTTCGCATGCTCAATTAATTGTGCATCTATAACTATGGCGCGGCATTGCAATTTCAGCATATTTCCCAATTCTCTCTGTCAATGCTTCTGAACGATAAAGTTTCTGTACCATGTAGCTATATATAACTGACACGAGGTAGGCTGTATGCAACTTTTAGAAGTTGTACAAGATATGACCTCTTTATGTGCACGTAGAGTTTCTGATAACCTTGTCCACATTTAGTACAATAGCTCTTCGGTAATTCTTTGGCCATTTCACAGCCAATTGTTATTGTTTTTTATGCCTGTTATAAATGAAATAACTTAAATTTTACAATTCAGTAATAAGTAATAACACATACAACACACATATACAGGATGAATCTAAAGCCCTTCCCTATTTCGGGGGTCGATAGAACAGAAACCATTCCAGACACAGCGAAAACGCTTAAATCAATGCAAAGACGTTTGCATTCGTAAAAGACGTCATAGTGTAGTAGTACATTTAGCCACTGAAGGGCAGTTATTGCGAAAACATGGCGTTTAATGGTGCACACAAAGGTTTCTGGGTGTTACAATTCGCTGTTTTGGCGGTACTACGCTTCCTTACGAAACATCAAGAACCACCTACAGCCAAAACAATTCGTACATGGGACAAAAAGTTTATAACGACAGGCTACTTGAGTGATGAACAGCGAACAGCCAGCCAAGAGTGTCGAATGAGACCGTTGAGTATGTGCGAGAAACATTTGTCAGGAGCTCTAAAGAGTCGATACGTCGCACGAGCCAGAATTTGCAGATTTCGCAGCCAAACTGTCTTGCGTATTTTATGTCAACGACTTAAAGTGAAGCATACCGGATGCAACTGAGTCCCGAGGATCATAATCGTCGTTTACAAGTGTTTGTTGATTTTTAAGAGCAGCACGGCATTTGGGGCACGGACATATCTGGTATTCTAGTAGAGCACGTCCCCGTAATTTCCCCTAAAGTCAATGTGTTTTGTACTGTTTCTTACTCTAAATTGTACCGTCTGTTTTACTTTGCAGAGAAAATTGTAACCAGTTCAGTGTACCTGAACATGCTTCAGCAGTGGCTAATGCTACAATTACATGCAGAGAGCCAGGACTTTATTTATCAGCATGACAGGGCTCCATCTCATTTACATCACGACGTTCGTGAGTACCTCGATACTGAAATTCCTTGTCTTGGATTGGACGTGCTGCTATAATGACTCTCTTCCTCTGTGGCCTCCACGGTTACCTGACCTAATCCCGTTGTGCTTTTTCTTACTGGGTTATGTCAAAGATCGTGTGTTAGCCATATGATTTACCACAATTGCAACAGAACACACATGCAGTCGGTGGTATCGACCGTCACATGTTGCGACTTGTGTAGCAAGAGCCTTTTGGTTTGGTTTATTTACGGACGCTATTTCAAGTCATCAGCGTCCCATTCAAACCAGGGCATGAAACAGCAAATTTTCCTCAAGAAGCCTCTTCTTTCAGGCTTGAGGTTTTTGTGTGTGTGTGTGTGTGTGTGTGTGCCGTAAATCTACGACACGGACCCACGGCTTTATTTCCCTTCCGAAGGAAGCCATACTTAGGATTTTTAAGCTCAAAAAATTCATCGGTCCTGACCAGGGTCGAACCCGCATTCTTGGGTTTAGGAGGCACGTATGATTAATACTACACCACCAGGACCAACCTGTGGCAAGAGCTTGACTGCCGCGCCACAATGGAGAGCACATGGAACACCTGTAAGGTATGTACAAAACTTGGAGACACACCCTATCTATTGATATAACCCCCGAAATCAGAGAAGGACTTTAGAATCACTCAAACAGGATTAGTCAAAAGTTCCCTCGCCACCTAAATAACTTTTGAAGTATGTGGTTCAGTAATATAAAACTCAGTGTGTGGAGACATCTATACTGAGAATTCAAAAATATTACCTACTTCTTCTATTAAGAGCTAGCACTACACCCACCCTAGCAAAAAAGCGCATTTACTTTTATTCTGAAATCGAAGGGAGGAGGGAGAAATTGCTCTGTAGTGTGCTTACGTCACGGGTGTTAACGGCATTAAAGAAACATTAGAAACAAGAATGTAAGCAATAACCGTGAATAAGGGGTCAATTTCATAAAACATGTAAAAAGTTACCTGAAATAGAAATGAAATATTACTAGATAAAAATAATGCGTTTACAAAGTACCAAATTAAATACATGTGGAAGAATGGGTAAATGGTATTTAACAAACTACTCGCTATAAGACATTACTTTATTAAGAAGCCAAAATTGTATACGGATATGTTAAAATATAGTGACATCAGAAAACAAACGACTGATGCATTTTGCTAACAATGCAACAATCGAAAAAATGGAATTATTATGAACTCGTATACACACACAATAACCTAGAACTAACCTCTAGTAAATCCTAAAAACCGGAGGACCCAGTGGTTTACTGCGGCTCGCTATGGCCTGAAGGCCTACGCTCGCCTCCTAACCGGAAAAAAAAATATATGCGAACGTATCTGTACATCGTGAAATTATATAAGTTGGGTTGGCAACTCCGAAAAAAAAGAAAAGAAAAGAAAAAAGTGGAATTGTTCAAGCAGATGCACGATGAGAAAAATCTGAAGCTGAGGCTCCAATTCGCCCATGCAGTGGAATATTGCTATATGGTAAAATTATATAGGCGTTGGCAACTCTCAAAAATAAATGAACTGGATAATTGCTACATTCATCAAACTTCACCACTGTATACTTGCGGCCATGGACTCCAAACTATAATAATAATAATAATAATAATAATAATAATAATAATAATATCTAACTCATTCTCCTGTAATTAAAGTTGGTGTAATAACGTGTACACTCATTTTATCATACGTTTTTATTACTAAAAAATTTTGATTTGAGTCGTGTATCTATAAGGAAGTTTGTAGTTTTTACTTTCGAATAATGCTCCATCAATTGCTTTTCACAAAGAACTCACACTAGATGCTTCTGTTCAAATTTATTTTTGCTAAATCAAGAAAAAAAAATGTGTAGCGAATAATAATTCTGCTTCCTTTAACAAAAACAAAACACAGTCAGATCAACGTCTATATTCTGTGTTCAAATTGGTAGCCCTCAGTTGCTTGACAATTTGCCAGTGGATTATAGAAGTCATTTAAGGAGTTACGTAGAAAGGCTCGCCTTGCACCGCTTCCATTATCCCATCTAAGTTGATTTCAAATGGCCCCACAAAAAGAAGTCCAAAAGTAACAAACATAGGGATCTTGCTGGCCACCTCTTTTTTTAATCCATCTTTAAAGAAAAGTCTAGTCTACAAACATTCTCTCCATAGTCAGCTGGAGCTCCATGAGAGCTCATGTTTGATTAGATGTGAAACCAAAGTTGTGGTAGCTGTACTACTGATTACAAAACAAATCTATTAACGCTTCTTTAAAGAAGAAAGGTCCCGATATGATCAATACCATTAAGTTTTTGTAGATACTGCGTGTGGTCGTGCGGATTTGTGTCTGACCAGTATCGGCGGTCGAGTCTGTTGATAAATCCATTCAGGCAGAATGTGACTTCATCAAAGAATAGTTTGTGTAAGAAAAGCTGGATAATTGTTAATGAGCTCCATCATTAATTCACATACCTGCATTCTTCTGTCGAGATTGTCCTCGGTCCAGTTTTATAAGATTTTTCATCATGGAACTTTGACTTAAATTTGATTCTATTGACAAATACGTAGTAGAAATTTTAGATTTTCTTGCACGCTGAGAACATCTAATGAAGTTGCACTTTTCGGGTGATCTGGTCTTGTTAAGTCCTTTACATTTCCAGTTTGAGTAAATTTCTTTACAATCCTCGTCACTGTTGTATGTGGAATTGGATTACGATTCGGATGCATTTCATTAAATAAATTTGCCTCCTCTCGATGAGATCGTTGCCGACTCTATTGTCAACCATAATTAAAATTAGAATGACTTAACACAAAATGTCAGATTTAATCCCTTAAATAAAACGTTTCTGTATCAATACACATGATTGTATGGATATAAACGAAGGATATTATTTATATTATTAGTGACAAAACACTGTAAACAAAGGATTTTATTATACAGTTTTCTTGATTTACCTACCAACAAAAAATTTGTACAGAAATATCTAATGTGGGTACATTTTGAAAAGTTCTTAATAACCATTATTAGAAAATGTAAAAATATATTGATATTCCTTTTACAATAAGAGGGTTGGAGTACTTAAGGTTAAACCGGGAATAGAAAAATTTGGTAATATTTTTGAGTTCTCAGTTTAAAGATATACCCACACATGAAATTTCATGTCACTGACCCACATGCTTGTAAATCTATTTAGGTGGTGCGGGACTTTTAACTAACCCTAACTTACACAAGATTTTAATTAAATAACTAATAATATTCTTTTTTATTAGCTTTTGATAAGTTGTTTCATGTATTGTAAACGTTTAGAACTAATCAATTCTAAGAATAACCAAACTTGCTCTAGCCTTTTCTATAGCAGTACTTTGCTATTTCCTAAGACCCCTCGAGACTCTCAATAGTACGTGTGTTTTCTTGAAAGCCACACCCTCAAGCATTGACTAGTTTCTAGTCTAGAGGGTTCAAGACAGGATGGCTAGAACGCCAATATTGAGCATTAATAAGATCTTTCAAGCCAACTCTGGGTGGGGACTGTAGCTGAATCTTGCTGGGAAGGTTAAATGACTGCTTTTCAAACATAGTCGTGTTCAGATTCTTCACCACAAGTTTCACCAAAGCGGTTGTGTACACTTTGGCAGTTTTCTTCACTCCCTTTAGATAGAAATGGAGCTTGGCAACACCATCAAACCATTACTGAGACAGAATGGTGGTTTCTCTAGACATTCGGCGCCTTCTCACAAACCTCTTATAAAGTACTTTTGTCCGTAAAAAGAACTCCGTGGCATTGTAGAGCATCATTTGCATCTCAACACCCTCTTTTGCTTCAGTTCTGATATTCTGATGAAAATTCTTCAATACAGGCATTCTGCCATTATCTTCCCTCTGGATATGTTTATCTATGGAACAATACCGTCTGTTTCCGATGAACAAACTACAGGCTAGTGGATCTCGGTCAACAGTTCCAATCTCATTGAACTGCTGGATGATGCAGTATACAAACACCCAAATAATTTCCAGTTTTTTAAGGATCTGGAAAATTCTTCTTGGTGATTTTTCAGCTCATGAAGGGGTTATTACAAGTTTTCATTATTTCACCATTTAATGATCAAACTCCAATTTGCACTCTTCTGCTGCACTTTAACTCAACAACCAGGATAGCGTCTGGCACCAAAATTGTTCGCCAAAATATCTGATATAGTGCCTTTAAAATCAGTTATAGTATTTATGGCAAGTGTATTTATACAGAGGGTTGCCACAGTTAAGTTCGGATGAATCTGAATCGCTCTCCCACTTCTTCCAGTGAAGCCTGCGTCGCATCAGTATGTGCATGCAGTCTGATGAAAATATTACTCCGTAAGGGTTTCAAAACTTTCTGATTTGTGACAGGGGTACATTGTTAGGCTTTTCGATGCCGGTTACAGCCTTCTGATGGTAGTTCAAAGGTATAAAGTGAAAGTTATTACCATAAGTACATCGTGTATGGGCCATATAGCATATCTGCATAAAAATGGATTCCCATCTCTGCAAATGAAAGGGATACAACCAGCATTACCTAAAGGGCCTGTAGCCAAGGCAAGGTCAGCAGTGACAAGAAAATCCTCCAACACAAAGAAGCATTGTCAGTCGCAATGGGAAATCATAAGGGACTTTATGCCTAGAATGGCAGCATAAAACACGAGGGCACATCTCGATAGAACACATCAAATAACGTTTCACCAGAGCAAGAAAATCATATGAACATCATCTGGCAGGTGAAAAGTGGCAATGAATGGTTTCTTTGGATGAAGCATGGATTTATCTAGATTACACAATCAACCCCTGTGCCATTAAATGGGCCAAAAGGGCGCTCCAACTTCATCCAGGAAAATGAGGAAAAGTTTTCCAACTTTTCAATGGTGGTTGCAGGTTACTGCTCTCAGGGCAAACCTATCATTCACAGAGTTGCCAAAAAGTAAAAATTAATGAAACCTATTGCCATAGAAATGTCATGGACCCTATTTTTTAGGATATTTCCCGGTTGTATGCTGAAAATGTTCAAATGTTTGGATCCGCATGGATAAAGCATCCAGATACAAATTCTCCATTATCCCAGGTTTTGAAACGGGTGTCAACTTGATATTGTTTAAAAGGTAAAAGGATCCCTGTGAAGTCACCAGATGGCTCACAAATGGATTTTTGTGGATTTGGTCTGCTGAAACAGTGCCTTGATCCACGACATACCACCACGATTGAGGGTCTCTGGAAAAGACTTCCTGTTCTACGACACGGTCTTCTACAATGGAAAATGCATTGCAGAGCCATAGTTCAAACCCATGGACATAAAATTGAACAAATCAGTGGTGGAAAAATGAAATCTCACCATGAAAAAAATGTAAGTAAAAACGTCCTACTTAACTGGGGCAACCCTCTGTATGATTTAGGATAAATCAATAATTTTGTTTTTTACACCTGCCAGATAGGGGGTTTCCTGTTCTTTGTCTTTTTATTTGCAAATGTGGATCACAATTTAATTTTAAGATACCAAAAAATTGGTACATAATTAAACATTCTGTATTTTTGAAAGCAGCAACAGCTTCTGTGTCTATGTAGATGATTCTTCAGGAAGAAGTTGTATGGTGTCAAACCAGGACTGTAAGCAGGATGTCAACAATCTCAGTTGTCTCTCAAGAATATACAATTACAAAAAAAAATCTACAGCCTTTTAGAACACTTAGCATTTGCTATAACTGCCCTCTGGTTTACCAGCTCAGTAGTGATACATGGTGGCAAACATAAGCCCTGGTTTTGGTTTTGCTTGGTTTTGGTAAATCCAAGTAGATACACCCCCTTAGGTTTGAAACCCACCGAAACCTCGACTGTTAAGTTTTTACATTTCCCTGTATTTAATCTTCAGAATTTAAAGAAAATATGCGAGATATAAGTTCCCTGTTGGCAGCACTGGAAAGAGTCATTGTTGTAGTTGCAAATGTTAACTGTAGTCATTTGCTCCCTGTTGATGTTCTAAAGATAGAAGCAAGTTGAAAAGGTTTGACGATTTTATGCTATTGATAAGTGCAGCCCAGGAAAAATTACCAGGCTCTACTCCTTCATGTACAAAAGAACTGTAACTTGTTTGTAGAGTTCAGCAAAGGTAGTCACAAATGAGAACATTGCTCATGTAGAAGCCATTATGAAGAATGATTTGTGAATGAGCTACAGAGAGATACAGGAGTCTCTAAAATTCATTCACTATTAAGTGTCAGGAATCCTGCAAAAATATCTGTGTACGGAAGCTTTGTTGTTCTTGGGTAACCCATAAACTCACAGAAGTTCTTTCTTACCCTGAGAAGGTGAATGCCAGATAGCTTTAAAGTGCCAAGGACTCTCAAGCTCATTTGCACCATCATTCATTATTAGACTTTCACTTACCTCAGAGAAGAACAAAAGACAGCAAGGGTGGAATGGTTCATCATTCCGATATATACAGCTCCCGGATGATGAAAGCTGGAATTAAAGAGACAGTCCACATTATCCTCACCCAGTGAAGGTTAGAGATGTCTTAGTGTAGGCAGAAGATGGTTAGCAGTTTCTTTTCAGCAAGTAGTCATTTTGCAAACTTGTATGCTACAATTTTCCTGCCTATAGTCTTCAGAAAATAAGACCAAGTCTAAGTTGCTTCACTACAATACCTATTAGTCCTGGTAGTCTAATGATAACCAGGATCAATGGAGTTTTCAGAGATTAAAAATTCTAACAATAGCTTCCTTATGAAGAGAAGTAAAGCTGTTGGTACTGTGTTGTAGATTTAGGGCACATAAAAGAATATCGAGCCTTGAAAGAAGATACCCCTGAGCAAAATTTATTGGACATTTCATGCACTGAATTAAATGGAACGCTAATGACCAAAGATACTATACAGCATCCATAAATATATGCCTAATAATATTACTATCACTAACAACAACAACAACAACAATAATGCCTCCATGCACATCACTTTGAAAACAAATTGAATTTGTACAAGAATTGGGAATTATATTGATGACTAACTTACTGAAGAGCTCAGATTTGGCTCCCAGTGACTATTTCCTGTTGCCAACTGTAAAGGAAAAACTGAGTGAGCATGGAAAAAGATGTTGAGTCTTGTGACATGTCCTTTAAATGTACTTAAAAGGATGAAAATAAATTGAATTGAACAAAGAGGAGGTTGATGCCATCTGTAAAAAAAAGAATGACATGGCTGCTTCTATGATTGGTTCCAAATGATGCAACTTTGTATCAAGAGTGGGGGGGACAGAGAAATAGACAGAATTGGTGGCTGTAGCCTTTCTTCTTAGAAGAATCAATAATTACATAATTTAATAATTGAAAACATTTTATGACACAGTCGAACTATTTTCAATTATATGATTGGCTTCACTGTGAATGTTCCAATTAACATTTTTAGTTAATTACATTATTACTGCATCCAGATTGTGCAGCTGCTATAGAGAGGAAATTTTCATTCTCTTAAATGCTCATGCAGGGTGATGGAAGTGTGTAAGTGAACTGATTCCTAAAGCTACCTTGATATTCTTATAGGTTACTCTTCCATTTTATTTTATTACAATCACCACAGGTGGTGAACTGCCATATATCTCCTCTTTCAGCACTATTTTCACAACCAATTTCCATGAACTTGCAGAAAATTGTATAATGTGATGCTTTTAATGTACATTTAAACTCCTACAAAATGAAAATGTTTCACACTTATTGGTTGATAATTTCCACAGTCTAATGATTAGAGGTGACATGCATTAAGGGAGTTTTCATTTATGCCTTATATTGGTAGATCGTCATTTCTCTAAAATTGACAGATATTCTGAACATTGATATTTTCAAAGTATAGATCTGATGGTGGCAGAAAGCTGCTCTATCATGAATTATGGATTTTATCCAACATTTGCTATATATTTTCTTTAAAATGAACTCTTTTACCTGCTTCAAAACAGCAAATCTGGCTTTCTTTAGCTCTGAATTATATCTCGGAAGGGCACTTCCTCTTTGAGAAAAATCTATATGCATATATCAAATTCCATTTTGCTTCAGGTATTTTCAGTCACTACTTTTTCATACAACTTTATTTATATCAATTATTTAATAAAAGCATTGCTTTTACAAAGCTAAAGACATTATAAAACCGAGTCATAGTTGAGTTTTCACCCTTATAGGTCACTAATAGACAAAAGTGAAAGCAAGACATTAAAAATAAAAAATGACATTATTTTGGTTTCGTTTCCTGGTCAGTAACATAGCGTATGAAGACGTTGTCCTCTGGAAGGTTCTCTGGTGGAGTCTCCAACTCGCACATGTATGAACATGCAATAGCCAGCACGGTACCTGAAAACAAACATCGGTAACCAATAACACAACGCAGCACAAAATTAAATCACAAACATGCAGCTGCAGTTGTCATTCAACTTCCTGATGAAATATTTCTGTAAGGTGTACTATATTTCCAACTTTTTCAACATTTTCTTCCATTTTTTTCAATTTAAAACTTTGTTGCAGATTTGACAGTTCAATATTCTCTCACCTCATACACAAGGTCACTTCACAGTGTGAGCAGTCTGCCTATAGAATTTTACACCATGCAAGTAAACAAAACTGGCAGTTAGCTGCAGCAATTTCATGCAACATTTACTGTTCTGTAAAAGATCTTGACATTAGCACACCACAAGACCAGCATACATTATAAATGGTTCAAAAATGTTTCTGTTGATCAAATATAACAAGAGAATTTTCGGCGGTCAGTAAACAAAGTAAAAATGCTGAAGAACATATCTTGGTTTGTTATACCACAATTGAAATGCCAGCAAAGTATCTCAGATGGAAATCAACAAAAACATAAAACTCTTTAGTAACCAACAAACCACAACCCTGTAAATAGTGTAAAGTGGTTCTGAAAGTACCTAGAAACTATTTCAAACTTTCGAATCTCCCACAAATTGGTTTCAACCATATTTAAAATTTTAGCTGTTAAAAGCAAAAAAAAAAAGTTAACTAATAGTATATAGTTTACAATGTATACTTTATTGCATGAATAAATATTTAACAAACAAGCGAAGTGAATTTAGTTATTTATGAATACAATAATTGTAGAACATTATAAATGTGTCATTTGCTATCTTTTGTATACCAGAATTATAGAAAAAATATAAAAATAAAATTATTATGAGGGCTCTTCAATAAAGAACAATCATAATTTTTACACACATAGTTTCATGAGTAAAAATTTAACTTTGGAATATTTTGTTAGCGTAATGAGCAATATATATTTGGTACCAGTTTCATTGTTGTCACTAGTAAAATTCATAAGTTTGGTTTCCTTCAGAAGGGAAGCCACTGATACCGTTTTGATTTACAGCATATATAAGAACTCAAGCATGAAAAAAAAGAGGCCTCAGAACAAAATTTATTGGCTATTTTTTGCTCTGAATAGAATGTGATGCTAATGAACAAAGTAGCTAAACAGAATCCTTAAATAAAATAATTCAAATCTAATTCAATTGTCCATTCCGGTTCTCAATGTGAGAGGTGTGCAAGTTGAGATGCATTCAGTTCCACCTAAAGCAAAATGGAGGTGGCATGTGACGAACGATATGCTGCTCTGAAATTCTGCTTTCATTTCAACAAATCTTCAGCTGGGGCCCATGGAAGTTTGTTCTACTCTGTAGCACAGGTTGAAGTTGGCTTAAAATGTTTGCAATCAATTTCAAAGAAAGGTGGACCTGTTTGTGCTCTAATGGAAGAAAACATTTAATATCACTATCAATTTGAGAGAGGATCATCAAATAACTTTACGTACACTTTCACAAATAATGAAAATTTCACTGGTACCACCCTATGTTGGTAATAGTTGCACGAGATGTATGTTAGTGCATGGTGGGTTCCAAGATAGCTGATTCCCAAACAAAAGGATGTTTGCATGCAATGAAGATGATGTTACAGGAAGATGTCCCTTTTTTTTTTTTTTTTTTTTTTTCAAAGGTGCTGATAAAACTTGGCCACATCATTTCCATCCTAAAAATTCTGTGTGCTCAGTAACATTAAAAAGGTGATTGCTTCTTCTGGCAAACTATTGGTAACCTCATTATTAGGTATTCAAGGAATGGTTTACCAGCATGTCATACCTGCATACACAACTATAGAAAGGTCATGAAAACTTTGCAAAGAATATCACACACTTCCAAAAGATTATAGTTTCCATACAAGTTGGGTGGTATCATGATAATGCACGACTATACATTACAAATGCGTTGCTAGTGAGGAACATGTCAATCCTCATATCTAAATATACCTCAACAACTTTCCTGCGTCATTTATGTGCTATAAATCCATGTTCCAAAAATGAGTTGCTGTTTTCAAATGGAAGTGCAGTAAAATTAGTTGACAAATTCTAGGAACATAACATGGTACTGTAGAGAAGGAACTGGACAACCCTGAGGGGCAACAGTCTTTTGTTCGTATGTGCATAGCAGATTTATCTAGACTGCTATCGGCTGAAGCTAAAATATTATTGGAGCAGTAACACAGAGAAATTCTTATCATTAAAACAAATGATTTCAAAGGCCCCGAGGAAATGGCAACTATAGGCTGCCATTCAACATCACTCCATGTGGAGAATGCATGTCTGTTGTTTAGTCAAGATAAAATATTATTGGTGCGGCAAGATAGAGAATTTCTATCACTTAATTAACAACCACTCTGAAAAAATGTGGTGAGGCAATTGTTACCTACTCAAAGTAAGTTGGCTCGGTACACGATGAATGCGGCAATTATAAGAGGATATAACAGGCTTTGTTTATCAGCTCTACCTGCAAAGAGGTAGATGCAATATTAACCTAGGTTCCGTTGACTTGCATTTTCTTAAAGAATTATAAATTATTTCCCTTCATGTATTTATAACACTGTACGACAAATTCTTTGCTCACTTTGCAGAAGCAAGATGATCAAACAAAAACTTAATCATTGAAAATTTGAAACTCTGGGCTTTGGAAATTCCAAAAAACTATTTATTTGGAACAATAGATTTTAGCGCATCCTCTTCTTGGGTTTCTCATTTCAAGAAGATTCATAAAATTAAAAGCAGGAATATAACAAAGGGCATTTGTAAAGGAGGAGGAAGAAAAAGAAGAAGAATTAGAAGAAGAAGAAAAAGAAAAAGGACAAAATGGCAGAAAGATTTTTGAAAACAGCTAGAGAGTGAGTGTCAAATTATTCCTCTTCCTGTGTTTATACAGTGATAAGAGTGGTTTTTAGCTCAAAATGAGAGGAAAAGGGACTTTTATCTTTTATTTGGGAGAAACAAGTTCAAACTGCTGCACAATCTATAAGTGCATTGACCCACTCATACACTATTATGCCCACTATTAGTATCGATGGATCAATTTTTTTAAAATTATTTATTGTAATGCAGGAGAATATAGGCAGTTTCAGGCCTAAAGTTTCAAGGCAGATGTTTAAAGTGGAAAATTTAATTGTTAAAGCAACAAAATCTGGAAAAAGAGTTAAGTTTTTTCCCCAACTCTGAAAATAATTATGCTCTACTTTAAGATTTGTGGGAAAATTATAACAACACTACATATCTTCAAGATATTACTCCCAGAAAAAGTAACTGAAATTCTGCAGATTCCTCCTGGTACATCCTCCTACGACATAAGTGATTGGGTTGTTAATGGGTGGACTTGTGAGTGGGAGTTCTGGGGTTCAATTCCCACCAAGACTGTACTTCCTGACTGAGGTTTTTTCCATGTTTTCCTCAGTTCTCATAAATGGCAAATGCAGCCGGGGGATATCCTAAACTTAGCCTGGAATGCTTTCTTCCTTTAATTTATAATTTCATCTCAGTGTCCACCGCCTGTAGTAAAAACAGGCTGTGCCACAATTAAAAGGAGAGAGAAATAAAAAAAAAGAATTCCCAATATTATGGAGAAACTTCAACTTTTGGATAAGTTTTTTTTGGCAGTGGAAATCTCTTCGTCATCTAACTGAAATTTTAACAACTAATGAGAACATTCATTTCAAGGTTTTTCAGTGGGACAGTATTTTGAAAATGCAGTTATTTATTCATTACCAAATATATAACAGTGCAACCCCCAGAGTTCATTGTACGTGTTACATTCTATCTGCAAACAAGTGTGAGAAGTATGTGAAAAATGACGGGATTATTTGTTGTGCATGGTGCCAAAAGAACTTGTGTTTTAATCACTGCATCATCACCAGCCACTTTTGTTTTAATTTTGTCTCTGCAAGAAACTAACAGGGATTGTCAATTATCTCCATGCATTTGGAACGCTGGGCTGCAGCTAAGGAATGTGTAATTCCTACTCTTTCAATGCATCTACTAGACATTTTCTATTTTCCATCTTGGGTGCTTGCAGTTGAAAACAGCATTCATTTTGAGAACATGGACTTCTTATAGCACACAGATGACACAAGAAAATTGTTGAGCTACGTTTCGATATGAATGTATTTACGTGCTCCTTGTCAGTCTCACAAAAATGTGGATTCATACTGGCCAGAATTTTTTGGGCATAAAAATCCTAAATATTGCTTCCTTTGGAAGGGAAGTAAAGTCTTGGGCCCATGTCGCAGATTTATGGCACATAAAAGAACCTCAACCTGACAGAAGAGGCCTATGAGCAAAATTTATCAGTTGTTTCACGCCCTGATTTGAATAGGACATTGATAACCTGAGATGTTAAAGAGCGACCATAAATAAACAAAAAGTCTCACAAAAATCATTGAAGTGTGTCCCTCACCTTCCCTATTGTCCAGATTTAACCTCCATGACTTTTTCCTTTCCCCCAAATTGAAGAAATGCCTTTGTGTAAAGTATATTCCACCATAAGCAGCAGTGATGAAGGCAATTCTGAAGGACCTGTCAAAAAATGGTTTCCTGAATGTTTTAGCAGACTGGCATAAACGCTGCAACAGGTACACAGGTACATTGCATCCAAAGGGGACTACTTTGAGAAAGATCATCAAAATTATGAGAGTACAGGTGTACTGTCAAAAAAAATTATGATCTTTCTTTATTGAATGAACCTTAATTTTCTTATGAATTACTCTGAAGTAAATGCCTTCTTTTATTAAAGTAATGACATTGTAGCGATGAAGATTAGTTTTTGTCTATTGTTATTGTATTAAGTGAATATAGATTTACTGTAATAACACTTAGCCCAAACCGAAAAGTCTGAATTGTTCTTTATGCAGAAAATGACTAATGATACTTAATCACAAGAAATATTACAGCTTCATTAATTGCATGAACAGTAAATAATTTGGTAGTTAATATCAACTTATTTACTTAGTTAATTACATTTTATTTTATAATTGAAGAAAGTGTAAAATCATCAGGATATAATGTAGTTGTACATCTGTCAAAATGTGAATTTCCTGCATTTTCCATTTTCACATTCATAAACAGATGTGTTAGAATTTACAAGTAATCCAAAAATAGCCAGTATATATGGCTTGCCAAAAATTCATAAACCAATAATGAGCATGAGACCAATCATAAACAATATTAACACCCTCACATATTTGCTAGCAAAATGGTTATCAGACAGATTCAATGAATTACCAAAGTTCAAAAGTAGAAGCATAACCAATTAATTGAAGAAATAAAGGATATTAGATTATTACCTACAGATACACTAGTGTCGTTTCATGTGATCTCATTACTCCCTAGCATACCTAGAGAAAAACTTTTAATCATTTTACAAAAATGGTTAAAAGAAGTAGGAATCAATGAAACACACAGAAAAGAGTGCATACATCTGACAAACATTTGTATTAATCAGTCATATTTTACATTTGATAAACACTTTTATAAACAACAAACAGGCTTGACCATGGGCAGTCCCCTATCTCCTTTTCTGGCTACTCTTTACATGAATAATTTTGAAACACATATTACTTCAGCCTTTCCACATTTCTTTAAGTGTTTGTACAGATATATTGATCATATTTTTGCCATAGTTAATAAAAAGTTAATTAAGAATGCACTAAAGATTTTGAATATTCAAGATAGAGATATAAAATTCACACATGAAATAGAAACAGACAATATGCTGCCTTTTTTGGATATGAATATTATAAAAAGTAAAGAAAACTTGAAATTTGGCATATATAGAAAGGACACACGTGCAGATAATTATATCAAAGAAAATGGTTTTAATCCTATAGCTCAAAAACATGCAATTTTTAATAGTTTGATATGCAGATTGATCAATTTACCAATTAGTAAAGAAGAATATAACATGGAATTTAAAAAAAATAAAAGAAATAGCAACTTTAAATGGTTTTAATGAAGATTTAATACTTAATAATATAAAAAAATTCCAGAAAAAGAAAAGAATTGAAAATTCCTCTATATTATCAATAATTAAAGAAAAAATTGTCCTTTAAAAATTTACATATAATCCAACAGTGATGTATAAATTTCAAAATATATTTAAAGATGTTACTATAAAATTGGCCCCCACTAATAGATTTAATCTAAACAACATTTTGAAAGGCAATATTACAGATAATACTCCTAAGGAGAAAAAAGGAGGGATTTACAAGATTTCATGTGCTGAATATGATAAGATTTACGTAGGAAAAACTAAGAGGAATGTAGGGACACATCTAAAAGAACATATGAGAAATTTAAAATACAAACAAATAGAAGTTCAATTATTGAGAGCTGTATAGAGACCAGCAGAACTGGATATTTGGGAAAAGACTTACATCTATAAACATAAAGATCATTTGATGAATTTTGATATTCCGAAAGAAGAAAATATAAATTTTAAGTTCATAAAAGTTTCACCAGGGCGGAATATTGCTTCTGATACTACGTAACAACAACCTTTCACACCAGTCATCCACGGCTGAAGATGGAGATAACATATCTTTGAAACGGTTCCGGATATTTTTAAGGTTAGTGAAGCACAAAGAGTGTTAGACGACAGATATGATTCATGTGAGCTTCACTGTGTTAGTTTCATATGAAAAAAAAATTTTTTTTTTAAAGTTTTTACAATTTTTATAAAATTTTAATAAGTGTTAGAAATTGTTATTAATTGTATGATTAGGTGAATAATTGATTCTGTTTTCAGAATACATAAATTGTTTTCTTAATATTCATTTATAGTCAGCTTCACTGCATAGGTCTTATCATAACAATGTGAATCTGTAGGTGTTTGTACAGATGAATGAAGTAACAGTGCAAATAGGCTAGGAGTGTCCTTGGCACCTTAAAGCTATCTGGCATTTGCCTTCTCAGGGTAAGGAAACTCTGAAAAAAACTTACCCTCACCGTGAATCGAACCCTCCAAATCAGTATACTATGGAGGCATTCTTCTTAATATTATGGTAAAATAATGTTGAGCTGATGACAACAATTTAGCAATCGAAATAGTTTGACAGAATTGTTACTACATTAATTTTATGCAGCCTGTATAATAATGCAGCATCTTGTTAACAATTTTGACTAACAATTAAGACTGTTTATATAGTTCTGGTGTATAAAAAAAATTAAAATAGCAAATTTTATAAAAAATGCTTTCTTGTTTGGGTGGAATTTAAGAGAACCTCTTTATCTATCAATAAATATTAAACATTTATAATGTTGTCAGGGTTTTGGCATTGTTAACATTTCAAGATAGCAGTAAAAACTTCAAAATAAAATAAAAAGATCTGGAGAACAGTTTGAGAAATATAACCTCTGTCCCAAATTTCAAGAACATCTGAAGCATTAAAACTTTGACAATAAACCACTTACATGAAATTACAGACTTCAAAGGTCATATGGCTCCACTTATTTGTTTAGAAATGTTCTACATATTATAAACAAGTGGAGCAATAAGAGTATGTAATTTGACTCAATCATAAGATTAGCTTCACTGTACTATTCCAATTAGCATTTCTTAAACCAGGTATGTTGTACTGTTTTAGACATATTGGCTTGCCAAATAATTTATCCTACACTACAGCTTCATAAGTACAATTTATTTAACCCTATAATTTGCTTAAGTGTTTAATGTTCCACTAACTCCCAAAATTCTTTTAATACAATGAATGGATTGGATGAAATAAAACATACAAATGAGCCCCGATTCTTTAATGATTTTTTTTTTGATTAATTTATTTATGGACACTCTTTAACAGCTCAGGTCATCAACGTCCCATTCAACTCAGGGCGTGAAATGGCCGACAAATTTTGCTCAGAGGCCTCTCTTTCAGGCTTGAGGTTCTTTTTCGTGCCGTAAATGTACGACATGGGACCCACAGCTTTACTTCCCTTCCGAAGGAAGCCATACTTAGGATTTTTACGGCCAAAAAAATCCATCGGTCCTGGCCAGGTTCGAACCTTCTTTAATGATGATTACTGTTTCAGGGTGAAATACTGCTAAGGTCATTAGCTCAGAAGATGCACTAATAGTAAAGAATAATATAATAAAATTACTTAATAAAGAGTAAATAATCTACACTGAAATACTGAGTAGAAATAAATGCAAAAAGCAGATTGGCCATCAAAAGTAGAAAGCTATAAACAAATAACAGGGGCAAAAATTTAAAAGGTACAAAGAATTACTGGCAAAATATACCAGCAATAACAACATAAGCAAAAAATGCACTAAAATAGAAACCATTGTGTATCAAATGAAACTTAATACCTTGTTCCAGAAACCACAAAGATGTATAAAACTAAACACTTGCTAGACAGCAAGAACATCCTCAATACAGGAAGGGAAATACAAGAGATGTTCTGAATGATGTGACGTTAATTAAAATGTGAAACATTGTATAGGTACGGTCACAATTTAGGCATGCTGGAGCAGGTTTTCCTTTAAAAATGTAACAATGCCCAATTTGCAAACAAGTTAAACTATTTCGCACCAAATAATGTGAGAAGAATGAATGATGAATGTAGGAATCAACACAGTGAAAAGATCTTAAAATCTTAGGGTAGATTAAAAGTAAAACTACTTAAAATCATGTCAACACATTAAAACACTCTTGACATTCCACTCTTTAAACTTTTTTTTTAAAAAACTGGGACATATTTTGTGAGGCCATGCTCACATTGTCAACCATGAACAACTAACAGATCAATATAAATTGTTGGTGTAAATAACTGTGAGTGCTCTGGTGGTCTATTGATGAACTTATGCAAAATGTTGTCTGCTTCTGAGATATCAAAATTCATGAGTCTGTGTTCATATTTTTTATGAACATTTTTTACCCATATATAGAGTTCCTTTGGGTGTTGCACTGCATTTAATACAGTAATATCCTTCTTGATTTAATGGTGTTCATTCTAAAAATGTGGTGCAACCACTGATTTTTCTATTTGAGAGGAACGTCAAGAGTGTTTTAATGTGTTGATATGATTTTAAGTAACTTTACTTTTAATCCCCCCAAGAATGTGAGAATAATGTGTTGATATGATTTTAAGTAACTTTACTTTTAATTCCCCTAAGAATGTGAGAAGAATTAACCAAGTAAAAGGGGGGCAAATTTGATTTACAAAAGCTTGTTCTGCTGGAACAAATTCCATTCCTTGTGCATGCACAAAAAAACAGTTCTGAAAAAAATGAACTAAAATCCAAGTAAATACATTGCAGAATTATAGCAGGGCCTAAAAGAGAGAGAGCGTTACCTGATATTAAACAAAACCAGACATGATATCATTTGAATTGCTGGCAAACCTGGGCTTTATAAAACATAAGGCATAAATCTTTTACAAGGACCTTCCATTTCCTTCTGGAAAGCTGTGTTTTGAGAATAAACTACTAATACATGATACAATACCCAATATGTTAGACAATTCTCAAAAAAACAAAGTACAATTTAAACTAGTCCAAGGGTTGTAAAAATCACAACAGCATCACAAAATAAATTTAGCTTCATCAGGGGCTGCATTGGCTGATAAATCATCTCTCAAGGCCAGTTGGGCAGAGCTTATTAAACTGCTACGTTTGTCTTGAGTATCATTTCACTCAATGTCATTTAAACTAAACATGTCTAATCCTGAAGTAAAATATGCTAAAGATACTAAATAGCAAATATTATTGTAAACTTAAAAGAAGTTGGGAACAAAGCTGCTATTAAATATACAAATGAGTTAGTATTATGTGACACTAAAACTTCACTAACTGGGTAATTCATCAGAACATGTTTCAAAAGTGTTCGCTCTCATCCTCAGCTGGGGACCGACTAATGCTGGCAGGTGACATAGTGTCCTCTGGTGGTATCATTAGATAACAGAACAGGAAGTCCATTGGTGGAATATCAAAATTCATAACTTTATGTTTATTTTTTAAAATATAAATCTTTTCCCATATTGCCAATTCCTTGGGATTGGTGGTAGCTTTTAACAGTTTGGCTTCTGCAATGTCATGATCGTAAGTCCAAAAATGACCTGCAACCGCCGATTTATCCACTTGTTTATATCTTACATTTCTGAAGTGTTCTTTAGTCCTTTACTCAACAATGAACTCAGCAGCTCTTTAGTTGACAAGAAGATCAGATATTTCATAAGACAGAAAGATATTAAAAACACCACAACTCTCTCCATGATAAAAAAGGATGTGGTTTCTAAAAAATTCACATATCATCCATGGACAAACAGGGCATTCATGAAGATTTTTAAAAATGTGATATTGGTTTGGCAGCATAAAATAAAGTTAGTATTGGAAAGCTTCTGAACATTACCATAAAAGATGTTAGTCCACTAGCAAAAAGGCAGGAGTGTATCAGATAAATTGTTTGGAGTGCGATCATATATATATATATATATATATAGGCAAAGCAACAGGAAATTTGGATACAAGGACCAAAGAACACTTCAGAAATGTAAGATATAAACTAGTGGATGAATCAGCGATTACAGATCATTTTTGGACTTACAATCATGACATTACAGGAGAAGCCAAACTGTTAAAAGCCACCATCAATCCCAAGGAATTGGAAATATGGGAAAAGGTTTATATTTTAAAAAATAAACAGAGTTATGAATAGAATGCGAAAAAATCTACATTGGGAAAACAAAGAGAAACATAGGCACACGGTTAAAGGAACATTTCAAGAGCATAAAGTACAAGCAACTATAGAAATCAGTAGTAGCATATCATTTTTGGACACAAAATCAAGACATAATGAATAAATATAAACAAAGTAATACAGTTTTTTTCACACTAACTCCATTCACTTACATAAAATTTGGAACATATGTTTTGGGAGCAATCCCTTCCATCTTCAGCCTGTTGACAAACTTGAGGATGAGAGCAAATGCTGTTGAAAAATGTTCTGATGAATTAACCAATTAGTGAAGTTTTAGTGTCACCTAATGCTGACTCATTTGTATAGAAAATATTAGTTTAATTATTTTATTCCACAATGAGCATTTATGATTCATATGTCTGAACCGAGTTTACTTGTACAGTCAGGAGATTATATGAAGAAAAACAACCAGGTGATCGAATTCCAAGTTACAATGCGATTCATAAAGAATTAAGATTGATTTACATTTCATACAGTAAGAACCCACAGATGTACAAAGTTACATGGGGATTTTTTTTTAATAGTGTTTAACGCCCATTTTTACTACTGAGGCACCACAGGCGGTGGACACTGAAGATACATGAGATGAAATGATATATTGGGAAAGGATTTTTTTTAAGGAAGGAAACATTCCAGGCCTAAGTTTAAGGTACCTCCCTAGCATTTGCCATTTATGAGGATTGAAGAAAACCTGGAAGAAACCTGTCAGGGAGGACGGTCCTGGTGGGATTCAAACCCCAGACCTCCCATTCACGAGTCTGCACCTTAGCGACCTCAGTCACCTGTGACAGTACATGGGGATAAAAGATGTTTTAAGTACATAAATACCTGCTGCAATACAATGCATATTTCATACACTGTCATGCTATACATTGTAATATATTATGACTATTTGAACATCACATATTATTCATCTGTGAATTCGTCAACTGAATATAATATCTTATCTCACAAATATTTTGTAAGAGCAGATTTTAATCATTCCCTATTATCGGATGATAATTTCAGAGTAATTGGGAAAGAATTATACCGGGTTAGTTAAAAGTCCCACATCACCTAAATAATTTCTGAAGTATGTGGTTCAATGATGTGAAACTATGTGTGTGGGGATTGTTGTGTACTGAAAACTTAAAAATAATATTACCAACTTAATAGTACTTCCAGTTTAACTTTCTTGATATTAATGGAGTACCCAATAAATTTTTACATTTTTGAATGATGCTCATTAAGAACTTTTCAAAAAGTACCCACACTAGATACTCCTGTACAAATTTATTGCTGTTAAATCAAGAAATCGAAATGTGTAATGAATAATAAAATGCTCCTTCCTTAACAAAAACTAAAACAAAGCTGGCTCAACATCTAAATTCTATGTTCAAAATAGTAGCCTTCAACTGCATGAAAATATTGCAGTGAGAAAAAAAAAAAAAAAAAAAAAAACATGTTCTTTCATCAGGTGACCTCGCATACTTTGTAGGGTGTGTCATGACTTAGATAACAATAAAACCTTAAGCTTCCATTTTGTGCCGCATGCATACTGCATGAGCTTACAATGGACAATGAAGAGATTCCTTTCCACAAGAGTTCATTCTGTTAACTACCTATCTATCTTGCATCTTACTTCCTCCACTGTAAACACATGCATACATCTTTTGTCTTCATGTGGTCTGTTTAGTAATGCTTTTCCGCTTCACACACAAGAAAATGTGTGCTTTGCTATGGTATGCTTCAACATTATACTATACTTGTTGCAATTTATCAATGATTCATGATTAAAAATGATCAATCAATTATAAAAATATGTTTGATCAGTGCAGGAAATTGCAGATTTTAGGACTACATCAATTGAAAAATGGATCTGGGAAAAACGCTTCTCAGTTCTAGAATGAGATTTTATTGTTCTTATAAGCAGTGACACACATTCTACTACAGTCTACAATGTGAGAGCACAGCCTTCACTCACCATAAACTGTATTTGTAGTTTTCTGGCTATGTTATTATTCATTTCCAGGAACTAACAACTCAGATGTGACAACAATAGAAATACAACTGGTCTATTGGAGATACGTTACTGCATTAGAATGGGATGCACGATGCAAGATAAGAGGACATAATGTTTTTAACATAGTAAAATTTACTTAAATGTAAATTGGAACTTGCACAGTGAAGCCAATCATATTAATTGATATCATTATATGATTCAGTTGAACTACACACTCTTAAAGCTTCACTTACTTTTCATAAATGTATGGAACCGGTTTCGAGAACATTTTGTTCCCATCTTCAGCCAGGCTAAAGTTCAACTGAACTTTAGTTCAGTTGAAGTTCAGTTCAGTTCAGTTCAGTTGAACTTTAGCATGGCTGAAGATGGGAACAAATGTTCTCGAAACCGGTTCCATACATTTATGAAAAGTAAGTGAAGCTTTAAGAGTGTGTAGTTCAACTGAATCATACAATGATATCAATTAATAGTAAAATTTATTATAGGCCTTAAGAATATGAAAATAAAATCTGTACTATGCCGACGTGTGTAGCAAAAGGTCATTGAAAAGTGATAATGATAATAGATGACCCAATTATGTTTCATTTGAGTGGTGTTAAAAACATTATTTTGAAATGAACATTCTATATACTTATAATATTATAAAGAAAACACTTCGGAATGGTGTTAATAATGCTAAGAAGTAACAGGATGCTTTTTCAAGGCATTTATGAAAGAACCGGAATGCTATACCATCGCATGCCACCCCACCTCAAGCATTGCCTATAAGAGATTTATCTTCTTGTGCCTCTCACACAACCTTCTATAACATGCAACATGAGATAATATCACCTGAAGCATCTTCTAATACCTAGAACTATTTCCAAAACTCAGATAATGAAAAAGATGCAAACTAAAATTTGTGATGTGTAAAATTATACAGAGGAAAAAGGTCACATATTACTTCAGTCAAACACACAAATGTTAAGAACTGCAAGGTAGGAATGCACCACCTATTAATGTTCATCTTCACCCTGTACTGTCTGTCTAGCATAGACTCCCATTTTGAAGACAATGATTTGGGAGATTTAAGGTGTAATTTAACATTTTAGAAGCTGTGGATTCCCAAATTCCGTAAACATTTTAGAAGCTGTTCCACCTGTAGCAAATACTGATGTACCATTTTTTTTTTTCTTTCTTTTTTTGTTAAAAACAGGTCCCCAATACTAAGAGAGCTCCTAAACAAGGTAAAGTAGGATACCAGAAGGTGTGTACTATTCAACATATTAAAAATATATGCCTCAGAAATGCTCTCGGTCCATAAATTACATCATTAGCACTCAAGGCTCAAACAGGCCGAATGCTCTGATTTGGCTAAGCTTCCTCATTGGCAGATTAAAAACATATGTAAAATAATTACCATCATGGCTGAAACATAGTGATGAGATGGATGCATTATAACGATGAAACTGACATAGCCTTTTCTTGTTGAAACCATCCCAGATGTTCACATATCCATCAGAACCTCCAGTAGCAAACGTGTTGTAGCCCGTATGGAAACTAAAACAATATTAAACAAAATCATGAAGTACCAAATAAACTAACAATAATATTTGATATATCATCCTCACAACATTATGATACCTTATAGCATTGACAGGGTAGATGTTTTCTATTCCACCCTCCTTGATCCTGTGACATTTGAAGGCGTATTTTTTCTTTTGCACTTCAGGACTTGTGTCCAAGTATTCAACAGCTACACGCCCCTCAATGCTGCTCAAGACATAGCCCTAGAGAGAGAGGGAAAAAAAAAAAAAAATATTACAAAGCTCACATTGGTTGATTTGTGCTGATCAAACTTTTGATAATGGAGGGTAGCACATGAGCTGGATACTAATAGACAATTTTTCCTTTGTGGAACCAAACCACGTGTAAATGCTGGTCAGTCAGTTCAAGCGGTAACGTGGTAAATGGAAATGAAGTGATTGTTGCAAGGTTATTATTAACACTTTAAATACTTTCTATCTTGTACACTTTTCTTAATTTGCCCTCCTAAAATGGTTAACCTTCTTAAATTTACAAAAGGAAGAGATAGAAGATTTCCTAAAGCTGACTAACATATGTATTCAGCAAAATTTCTTCAGTTTTAACCAAAAATTTTACCAACAAGTTTCTGGCCTAGCAATGGGAAACATTCTGTCTCTAGCATATTAATTCATGAGTTCCTTTGAAATACATATCACCAAAACCTTCCCATTAATTTTCAAGGCATAGTATAGGAATGTGGATGGTATATCTGCAACAATATAAAAAAAAATTCAATAAATGCTCCGAAACTCCTTAATTTAAAACATGAATCTGTACAGTTTACCATGGAAGAGGAGAAAAACGGGCGGTTCCCATTCCTAGATTTAAAAATTATAAGAAATGAAGAAAACTGAAGTTTGGAATCCATAGAAAAGGGACACATACAGAAAATTACATAAAAATAACAGTTATAACCCCACCCTACACAAATATTGCATGTTCTACAGTTTGGCACACAGAATAATTGACATCCTACTTACAGAAACAGGGTACAAAATGGAATACCAACAGATAATTAACAAATCAATAATCAATTGTTTTAACAAAAGCACAGTAATAAAAATTATCAATAAATTTAAAGGATAAAATCTATAATAGAGGTTTCCACACCAAGGAAAGACACAAATTATTAAGTTGCACATACCATCAAACTAATCACAACTAATTCAATTGGATAATTCAAAGAACATGGCCTAAAGTTAGCCCCAAAGAACAAACATGACATCAAATATTTACTAGGTTCCATAGTAAAAGACACCTTACCAACAGAACAAAAATCAGGAATTTACAAAATTAAATGTGCAGGTTGTAAACAAAAAAACATCAGACAAATGAACAGAAATTTAGATTCGGAAAAAGTAACATTTTAGAAATATTTGTTAAACTGATAAATCATCAATAGCAACTCACTTTTGAACCCAAAATCCGGAAATTAAACCGGATGCTAAGCTGCTGAAAGAACTTCACAACCGAAAAGTGCTATTTTGGGAAAAATTTTCACCCTGAAAAATAGGAACATTTTAATGAATTTTTATGTTCCATCCACAGATGAACTCATTAAGTTCCTATTTGAACCATCAGAGACTGCCAGAAGCACAAAAACATCTTGGGATCCAAGAACCACATCAAGTATGAGTAGTCTGTCAACAGCGTATGATGTGAGCTACTGCCCCCGAAACATATCCTAATGTTACATTAGTACGTGAAGTTATTTTGAACATATTTAATGCAACATTCATATAGGATATATTACCACTCCATTGTCTACAGCTTTGTTGATACAATTTTCCTTATTTTTGTTTATGAATATATTATCCCACACTGTCAGTTCTATGGATTTTGAAGACCTATTAAGAATTTTGGTTCATTTTGGAATTTGTGTTTTCATTGCCAGAAATGGATGCTATTTCTCCAAGTGCGTATATTTTATTATATTTCTCACGTGTTTCTTAAATCATAATAAGCCTTTTCATTTTGTTTATATATTTCATATTGCAGTCTTAGCAACTGATTTTGTAAATGTCCGTTTTCCTGAAGAAATTTTGTCTTTCATGTTAGATTTTAGGAGATTTTGAAAACTGTATTTGTTTATTGGAGCTAAAATAATGCTTGCATCTTTAAAAATCTTCTGGAAGTTTGAATGTGAATTTCTTGTGCATATGGTCTCCTTTATAGCATTTTTATTTGTTTTTTGAATTTTCTTGTTGACCAGATCTATTGTGTAGCCATTTTTTAGCATTATTTTTGATTTTTGGTACTCATGTTTGTATTATCTAGCTTATTGTTAGGTTTGTTAATCTGAATGTTAGGTGTTGATTATTGAGAGTTATTGTAATCTTAAAAGAAGTTAGAAACAATGAAGCTTAAAAGAAGTTAGAAATAGTGAAGTTGTTAAATATACAAATGAGTCGGTATTAGGAGTATTAGGTGACACTGACACTTCGTTTGGCAGCACAAAATAAATTTAATATTGGAGAGCTTCTGAACAGCACCATGAAAGATGTTATTCCACCCAGCAAAAAGGCAGGAGAGTATCGCATAAATTGTTTGAAGTGTGATCAGATATATATAAGCAAAACAATATGAAATCTGGAGACAAGGACCAAAGAACTCTTCAGAAATGTATGTTATAAACAAGTGAATAAATCGGCAGTTGCAGATCATTTTTGAACTTATGATCATGACTTTGCAAGAGAAGCCAAACTGTTAAAAGCTACCACCAATCCCAAGGAATTGGCAATATGGGAAAAGATTTGTTTATTTTAAAAAATAAACATAGAGTTATGAACTTTGACATTCCACCAATGAAATTCCTGTTCTGTTATCTAATGGAACCACCAGAGGTCACCACGTCAACTGCCAGGGTTAGTCTGTCCCCAGCTGAGGATGAGAGTGAACACTTTTGAAACATGTTTTGAAGAATTAGCCAGTTAGTGAAGTTTTAGTGTCACCTAATACTGACTCATTTGTATATTGAGAGTTATGTTATTTTGGCCATTGTTTTTTAGGTAATTATCTGTATGGGTATCTTCTGAATATGCCAGATTACAGTATATAGCAATATCTTACCATTTTTATATCTAGGAAAGAAAGAACATTGTTTTCATTTCCATTGTGAATTTAACAGTGCTATCTTGTAGGTTGAGTACTTTTATTGCATCCTCTTTCCATTTTTCATTTGCTATTGGAAAGACATCATCTACATAATGGTAGCAATATTTATATAAATGTGGGAAAGCATGAACTAATTTTGTTTATAAGAAACTCATGTATATCCGTTGACAAAAAAATATGAATAATCCCCAGATTCTATGTGTTGATCACAAAACTTCAGAGAAGCTCGTAAATGCTGTATTCAAAATGTGCATGCAGCGAGTGCACACTGCAGTGGGCATTTGGGTTATAAACATAATAGTCACAACCATAAGCATCTGGAAAGAAAAAATTAGGGTATAGTAGTGGCCGACCGGTTTAGAAGGCATTGCTCTTCTGCATAAGCTCCTAGGTTCAAATCCAACACAATTGTTTTACTTTTTATTATTGGTTTATAAGTGCATATTTAGAACATTATGTTGCCCTAATATCATATTATATTTTTACATATCATTTGCATTTAATGGCATTACTTATACACACACAAAAACATAATCACAAACTAACATATTCTTTACAAATAAGTAAATAAACACATTAACAGAAATATTTATCTTCTAAAGTGAAAACACACAAAAACAAACAAATTAATTTTTTTTTTTTTTTTTTTTTTACTTAAATGTAAATTGAAACTTGCACAGTGAAGCTAATCATATTAATTGATACCATTGTATAATTCAGTTGAACTACCCACTTTTAAAAAAATTAATATTGAGAGTATGAACCTTCAATCTTCCGGGCATAAATGGCATCAAATTTCTACAGTAGTGTGAACGAGAGGCTACAACATAGCAGTTGTGCCTATAAGCCATCTTTTGTACTTCATATTGCATTTTGATAGAACAAATACCGAAGGAAATATAATATTAATTACAATGTATATTTGTTAACATTAAAGCTTGCTGTATATAGAAAACAATATTACAAAACTAATTAATAACATTAACATTTAATCAAGTTGAGTCAAAATTGTAACTTATACATCACTAAAATTTTAATAAAAAGGAAGACTAGTTTCTGGAGCCATCGCTCCCATCGTAAGTTCCTAGTTGACTGTCGGCCTCACTCCTCGTGGTGGATTGATTGATATATTGCCTTACGATGTTACAGCACTTTTTCCAATATTCCAACACTGAATTTATACTCTCTTATAAAAAAATGGTTACAAAAATCAGGAATAACAAATGAGGATATTCAAGAGTACATTACACTAATAAACTTATGTCTAGAACAAAATTACTTTACATTCAATAACAAATATTACAAACAAAATTTTGGTTTGACAATGGGTAGTCCACTGTCTCCAATTTTGGTAGATATTTTCATGACTGCATTGGAAATCAGACTGGTAAAAAGTTTCCTTTGGCTATTTAAAACTTGGTTGATAATAAAACTATGTTGATAATATTTTTGCAATAGTACCACATAGACACTTGGATGATGCCCTAAGTTACTCAACCTACAGGAAAAACAGTTAAATTCACTATGGAGAGGGAATGCAATAAACAGTTATCTTTCTTGGATGTTAAGATAATTAAAAAAGAAAATCACCTAATTTTTGGCATATACAGAAAACCTACACACATGGATAATTACATTAAATATAATAGTTTTAATCCAGCTCCTCACAAGCATGCAGTTTTAAATAGTCTTGCATACAGACTGGTTAATGTTCCTATGAACAAGGAGGAATATGAATGTGAAATGAATAATATAGTGAATATAGCTATAAAAAACCGCTTCAAACAGGAAAATAAATAGAGCAAGAATAAAAAGAAAATTAGAGACACCACTACACTTAATTCTATCAAAGAAGAAAATAAAATATACAAAAAATTCACATACCACCCATCAACCTTTCATAAATTTCAAAAGATTTTAGAATGCATTAGGAACATAAACCAAAGGCAAGAATAAAAATCGGCCGTGGCCTGCCATTTTTGGAAAGAACAACAAAGCATCAATAAAAACCCCAAACTACTTAAAAATATTAAAGGGAAAACTGAGCTTACAGTCTGGGAAAACATTTATATTTGGAAGAACAAGCAGAAAGTTTTTAATTTTGAAATCCTGCCAAGTGATATACTAATACAGAGGTTCATTAAACCTGCACCAGAGATGAATCAATCAACCACAAGGAGCAAGGCCGACAGTCCACCAGGAACTGATGATGGGAGCGATGGTCCAGAAACTAGTCTCCTTTTTTATTAAAATTTTATTGATGTATGTAGCGTGTTACAATTTTTTTAAATGTTAATATTTGACATCACTGTCACAAAAGTTCACTATATTTTTTTTTTGTTATAATGTGTTAAAAAGGTTTATACATATTGATATTATTGTATGATTTAGTTGAACTACACACTATACACTTAATGCTTTACAAATAAGTGAAGCATTAAGAGTGTGTAGTTCAACTTAATCATACACAATATCAAGTATATGAATGGCTTCACTGTGCAAGTTCTAATTTAAATTTCAATTAGGTTTATATATATATATATATGCCAAGAATGGTAAGAGTGGATTTTCCATTGCTTGACTATTCTTTTGTGTATAGATAGTCTCTGAATGTGTAGTAGGTTTGATTAATGCATATTTTGATGAGGTTTAAATATTGTTCTAGTACTTCTCCAGATAGGTTTATTGAGATTAGCCCTTTCTTTACGATAATTAATAGCTTTTCTTTGGGGATGCTAGGAAACAGAGACTACATCATAAGAAAAAATGTATATTGGTAGGCCATTCACTCTGGGTGTGGTAGAGTTGTCTGGTATAATTTTTTTTTCTTTCTCATTTAGAATGGTTATTTTGTAATTTGTTTTGTTAATTTATTTACTGGACTATACATTTCTGGGTAGGATCTGTTTTTATTTTTCCTAATCCTGGCTAGTTAATAAATTGCACATGCTGTTTTCATAAACTATCTTATTCATTATGACTATTTTCTTTCCTTTGCCAGCCCTAGTATAAATAATGCCATTTTTTAGAGAGATCTGAGTACCCACTGATACGGTTTTTTTTCCCCCTCAGATTTTTCTTTTTTTATCAGTTTCTGTAGAACTTTTCCACATTATGATCTGATTCTATTTTGTTCTTCATCCAATTTGTTGAAAATTGCTATTTCAATATTGCCTATATATTTTGCTATATTTGACCAGTAATCTATACAAGAGTTAAAACCTACATTTAATGAGTGTAATTCTTTTTTTAAGAAATGCTTGACAGGTTTAAGACATTTTCTGTTGGGCTGTTTTGGTTATCTTTCGTAATTCTTTTTTAATTTCCCATTTTTGTTTTACTCACGTTTCTAACCTCAAAAAATGTACCTTCTAAATTTTTCCATAATGTGCATAATCGAGATACTAGATTTAAATGACCTCAAATCTAACTCACTTATGGCTTTGTAATGGTTAATATTTTCTATTTCCAAAACTTTCTTTTTGACTTATGCTTTGCTGTTTTTGTTTTGTTTCATTACCCTCCTTAGGAATGTAGGTGTTATGTCTTCCTTCAGGCAAGTATTGATAAAGTGTATATCTAAACAAATTTAACTTAATTCTTTATTTTATAAAGTGTTTTATTTGTAATTTTAGTCTGCCAATGGTGCTATTAAAATACAAATTATTGAACAGCAATGGTGTATTCTTCATATAACTATTTCTACTTACCACATGGTTCTGGCTTTTTTTTTGGAATCTTTAATTTGACCAGTCAAACTGATATTGTAATAAGTGTAGTTTTAAATAGCAGGAATTTTCACATTGAAATATAGTATACTTTTGCAAATTTTTATGAGGGAATAACTCAAATTCACTAATTTTGTCCCACTTACTACTTGGACATGTTTTGAAGGCTGTTGCCTTCATCATTAGCATGCATGGTTCCTGGTTGAGCAATTTATTCATAAAAAATTGCAAAATTATAGTATATTTCACTGTGAAAATTCCCACTATTCAAACTACGCTTATGGAATATTTTCTGCAAGGTTCATATTATTCACTTTTCATTATTTAACTTTACAATCTAAATATGTGGTAAAATTTTACAGTTTTGAAGAAAGGAATGTATTAATAAACAGAGGTTATATATAATCTTGTATGTGCACAGTTTTTACCTGTTTGTTTGGGAAACACCTGATGCAGCGTGTCTGATATTTGAGACTCGACTCTCTGCGCTGGTGAACATAACCCATGTTGCGCAGATCCCAAACATAAACTTTGCGTCCAGCTGTGCCAACCACAAACTTTTCACCACACAAGCTCATTGTATAAACCTGCAAGAGAGAAAATATGTTCTGGAATGAATGCCAATATTTTTTTTCACTTTATTAGCAATGAGTGCACATAACAAAAATACAGAAAGTTCAACACATGCTTTATCCAAGAAAATGGGTGGGCCACTAATAACTTCATACTCTACTAGCTACCTCCCATAATAACTGCTTTCTTGGATCAAGCTTGTGATGTGAACTTTCTGTATTCGTTAATAACTAAAAATCTCAGGCAGCATTTGTGGTTATGAGGATTAAAGATCCTGCAGTGAACCATTATTTACCAAACATTCCATTTCCCTTGCCTCAAAATCAATGTTATGGCATTCAATATGCCACATTACCTGACACCACATATTTCTATAGGGTTTAGTTTGCATTGTATGACATCCAACATGCCACTTTACCCGACACCATAATATATCTATAGGGTTTAATTTGCATTGTATGAAATCCAACATGCCACTTTAACTGACACCATAATATTTCTATAGGGTTTAATTTGCATGATATAACATCCAACATACCACTTTACCTGACACCATAATATTTCTATAGGGTTTAGTTTGCATGATATGACATCCAACATACCACTTTACCTGACACCATAATATTTCTATAGGGTTTAGTTTGCATTTAATGACATCCAACAAACCACTTTACCTGACATCGTAATATTTCTAAAGGGTTTAGTTTGCATTGTATGACATCCAACATGCCACTTTACCTGACACCACATATTTCTATAGGGTTTAGTTTGCATTGTATGACATCCAACATGCCACTTTACCTGACACCATAATATTTCTAAAGGGTTTAGTTTGCATGGAATGGCAACAGTATACAAACTATTACTTCATGTACTTTTACTATAGTGGCATGAATTTATCTCATACAGAATTTATGATGCTCAGCAATTCTCTTTTCAGACAATTATGAGTGAATAAGGGATTTTTTAATGCATCAGTTTTTATATCATTCTTAGGGTGTTGAAAAGGGAATAGTTAAAGATTATATTTTCCATAACAATGACTAATCCTGGTTCAATATTTGGTATCATTGGGTCTTTGAATCATTGTTCAAACTCAATATTGTTAATTTTGTCCTGATAATCAGCAGCAAATTTTTTGCTGAGAAAACATGTTCTACTCCCTATATGAAACACCGCCATTGCTATGGAAAATAATGAGGAGGATTGAAAAATGCTTTATAATAGTACTTTGTTGTTTATGGAACATGGTTCAATGCACATGGGATCTCTCAACACTCCCCACCAACATCTATGTATTGCTGCACTCTTCCTGGTATCTTCATCACTGCATCGTGAAATCACTGTTTGGCAGTACTATGCCATCATTCGTGGCCAATTGCCTGAATTTCCCAATTGTTGCAGAATTTTTCACTTTGCAGTGAGTCTTTCATGTTGTTGAATAAGACATATTAAGAAAGAGTGAGATTCAGGAAATATGGTGGGTATGGCACAATAATGAACTCCAGCGATATCAACTTTTTGATTATAGTGTTGCTGATGTGGGAACATATTGTTATTAAATATAACATTTAATTTCGTGTCGGAACCAATACAGTGAAATGACTATTATGTTCTTAATTATCTAGTGAGTCAATTTGATAATTTTATGCTCCACTTACTGTTGAATTATGCAAAACTAGCTTTACGGGCTTTTGCCTGCATCCTCAGTTGCAAGTCGACTGTCCGCTTCATTGTTGGTTGGTTGGACTTGGTGTAGCTCTCGTGGACATTTTATGAACTTCTGGATTAATTTGTGTTCTATTGGGATCTCAAAGTTCATAACCTTATCCTTATATTTTTTTATATAAATTCTTTCCCATATTCCCAGCTCAATGGGTCGATTTACAAATTTCAATAATTTCACTCCCATTTCTCTATCATGTTTATCTCTCCAAAAGTGATGTGCAACCACTGATTTCTCTATCTGATTGTACCTTATGTTCCTCCAGTGTTTCTTCAGCCTGATTCCAATGCTTCTTTTTGTTTTTCCAGAAGTTCATAAAATGTCCACGAGAGCTACACCAAGTCCAGCCAACCAACAATGAAGCCGACAGTCGACTCACAACTGAGGATGCAGGCAAAAGCCTGCGAAACTAGTTTTGCATAATTCAACAGTAAGTGGAGCATAAGATTACCAAATTGACTCACTAGATAATTAAGAACATTTTGTTATGTTGGAGGAACACTTATGTTGAGCACGTCCCAATTCGCCAATGCTGAATTCTGCATCTAAGCCATGTAAGGGTCTTGCAGTACATCTTGCTGTTGAAAGCCGTTTATTTAGGAAGTCAGTCCTGAAGTGTCCCAAAATACTAACCATCTACTTACCCAAGATACGAGGTCTCTTCAAAAAGTATCGCAAATTTTGAATTTCCGTGGGCTACGTATATTCGATTTTGTGGCATTATGTTGGTACTCATGTCCCTCACTTATGTTGACAAGCTCGGCCATTTTGAAAGTTAAGTTAATTGTTGACAGCTATTTTGCTTGGACGTGTTTTGGCTCGTCTTCGATTTTTGCCTATTCCAAAAAATGGAACAAAGAATCTGTATCAAATTTTGTGTGAAAAACAAAATTAAGTGAATGGATGCATTCCGAATGTTGACTTATTTATTCAATTTATCTTATGTTATGCATGTGTTTTTTTGTTTTGCAACGAATCAGTTAAATCATGAATTGCACTTCTTGAAGGAGGTAACTGACCAGAAGTTGCTCTTTGAATATGAATAAATGGCTATGAATGGGGAGGGGAGCTGGCCTTGGTCCATGTGAGTGGTGAAGGCATTCTGAAAGCCCAGTACTTTTAAATGTAATATACTAAACCATATTTACCTTAAATTCACAAAATAGCATGTAATAGTATTTATATCACTGCCAATTGTAATTTTTATTGTAATAAGTTCATTAGGATCTCTATAAAATAAATAAATATATTGTAGCCCGCAAATAATAATCTGGGTTTGACTAAGAAACTCTGCTCATAATAATATTATCCAAACAACAAAGCCAACCACTGAAATTAAGCAGTTACCTTATCAGGCTGAGTGTATGTCCCAACACAGTGTGGACTGCGTGGATCCCACAGTTTGGCTGTTGCATCCCAGCTACCTGTGAGGATTCCATTTACTTCTGGAGAGTACTCAATTGCTCTGATGGCATTATCATGTGACCCCACAACAGTCTCTGCCAATGAAACATCACTCATTAACAAAAAACAAGGGAAGAAATACTGAAACAATGCACAAAGCATGAGCCACTTACCTGTATTACTATTGAAGTCATACATCTTGAGTGTGTTGTCTAGCCCTCCACTGTACGAATGAACAGCATCCTGAAACACAAGCAGTCAGAATGTTTGGAATGGCACGAAGACATTTTTATAGCCAGAAAAAGTGAGTAAGAAGTTTTACGTAAAACACATTGTTTAAAGAATATGTAAATATAAAAACTGCTATTATTGGTCATTTTTAAAGCAATTTGACATTTTTGTTGCATTTTCAGTCTTTCACAAATTTAAAAAGAATATTTACACTTAACCATCCAAGATTTTGAACACACCCTGCTTTTGATGATTTATTTATTGTATAAATGAGCTCATAAATAAATATTTAATATAAATAAAGATAGATCTACAGTTTGCTTTTTTTATAGCAATTTCCCTTTGCTTTAAAAGTTCTTTTCAGGATTTCTGGGAGAAAAAAATGTCTTTTGCAAAAGGCTCCATGGTGTCAAGGGTTTCTTTCTGATGTCCAAATAAGTTGAAAGAAGTTCAGTGGGGTTGCAGTCAGGACTTTGAGGGGTCATACCATGCTTTCTGTACGGTAAAGATTTAAGATGGTCATTTGAAAGGATCTCGAAATAAAGCACAAAATGATGGCATAATTTTTTGAAATTATTCTCATTTTTCAACAGTCTCCTTGAATCCTAATTCACTTTGCTTCCTCACTGAGGTTTTTTCCAGGTTTTCCTCAGTCCTCATAAATGGCAAATGCTGGGGAGGTACCCTAAATTTAGGCCTGGAATGATTCCTTCCTTAAACACAAATCCTTTCCCAATATTTCAGTTTATCTCATGTATCATCAATGTCCATCGCCTGTGGTGCGTCTGTAGCAAAAACGGGCATTAAACACCATTCATTCGTTTATAATTCACTTTGTTCAGTGATGCTCCAAAGCCTTTATCCATCACAAAAGTCAGATTTCTCCAGGCCTGCAAAATAAGTATCAAATGATGATTTAAAGTCTTCATTGAATGAAAATTTCTTTCTACAAAAGAATATTTTCCACCAAGGAGCGGATGGAAATCCAATAGAGCCAAGTTAAGGAAATAAAGCACATCGTACTTGAATTCATTCATTTTTGCTGTTGCAACAACACATATGTGAGGGTTAGCATTGTCTCGATGGAAGATGATTTTCTTCTTTGATAAAGCCAGCATATTTTAGACTTCAATAGGTCCAAAAGGTTAGCATTATATGCTCCAGTGGGAAGATAATCAATTAGCAGCATACCCTTGGCATCCAAGAAATCTTCCCAGCTGATTTCACACACTTGGCCTTCTTTGGTGATAAAGGGGGTTGTGATGCTTCCATTGTTTTGCGTAGTAGTGCATACATATTTCATCACTGATCACAAATCGATGCATTAAATTCTTTGAAAATGGACCAAACTTCGCTGAGATGTTTGCACTCTGATTCACTTTTGATCCCGAACTAGCAGTCAAGGCACCCATCTTGCCAGTTCTTCCCTCAAAATGTGAAATACATGTTTCCCTGAAATGCCGAAAGCTTCAGCAATTTCGAAAACCTTTAATTGGCCATCCTCCAAAACCATATCGTGCCCTTTATAATTTCTGAGTCATGCAATAATCTTCCAAGCTTTCATAGCCGCATTTAAACTCTGTGGGCCATTTGAATTAGTTGAAAGCGATGGTGCAGAGTTCCCTAAAGTGTTTGTCTTATCTGTATGAATTTCTGTTGCATTCATATCCTTCTTTGCCAAGTACTTAGTGTGTGATATTTGCTATTTTCCCTGTATATATATTTTTGCAAACAAACAGCTATTTCTATTACAAATATTGACCAATCCATGCATTATGTTTCTATGGAAGATTTTTATAACAAAACTGCTTTGGAACTGCTGCTGCAATCTGTGGGTCATCTGAGAACTTTTCAAATGACCCTTATAAGTTCATTGTCTTGCTACAACGTAAAATCCTTGCCAATTAATTGCATACTAGATGGCTTTACATGGCATTGGAGAATATGGTGAGATGGTTCTTTTTCATAATTTTCTCTTTTGACAATGCTACCTCTCTTATTGCCTCCAAAGTCCCAGACCATTACTGAACTCTCTCTATGCATTCTCCTTTCACATGTAGGACAAACTTGCTTATTTTGCACCAAATAGCATTTCTTTTTGAAAAAGATTAACAAATTTTCTAATGTGGTCTTTCTATGCTTGAAAAGCTGTGATTGAGCTTGATCCAAATTATGGAGTATAAAATCTTCTATATCAAGATGTTTTATGAGTTTTTCCCTTTATATTTCGGGCGCAAGACTTTGTTTGTTTAAGGAATGGTCTTAGTCTTTTATGAAGATAAGGTAATGTGGAACTGTCCAAAACCAAATAGTTCATAATGTTATGAAAATGAGTTAATGTTTTCAGTATAAATTTACCAGATTGAACTGATATCTGCATTCATTTTTACTCAAACTTGAATAAATCTAATAGAAATTGCCATTAAAAGAAAGCATTTAGCCAATACCTAACACACACACTGGAAACTTGACGAATGTATCCGTTTTTAAACCAAAATTACACTAATCCCTTTTACATGTTGTCTTAGGAAACCCTTTGTTATTTTCAACCTAAATTGAACATGCTCAAACAATTTTCAATCAGCTGAACAAGCACTATAGATTTTTTACTATAGCTCAAGGATATTTTGTGATTTACAATATTAATTTTTAAGTGAGTTCTCATTATGTATACAAAATATTATTGATATGACGATCATTTTCTAATTTCTGCAATATTAGGATTAATGGTTTTACATAAGCTTCATACTCAACAGTAATGTTATGATCCAAACAATCTTAAAGTTGACTTTGGTATTTTGATCTCAGCATACTGCACATAATAGTAGCAAAGCACAAATGCATGCCAACAATTTTATAATGTAATATGTCATAGATGCTGGTAGACCAAGTCAATACAAACTTCTTCAGTAATATTTTGTCAAGTACCATAAAACACAAAAATACAGTAGATATGGAAGGGGCAATTTACTTCTTTCAAAAAAGGTGCCCTTTCTGGCAAAGCTGATGTAATTGCACCAGACTTTACATCTGCCTATTAATCTTGTTTTAATTCCACTTCTATACTACATTTCTTTTTCTAATACTAAAATTACAGTACTACTTTTCACATTGAGAATGACCTTTAATGATGCAATTTACATTAAGATCAACTCATATTTGTAAGTAGCCTTTTCATTTAAAACTACCATATCCCATTTCACATGCTATTTTGGCTACTAGCTGCTTTATGTATACAGAGTGATGGCACATAGCACACAGGTGTCCAGGGGGAGATGGCTTCATAGCTCACTCACAGCTGAAATTTCCATATATGCACACTATAGAAAAAGTGGTTAAAATTATGTAGAATGACTGAAGAGCGAATAAAAACAGTATTACGAGATGATGTGACCTGGTTAATAGCTAGTATGTCATCCATACTCCAAAAATAGTGCAGCAACTTTTATTGATGAAATTGAAGGAAGACAGGGAAATTACTGCATAGTGTGCTTACATCACAGGTGCATCAACAATAAGAACCATGTACAATGAAAGCCAAAAAAACGCTGTCAAACAACAACATATCTTCCACGTTTATGTTGGAGTGGAACAGTGGATATAAGACTCTTATGATTAGTCATGAGCAAAGATGTAAGGATTGAGGAGTGTACATTGAAACAAAAACCTCTCTATTAATCTCATAATGGTCACAGTAATTTATTATAAGTACAGTAGTTTCATCTACAATTAAAATGATTGCTTCAAAACTTTCTTACATATAAAAATTGAGTTGAACTACACACTCTTATTGGCTCCACTCACATAGAGTCAATAAATTAGCTTCATTGTACAAGTTTCAATTAGCTTTTCAGCTTACATTACATACATTTATTGGTCATTTTATTTATTAATAACGAAAATAGGAGGCTAAACTGAGCTGGTATTTTGTGAACTATTTACAAAGAAGGAGTAATACGACATTTGTGCTATGTTCAACATATGCATCTGTTGACATCTCATCACAGTTTTCGTTAAACACAGAATAGAAATTGGAATGTAAGAGATAATGGTGAATATGGAGAAATTTCATAAAGTTACCCATATAATAGATTACATGCAAACATTACTAGATAAAAGTAATGTGTTTCCAAAAGAGCAAACAATGTATAAGTGATATATAACACATTACTTGCTCTTAGAAATTGCTTTATTAATATACCAAAATTGCACACATTCTGTTGAAATATAGTGACATTAGAAAACTTATGTAGATGCATCCATGCTTACAATGCAACAATCAGATAAATACAATTAGTCGTCAACTCATTTATACACACAACACATTAACCTAAACCTAACCTCGGGTAAATTCTAGAAAATGGAGGACCCAGTGGTTTATTCAGACTCACTATGGCCTAATGGCCTTCACTTACCTCCTATTCGAAAAAGAGGTACATTGTAAAATTATATAATTGCAGGGGTGGCAACTCTGAAAAACAAATGTGGAATCAGTCAAGCAGATGCACAACTGTTCCAGAAAATCTGAAGAGATTCGCCTTGATGGCAAAAAACAAGACATAATGTAACAGTACCATATGTAGATACTGTCAACTCTAAAAAATAAAAGACAAACACTGAAGATAGTTTGGAGAGCTGCCCTGGTGGGGGAAAGACAAGTACACAAACACAGTGTGGAAATTTACTACATTAACTTTTTGGAGAGGGAGGGGGATAGCATTTAACGCCTGTTTTAACTACGGAGGCATCACAGGCAGTGACATTAATGATACATGAAATGCAATGATAATTTGAGGTAGGATTTTTTTTAAAAAGGAAAGAAATGTTCCAGGCCTAAGTTTAGGGTACCTCCCCAGCATTTGCCATCTATGAGGACTGGGGGAAAAAAATCAGTTAGGAGGCTGGTTCTGGTGGGAATCGAACCCCAGACCTCCCGTTCACAAGTCTCGCCTTAACGACCTTGATAACCCATGGCGGTACATTCATAATGCAACATCTGGGTACTTGGACCACAAACTCCGAACTATAATGGTATCTGCACTCTTTATGTAATTAAAACTAGCTCTAATAATGTGAACACTCACTTTGCATAAGTTTATAAATTTTGGTTTAGTGGCATGCATATACGGAAGTTTATATGAAAACTGTACTCCAGTAAATCAGTTCTTGTTTGGCAATTACATTGAAATGTGCTATTATATCACAATTTTTATTGATACTTCCTTCATCTATTATGTTATTCATTTCTGATTTTCCTTCAATAGCTGGTACTTTTCCTTTATTAACTTTAACTATACCCATTTTCTACACATCTTGCAAATGATTATTTTTCTTCTGCTAATTTAAATTCCTTCAAAATACACCACTGAGTCTACATATTCCATTATTCTCCATCATAGTGGCTCTGTACATTACATTCTTAAGTTCATCCACAATTTTTTAGTTGCCAACTGTACATAATATCACTATAGGGAGGAAAAAGGACACCAACCAATTTAAGCAAAGTCTGCAAATCAAACTTGTAAAATGAAACTCATTATATTAAACCTAACCTACTGGTTACATGTTAAGATTATTGCTGGTTTGCATGCATGGAAACTGAATCTCAAAATTTAATAATTAGGCATAGTTTAAAAGGATCCCTATAACAGCCTTCAATGTTAATTTTTATATGTAAAACTAATTTACACAGCCAAAATTTTACACAGCATCTCTACATGATTATCCAACTTGTACCAGATATTAATAAGCCGAAATATAGCACTACAATGAATATTTTTGTATATCTCTCTTATAAGTTGTTTAATTTCTTATCAAATTTGATTAGAAATTTACTTATGTCTACATTCAAATGAACAGCCAGGTCGACTCTTGTAAAATACCTCTAAAATGTTGCCGAAATCTTTAATGTAAGATTTTAATATTTTGTCTTAATATCTTTCCCTTTTATTCGTTTAGTTTTGATCATATAATTTGACATAAAATCTATATGAATGTATGACGATGCAAATAAATATTCAATATTGAGCTAAAGTAAACAATATGTTAGATTCAGTGTTTCCTAAGTTTGCTATAATAAAACTGCCTTAAATCTAAACTTGAGAGATATCCAACATAGTCATTTCAGACTATTTCAACTACAGTGCAACCTAGTGCATTTCTTGTTGTTGGCAATGACAATAACACCATCTCCTCACCATTTAAAACATAATTTTTCCTTTCTGCTACAAGTTTGCTGTAAAATTAATTGATTTTTTGGGGTTGGGTGGGTGGTTTATGAGCTTCTGATAAGCACACATCTTCTGTTGACTTCCACTACATTTTGCAACTTTCCATTCACCTTTTAATACTATTAGACAACTATAGGTGTTTTAGCAAAATTTTTATAGCCTTGCTATACGTGGGATCTATTTACCATACATAATAAAGAAATATGCATAACAACAAATGAATAAAGTAATCTATTTCCAACTTTACTCAAGATAATTCTACATTGCATGAAAGTGTAACATTAAAGGTATTTCATAACAACTTGGTCAGTATACAATTTAAACCAGATTATATGTATTAATACTGATTATAATGAATTGGCAATGTATCAGAGCAGCCCATAACTTTAAGTTTTTACTTCATTTTTACCTTGATGAATGGGATTGGAGCTAAGTCCTTGTGGTTAGTATGCATCAGGTTGTATTTCGCTATTTGCACAATAAGTCTTGAACTACTCCCTAACTTTCTCCATATCTCAGAAACTGTTAATATTAGAATTACTTAAATCTGGAAGAGTAATGCAACCACCTAGTTCCAGAATTGTCATCTCTGTTTACCTGAAAACATACATCCAGCACAGGTCTGTCATGTGTGTACTTCAGTCTCATGTTATTGGCTATCACATCATACAGGCGCACTGTGCTGTCCCAGGAAGACACGAGTAAAAACTGCGCTGAATTTGGGCCGAATTTTACTGATGAAATGCCATCTTCTGGGGATGTTTTCAATTTGAACTCAGTCCGAGATTCTGCAGCCATCATATTAAGTAGCGGTTCTGCAGCTAATAAACCCTGAATAAAACAGAATTTACAAATATGTTCACATAAACGTTACTCAAGTATGTCATAGGATTACATTTTTGACTTGCTGGATTTAAATGTATTTAATCGGACTCTGCAATTTTTATCATTTAAAATGTTGCCTCTCAAAACGAAAATGACGTAAATATGCAATTACAAACGCATTCAAAGTAAATTATTGCATTTAAAAATGTTGCATATTTTAATTTTACACTTAAATCACTGTTCTTGATGCAGCTGCAGCTTTAAATATAATTTAAAGTTATATTTACCGTTTCCCAGACACTTTGCCAGTCGCAGGCGTCACCACCACCACCTGGTTTTCAAATCAACGTTGAATTGAATGTTATGACGTCAAAGAAGTAAATCAGGTTCACAATCATTTTTCGGTATGAAGTAGTAATAAAGTATTTTTTTAACATTGACGAAGAATTATTTTATATAATGAAAATTAAATGTATGGTACAAATTTAAAAAAAAACAAAAAAATATTATTTTGTACCTATAAAGCAAGAATCCATTTCATAATTTGGAAGCAGTGGTACCAACAAAATAGAGTAGCCATATTTTACAACATGAAAGTACTATTTGTGTTATAATGTGTAGAATAGGAGTACCGGTACAGTGGGTTATGTTTTTATTTTTTACCGTTAATTAAAAGCGCTTGCAAAGGCAAAGTAAATCATGATGACAGTATGTTTAAAATACTATTAAAATATTAAATTTCAAAGCTTATCTACTTACAGTAGAAACCACCACAGTTCAGCGATAAGCAGCATGCATTACAAACATATGATGGAATAGAAACAGATGGACACAAAACAAGAACATTAATTGTTTCATATACGAATTATTTAAGCCCTAATTATGTTTTTGTATTTGCGTGTTTCCATTACTTTTGTACACCGGCGTCACTCTCTGGGAAATCCTGACTAGTAAATCCAGTGTCAAATTATCAATAGATCCGCCAGGTAGAGCAAATGTAGGGTTTGTTGTCAGCAGCCTATGCGATTTTGGGTTATAGTTTCGGGAATGACAAATTGTTTTATTCTGTGTTTTTCAAAATAATGTTCCGAAAACAGTATGTTGTAGCATAAAAACCAATTGCTCTGGCGCATAGTTTGTAGGCATGAAGGACCGTGTGAAAGTGCGAATAACATGGCACGGAGAAGAAATAAGTGCTTGACTCATGGGCTTGAGATGATAAATCAGTGACTATAGAGATTTGCAGTCTCAATAGTCACACCAAGAACACGTCGGAAATCGCACTCAAGTTCTGTCCAGATGTTTCAGAGTTTCCTAAAGGTAAGTGAATGGGGTTAAGGCCGTTAATGTGAAATTCTGTACGATTTAACATCTAGTAATAATTGAGTGAATTTTATTTTTGCAGTCATGACAATGGAGAGGAGGATTAAACTAAAAACCTTAAACAGCCACATTACATGCAAAATTTGTCGGGGATATCTCATAGACGCAACCACAGTGACAGAGTGTCTTCATACATGTAAGTATGCAGTATTACCAACATATATGCTTTGGAAATATCTAGTAGAATTGCTGCTTACAGAAACTAGAAAGACTCCATGTTAGAACAGCATGTGTTTAAGTGTGCTGAATTGTCTTCAATATTTCTCATACATTAACAGTACCATAGCTTGCAAAAAAAGTATTTGCATTATTGTTTTATTAAATTTGTGTCTCTGTTTTATTATAGTTTGTAAAGGCTGTTTAGTGAAGCATCTGGAAGAGAATAATACATGTCCAACATGTCAGATTGTGATACACCAGTCTCATCCCCTCCAGTACATCAGTTTCGACCGCACTATGCAAGACATTGTCTACAAGCTAGTGCCAGGATTACAGGAGAGTACGTCACATTCACTTTCATTTACATGTTTCCCTGACATGGGCAAAACTTTAAATGTGTACAGGGTACAAACATTTGAGAAAAGCCAAATTTCAGAATTTTGTGGCAACTGTTTCATTGTATCCGCTTGATATTATAAAATATGAATATTAAAAAGGAAGTTACAGTTCTAAGGTGTATATAATATGTGGAGGAATGTTGAATTAATATATTGCCCCAAGTTTTTCTGCAGTTCTTGACCTAACAATGAAAAAGTTTGTAACTTGAGAATTGATCTTCAATCTTATCTCTCTTAAGGTCTACACATTATTCCAGGGTTGTTCCCTTCTTTTACCCAACTCAGAAGTGGTTTTCAGAACAGATGGAAGTCAGAATGACTGGGGGAAGTAAGGTGAATGCACCAAAAATTCATATTTCAAATCTGTCAATTTTCCATTTATTAAAGCACTTTCGTAGGCAGATGCATTGTTTAAATGAAACATTTGTTTTTGCTTCTGAAAATTGTGTATTTCCTAACAATTTTTTTCATCAAGTGGGTGTAAAAATTGGAATAGTACTATCTGATTATAATTTTACCCTTCCTCTGTGACAATATTATCAGAAAACAGAAACCTCAGCTTCTCATCTCTGGAAAGCTCATATGAACATCTTCACAGTGTTTTCCGCCAGGTTTCTGCCTGACTGTGCTTTAGCGCAGCTCTGCATACATCCCCACCCTTCCACACATAAATAAGGAGTTCTGATAATCCTCATTCATCAGATCATCCTGAAGATGAAGATGATTTTAAATTTTAGTTCTACACCATCTCTTCACTTGGCTAGAACCTGAGAAAATTTGGGGTCATCCAGTCATCAGGAAAGCTTAGCTCTTATTTTTAAGTAGGAGATTTTCTATAAAAGCAGATGATGAAATCATTTTGTTCACTTCTGAGGCTGAGCTTCAAAGAGAAACATATTTATAACAAGAGATATTCAAAAACTATTTTTTAGAAATATCTGCTAAAATAATGGAGCATGGCAATTGTTTTAACTGCTGGATTTACTATGAACAGCAGAAAGATACCAACAACTGAATAAATTTCAACATATATATGGAACCATCCAAAGAATCTTAAAAAAATAAAACAAGAAACAATATTTAGATTTTATAAGGTTCTGGCAATCCCTTTATTCCTATATGGGAGTGAAAATTAGATCCTGAATTGAGCTGTTAATAAAATAGAAATATCAGAAATTGAATTTTTCAAACTTACATCAGATTACAGTTAAAAATCACATCCTGAGTTACTATTTACTTAGTGAACTAAACATATTCAAATTAGAAGAAAAAATAACAACATGAATTGGCAATGGTTCCTCCAAATATGGGAGTAAATAAAAATGTAAGTTACAAATGGATATAGAACTTAAAGAGGAATACTGATTTGAAAAATACTTTTATTTCTCAATGTAATCTCCCTGTACATTGAATCACTTTTCTCATCATTTCACAAGCCCCTAAAATCCTGCATAAAACTCTAAGCTTCATCATCAGTATCAGTCCTAGTTGTAACCACACTTACTTCCTAAATCCAAGATCACATTGGCCAGGATCGATGAATTTTTTCAGGTATAAAACTCCTAAGTATGGCTTCCTTTGGAAGGGAAGTAAGCTGTGGGTTCTGTGATGTAGATTTACGGCATGAAAAAGAATCTCAAGCCTGAAAGAAGAGGCCTCTGAGCAAAATTTGTCTGCTGTTTCACGCCCTGAATTGAATGGGATGCTGATGACTTGAAATGTTAAAGAATGCCCATAAATAAACCAAACCAACAAAAAATTCATCATCGAGAAAATATTCATTGAAAGATGATGTTTAAGAGGGTTGAACAAATGGAAATTGCTTTGAGCAAGATTGGGGCAATGTGAGGATGCTTCCAATTTGAAATTTAGCAGTGTCTCGTTTATCTTGTTGGCAGTATAAGGACGTGTGATATTATTTAGAGCAACATTTCTTTGGTGAGGAGTCTTAGTTGCTTTGTTGAATTGCCTTATAAAATCTCCTGAGGATGTTACAGTAGGAGTCGTCATTTACAGTTTGTCTAGGCTGGAATGCAATGGGCAGTAGCATTCATGATTCCAGAAAATTGTGAGCATTTCTTTCCCAGCAGATGTCACTTTAAACTTTTTTTCACAGGCAATGCAAGATGTTTGCAATGCAATGATGCACAGTTTATCTTGAGCTAATAATAGTAAATCCAAGAATCATCACCTGTGACAATTCAGGCTAGCTAATATTCTAATATTATTGCATTATAATAATAGAATGCAAAATTTATTAAATAAAAAAGAATATGTTCCGATCCCATCAGACCCATTGAAAAGGTGTGTTAATTCCATCAATGAGGTTCTGAAAACATGTACAGTCATTCCAAAAGAAACAATATTCAAAATAAAACAGAGCAACCCTAAAATAGCTAGGTTATATGGTTTACCAAAAATTCACAAGACTGGAAATGGTATGCGCCCCATCATTAACAACATCAATACTCCCTCTTACTATTTAGCAAAATGGTTAGCTAATAGATTCAAGGCATTACCAAAATTTCAAACCAGGAGCATAAATAATTCATATCAGTTAATAGAAAAAATTAAAGACATAAAATTGCACCCCTCTGACACTCTTATATCTTTCGATGTAGAATCTCTGTTTCCTAGCATACCAAAAGAAAAACTCCTGATTTATCTACATGATTGGCTAAAAACAAGTGGAATTAATGATATACACATTAAAGAATACATCAAACTGACAGAAATTTGCATAAACCAAGCCTTTTTCACTTTCAAAGGAAAATTTTATAAACAAGAAGCAGGACTTACAATGTGCAGCCCCTTATCTCCATTTCTAGCTAACCTCTTCATGAGTAGATTTGAAACTCACATCAACACAGCGTTTCCATTCATATTTAAGGTATGGTACAGATATGTGGATGATATATTTGCCATAGTTGACAAAAAACTCATTGACGATGCCTTAAAACTTCTAAATATTCAAGATAAAAACATTTCATTTACATACGAAATAGAAACAGATAACATGCTGCCATTCCTGGATATTAAAATAATGAAATGCCAAGAAAAACTTAAATTTGGAATATACAGAAAGAATACACATGCAGATAATCACATCAAAGCTGACAGTTTAAACCCTACAGCACACAAACATGCAGTAATTAACAGTTTAACACACCGGCTAGTTAACCTACAAATTAGCAAAGAAGAATATTTTAAAGAATACAAACAAATAGAAGAAACAGCAGTTAAAAATGGTTTTAAAAAAGAACTAGTACATAAAAAGGTGCAGAAATTCAAGAGACAAAAACATATCAAAGAAACCATAACACTTTCAGCAAAAAAAGATAAACTTATTTTTAAAAAATTCACATATCATCCATGGGCCACAAAAAAATTTCAGAATATTCTTAAAGATTTTAATATCAGGTTGGCACCGATTAATAGATTTAATGTTCAAAATTTGCTGATAGATAATGTTAATGACAGTATTCCACAAGAAGAAAAATCAGGTATTTACAAAATAAACTGTGCAGAATGTGAAAAAATCTACATAGGGAAAACAAAGAGAAACATAGGCACACGGTTAAAGGAACATTTCAGGAACATAAAGTACAAGCAAATACAGAAATCAGCAGTAGCATATCATTTTTGGACACAAAATCATGACATAATAAATAAAACAAAATTATTAAAATCAGTACAAGGACCTACGGAATTAGCAACCTGGGAGAAAATCTACATCTACAAATACAAAGACAGCATAATGAACTTCGACATTGTTGGGGATGAAAACATAAACTACAAGTTTATCACACCGCCACCAGAGCAGAATATACATTCCCACAGCTCAACGAATGATCCTACAGTTGAACTTTAGCATGGCTGAAGATGGGAACAAAATGTTCTGGAAACCGGTTCCATACATTTATGCAAAGTAAGTGAAGCTTTAAGAGTGTGTAGTTCAACTGAATCATACAATGATATCAATTAATCATTTAACAGCTGATGATGTGGACAATAGATCCACAAAACATGTGTCCTCAGTAAGTCTCTTTTAAGTGAAACCATAAAGAGTGTTTTAAACATCCACCACAGAAGAGATTATTTATCAGAGAGTTCAAATACAGTGTGTGAAAAGCAAACGACACTGAACGATAGCTGTCCTTGGCAAGTGATGTCATATGAGATCAGTCCTATGTTAATGAAAGGGGACAAAAGTTTGCATAAGAACTGTCACCACAAAGGAGAATCAGGAACTAATTCTCCAACAGGTGTTAAAAGTTGCCAAAGCTTAGTCTAAACTATCCTTTCTGAAACTTGGTTTGAGCAATAGGTCTGTTCGGCAGATGTTTAAAGCACTGGATGGATTTGCATACCAGATTCAAGATACTCAGCATCTAACAGGAAGGGATGAGTGAGCCTAATTACAGTATTGTAGCATAGCGTTGGTCTATGACATACAATGATCCAGATTTCTTCTGCAACGCATGGTTTTCAGTTGAAGGCCATTAACAGACAAACAACTTGTTATTTAGGTCAAACGACCTGATGCCATACAGAAACCAATGCATAGTGCATGAGTTATGATTTACAGTGCCATGTCTGGTCATGGAATATTTGGCCCTTACACAATAGATGCAGCAAGATGGATCCCGCCTGAGCCCTGCAACTCACTACCCCTGATGCCTCCATCTGGAGCATGTTGAACGATCAGTTTTTAAGACAGATGACACATCTATAAATATTCCTGAACTACACAAGAAGATAACAGCATTTTTTGTGTCTTTACAGCAACCTTTGTTCATAAAAATGTTCAATAATCTTCAGAAATGTTATGAACAATGTGTGACATGCGATGGTACATATTTTGAACACTTCTGTACGAATGGCATTAACTAACATTTCAGAGTAATTTGCTTTGCCACAAACTATATATCTGGAACTGATGAGTAAATTTCTTTTTATAAGAGTAGGTTATCAACCTTCTGCACAACTGCCAACTTGTCTCTCGCCATCTGGTTTGTTCCTTATGTTACCCTGTGGTCGCTTTGTTTTCTTACAGTTAATGGTATCAGATATTAACTTGTAAAACTTTTTCATATTAGTAATACTTTAATATGAAATTTATTCACATTTAAAACTTATTGCAGACGAGATAAAACGAGAGAGGGAGTTCTACAGGATGCGAGGCTTGCCCTGCCCTAAAGACATTCCGCCCAATGCTGGGGAGCTGGAGGAAGAGAAGGTAGCCCCAGATCAGCATGCTGAATCTGATTACCATCGCCAGGATGAACAGGCAAGTCTCAGTTTGCAGCCTGCAGATGTCATGTGCTATGATTACAACAACTTTTTCTAACAAATCGCATCCTTTACAGGTGAATGTATGCCTGGAATGCATGAATTCAAACATGAAAACATTGAAACGGCGCTTCATCCGATGTTCGGCACAAGCTACAATCACCCACCTGAAGAAGTTCATTGCCAAGAAAGTTCTCAATGGCACAGAGAAGTATCGTGATGTGAGTAATGTTCAGTAGTGTTTGTTGCTCTTTTATTTCACTGTCATGTGAACAAGACTTTTAATATGTTTACGGAATGTCGGAATCCAGACTTTTAATGTTTTCCTCCTTTGGTTACAGATTGACCTTCTGTGTAATGATGAACTGCTAGGGAAGGATCACACTCTCAAGTTTGTGTATGTTACACGATGGAGGTTTAGAGATCCGCCTCTTCGTCTGCAGTATCGGCCCCGTATTGATCTTTAGTGTGTAACAGCATTACATTAATGCTCAGCATTTACTTATTGTTTATGTCTTTTAATTTTCTGTTTTTCTTGAAAGACTGTTTGTGATAAGAAGCACGAACTGTATGATTCCATTCTTTTGACAAATTGTGTAGCATTCATTCAGGTTCCTAATGTTTGCTTTGGAATGGAACTTAACAACTTCATCTGGCGTTCCTGCAACCAAGGGAATTAGGCATAACACCTTACACACTAGTTCTCTTGTGCTGTAGCATGCTCCAGAATGAAGAAAACTGTTAGTACATGTGACGGCAACAAAAATTTGTTTGTTGTAATGTTTTGTGCATTTGTTGCTCAGCATTTTGTATATGTGTATTCTGAGAATGTGATCTCTCTGTACATTATGTTTATATGTGTAAGTGCGAGAGTGAGTGTAAGTGTAATTGTAAAAGAATTATTTAATATACTAGCAAAAAAATATAAGAACATTCTGATAATATCAAATTGATCTTTGATTTCGGTAAATATTCCTGTATCTGAAAGTGCAATGGGAATGAAGCTTTTGACAAAAATATGAGGAGTGGTAATAAAGTTTGTATTATCAGTTTTAACAATGAAAAATAATCTTTTAAGTTTCACAAACTTCATTTACAGGATTTTTAATTAGGACATGTTTTCAGAAACTGTCATTCCCATCCTCAGCTGTTGTTTGACTGCTTGATGTGGTCATGGCTGCATTTGAGTTGCTATTCAGTTAACACCTGTTGGCTGTAATAGGAATTTGCTACATTCATCCATAGGTGGGCTATTGTAATCCAATCAAGCAACCCAAACTCTTGAGATGACGGAAGCTCATGCGGTTATATGTTTTCTGTTTTGGAAAGGAAAAAATTAAAGGAAATTCCTGCTGAGCTGATTGATGTGTAAAGAGACACTGGTTTAGTAGTGCAAGCATTTCCAATGCTTGGGCCAAGAAATGTCAGGCCACCTTTCAGTAAGGAACCAAAATTGCAGTGTGGTGGAGGTCCTAGTGTTGAAGACTTGCATTTCTGTCAAGGCAGTAGTAGCGAAGGTGAGTATTAGTCATGGTTTGGTGATAAATATCAATCACAACATGAAATGCTAATTGGAACTTGTACAGTGAAGCTAATCATATAATTAAGATAATTGTTTTATTGAGCAAAACTACATACTCTTATTGGTTCTGCTTACTTCTTTAAATATAGATCATGTTATGTGGACATTGTCTGCATCCTTAGCTAACCATCAACTTCTCAATAATTTGTGTTGCTTTGGAAATATATATTCTGCTCTGGTGGAGGTATGATGAACTTAAAGTTTATGTTTTCATTTCCAGAAGAGTCAAAGTTCATTAATCTGTCTCTGTATTTATAAATGTAGATTTTATCCCATGTTGTTTGTTTTGTAGATCCTTGTATATAATTTTGCTTTTCACCATGTCATGGTTTTCATCCAGAAATGAGAAGCTACTCGTGATTTTTCAATTTGTTTATATTTTTTATTCCTGAAGTGTTCTTTTAACTGTGTGCCTATGCTTCTCTTTGTTTTTCCAATATAGACTTTTTTACATTCTGCTTAGCTTATTTGGTAAATATCTGCCTTTTTCTCCAATAAAATACTGTCATTAATATTGTCTTTCATGAGATTTTTTTAACATTGAATTTGTTCATTGTTGCCAATCTAATATTAAAATCTTGTAGAATGTTATGAAATGTGTGCATAGCCAATGGATGGTATGTGAATTTTTTTAAAAATTATTTTATCTTTTCTTCTGAAAGTGTTGTGGTTTCTTTAATAAATACTTCTGTGCATTTTTGTGAACTAGTTCTTAGTTAAATGCATTTTTAATTGCCATTAATGCACAGGCCCAAGCAAATAGAAAGGACAGCAATTTAAACAAGTGGAACCAATAAGAGTGTGTAATTCAACTCGATTAACAATAATTGTAATTATCATTCACAACTTTTTACATATGACAAAGACTGCCAGACACCGCGCTTGCTCATAACAGAGAAAAAACAGTGCTGAAATGAAGCAGCAGCTTTACTAGGCTGGTCCTGACAACTTTTTTGAATGCCTGAATGTTGAGTGTATTGTTATGACCTCAGATGAAGTAGAAGAGCAAGCAGGTTCACCACCACCAAAAAGAGGCAAAGACATGCACACATCATCGGGAAAGGTCATGTAGGGTGATTTTTGTGACTACCATGGTGTGCTGTTGATCGATGCCTATAAAGCCCAGACAATAATTGGAAAATATTACAGAACCTCCTTATGAGGTTGCAGGAGTCCATAATTTAAAAACAATACAAAAAGGTGTACAAGGGAATTCGTCTGCTGCATGATAAAGCTCCAATACATTCTTTCACACATAGCTGCTTTGGGGTATGAAATAATTATTATAATTATGCAGGCCATAAACTCTATACTTGATATTCAATCATTGTCAGAAAAATACATTAACTGTATGTTTCCTCCATCCTCCATATGCACCCAATTACTTTTTCTTTCCTCACATGAAGATGCGACTGCATGGCAGGTGTTTCCAGGATGATGAGGCGATACAAGAGGTGGAGCAGTTCTTCAGTAGTTAAAGTGAGTTCTACCATCATTGTACGTACCAGCTCATCCATTGGAGGTAGAAGAAATGTGTAATTTTGTGTGGTACATATGTGGAGGAATAAATCCAGGAACGAGACTCTGAACTGTACACATCTTCGTTCGTGGTGATAATGCAAACTTTATGACCATTCAACAACACTAAGCCTAAAGAAGACAGAAAATGTTGCTGAATTCTAGCCAGATTTCAGTCAACTTTATTGCATATAATAAACTACATATGTTTTCTAAAAAATATATAATTTTAAAATGTGCAGCCCTACAGTAGTCAGTTAAAAAGCAGAACTTACAGGCTCCTAGCATGAAAAATATCAACACATGCATCTATTAGATTCTTATGAGTTAGTAACATAACTACCTCTCTGGTCTAGTGCTTAGCCTGGAAAGTATTGTATTGGCTTTGATTTCTGGTATCTACTTAACGTTTTCCAAGTTAGGGAACTAATCAAAATCAAATTAATTGCAATTTCTCTTAGCAATGTATTTAAATAGGAACTAGAAGAAGGAGATATGTCAAATTGAATTGTAAGGCATTCGTGGGCAAGGATATTTGTTCAGCTACCAAACATTTGATACAACAACCTAAAATCAGCACTACATTGTGCTTGTTGCAGGTAAGACTGCAATATTGCACATTAAGATTAAAGGAGAAATGAATGAACAATAAATCTGCTTAAGAACTATCCACACCTACGAGGGCTGTTCAATAAAGAATGATCATTATTTTTTTGACATATCTTTATTGATCCGAATAATGTTGACCTTTCTCAAAGCAATTGAATGCAATGAACCTATCCCAACATTTCTGCCAGTCTTCAAAGACAAGTTGGAAAATGTTTTTGGCAGGTCCTTTGGATTCGCCACTGCAGCCTTCACCCCTGCTTCAGGTGATTTGGTTTATTTACGGATGCTCTTTAACATCTCAGATTATCCATGTCTCATTCAATTCAGGATATGAAACGGCCAATAAATTTTGCTCAGAGGCCTCCTCTTTCAAGTTTCTTTTATATGCTGTAAATGTACAACATGGGATCCATGGCTTTACTTCCCTTCCGAAGGAAGCCATACTTAGGAGTTTTACACCCAGAAAAATCCATTGATCCTGGCCAGGATCAAACTGCAATTTTGGGTTTAGGAGGCAAGTATGGTTACCACTACATCACCAGGACCAACTATTCAGATGATGGAACATTTTGAGGAAATAGAGTCACTGGGATAAACCTGGACTTTAGAGTAAGTGATGGGCACACTTCACATTGAATTTTTGTGAGATAATCAGCAACCATATCTGTTGTGCATTATCATGGTACAGCATCCAACTTATTGCACTAAAATGTAGCCTTTGCATATGACATGGCCTTACAAAGTTTGCAGGATATCTCTGTGGTATTGCTCACTTAAAATTGTGTGTGAGGTACAACATATTGATAAACCCTCTTTATCTGTTGAAAAATTAGGTAACCATAACTTTTCCATCAGAGTTCCATCTTAGTTGTTGGCTCTCAGAATTGAAATGATGTAGTCAAATTTCATTAGTTTATCGTTGAAAGAAATTTCAAATCCTCCTATAGCATCATCTTCAACAGCATGCAAATGTCCTTTTGTTCAGGAGTCAGCCATATTGAAACCCTATGTGCACAAACACATCTCATACCTAACTTTTTGGTTACCAATGTGTTGGTGGCATCCAATGAAATATTTAGAATTTCTGAAAGTATTCATGTTATTTGATGATTCTCTTTCACAATGACAGCAGGAGTGTTAATTGTTTTCTTTCAATAGAGCACAAACTGTAGTGCCTTCCTTTGAAATGATTACTTCTCCTTTTTAAACATTTTTAACCATTATCAAGCTGTGCTGTAAGGAAGAGCAAACTCATAGGCCTGTAATATTGCATTGGTCTCAGTTGAAGTATTATTAAGAAGAAAGCACTATTTCAGAGCAGCAATTCATGTGCCAACTGCATTTTGCTATAGACGGAACTGAACATGTTTCAACTTGCATGCTCTGAACAAGGTGACAATAACGAAACTAGTACTATGTGCACAATATGCATGAAGCTAACAAAATATTATAAAGTTAAATTTTAGTGCGAGAAATTATGCCTGTAAAAAATTCTGATAATTCTTTATTGAACAGCCCTCACATTTGATAAATACCGGGGTTCCAGAATGTCCTCACCACTCACAAGGGGTTTTGCATCTTGGCTAAGGCCGACTTCCCTCCCCATTCATGGCCACTAACATGACTGTCCTTGAACTTCCAAGCAGTAACCAGCCTGCATTTGTTTGCAAATATGGCAAGACCACTGATTTTATAATAACATATTTTTGTGTGTAAAATTATAAATACAAATCAGCTGATCGCAATTTTGAGGAATTTATTCAGAAGTTACCTGACCAATTGCTTCCTTCCAGAATGCAATTCAGATCTTGTGAATAAATTTGATACTACTGGTTCAGTGAAAAACAAGAAACATGCAAAGACATACAGCTTAACTAGAAAACAAATTTGGCAACAATCTTGAATATCTGCCTACAAAATCATTATTAAAACTGAAACCTCAATGTGTCCATTGTTTATGACACAGTGATCCCATAGGATGTGTGTGTTATTGTGAATGGTTTCTTTCATCAGTGACTGAAGGGTAAATGGACCCACAGTTTGTATTCTTTTCAGATGAGGTGTGGTTCCACCAAAATTGATATGTAAACACAACACTTGTCATTGTTGTTCTGAAAATGCAAATTATATACAAGAATCCCCTTTTTATGAAAGGAAAATTGAGGTTTGATGTGTGATTAGCAAAAGATGCATAATATGTGGCCAGCTTTGGCATGTCCAACTAACGAGATGCAAAACTCTACGCGAGTAGTAAGGACATATTCTGGAAGCTCTGCATAATTAATATTACAGTAATAATATTTCAGCACGTGCATCTCTTGTTAAGAAAATGCATTTTGAACTAGTTATTTTTAATTTTTAGCTGTTTTATCTCTTCACATAAATGAGCTAATGCTATCATGTGATCCATTTTCTGAGAACATGATTACACTTAATTTCGTCTGGTTTGGATTGATTCAATGGGAGTGGGAGCAGGCACTTTAGGAGGTTCAGCTTGTGTGGACTATTGAGGAGTTGCTGATAAACTGTGGAAACTGGCAATGTGCTGGTTTACTGATCACATATACCTACCTCTCTGTTAATGAAATCACAAAGTGAAGGCAGAGGATGCAGTTGTTGCTCAGGCTAGCCTTGGCCCTTTGAGAACTGTTGCACCAATAAAGTTTGCAATATTACAATGAAAATGTCACTAATCTGATGACATGTAACAAAGTAGCTTAAGTAATATTTGTACTGCCACAGGTGGCTGAGGTCGTTAAGGCGAGGACTCGTGAGCGGGAAGTCTGGGGTTTGAATCCCTCCAGGACCATCCTCCCTGACAGGTTTTTTCCAGGTTTTCCTCAGTCTTCATAAATGGCAAATGCCGGGGAGGTACCCTAAACTTAGGCCTGGAACGATTCCATCCTTAAAAATAAATCCTTTCCCAATACATAATTTCATCTCGTGTATCATTAGTGTCCATTGCCTGTGGTGCCTCTGTAGCAAAAATGGGCATTAATCAGTATTCATTCATAATATTTGTATCAGTACTGACACTTGGAACATGTTTCAAAGGCTGGTGCCTTCATCAGTATGGTAAGATGTCCCTCTGAAGATTTTATGAATTTGGCAACGAGGTGTTTTAAAGATCAAAATGAACTAAATTTTCTTTAATTAAGATTATTGTATGTTTGAGTCAAACTCTATACTGTTATTGGCTCCATTTACTTATTTATATATAGAAAAAACTCTTAAAAGCTCTTCAAAAACCCATTAAATTAACGACATGGGAAAATATATCCTACATTAATGTATTCAAACTGTTCACCTAACTGCATTTATATGGAGTTAATATGCAGTAAATGGAATTAGTGTGAACAGTTTGAATACATTAATGTAGGATATATTATCACTCCATTGTATTAGGCTTCATAAGTACAATTTATTCTTTTAATTTAAGGAAAATTTAGTTAATTTTGATATCTTCTAAACAGAACCTCAATAATGATCTCTTCTGAGTAGGATACTTAAGAGCACTCTTTGTGGTGTCATTTATGAGATTTACTCAGGACATATGTTTCATGGAACTATCGTCCACATCATCAGCTGTTAAATGACTGTTGGATCATTTGTGCAAGCTGGATAGGTAGCTATCTGGGTTGACTCTGATGGTCTAGTGATAAACTTAAGAAAAGCTGTCTGATTAAAATAATTTGAGATCTGTTGACCTAAACACTCTTATTGCTCCCTTAGCTGTTGTAAAGTATGATACTGTTTTGAAGACATTCATCTTCATCCTCAGCCTAGGGAGGACTGCCAGGAGACTTCAATGCAGTGAAGTTCCGCCCTGGTGGTATTTTGATGAACTTGAAGTTGGTGTTTTCTTCTCTCGGAATATCAAAATGCATTAATCAATCTCTGTATTTATAAATGTAAATTTTTTCCCATATATCTAGGTTCTGTATGCCTTTGTGCTGCTTTAACATGATATAAATACATTATATAAATATATATTATAAATACATTATAAAAAAGATGGAATTGTTAAAAGCAGCACAAGGGCCTATAGTACTGGATATATGGGAAAAAATTTACATTTACAAATACAGAGATTGATTAATTAACTTCGATTTTCCAAGGGAATAAAACACCAACTTTAAGTTCATCAAAATACCACCAGGGCAGAACTTCACTGCCGCATAGGCGTTGGAGTCTCCAACCAGTCATTAACGGGCATTAAACACCATTCATTCATTCCAGCCAGTCGTCTCAAGGTCGAAGATGAAGATGAATGTCTTGGAAACCGGTACCTTACTTTACAACAAATAATTGAAGCAATAAGAGTTTTTAGGTCAATATATCTCGATTGATTTTAATCATATGGCTAGCTTCACTTTGTTAGTTCCATATCTTTTTTAAAAAATTTTAAAATATAAAGTGCTGTCTGCTTACAGGATGTTGAAATTCATAAGGTTATGCTCATACTTTTTTTTTATATAAACCCTTTACCATATGTTTAGTTCTTTCAGTTGTTAAACAGTTTTTAACAACTTGATGCCTTTTTCTATTTCGTGGTTTTCATTCTAAAAATGTGCTGCCACAGCTGATTTATCTATTTGTTTATAACGGATGTTTCTCCAATGTTCCTTCAACCTAACATTTATATTTCTCTCTGTGTTTCCTATGTAGATTTTTTTCACAATGCTTACAATTAATCTGGTAATTACCAGATTTTTTCTCTTTGGGACTAGAATCTGTTTTGTTTAATGTCAATAAATGTTTTACACTGTATCGGTTTTGAGGTGCTAGAATAATCTACTGCTTGAAAATTTTTTGAAATTTCTTTTTGGCTGATGGTGGTAAGTGAACTTTTTTTTTTTTTGTTTTTTTCCCTGATAAATCACTCAGTTTGTTGTTTAATTCTTTTTTGTTGCTGGAATCCTTTAATTTTTTGGTTTATCATCTCTTTGTTGAACCCATTGCATTTAGCTGCTTCTGTTATGTGTAGATATTCATTCTTGTGTTCTTCTTTGCTCAGTGGTATATTTATTAGTCTGTTTATCATGCTGCTTCCTTATGTGATCTTGAATTAAAACCATGGGCTTTGATATAATTGTCTGTACGTGCATTTTTTCTGTAGATGCCAAATTCAAGTTTATTATTACATTTTATTATCTTCAGATCTAAAAATGGCAACATAGTATATTTAATTGAAGGCTCTTGTAAGTTTAAAAGTTTTAGTGCATCTTCCAAATGCTTTTTATTTATTTATAATAGTGAATACATTGTCTACATATCTGTGCCAAACCTTAAAAATGTGGGGAAAAGCTTTAGTTATGTGCATCTCAAAACAGCTCGTGAATAAGTCCACGAAGAAAAGATAATGGACTGCTAATTACAAGTCCTGCTTTCTGTTTAAAGAACTTGTCCTCAAATATAAAAAATGCTTGATTTATGCACAACTTATTGAATTTGATGTATTCTTTGATGTATCCTTCTGTTAGGTTGGCTGATTGCACCCATTTTCTTAGAAAAACTAATAATATATTCTGTGGTATGCTGAGGAAATAGGACTTTAACATCAAAGAAACCAGTGTGTCGTTCGGTGATAAACCTTTATCTTTAACTTTATTGATGAGATCCATGGAGTTTTTTAAACTTAAGTATCAAATTTTGCTAGTGAATGGAACTGTAATGATAACCAGTAACTAAATAGTAAATGGAAGTATTTATATTGTTAATAATGGGTCTCATACTTCTCTCTTCCCACCAATGGACTTCCTGTTCCGTTATCTAATGGAACCACCAGAGGTTACTACGTCACCTGCCAGGGTTAGTCGGTCCCCAGCTGAGGATGAGAGCAAATGCTCTTGAAACATGTTCTGAAGAATTAACCAGATAGTGAAGTTTTAGTGTAACCTAATACTGACTCATTTATATATATAACCTTATGAATTTTGACATCCCTGAAGCAGACAGCACTTTAAGTTTATCGCTAGGCCACCAGAGTCAACCTGGATACCTACCTACCTAGCTTCTATGAATGATCCAACAGTTGTTTAACAGCTGATGATGAAAAAGTTCCAAGAAACTATGTCCTGAGTAAATCTCATGTAAGTGAAACCATAAAGCATGTTCTAAATATACTACTCAGAACAGATCATTAATGGGTATTTCACTATGTTTGATTCCGAATTGATTTATATATTTAAAAGTAACCTCATTACTAAATTCGTAAAATCTATAGAGCAACATCTTAATACCATGCTGATGATGAAGGCAACAGCCTTTGAAACAATTCCAAGTACATGCAACAAAATTTAAGGATTTCCTTATAAAGGATTGCAGTATTATACTATATTATGTTTTAAATTTGTATCACTGCAAGTACGAATGATATTTTTTTTCTTCCTCTGATGGGGCTTAAAATACAAATGTGAAACACAAAATGGTTTTATTACGAGGGTCAAGTACTGTCACAGTTACTTTTCCATACAGTCACCATGAAGATTAATAAATTTGTCATCAATAGACGAGCTTTCAAATACCCTGTTCATAAAAGGTTGCTGCCAACGTTTATGGAGATAGGTCTTTTTTGCACAAAGTTTTTGATATCCTAGGTGTTCTGTAACAATTGTGTACAGAGCTGTCCTAGTAATGTCCAGAAATTCCAACCTTTGTCTCTCTCGAACACTTGACCAATTGTCTGAACAAGGTCTTCACTAGCAAAAGACCTGCATCCTTGTTCACCATCATGAACATTGGTTTGGGCTTCTTTAAATTTCCTACACCATTCGTGCACAACTCCCTCACTCATATAGCTTGCACCATAAACATTTCTCATTTTGCAATGAATTTCTGCTGCACTACTCCCTTCTGCCTGTAGAAAATGAATGCAGATTTGCAACTGGCACTTGGCAGTAGAATCAATCATACCAGAAGCTTTGCAATTTGTACTTGGTGGGAGAATCAATCATGTCGGCCATGTTGAAATACCTGTAGCTCAGCTCCAACTGATGTATTGAACTTGACCTTGGCAGATGTTATGGTGGGTGTAGTAGCACAGTGTACAGATCTGCCTCCTTATGCTTATCTGGTCACGTAGCAGAGCGATAGGAGGTTGAAAAAAAAAATAGCCCTGATACGTATCTTTAAATGTGTTTCAAATACATATACTGATTTTGAAGTATACTTTATTTGCTTAATCTGTCAAAGTACTTTTTACCAATCTTTAGCAGGTGATTCGTGGAAGTTTGTGCATTTATGAATTATCCAGAGTTGAGTGTAATTATAATACAAGGACTCAAGATAATTTCTTGTCTTAATTTTAATAAAAGAATCACTGAGCTCGATCCCTTTATATGGGAAAATTTTATACAAGCTACCTAGAGAGTTAAAATTATTAAAAGAGAAAATTTTTCAGAAAAAACAAAAACTTTCTAATAAAATAATGCATATATAGAATAGGCAAGTTGTAACTTTTGCATGTATAAGAAATTACCCTTAGTTGATATAGCTTAACTGATTATGCCTGAAACTTATTTGTTTATAAAGGTATTATTATTATTATTATTATTATTATTATTAGACAGTGAGCACATGATCATAATAAAAATTTTGTTACAGCTGCAAAAATGGTTGCTGTGCACTCACCTGCACTTCCCATAGTTGCTTTAAATCCCCAGATGCCTTAACCCTGTTCATATATAATGATAACTGGTCACCAGCAAGGACTCTAGAACCATGTTTGTGAATAATGCTACTAGTGAAGCTCGTATTTGTTGTGAATTATCAAAATTTTATTACTTTTAATTATATCCGATTAACGGAATGCTCATCAAAATGACTTTTCTTAATTTATGTTACCTTTTTTAACACTAAGCTCTCCCATGCATTTAAGTATTTTTTATTTGTTCATTTTTTCTTTTAAGAGATGAAGTTGGGCACAAGGATGTTGTGAACCAAAATGTTGGTTCCCAGTGCTATAGATTATGGATATGTGGTTATTGAAACTTGTGCAACTGATTTTCTTAGTGCTCCAGATTTACACTGGAGAGGAATGACTTTTTATGAACTTTTAATATCCATAGTATAATCAACAAATATAAATATCTCTCTAAATGTAACAGAGGATAATTCTACAGACCAGAGCTTCTTATCTAAGAGCATGTAAGATTTTATTGTGGTTGAAAGAAAATGGAGTAAAACATAAAGTATTAAATACAGCATCTGGCAAAAAGATCTGATGCTTTTAGGTTGGCAGTAACTTAAGCTAGGAGAGTTGTGCAGCAATAGGGGAGGAAAAAATCCTTTTGTTGATGCCATTTCAGTTGCGATGGAGCTGTGGAGTATTATGCTTTGGGTGGTTGCCATGGATTTTTTTCAAAAACTACAATTGTAGTAATCATGCAGCATAGATTGCAACTCAACTTCACGGTGGGTCAACACAAGCAAGTGCTCAGTCAAAAAAACAAAAACAACAGAACAGTTGTATCAGCATCAAAACATAAGTCAACAAGAGGGCCAAGATCTGTCAGACATGCTTCTTCTCTGCCCCATTTTGATTGAATGGTTGGTATACAGAATTTTGCAAATGACAACTCAAAGTTAACACAACAACACACAGATGTACTGCTTTAACTGCAGTTATAAATTCAATGCTTTCTGGACATTGTGGCAGTGATCATTTGCCCATTTTCTTTGGGGTTACATAAAAGGAAAATTGAATATTGACAAACCTTGCAAATTAATTCCCTAAAGGAAGCACTATGTCCAGAAATTAACAAATAAAAACAGTATGCTATGATGAATTTCAGAGCCAGGTTCTAGGAATGTGTGAGAAAATTGATTTAGATGGTGCTATTTTCAGAACTTAATTTTGTTAAATTAAATGTTTCCATTTGCATTGGTAAATGGCAACAACTATATATATATATATATATATAAAACAATATAACAGTGTTTTCTTATTTAAAAAACTATCAGAACTTTTTGCTGGAATCTTGCTGCAGCACTGCAAACAACTCTCTCATCCAGGTACTGGTACTGAGCTAAAACAATGAATTCCTGCCTTGTTAAAATTAAAGTAGAATTTTCAGTGCTAGATTGATCTCAGTACACTTGACAAGTCTTCTTGCCCTTGACTCACAATAACAAGTAATCATGTGATTTGTTTTGATAAATAACCAACCAAATTTTTATCATGTTTTGCTGTTTATATCATTTCTTAATAATTTGTTGAACTTAAATTCCTCCCTTGGTATAACGTTGTGGTAAGCAATGCACATCCTTGTAGTGCAAGCTTGCAAAATCTTCCCCCAATCAATGTTGTATAATTTTGTCTTTTGAAGAAACAATCAAGAAGCACTAGACCAAATTGCATGTTACAGGAGCCAGAGAATTTAGAATTTGCAATATCCTGTAACACTTGTTATATTTTATTCACATGTTTACACTAATTTACACTTTACACATATTTTACAATGAACACGTCCTTAATACTGTGATGCAACAGTATGGAATGCATGACCTTCACCATATGGACATTCACTACGACTATCTTCACAACAATGGAATGGAATGATGATTTTTGCTGGGACTTAGTCCTCCAGATTGCGAAATGCTTGTTGAATATCCTCATGCAGCTGTTCAAAATCTTGTTTTATTTTTCCTTCACCATCTTTCACAGGATCCTGAAAAATAATTAAATAAAATTTTGCACTAACAGACACAAGCCTGATTTCTGAAATGTAAGATATCTATTCCATAACTTTATCTGTTCGATTAGTGTTTCTAAAACATTACACAGAATATATCAAACAAATATCCTTTGGATAACTAACCTGTTAATTTTTGATATGCCTGATGTGTAAGATGGCATGCACTATTTTACATATATAAAGTTGCAGTTTATACATTTTTATTGAACAAAACAGGAAAAAAAATCTACTTGGAATGCATTTAATGTTATATCTCTGCACACTTAATATGTAAGGAAGAGGAGAAAAAGAATTGAATTTCCAGTTTTGAATCTTCTACTTAGCACTTACATGTTAGCGCCATCAGTTATTTTTATTTTCAATTATATATTTCTCTTCTGACACTTCAATTAATAGATTCTTTTCAAATTCATATTTTTTTTTAATTTTGCCATCAAGTTAATTAACGTAATTAATTGCCTTTTCAATATGTTTAACATAGGTGGTGGACAATGATAATACATGAGATGAAATTGGAAAAGGATTTTGTTTTTAAAGGAAGGAAGGTTTACAGACCTATGTTTAGTATACTTCTGCAGCATTTGCCATTTATGAGGATAATCGGGTAAAATACCTTAATCAGGGAGGACAATTCTGATTGGAATCGAACCCCAGACCTTCCCACTCATAAGCTTGTGTCTTGATGACCTCAGCCACCTAAGTTGGTAATGCAATTAAAGTATGATATTTGACCGATATTAGCCTTGTTCATATACATATTTCAGTTCAGCATTTTAGTTTGTTGTTTATTTAAGATTTTTGCTAAATTCCATAAAAATAAAACACTAAAAATCATGTCGTCACATTAAAACTCTCTTTAAGTTTCACAAACACACTTATAAAAGTATAAAAGTAATTTTGGTACATGTTGAGTAACATACATACTTTGCTGAAATTGATTCCTCAGTCATCGTTTTGGTCAACAATGTGAGGAATGTACCTCACGAAACATGTACCAAAATTACTTTTATAAGTGTGTTTGTGAAACTTAAAGAGAGTTTTAATGTGACGACATGATTTTTAGTGTTTTACTTTAAATCAAAATAAGATTAACAAAAGTTTCACCGTGTGGATTCCAACATTCCGTAAACATATTCCATAAAAATAATTTATTTTCTAGCTTTGTTCTATCTTAAAATAATCTCTTTTGACTGCTTTTCAATTTTTGCTTGTAATTAATATGTGATTTCCAAAATATCTAGATCAAAATCAATTGGACTAATAAAATAAAATTAGTGTACAACAGGAAAGAGGAAGCTAGATTTTTCTGCCATCTCTCCACTGAAAATGATGCTGCAACAAAGTCTTATGCATGAAATTATATGAACATTATGTCAAAGTACAATATTAAGCTTAAATACTGACAAACACATAATAAAAAATATACATGATAATTATTTCTGAAAAAATACAGCAATAATAATAGTAGTTCATGCTGTAAATTAAAAGCATATGAGTTTGAACATAACCTAATTGCAGGTGGCAAACAGTTGTTCCTCCATTTGCTCTTACACGATGTCACTGTAACTATGTACTAATACAGTACATTCTTTTGTGGAACAAAACATTACAACTCCATACTTTAAAAGAATTTGCATTGATATACTTATAATGTATTAATCATACTTTCGCAGAGTAGACCCCTTATATCCCGTTTTATTGTTTCACAGCAAAACACCTCGTGCAATACAGTATGAAACTACTGGCAGCAGCTATGGAAACTATATGATAAAAATGCAAGTTGCCATCTGTTAGACAGTTCTGAACTGTATCAAACGGATAGTTATTAAAAGCTTTTATTCTCATGAAGAAATGGATATAAGTTATCTGTCCAATAAAAGTTATGGAACAAGCAGTAAGGTGTAGATATCTAGAGTTTTATGCAACCAGGCCATAGTCTGCCCAAGTGGATAGCTTCCTCTACTACTCGGTTACATAACATGATGCATCAGTTAACCATTGTTCATTATCATATAAGTAGTCCACTGATAATGGGCTACAAAAAATCATAATTTCCCTACTTGTGAAACAGATTTGAAGACATTCTAAACAAACTTTTACCCCATTTCAATTTAATACTGACTTATAGCACCTAATTTCCTTCCTTTATCACCATATAACATGTTTTTTTCTTCACAGATCATAAATTCCTTATCTCAAATTACTTGTCTAAGACTCTGTTTTATAAAACTCTAAGATATGCACTGAATAACTATCTGTTTCATAAATTTTATAATAATGCACAGATAATGCATGTCTGTTTCTGAGCTAGAATTTAACCTTTCGAAAACTGTTTCATCTGTGAAATTCAGATTTATCCATTAGATTTATTGAATAGTGTTTAACACCCATTTTAATTACTGAGGCATCACATGTGGTGGACACTTATGATACATGAAATGAAATGATAAATTGCAAAAGGATTTTTTTAATGGAAGGAAGCGTTCCAGGCCTAAGTTTAGGTCACCTCCCAGCATTTGCCATTTAAGAGGACTGAGGAAAACCGTCAATTGAATGGCAATACATTATAAGTATATTAGTACAACTAGAAATGTTTTTTGGAACTTGTACAGTGAAGCTAATCATATAATTGAGATTAATGTATGATTGATTCGAACTACACATTCTTATTGCTCCACTTACTTGTTTATAATATTTAGAACTGGTTTCACAAACCCTCTGTCTGCATCATCAGCTAACCATTCACTGCTGGATAATTCGTTATGCTGTGGGAGTGTGTATTCTGCTTTTGCTGTGGGAGTGTGTATTCTGCTTTGGTGAAGGTGTGTTGAACTTAAAAGTTCATTCAAAAGGCAGAGCTTATTAAAGAAACCACAAAACTTTCAGCAAGAAAAGAGAAGATAGTTTTTAAAAAAAAAATCACATATAATCAATCCATAGTGTATGCAAAAATTTCAAAATATTCTAAAAGATATTTTCAGGTTGGCACCTGTAAAAATATTTAATATTAAAAATCTCCTGAAAGACAATGCTAATGACAGTATTTCAATGGAGGGAAAAAGCAAGTATTTAACAAATAAGCTGTGCAGAATTTGAAAGAGTTTATATTGATAAAACAAAGAGAAACATTGGCAAACTGTTAAAAGTACATTTCAGGAACATAAAATACAAATAAATGGAGAAATCAACAGAAGTCTCTCATTTCTGGACAGAAAACCATGACATAGTGAACAAAGCAAAATTATTAAAATCAGCACAAGGACCTACAGAATTAGTAGAAAATTACTACATATACAAATACAGATACAAATTAATGAACTTCGACACTTCTGGGGATGAAAACATAAACTTTTCATCACGCTTCCAACAAGGCAGAATACATATCTGCTTAGCATAACAAATTGTCTAGCAGTCAACAGTAGCTGAGGATGGTAACAAGAGCTCACGAAACATTTTCTACATATAAACAAGTGGCGTCGAATCATACAATGATCTTAATTATATGATTAGTTTTACTTACAAGTTCTAATTAGCATCTCTAGTTAAGATTACTGCATGACTGAGTTGGATTGGCTCCACTTGTTTATAATAAGAACATATTTTGTCCACATCCTCAGCTGTCAACTGCTAGTATTCCTTTGGGGATACATATTCTGCTCAGGTGGAGGTGTGATGAACTTAAGTTTGTTTTCATCTCCTGGAGTGTTTGAATCATTAATCTGTTTCTGTATTTATAAATGTAGATCTTCTCCCACAATACTAGCCCTTTGCATCCCTATGCTGACTTTAATAATTTTTCTTTTTTCACTATGTCATGATTCTTTGTCCAGAAATGAGATGCCACCGCTGATTTCCCTATGTGATTGTATTTTATGTTCCTGAAGTGTTCTTTTAACGTATGCCCATGTTTCTCTTTGTTTTTCCAATACAGGTTTTTTTCGCATTCTCCACATTTTATTTCGCAAATACCTGCTTTTTTTTTTTTTTGCTTTGGAGGGGTACTTTCATTAAAATTTTCTTTCAGGATATTTTTAATATTAAATCTGTTTATTGGTGCCAATCTAACATTGAAATCTTTTAGAATATTTTCAAATTTGTGCCTAGCCCATGGATGATACGTGAATTTTTTAAAAATTATCTTATCTTTTCCTGATGGAAGTGTTGTGGTTTCTTTAACAAGTTTTTTCCTTAATTTTTGTTTATTTCCTTAAGTTTTGTTTATATCATTTGATTAATAGCACAACTTCCAATTAGCACTTCAGGTTAAATTTCCTTTATTTTTTGTATGAATAAATACAGTTAATTCTACACCTTTCGGATAGCTTTAAGAAGTTTTGGTTCATTTTAAATTCATAAACCAACATACACATCTTCTTGAATATTAAAATCAGCAAAAACCTCCACACATTTGAATTTGGCATATTCAGAAAAAATAACCACAATTGGTCAAAATTCAGAACTGTAGCCATTATGCAAAACCACACAAACTTTCACTAATAAACAGCCTTGCATTCAGACCAGTTAACCTCATAAGCAAGACTGAATATAATCAGAATATTGTGATATTGTGGCAAAAATTTGCTACACAATTAATCTGGTTAACAAGAAAATAAAGTAAAATTCAAAAACCATAAACAAATAAAGGACATTACCACCCTGAAATGCTATAAAAACATATAACTAATCTACATTTCATGTTTAAAAAAAATTAAAATATTAAAAAAATGAATATTCTTTTTGGCCCCAGTAAACAAGTTTAAAAAGCCTAAAAACTAACACAAAATACAAATTCCCTTCCAGCAAACATACAGGCATTTAGAAAATCAATTGAAAAACTGCACCAAAATATATATTAGCTAGGAAATCAATTGCAAAACTGCACCAAAATATATATTAGCAAAACCAAAGGGAAACATTACGTTATGTTTCAGGGAACATATGAGAAATGTCAAATGCACACATAATGAGAAATCATAATACAATACTGTTTATGATCTGAAAAATCATGAATTCCAAAATGAAGTGTAACTTCTCAAAGCTGTACAATTAACTGTATTATTTATTCTTATGAGTCAAAAAGTAATCTTAATATTTTTATTCATAAATTATATAAATTGCGAATGAAAACCATTCTTCATTTTTCATCATCTCCACTTTATTTAATGCAGGTGTTTCAGCATTTCACTAATACCTGGATTACACAAGAAAAAAATTCTTGTGATAGACTCCATAAACCCTCATGCACCTCATCTTTCATCTCATTGTTAGTGCCGAACTTCTTGCTCCTAGTGGTCCAAAGATATGATAATTCGGTGAATAAGTAGGACGTGATATATACTCAAAATGAAGATGTGCACTTTTTTGTGCCATTGCATGAGCTGTGTGAGGTCGTTCATTATTGTGCTCTAAGAAAGTGATATCCTTCTCGATCTCATGGTGTACGAAAGCTTCTGAACAGCACCATAAATGACATTATTCCACCCAGCAAGAAGTCAGGAGTGCATCAGATAGATTGTTTGGAGTGTGATCAGATATATATATATATAGGCAAAACAATACGAAATTTGGAGACAAGGACCAAAGAACACCTCAGAAATTTAAGATATAAACAAGTGGATAAATTGGAAGTTGCAGATCACTTTTGGACTTACGATCATGACATTGCAGGAGAAGCCAAACTGTTAAAACTACCACCAATCCCAAGGAATTGGCAACATGGGAAAAGATTTATATTTTAAAAAATAAACATAGAGTTATGAATTTAGACATTCCACCAATGGAATTCCTGTTCCGTTATCTAATGGAACCACCAGATGCCATTAGTCACCTGCTAGAGTTAGTTGGTCCCCAGCTGAAGATGAGAGCTAATGCTCTTGAAACATGTCCTGAAGAATTAATCAGTTAGTGAAGTTTTAGTGTCACCTAATACTGACTCATTTGTATAGATGTACTGTTTGAAGATTTTCTGAAATTTATTACTGAGGTATGGGTGGTAAGTGAACTTATGGTTAAGTTTTTTCTTTTGATAAAGTATTAAGTGTAGTAATTTGTTTAATTTTTTTTCCTTTGAATCTTTTTATTTTATGATCAATCATTTGTTTGTTAAATCCATTAGGTGTTGCTGCTTCTATTAGGTGTATGTATTCCTTTTTATACTTCTCTTTATTTAGTGATACATCAACCAATCTATAAACCATGCTATTAAAGGCTGGTTCTTTATGATGTCTAGGGTTGAAACCATGAGCTTTTATATAATTATCAGTGTGTGTATCCTTTCTGTAAATACCAAATTCAAGTTTATTATTGCTTTTTATTATCTTCAAATCCAAAAAAGGTCATGTGCTGTTAATTTTGGTTTCCATAATGAAATTAACCATCGGTTCTTGCAAATTTAATAGTTTTACTGCATCTTCTATATATATCTGTCCTGTACCATGGCAAAAATATCATCTATAGATATGTGAATAACTTCTTGCTCAGAGCCACGACTGATCTTCGATTTTACACCACCCCATCGATTGTCTTGTATTGATTGTTCTACTGCAGCGATAGTGTCTGGCATAAGAGTTGTATGGGATCAACCAGAGCGAGCTGCTTCACTTACAGTTGATATTCTATTCTTAAACTTTCTGTGCCATTCATAGACCTGCTGAAGTGACATACAGGAATCTGCATATTGCCTCTTCATTCTTTGAGACGGGAAAAAAACACACATACTCACACAATAACGGATAATTGCTCACTGCTCCTCGCTTGTACATGTTCCCAAGATGCCATGCATCCTTTTTCCTCCAGCAGAAGGATATAGATATCCATTAAAATGTAAACTGGAACTTGCACGGTGAAGCCAATCATATAATTGATATTATTGTATGATTTAGTTGAACTACACACTCTTAATGCATCACTTGTCAAATAAGTGAAGCATTAGGAGTGTGTAGTTCAAATAAATCATACAATAATATCAATTATAGATATGGAAGAGACTTTGAAACCATCCAAGTAAGTTGGTAAAATTTGGTGAAATTTAGTGTTTCCTTATCAAAATGGTTTAGAAATAGGTACAAATGCATAGTGCTCACATTTTCTACACAGTAGCAAAAGTGAATGGCCTCTCTTTAGATTGCGTAGTTTAATTCTCTGGTCTGGGCTAACCCCTGTAAACTCACCTATAAATATAGTTTAATCTTAGCATTACCTTGAACTTCATTGATGACAGCTGATATAAGATGGAGCCCATACTGTCTCTAATTACACTCCAGGTGATCTTGTTTTCACTCTGTGCTGTTGATTCAACTGCATGCCGTGACATATCATAGAATGCTATGATGTTTCTCAGCATACCAACTGTCTTGTAAAATGGGCAGAAGCGATCATATGGAGAGTAACTGCAAAAATATTACAACTAAGAAATGAATATGCTGTGCTACATGAATTAAGACATTCAAGATTTTATACAGTTAGCATTCCAACCTGTTCTGTTGCAGGAAGTCATCCTTAAGGAGTTTAGCCACCTCGAGTGTGATTTTATCTGTCTCAGCAAGAGAAGCTTTGCCTACCAATTGTACAATTTCAGAGAGGTCCTCCTCCTCTTGCAGAATTTCCTTCACCTTTGTTCTCAATGGCACAAATTCAGGAAAGTTCTTATCATAGAAATCATCAAGGGCGCGCATGTACTTACTGCAATAAAACAACACAAGCTGCTGGAATCATTAAAATTAAACACTGCAACCCGCTTACGTTTATATATTTTCACAATTTTCTTGTTTACCTGTAAGAGATAAGCCAATTGATGGCAGGAAAATGTTTACGCTGGGCCAGCTTTTTGTCCAGACCCCAGAAAACCTGGACAATGCCAAGAGTGGCTGAAGTGACTGGATCTGAGAAATCCCCACCTGGTGGTGATACTGCTCCCACAATACTTACAGATCCCTCACGATCTGGATTGCCCAGGCATTTCACACGACCAGCACGCTCATAAAAAGATGCCAACCTTGCCCCCAGATATGCAGGGTAGCCACTGTAACAAACATGCACAAAGGTAAGTGAAACAATTAATGGGGCATTACCCGAAAAACACTAATAATATCCACAGCCTTTGGTGCACCCCTAAATATGTTACACAATGCTTTTACTTCTTCTGTAGTTTGTTTCTGCACTCTTGTTGATTGATTTATGTTTATTCATCCCTTTACTTCCTAGAGTGCATTACAAAGAAAAGTTATAGGATACATCAATAGATCAGTAATAAGTACACAATTAGTAAAACTGCTTACAAACAACAAGAACAACCATGACAATAGTAATAAAAATATTCGTTTAATATTTCTCCCTTCACATCATTTGAAATACATTATATACAATGACAAAATATACAGTGAAAAGGAGCTATCTGAACAAACTTCAGGAGGTGATTCCTGACAGAAAAAGGAACAAAAAAGTTCATTTATTAAGTTCATTGTGTTATTGAGCCAAACGAACATTCTTTTGCTCCACTTGTTTAAATATGTAGAACCAATTTTGAGACACAAATCAACTCAGCATTCCCAATCATATTTAAAATATAGTACACATATGTTGACAATATATTTTCCATAATTAACAAAAAACTCATTGATGATGTCATAAAATTTCTGAATATACAAGACAGAAACATATCGTTCACATACAAAACTGAAACAGATAACAAGTTACCATTCTTGGACATCAAAATTATGAAGCATCAAGGAAACCTATAATTTGGAATGTATAGAAAGAATACACATGCAATCACATCAAAGTTGACAGTTTTAACCCCAGGATGCACAAAAAGGCTGTTATTAACAGTTTAATACACTGGCTATTTAACATACAAATTAGCAAAGAAGAACACTTCTAAGAATACAAACAAATAGAAAGTACAGCAGCTTTAAATGGTTTTAAGAAAGAACTAGTATTTGAAAAAGTGCAAAAATTCAAGAGACAAAAACTTATTAAAGAAACCACAATACTTTAAGCAAGAAAATATGGGCTAACTTTTAAAAAATTCACATACTACAAAGAAGTTTCAGAATATTCTTAAAGATTTTAATATTATGTTAGCCCCGGTAACAGATTTAATGTCAAAAATCTTCTGATAGACAATGTTAATGACAGTATTCCACAGGAGAAAAAAGCAGGACAAAATAAGTTGCGCAGAATGTGAAAAGGTCTACCTTGGAAAATCAAAGAGAAACATTGCACACAGTGAAAAGAACATTTCAGGAATGTAAAATACAAGCAAATGGAGAAATCAGCAATAGCATTTCATTTCTGGGCAGAAAACCACAACATATTAAATAAAACAAAATTATTGAAATCAGTACAAGGGGCTACAGAATTAGCAACTTGGGAAAAAATATACATACGAGGTCTCTTCAAAAAGTTTCGCAAATTTTGAATTTCTGCAGGCTACGTATATTAGATTTTCGATTGTTTTGTGGCGTTATGTTGGTACTCATGTCCCTCACTTATGTTGACAAGCTCGACCATTTTGAATGTTCAGTTAATTGTTGACAGCTATTTTGCTTGGACGTTTTTGGCACGTCTTCGATTTTTGCCTATTCCAAAAAATGGAATAAAGAATCTGCATTAAATTTTGTGTGAAAAACAAAATTAAGTGCGCGGATGCATTACCCGAATGTTGACTGTGGCATATGGTGAAGCTACCTTGGACCAAAGCAACGTTTATCGGTAGTACAAAATGTTCTCAGAGGGTCGAGAAGATGTGAACGACGAAGAGCGTCCAGGACGCCCGAGCTCATCAACAACAGACGAAAACATTGAAGAAGTGAAAAAAATAGTATTGGAATCGTCGAATCACCGTTACAGAAGTTGCCGAGGACCTAAACATATCGATTGGCTCGTGCCATTCGATTTTTACCAATGATTTGGGCATGAGACGGGTCGCCGCAAAATTCGTACCAAAGTTGCTCAATTTCGACCAAAAACACCATCGCATTAATGTTGCTAAGGAGCTGTTGAACTCTGTCCGCGACGACCCAAATTTGCTCCAGAGGATCATAACTGGTGATGAATCATGGGTTTATGGTTATGACGTGGAAACTAAAGCTCAATCATCCCAATGGATGCTGCCACACGAGCCAAGACCGAAAAAAGCGCGCCAAGTTCGGCCGAATGTGAAGGTTTTGCTTACAGTTTTCTTCGATTGCAGGGGCGTGGTTCTTGCCACAGGGTAGAACGGTCAATAAGGAATATTACCTGCGAAATTTGCGCGAAGCAATCCGCCAGAAACGCCCGGATTTGTGGAAGAACAAAAATTGGCTTTTGCTTCATGATAACGTCCCTGCTCACACATCGTTGCTTGTGCGCGAATTTTTGGGCAAAAACAACACACTTATGATGCCGCAGTCACCGTACTCCCCAGACCTGGCCTCCCGTGACTTTTTTATGGTCCCAAAACTGAAGAGGCCCATGAAAGGACGACGCTACGCCACGATTGAGGAGATAAAGACGGCATCGAAGGAGGAGTTGAACAAGATCACAAAAAACGATTTTTTAAAGTGCTTCGAGGATTGGAAAAAACGTTGGCACAAGTGTATAATATCTGGTGGGGATTACTTTGAAGGGGACAAAATAGATATTCATGAATGAATAAATAAATACTTTTTGAACAGACCTCGTATACAAAGACAATTTAATGAATTTAGACATTTTCTGGGATGAAAACATAAACTTTAAGTTCATCACACTTCCACCAGAGCAGAATACATATTCCTACAGCTTAACAAAGTATCCAGCAGTTGACTTTCTAGCTGACAATGTGAACGAAGTGTTTGTGAAACCAGTTCTACATATTTAAACAAGTGTGTGGAGCAAAAGAGTGTTAGTCAATCACACAATGATCTCAATAAATGATTAGCTTCACTGTGCAATGTTCCAATTAACAATTTTAGTTAAAAAAGTTCATGTTAACATATGTCCAGAAATGAAAATTTTTAAAAGTAGATGGCACTGATGAATGGCATTAATCTATTATAACAACACTCATGATGTAATTATTAGTGCAACAGATTGTGTGATTGGAGCTAAGTTGAAGCAAAATGGCCTGTTATTTATTCCAGGAACAAGATGGTTTTTATATATGGGGAAGCACATGGAAACAGTCAAGAGGCTGCACGGATTTACCAAGAGAAGTACCCTGACAGAAGCACCACTCAAATCACCAAACCTTTTCAGTCATTTTTGGACATTTGTGTGAGTATGGACCATTTCATAGAGGCAATCATGGCATATATATAAACAAGATCTGGAGGAATATGTTCTACATGATATTGAGAACACCACCAAATACAACCTCCAGGCAAGTGCCCTGCCAGCATGTTGAAAGCCAGCAACAGTGTAGTGTATCCTCATGAAAACCATACTATTCCCATCACCCGCAACATGTACAGGAGTTTATCACAGCGGATTTCCTTCCATGTTAAAGATTATGCAATAGATCACCATTATGTAATTTCTGTCATCGGTTCTCTTCAACAATGAAGTGACCTTTGGTAGAGATGATATCATCAACCTACACAATCTGTGGGCTATTGCTGAGTCATCTTACCAGCATCAATATTTGGACAAATTATTCTTCAACTCCTTTCAAAAAATTTACCTGAAACACTATGCCTCTTTTGCTTCAGAACTTGGCAATGTAAAAAGTACAAATTAACCTTTGTACATGAAATGCTGAAGTTTTATGTTGTTTTTATTATTATTATAACAACAACAACAATAATAATAATAATAATAATAATAAAGCTATGATGATGATGATTTTATTATTCGTCCTTAATACCTTTACATGTTAACGGATTGGTCATCAATAAAAATACATACATTTTCCATGTACAATTATTAGATAATATATAATCCAACCTTTACACACATGTTTGTATCAGGTAGTTCATCTCAAGTTTAAAATTTTCCCTTTTTTATTGTTTTTATGAAACTTGATGACCTACTGTATAATATTTTACCCATTATAAAGGGGTCTTTGTCAGTTGTCTTCTTATTTATATTTACTCTATGAAAGTTGTTTAGTATTCTTGTATGATACTTATGATAGTCCTTATTTAGCTTGTCTAATCCATCTTTACTAACTACATACATAATTACTTTATACACATCGAATGATACTACAGTAAATATTTTGTTCTCTACAAAGATGCTTCTACATGATTCTCTCCTATTTACATTGTATACACATCTTATACATTTCTTTTGCAAAGCTATAATCTGTTCATATTAGTTAAACAAGTACTATCCACACCTATATGGCATATTCTAGATGTGATGTATAATTCCATAGAAATTAATTTCAGGTGTTCTGTATTTAAGTATCTTGCTAAGTTTCTTAGAAGACACTTATCTTTTTACATACAAAATCAATGTGATATCTGCAGGTTGATTTTTCCATTAATAATAATTCCTAGGAATTTTATTTTGTCTAGATGCTGAATTTGCTTACCATTAATTGTTATATTTATAACATTTTTATTACAATATCTATTATTGCAGTGTTGGAATATGATTGCTTTTGTTTCTTTTGAAGATTTACTTTTAATTTATTATTTGTAAGGTAATTATACATTTCTTTCATTTCTGTAGCTATTCAATTTCCCAAATCATTTAGTTCTTTATTCTTAAATACTATTTAGGTGTCATCTGCACTGAAATGGTTTTGGCATGTGTAATTTTTGGAAGATCATTGACATAAAGCAGAATGAGAATACAGAGATTAGCATAATAGGTCTATAGTTGTATACTTGTGTGTTGCTGCCCGATTTATAAATAGGTTGAACTATTTAAAAATTTTTTAAAAATTGTAAATCTTTATAAAAGTTTTCATATGGAACTAACACAGTGAAGCTCATGTGAATTGAATTTGTTGTCTTAACACTCTTCATGCTTCACTAACCTTAAAATTATACGGAACCGGTTTCAAAGATATGTTATCTCCATCTTCGGCCGTGGACAACTGGTGTGAAAGGTTGTTGTTGCATAGTATCAGAAGCAATGTTCCGCTCTGGTGAAACTTTTATGAACTTAAAATGTATATTTTCTTCTTTCGGAATGTCAAAATTCATCAAATGATCCTTATGTTTGTAAATGTAAATCTTTTCCCAAATATCCAATTCTACTGGTCCCTGTACAGCTCTCAATAATTCAACATTTTTCTTTATATCATGATTTTCAGTCCAAAAGTGATATGCCACCGCTGATTTTTCTATTTGTTTGTATTTTAAATTCCTCATATGTTCTTCAAGACGTATTCCCACATTCCTCTTGGTTTTTCCTATGTAGATCTTATCACATTCATTACATGAAATCTTGTAAATTCCTGCTTTTTTCTCCTTTGGGATATTATCTGTAGTATTGTCTTTCAAAGCGTTGTTTAGACTAAGTCTATTAGTGGGAGCCAATTTTATATTAACATCTTTTAAATATTTTTTGAAATTTATACATCACTGTTGGGTTATATGTGAATTTTCTAAGTTGCTCATTTTCCTTTTTTAGTATGCTCACCACCTTTATAGTATTTTGTAGATCTCTATTAAGTATATTTTGACCACCTGTAATGATTGTGCTTTATAAGCCCGGTCTATAGCATCTAACTGCTGTTTTACCAGGGAACTCCATAATTAATCTGTATTTTGCTTCATCTACATTTCCCTTTGTTACCTTAGTGTTTTTAGTCACTTGATATATCTCTTACTTTATTACTTATGTCAGGATTTGTCTTAAACATGCTCTTATAACACTCATAGCTGCTTTTCCTTTTGCTATTGCTATTTTTTTCTGCTTATTCCAACTTCCATTAGAGCTTAAACTTGTTCCTAAATAATTGATTTTCCATATCATTTCTAATTCTCTCCCATTTAACTGCATTTTTCAACTTATAACTCTTTTAAAAACTAAAATCTTCAATTTCTTTTCATTAATCTTCAATCTCCATTGTTTAATAAACGTATTCACTACTTCACTTGTTTTTTTCAAGCCTTCACTAGATATAGATGGGATACTAAATCACTTGCAAAAAGTAGCCCTGGTATTTCCTTATTATTTATCACTGGTAGATGTAACAACTCTTTTAGTTTCTTCCAAAATGTCATCAATTACAGATTGACAGTGTTGGACTTAATTTACAACCTTGTCTTACTCCTGTTTTACTCTGCATACAATCAGTTAGGCCATCACCTGAAAATTTGACACAAAACAGGTTCTCACTATATATCTTTTGTAATAGTTTTATAAACATCTTACTTATTCCTTTCCTTTTTAGTTTTAACCACATTGCTTCTCTATTTATAGTATCTAATGCCTTCTCAATGCCTATAAATACCATAACTTCTCCCCCTTTCTTGCTTAAACATTTATCTACAATTGTCTTTATTACTAAAATGTCTGCAGTTTTTCTCTTTGCTATACACAGCCACAATAGAAGCTAAAATGTTGTATGGATCAGAAATTTGGGGTCTACAGGATGAATGAAAAGATGTTGATAAAATAAATAAAAGTTTTTGTAAATTGATTTTAGGTTTACCAACAGCAAATTTGGGGTCTACAGGATGAATGAAAAGATGTTGATAAAATAAATAAAAGTTTTTGTAAATTGATTTTAGGTTTACCAACAGCAAATTTGGGGTCTACAGGATGAATGAAAAGATGTTGATAAAATAAATAAAAGTTTTTGTAAATTGATTTTAGGTTTACCAACAGCATCCTCAAATGTATAGCACAGCTACAATTTGGGAGATATTCCACTAAGAAAAAAATAATCTCATGAATTATGAAATATTTATTCAGAATTACCATGTTAGAAGAGAGTGATATTATAAAGAATGTTTTAGAATACAGGAGAAATATAAGTGGAAAGGGTCATGGTATCTCAAAGTACAGGAAATTTTACAACAGATAGGACTGGAAAAAATATGGATAAATAGGAATATCAAAACAGACGATTTTGGAAAAAAATAAATCTAAAGGGAAATAAAAATAGCATGGGGTATGGAAAAATATACAGAGCAATGTGATAAGGCAGGTAGAAAAGGGTTTGCTTGGGCTAGAACTGGAGTTATGAATTTAAAAGGATTAGGATAATGATAAAGGAATAGCAAATTGTTTATGTGTGGAGAAACCAATACAGATTTTCATTGTTTGTTGTATTGTAATCAAATAAAGCTATGGAGAGAAAGATATAAAAATGATAGGGAACTATTTAGATAAAGTTAGAGAAAAAGGATAAGAATGGTGAAGAGGAAGATGGAAGGAAATGTAAAAAGAATTGTAACCTTAGAAGTATAATAATTTATGGATTTATAGCGTATTTAGGGAAGGTGAGGGAGAAATGATACAGAATGAATAGTTTATGATTGATAAATTGAATAAGGGAGGGAAGGGGAATAAATTATAATTAGAAACAGGATTATTATACACCAATAATCTGGGTGTTAGTGTGTATATAGTCCTAAGGAAATAAGTAACTCACAAGTATAGGATAATAGTTGGATGAAGTGTTTAGAATTAAAATATTGTAATAGAGCCATAATGGCATGTATTAATTTTATACTGTCAGTTAGTAATCTCTTCTGAGTCAGAATATTAGAACACTCTTTATGGTTTCACTTAAATGTCCTGAGTAAATCTCATTTAAGTGAAACCATAAAGAGTGTTCTAATATTCCGACTCAGAAGACATTATTAGTACTTGTTTCACTGTGTTCGATTCCAAATTGAATTATTATTGAAATGTCAGTTAGTATTATGGAATTGGCGAAGACATAGTAGTAATATTTAAAATTGTATGTTGATGTAAGAGAAATAACTTCAATTCAATACTTTATTACTTCCCATTGAGTGTATATTTGGTTTGCTTGATTGCATTACTACCCCTATGGTCACCATGTTATCTATCTTTCATAATGTGGTAATGTGGCTGATGCATGATGGAATATCAGCCCACTTCCACATTATGATAGGATGAGGAGACCCTGCTGCATGGCCTGCTGGGTCACAGGACTTAAATCCCTTGATTTTTACTACCGGGGCATCTGAAAAGTATGCTGAGCCAGTTCCTGATGTGCAGACCCTTAAATAGCATCTCTGTGTAGCTTATTCAGGTACTGGCTGGAACAATGGAAAAAAGTGAGACAATCCATTATGCTTGTATTGCATCCCATGGAGGCCCCTTTGAACATCTTTTGTAACACTCTGAGTGTTGTTATGATAGAATGATGCCATTCATCAGTGCCATCTACCTAGAAGAATATGCATTACTTTAAAAACACAGCAAAGGTGCTATACTGGAGTGGCCTGGAAATAGCCCAAACCTGAATCTGATGAGAACTGCTGGAAGGTTATGGGATAACTATTGATGTAAAAGCCCTATTTCCCAACATACTAAAGAATAAATTATTAATTAAAATGTAAATTAGAACTTGCACAGTGAAGCTAATCATATTAATTGATATCATTGTATGATTCAGTTGAACTACACACTCAAAAGTAAGTGAAGCCTTAAGAGTGTGTAGTTCAACTGAATCATACAATGATATCAATTAATAAATTATTAGTTTTTCTAAGAAAATGGTTACAATCAACCAACATCAAAGAATACCTCACAGAGGATACATCAAAGAATACATCAAATAGTGCAAAAATCAAGCATTTTTATATTTGAGGACAAATTCTTTAAACAGCAAGCAGGACTTGTAATGGGCTGTCCATTGTCACCTTTTTCGATGACTTATTCATGAGTTATTTTGAGATACACATCACTGAAGCTTTTCCCCACATTTTTAAGATTGGGACAGATATGTAAACGATATATTTGTTCAATTAAATGTACTTACGAAACTGTTGGCAATACAATAAAAAAAATACATTGGAAAAACGAAGAGGAAGTTGGGAATCCAGAAAAAAGAACACTTTAGAAATATTCGCTTAAAACAAATTGATAAATCAGCAATAGCAGTGCACTTTTGGAATAAAAATCATGAAATTAAACCAGAGATAAAACTACTGAAACAACTTCATAACGCAATAGAATTTTCCACTTGGGAAAACATTTTCATTACAAAAAATAAGGATAATTTGATGAATTTCGATTTTCCTCCAATGGATGAACTCAGCAAATTCCTAATAGAACCACTGCCGCCACAAGAACATCAAGAGACCCAACCGCCACGTATAACAACAGTTTATCTACAGGCTGAAGATGGGAGGGATCACTCCCAAAACATATGTCCAGATTTTTATGTAAGTGAATGGAGTTAGTGTGAAAAAAACTGTTATTATATTGTTTAGATATATTTGTTATAATAAACTATAAGCAAGTGGAAAATGCACTAAAACCCTTAAACCTGCAAGAGCTTTCAATTAAGTTCACTGTCAAAACAGAAAGTGATATGTTACTATTTTTGGATTTGAAGATAATAGAATGTAATAATAAACTTGAATTTGGCATCTACAGAAAGGACACACATACACACAACTATATCAAAGCCCATGGTTTAAATTCAAGATCACATAAGGAAGCAGCATTCAACAGCATGATATACAGACTAATAAATATACCACTGAGTAAAGAGGAATACAAGATGAATATCTACACATAACAGAAGCATCTATATCGAATGGGTTCAACAAACAGATGATTAACCAAAAAGTCAAAAGATTCCAGAAACAAAAAATAACTAAACAAATAACTGCTTTGGGTGATTTATCAGGGGAAAAAGCATTTAAAAATTCACTTACCCACCCATCAGCCAATAAGAAATTTAAAAAATTTTCAAGCAGTACATCATCATCTTAGCACCTCAAAACCGATACAGTGTAAAACATTTATTGAAATTAAACAAAACAGATTTCAGGCCCAAAGAGAAAAAAAATCTGGTATTTACTAGATTAATTATAAGGATTGTGAAAAAATCTACATAGGGAAGACAAAGAGAAATATAGCCATTAGGTTGAAGAAACAATGGAGGAACATCTGTTACAAACAAATAGATAAATCATCTGTGGCAGCACATTTTTGGAATGAAAACCGTGAAATAGAAAAAGGCATCCAGTTATTAAAAATTGCTAAACCAAAAGAACTAAGCATATGGGAAAGGATTTATATAAAATAAACATGAGCATAACCTTATGAATTTTGACATCCCTGAAGCACACATCAATTTAAGTATATCACTAGCCCACCAGAGTCAACCCGGATATCTACCTACCCAGCTCCTAGAAATGATCCAGCAATCATATAACAGCTGATGATGTGGACAACAGTTCCACGAAACATGTGTCCTGAGTAAATCTTATTTAAGTGGAACCATAAAGAGTGTTCTAAACATCCAACACAGAAGAGATTATATAGAACATGTTTCACAGGCCATTGTCTGCATAATTAGCAGTGAGTCGTGAGTATTTAAGTTGCTTTATTGCAATAGTTCCAGCATAAAGCTGATGTCAAAATTAAAAAAAAAATAGTTTCTTAAAAAATTAAAAGTTGGGGGGCCCAATACAACAACAGAGCAACATTAGGAAATAGGCCAGAGCTGTGGGTCTGACAATACAAGAAAATGTAAACATTACCTATCTGCTGGCATTTCTGCCAATCGTCCTGAAATTTCTCTCAAAGCTTCTGCCCAACGAGAAGTAGAATCTGCCATCATAGACACATTATAACCCATATCTCGGAAGTATTCTGACAAAGTGATACCTGCAACAAAAAGCAAACCCACACATTGAACCAAATAACCCAATAAGGAACATGCATGTCTATCCAATAGTGTTCAGTTTACCTGTGTAGATGGAGGCCTCTCGTGCAGCTACAGGCATGTTGGATGTGTTTGCTACTAGAGCAGTTCGTTTCATGATAGACTCTGTCACACCTTCAATTTCCACAGTCAGCTCTGGGAAGTCCCGCAATACCTGCAAACACACATCATATGTTGAAGATAAACAGAACATTATGATGAGAAATGCAACAAAAATACTAGAACATGCCACTAACCTCAGACATTTCATTGCCTCGTTCTCCACAACCTACATAGATGATAACATCTGAATTGGAATATTTTGAAAGTGACTGTGAGATTACAGTCTTGCCACAACCAAAAGCACCAGGTATGGCTGTAGTTCCACCCTGGACACATCTGCAACAACATGACACATAAACAAATTGTCTTCAAGTACAGAAATTGATGGTTTAAACATCTGTACTAAAGACACTTGTGTAGCACACTGGTTTCGTAATTGTGCAATTATACCTACAAACAATAATCTTTTTGTCTGCATCTTTCTTTTTTAAAATTGCTCTAAAATAATTTCACCCATTACATTTGCATTATTATTATTATATTCACAAGCACTTCTATTATGAATCCTCCTTTGTTTCAAAGCTATATCCTTGGTCTGTTTGTTTTTATTTTAGGAGAACTGAAAATTTTCAGTTAACTTTACTGCTGAATGTGAGGCCATGAGCAGTAGCAGTAGCAGTAGTAGTAGTAACAACAACAACAACAACAACAACAACAACAATATTAACTTTAATAAGTGTACTTACGAAGCTGTTGACAATGGAGTGGTATATATATATAAACAATGTATACAGTTTTTTTCACACTAACTCCATTCACTTACATATCTTATGAATCATATGTAAGTGAATGGAGTTAGTGTGAAAAAAACTGTATACATTGTTTATATAAATATTAACTTTATTACAGGCCATAGACTGTACATTTGAGTTTCAGTCTTTGTCAGAAAATGCATTGATAAACCAAACAATTTAAAACAAGAGAAAAATTTATCCCTTATAAAAATGGGGTATTTCCATTTATACTACAATCAATTAAATTCAACTATATTTTATATATACACATTTACAATTAATTTATCCCATACATACATTTATCTATCAAGAAATGTTTTAACTGTATGAACTTTTTCCCTTTTTGACTTTTAATTGTTAATGACAGTTTATGACACAAAATTTTACCAATAACTCTTTGATCTCCTTCAATAGTTCTCTTGTTTACATTTGGACAATAATAACACTGGGCAACAATGAAAATGTTTCGGGCTTAAAATTAGTGAATTTACATGTATTTCCATCTGCTGAATTGAAAAATCACCATAAAAATGATAGATTAGCTCTTGTTTTGAAGATAAAGTGACATTTCATTTTTTAGAGTGAAGACTTTAAATTTGGGCGAATTTTTTGGGGGGAGTTGGCACACCTGTCAAATAACAAAACACAAATGCTCTTTAGCTGTTTGTAAGTCATAAACATAGATACTGTTGCTGTGACTGTGAATTACATGTAGTTTCTACTCAAATTAATGCAAAATTTCTGGTTCGCGAGTGCTTTTTTAGTGTAAAATTTGTAAAAATGCCACGAAAATGTGTAAATATGGTGAATAACTTTTGTTATATTTGTGGTGGAATAACATTTTCCTCACAGAAACGCAATCTGATGCCTCTTGTAAAGACTGCCTATCAGTATTATTTTGGTATGAAAATAGGGGACCAGGATAAGTCTGGGGCTCCACATATATGTTGCAACACATGTTCAGTTACACTGCGAGAATGGCTGAAAAAGAAGAAGCAATGTATGGCTTTCACTGTGCCTATGATTTGGCGGGAGCCTACAAACCATACAGATGACTGCTATTTCTGCCTGACTCCACGTATAAAGGCAGGATTGTCTATGAAGAAAAGAAGAACAGTTCAGTACCTGAATCTTCCATCTGATATTCGACCCATTCCACATTCGGATAGTTTACCAGTTCCTACTCCACCCGAAAATTGTGTGTTTGAAGTAGAAGATGAAGACAGTGTGGAACAAGAAGAACCAAACAAGCCTTCTACATCCCATGACCCTGATTTTGAGGGAAAAGATGATAAACCGCACAGACTGAGTCAAGCGGAATTGAGTGATCTCATTAGAAACCTTGGCCTGTCAAAGGAGAAGGAAGAAATTCTTGGGTCTCGACTACAGCAATGGAATCTTCTCCAAAGTGATGTGAGAATCTCACAGTACAGAAAACGTCATATGGAACTGCTTCCCTTTTTTGAGAAGAAAAATAATCATATTGTTTGCTGCGACATTAATGGCTTGATGAAGTCTTTGAATTTGAACCATATCCAACTGAATGGAGGCTATTCATAGACTCCTCCAAGCTTAGTTTGAAAGCTGTGTTACTTCACAACGGGAATCTTCTTTCATCTATTCCTGTTGGTCATGCTGTTCACATGAAGGAGACATGTGCAAATATGAAAGCTCTCTTGGACTCAATTAAATATCATGAACACAAATGGAAAATCTGTGCTGATGTAAAAGTCATTGCCATACTCTTAGGAATGCAACTGGGTTACACAAAGCATTGCTGCTTCTTATGTATGTGGGACAGTAGAGATAGGAAATTGCATTATATTAAAGAAGACTGGCCTGCAAGAAATCTTCACCCTAGCCAGAAAAATGTCATTGCCAAGCCTCTTGTGGACCCAAAAGATGTTCTTCTTCCACCCCTGCATATCAAGCTGGGTTTGATGAAAAACTTTGTCAAAGCTATGAACCGAGAAGGACGGGCCTTTAAGTACATCAGAGAGAAATTTTCGAAATTAAGTGATGCAAAAGTTAAGGAAGGCATTTTTGTCGGACCACAAATAAGAGGACTTGTAAAGGATCCTGCATTTGACCAAGTTTTGGAGGGGAAAGAAAAGGAAGCTTGGGAAGCCTTCAAGGATGTTGTTCATGGATTTTTAGGTAACAAAAGAGATGACAACTACAAGCATTTGGTGACAGTGTTCCTGCAAAAATACCGTAACCTTGGATGCAACATGTCCCTTAAGATCCATTTTCTCCACTCCCACCTAGACTTTTTCCCTCCTAGTTGTGGAGCTGTTAGTGATGAACATGGGGAGAGATTCCATCAGGACATTTCTGTTATGGAACAAAAATATCAGGGCTGTTGGAATGAAGTAATGCTTGCGGATTACTGTTCGTCTTTGTATAGGGATTCTGCGGAACTCCATCACAAGAGGCAAGCTAAAAGACGACGAAGTCAATAGGCCACCACATGATTCTCTTCAGACACGACTATCTGCGAAGTATTTTTCCAGCAATTTAGAACTCTTAGCATGTAATTACCAGTTAAAAAAATCAAATGCACTTTCATTGTTGTTAGCATGTATGTAATTAAAATGTATCCTTTTCTCTCAATCCGTTAATATGTAATACTTCCACCTTTGTATATCATAGAAACTAGAGCTATTAAAAATTTTTCATTGTCATATTTGTTTTTCTCAACCCAAAATTAGTAGGAATTGCCTCATGAAGTGCTCAAAACATTCAAAAATTATTTTTTTGTTGCCCAGTGTAATTGTTCTGAGTTTGAGTGCTATAGTTGTGGCAGTCCTTGTTTAGAATCTTGTTTTGTTCACTGTTAATGACAAATAGAACTATCTTATACAAATATAATGATATTATAGTTAACATTTAGTTTTCATCTTCAGCTAGGCTAAAGCAATTCAATCCAAGTCAGTTGAACTTTAGCCTAGCTGAAGATGAAAATTAAATGTTCTCGAAACCGGTTCCATACATTATGATAAGTAAGTGAAGCATTAAGAGTGTGTAGTTCATCTGAATCGTACAATGATATCAATTATATGATTAGCTTCACTGTGCAAGTTCCAATTTACATTTTAATAAATGCTTTAGTTTTTTGCACATTTAGTGTTAAATTATTACTTAATAAGTATATATAAATGATATTTCATTGTTCTGCTATAATTTGTTCTAATCCAGTAAGAGATTTACAAGAAAATAGCAGGGTTGTATCATCATCATATGATATAGTTTACATTTGTCAAAATTAGGCAAATCGTTTACATATATCTGAATCAATAGTGGACCCAGTTCAGATTCCTGGGTACTCCAACTTTAACTATTTTACAGTTTAATTTAGCAGTAGTTATAACATTTCCATTTTTATAGTGAATTTCTATACAGAGTTTGCAGTTTTGTAGATATGAGTGTAGAATTTTTCTGGATTTACTCCAAATTCCATATTTTTGCACTTTTTCCAATAATACTGAGTGGGAGACTGAGTCAAATGCCTTGGACAGATCAAGGAATAATCCCTTGTTTTCTCATCATCATCTAGAGCTTTAAGTATTGAGTAAACCAGATCTGCTACTGCTGTTGTTGTGGATAAGCCTTTTCTGAAGTCATGTTGCGATTTGATTAGTACATTATCTTGTTAAAGAAATCTAATAATCTTATGGTTAGTACTTTCTCATAAATTTGGCAAAGATGTAAGTTAGCATAATTGATCTGTAATTTTCTATTTCCTTCTTGTTACCTTTTTTAAAATTGGATTGATTATATTAATTTTCAGTATATCAAGTTAGTAGCTTCCTAAATTAATTTCATCATGAAGATATATTCTGACAGGCAAACATGCCAGCTAATTAAGCGGAATTGGACAACTCCAATTTTTCTTGGTTTCAATAAAAGATGTTTCAAAGTCTTTAGATCTTCATATGGTTTTTCTTTAAGATTTGTTGGATATGTGGTTGTTCTTGTTCATTTAGTCATCATTTTTTATGAGTTTCCATTTAGATGGAAGTTCTAGTTCAAAAGATGTTTTTTAATTTTATGGTGGTTCCTGTTCATTTAGTCATAATTTTTTATGAGTTTCCATTTAGACAGAAGTTCTAGTTCAAAAGATGTTTTTTAATTTTATGGTGGTTCCTTTTTATGTTAAAGTATCAGCAATCTCATTTGCCTTTAATGGCTCGGAATCCATTGTAAAACTATTTCTAATCTGGATTGTATAATATTTTTCTTTTTTCATCCATAGTGTGTGCTGGTGGGTAATTGTAATTGGTTATACTTTGTAGCACTGCTTTAGAGTCACTTAAGATAATAAAATGTATTAGAATTAACTATGTAGAAGAAAATCTTCATACTCAGGAACAAGGGTCATGTTATGAACTTTGGATAAAGCTGAACAACCAAAATCAATACATATTATCATCACCAGATGCCTTCATTGTGCCTACCTACAATCAAAATAGTGAAGATGAAAGTAAGGGTTATGAAAAACACTAACTAATTGGCAAAGTTGTGTTATGAATTACCTACCTTTTAATCATTATGTAAACTAATGGTTTAAATGTTTGCATGATTTTAATGTATTTAAAGGTTGGTGAAATTGATAATAAGATTGCAAGAGATGACTTACGGAAAGAGTGAGTCCAGCACACGTTGTCCACACAGCAGGGGATGGTTTGCTGGGAGTTTCTCAGTGACTGGCCTAGGTTGACGTACTGGCCACACTTGCAACATGGTATACTTTGATCTTTCTCCATCAAATTCTGTTTCAAGCACCACATCCTACAAACATCAACATTACAGGTTTGATATGCTGCCAGTTGCTAAACTGTAAGCTTCACATCAGATTTAGTGAACTTACATCAACAGTGTAGTTGCCTGGTGGGGCTATATAGGTGACAGTTCCCTTGGCACGAGGGGGCAATAACATCTTATGTTTCACCAGCGTGTTCTCATGCACAATGCCATACATATCTCCACCAGTAATGTGACTGCCAATCTGAAACATAAATCAAACATACAATTTAGTCATTGTTTCACCATATGCATATATGTACAAGAGTATAGTATGAGCACCTACCTTGATATTAATGGGGTTGAACTCCCACTGCATGCTGCGACTAAGAGCTGGGACGTTCACGCCCTTTGGTATGTAAATACTCTGTGTCAATTCATTAATATCTTTCAGAGGTCTCTGTATACCATCAAAGATACTTCCCAAGATACCAGGACCAAGTTCCACAGAAAGTGGCTTGCCAGTACGCAGTACAGGGTCACCAACTGTCACTCCTGAAGTTTCTTCATATACCTATAAAAACACACACATTATGAGCAACATAAATAAGATTATCACTTTTTAAAATTTCCTGACTGCTCTGCTGTGGTCTTAGGTCATAACCTAAGTCCATAGCTTGAAAGTTTTAAAATTGGAAAATAAGCACACCAGCCAAAAATTTAACTCCTTTAGTGAATCACAATAATAGGGAATTGGTCCACCTTTTGCACAAATATCAGCAGTGGTGTAAACTTGATAAGTCTGTAGATGAGATTCACATCAAGTAGAAGAAACTCCATCTACAGTCAGTCTCAAATTTGGTTAGGATCCTGAGATGCCTGACCTGTTGTTTTAGGTGGTCCCAAAGGTTTACAATATAATTCAAGCCTGTTGCATTTTACAATTGAAAGGCACAGGAAAAGAAAGGGCTCATTGACATTTTACTTACTTGACAGGAAAAGATTCTTAACAATTATTTTTTGTGTACAGCCTTTTTTGAACAAATTTTTTAATCTTATTCCTTTTATAACTCTTATAAATTTAATAGTAAAGTTGTAGGTATTTTTATTTCTGTTTATTGTCAATAATACAAATGTAAGAAGACAATATGTTATTAGTATTTATTACATATATTCGCACTAAATTCATTCACTTCTACAATGTTAGGTCAACAAATTCAATAGCATATTCAAAGAACATGGCATAAAGTTAGCCCCAAAGAAAAAACATATCAAAAATTTATTAGGTTTCACAGTAAAAGACACCATACCAATAGAAAAGAAACCAGAAAGTTACAAAATAAAATGTACAGATTGTAATAAAAAATACAATGGAAAACAAAGAGAAATTTAGAAATTTGGAAAAAGGAACACTTTAGGAATATTCGTTTTAAGTAAATCAGCAGTGGCAGTTCACTTTTGGGCCCAAAATCATGAAATTAAACCAGAGGTTAAGCTGCTGAAAGAACTTCACAACTCAATAGAGCTATCTACTTGAGAAAAAAATTTTGTCAGAAAAATAAGAAAAATTTTATGAATTTTGATATTCCACCCACAGATGAATTCGGCAAGTTCTTATTCCAATCATCAGAGACCACCAGAAGCACCTTGGAATTCAGTCACCACATCGAATATGAGTAGTCAGTGAACAATTGATGATAAGAAAGACTACCAACAAAAGATATCCTAATGTTGTATAAGTGGATTTATAAGAACATATTTAATGAATTCTAATAGGATATATTACTACTCCATTGTCTATAGCTTTGTAAGTACAGTTTAAATAAGTAAGAAGACAATTTACATCATTACTGTATACTTTTGAGGGAAAGAAGGGGTTCACTGTATTCAATTATTTCCCTTATTCTATGAACTTAAAGTTGAAGAGATTTATGTATTAATTTTATTTTAAATATCATATTATGTTAAACTAAATATAAAGATTATTAACTTTATTAAATATACTGATCTGTTATACTCATAATGAGGAGAAGAGGGAGGGCCCCTTTTGAAGATCTGTTTACAGGCAAAACAGAAACCAGACCCCAGAAATAAACATTCAGATCATTATGTGATTTCAGTAGATTATCACAAGTAAAGTCATCAGAAGGTCTGAGATTACTGATTATCTGGAAAGCTCAGACCCTTCAGTGATATTTTTAGGACTATTTCATGAATAAATAAGAATTTAAATATAATCCTCTTAGCTTGGCTTACAAAATTATAACCTTTTCAAGCAATCTTGTGAAAAAATAATGCCAATTGTCAGTAATGCCAATAAAGAGCAAAATACGGGATTAGGACTATTTCATGAAGAGAATAAGAAGTGATATGTATTTCAAATTCTGGCACAGAATATTAACACTTGTATAAAATGTTATACTTATGAATATCTTTTCTATTCAGAAACCGTGAGACTGAAATGGACAAAAGTTGCTTATTACAATCGCTACCGTTCAATTTTCCAATACCAACTGAAGAAGGGGAGGAGAAAAGAGAGAGATCACATACACTGTAATTTTTCTTTGTATTCTGTGGTTTGGAATTCCTAATGATAAGTTCAATTTGCACATTTGAAGCATCACCAAAATGCTTTGAAGTACTCTCCATTTTGTGTGATTGTAGATTGTTCATGCTTTTGTTGCTATCAAAAGCTCTCCACCGCCTCTAGCAAAAGTGGTCAGTGATGTGTGTTCAGGAATTATATAGTGGAGGTATAGAGTTGGCTACACTGACCACAGGACAAATGCAAGTCGCTTGACAAAACGGATTTGATCTTTTTTTTTTTTTTTTTTAAAGATAATTTCACTTCATAATCCGGCTGTGAGGTCAAAATTCAAAATTTTCCATTAAAATTAAAATAATATTGATTTATGGATAGCTCTATCTTGTTGATATACTCTAGTAGCTGTATGTATGGATAGAGGCCAGTTCTTGATATTCTTTCTGTAGTTGCAAACATCAAAAAAGGATGTTGTGTTCCAGCATGTTTTTCTTTCTGAACATATCATTCATTATTTTAGGAAATAGAAGATGTAACTATTGCATAAATTTTGACTTTACTGCTTATGTATAGTATGAAACAAGACAAACCTTTGAGATGTTACATATGGAGGTTTCAGGAGGGGGGGAGTAATTTGCCTTGCATAGCAATTTCATTTGTCAACAGCATTACGTCTAAGCAAAAAGTGCAATTGTCAATTGTGCAAGGATTATTATTATTATTATTATTATTATTATTTTTTTTTTTTGACATAGGAGAGTGTAAAATAACCAAAATTTTGCAAAGTATAAGGGCACAGTTTGGAGATAAGATGCTAACCCAGGCATATTAGTGGCACAAAAGGATGAAAAACTGTGGGAAATTAAAGTCACTGTAGGTGTGTAAGAGAAACAAACATTCAAGTCATTTGGGTCCTTATCAAGTGTAATTGATATTTAGCAATTTTTAAGTATTCAAGCCATCATCTAATTATCAGAAGGGCAGGTTCCTTAAATTCTCACCGAGGATCAAAAGGTGCACTTGTGGCAGTGTAATAACAGGATCAAGGAGAAATGTTTATTTCCTAAATTGTAATCTGCTGGAAAAATGTATTTGTAAATGGGGAAATAGTGAGATCTGTTCCATTTAATTTGGTTTGAATAATCTCTCTCTCTCTCTCTCTCACGCACGCACGCACACACACAAAGGCAGTTTGTTTTATATTCACTCTTGTATTTTAAGGAAGTTGGAAGCCAACATTTGAATTTTTTGACATTTTTCAAAAAGTGAAATGCAACAAATTTCCAATTTTTCTTAATTATGTAATATAAGTTTTATTGTGATGTGTGTCCTAGAAGTATTAAATATATCTATACAGTAAAAAAACTTCTGATTTTGACACTGTCCGTTTCAAATGTATCAACTTGCTACAAGGCTCTCGTTTTTACCATTCACTACAGAAGTTTTTGCTTTTGTTGATGGCTATTCCGATGTAAATAATCTGAACAGATCCTGAATATGGCGCAGGCATGCATTAGGTTCTGGGTTGGAGCTATCAGTAATTTTCTTAAAACAATATTTTACAACACCGTTTGACAAAAAAGTCAATTTTGAAAGCAAAATTCTTCTAAGTCCTACTTGTTACAGCACGCGGTTCATAAGGTGTCCAGCAGAGCTGTGTAGCCACTGCAGCAGTTGTATTATATACATGCACTAAAGATGCTGACTAGTGTGTGTAGTGATGCAATGGTTAAGAGCACAGGTTCACCTCCCAGCATGAAGACTTTTTTTAAATAAGCCTTTGTAACATACTGTGACAAATTAGTTTCATAATATTGTTTCCTATACATATCAAGCTTTAACTTGACATATAAATATTCAATATTATATTTCTATCAGTATTTGTTCTATCTGAATGTAATATGCTGCACATACATTCTGTGCACATGCACAAAGGACAAAAGATGGTTTGTGGATACAAATTCAAGAAGCTTGGAATGTAGTAGCCTTTTGTCCATCTACTATTGAAATCTGAAACCATCTATGTCCAGAAGATTGAGGGCAGTTATACATGCTGAGGGTTCATACACCTGATATTTATTTTGTGTTTATTTCTGTGTGTTTTCACTTTAGAAGATTTCTGTTGATGTATTTATATTTTGTTATCCATAAAGAATGTTAGTTTGTGATTACATTTTTGTGTGTGCATAAGAAGTGCCATTAAACTCAAATAATACTTTAAAATATTATATATTAAGGCAATATGATGTTCTACATATACAATGATAAAACCAAAAATAAAACTCTGTAGGATTTGAACCCAGGAGCTTATGCAGAAGAGCAATTCTTTTTAAACCTCATGACTACCACTACTCTACCCTAACATTCTCTTTTCAGATTCTTATGATTTTGACCATTATGTTTACAGGCAAAGCACTCACTGTAGTGTACAAGTTGCTGCATCTGTGTTGTAAATACAGTGTTTACAAGAACTCCCAAAGATCTCTAATCGACACATAGAATCTGGAGTTGGCTCTTCCCTCCCCCTAAGGAGTATATCTCTAAAGAAAAACAACTACATAACAGTGAACCTACTGCAGCAGAATTATTAAGAAAATTTTCAAATTGAAGTTATGATAAAAAAAAATAAGCTTCAAATAAAAAAAATAAACTCTTTTTCCAATGCTGAAATTCTATTTAATTCTACTTCAGTACACAAAAAAAGTATCAAAATAAGCTGTCCAAATTTCAGTGTTATGCTCTAAGGGTCTGCCACAGAAGGAACATAATAGATAATTTAACATTATTGAAACAGGGCCTTCCAACTTCCCTTAATGAAACAGTAAAAACTCACTTTTGGAAAATAAACAGAATACTTTCAGAAAAATTATGGTAGAATAATAGATTTGGAAAAATTGTTGGGGACACACAAGATACTACACCAGCTGTTTACAATTGCTATCACCATTTAATTTGAACGAACCTCAAACTAAAGATTTTCTCAAATAAAACAAGATCTTGCCCGAAGTCTTACTGCTACCAGAACAGCCATCAGTGAACTGTGAACATCACCTTCTAATTCAAACCATCATACCTGAATTGTTGCCATGTCTCCTTCCAGACGAATGATCTCACCCACAAGTTCATAATAGCCAACACGCACCAATTCATACATGGCAGATCCAGACATTCGCTCTGCTGTCACCACTGCCAACACACATAACTTAATAATATGACACATCAAATGTACTCTTATATGGTAACACAGAAAACAATGAAAAAATAAAAATATTTTTGAGACTCTTAGGTAATGTATGTCTATCACACTACTTGCTGTAAAAGTAGAAAATGATTAACTATGCCTGTGAATTTTTATTAACATACACATTTTTTTTACTCCATTTTCTCATCACATTTTTTAAAAACTAAAACAAATTGCATCATCAGTCAGTAGTAAGGTAATTACTATAAATACACATTCATTAATTTCTTCCAATTTTTCCTCACTAGCATTTATTAACTGTGATATCTTGAATTAAATTTAAACTGAATGTTCATAATACATGTTTTGTAAAATGGCTTAAAGGTCCACTCCAATAAAAAAAAAGGTATTCATAATATTGTTTATTTTAGTAAACAGTAATGAAAACAGCAGATTGCTCCGAAAAAAGAGATGGAATTTACAGCTGTGTTTATATCCTGTCTTTGGAGCATGTGACATCAGGCTGATCCACTTGATATGCATCGTCTCAGTTCATTACAGTCACTGGCTTTATGATGTCAGAGATTAAACCATATTGGTTTAAACCTCAGGAAAGAATAATGATAATAAAAACTTTGATAATTTAGATTTAAAAGTTGTAGATACATCATGGTATTAGTATGGTCAGTGCTAAATAATGCCAACAAATGAGGAATGTCAATAGATGTTGTCATAAAAATGAAATAATAAAAAACATTAGTGGTAATGCAATATGCATAGCATTCCATGATTCCTTTGGAACACACTTTGAATATAACTAGGAAATAATTATGGTGAGGGAGATAACTGATTGCAAAAGATTAAATTAAAAAACACAAACAATAGAATATTTAACCATATAGACAGTTTGTGTACTGGATGAATTCATGGACTCCTAGAGCAAAACAATTTCTTCCTTGTATCATGAGCAGAATCAGAAAAAACAGTATGCTGAACCTGATGGAAAATATGTTTAACTTTAAAAGGGCTTCTTGGTAAAAATGCAGATTATTTGATTAAACAAATAGCCTGGTTTATTATAATTATTATTTTGAGGGAAGATACATGGCACCCTATGAAAGTTGTTTTAGCAATTTCATGTTTATTACTTTGTTCAGCAGCTTTAGTCTTTGTCACTGAATCTTCAGGATCCCATGCCTAATAGCTGCATCCTCTGTCTCCAACTTGCAACTTCATGATCAGCACAACTGCTGCTACGTGGCATTCATGATCAGGGGGCTGTTACCTCTCTGTAATCCATTTGTCAAGGCTGGGTGGACCCCTTTCCAGACCTTGCTAGTTTAGAAAATTTTAAGCAGCTACTTGGGATTGAACTCAGGACCTCTTGGCCATTAGTCAACAATACTAACATTACATAAAGAAGGCAGTCAAATCAAACGTTAGTTCACAAATATCAAAACTCACACTCCTCCACTGCTTCTTTAACAATTCACTTTTTTGAAGTTTTCTCATCTTGTAGTTCTAAATGGTCTGTCTTTATTGGGGAAGTGGTGAAAGCTAAAGTTCTTTATTTGTGCTTGTTCTTGTTCGCTGCAATTGTTACATCCAAAAACAATGCACTATGGCAACTAGTATCACTTAAATAGAAAAAGACTAACAAAACAAACAATACTTCTTTTAATTATGTAGCTTAGCTATGGATTGAATGAGGCAGAAGAAGCTATAAATAACTATCACACTTGACCATGATGTCACATGCCTACAGAATACTTGTGAATTTCTCAGGAACTGGACCATGCAGAAAGTTTGGATTTTTTTTTTGTTAATAATTTTTTACGCTCTTTCATTTATGCATCCCATTAAAATACATTAGAGTGGGCCCTTAACTTAATGTCTAACATCTAAGAAAAAACAACAAAACATAAACATATATTTGCAATTTTAATTTGAAACTTGGTCGGGACAGATCTTTTCAGTCTCTGAGCCAACATCAAAATGGAATGAAAGGAGCTTAAGTATTATGTGACAACCACAGCAAGTCTGAGAACACTCGACAATGTGTTGCATTAGCACAGCTGTTGGATCACATGTGAGGATGGATCTGAAATGACAGCATTTCCATTTGAACAATCTTTCTTTTAGCGTGTTTTTCATGAATAATTTCATAAAATTCTATAATAGTAAAAACCTTGCCCCAAACATACATACAATTAATTTTTATTAACTCTCTAGGGTCTTTACCATTGTATGATTTTTATAACCTTTATTTTTTATAATTTTAAAGTTGTTTAGGAGAGAAAGTCTTTAGACTGTGCCATACATTTGGGGACCTTTGTCCTTTGCAAGCTACCATTAATGCATGATTTGCATAATTTAAGAGAGGCTTTCTTGAACATGAACTTGCAACCAACCCTCAACAGCAACAATGATGAAGTAGAGTGTATGTTGTAATGTGGAAATTCAGAAAGTCCTAAATATTGGATCTGCAGCAGTAAAAAACATTTTAAAAGAAAAACTTTACAGTTGCTGGACCTGTACCCCTCACAAATAAGTAAAAAGTAAACTGGCACTGCAAAATGCTAGCAAATGATGATGGAATAAAATAAAAAAGCATATACAGCATAACAGGTGATGAAAGCTAGTTAAACTGCATGATCCAGAAAATGAACGATAATCAGTGATATAGGCCTTTCCAGGATAATATCTTCCAACAAAAAGTAATGAAATTATGGCAAGAAGAGGATGTATTCATTCTTAACTAGTGACCATGTTGGGACAGCTGGGCCTGGGGAGACAAAATACAGCCCTGCCAGATGGTACACTACCCTAACAACCAGCATAATCATAATGTTTCTATCCACACTACATGGAAACAACAACGTTTTATCTCATCTCCCACACAGTCCAGGCCTGGCAACATGCAACTTTCTGATCACCCTATGAATTGCCGTAATCTGTTATTAGCATTATCAAAGAAACTTGGCATTCAGTGAATGAGATGCTACATAGAGTGTGGAGAAGAGTGCACATGTATCATTTTCAACGTTATTCTGAAGATCTATTGCGTCAAATGAAGGATGCTAGATGTTCAGGGATTTTGCGCATAAGTTTCCCAGGCATTCACTTAAAGTACTGAAGAAAAATCCTAAAAACCTAGGTTAGGAAACTACCCAAACCAAGAATCCTGACTTGCCTGTCATGTGGGAAGAGCAAACAGTACTACTACAATATGGCATTAGTCTTCAATATTATTTATTGCTTTTGTTACCCTCATAGCACAGCTATTACAGGATAATTTCTCAACTCTTTAAATGCTCCATTCTTGGCAAGTCCAAGGCAATATTCCCTTCCCCTCTTCAAGAAGTCTTATTTTTTCCTTTTCTTTGCAAAATTTTACATATAAATACAAAATTTAGAAGAACCTGACTGCTCACTTTAGGGTTGAGTTAATATTTTATCAAGATAAATATATATTAAAAAATTATTTTAGCTATTGCTGGCAATGTGTGCAGACAACAGATGTTACAGCAGAACAAGAAATGAACATTTGACATTATTGCACTACTTAACAGCATAGAATTTTTTTTTAATTATTTACAATACATGCTTTTAAATCTTGTGACAAAATCATGCTTGCATGCCATTCTTTTTACACCACCATACACACAACTAGAGATGAAGTAATTGGTAATAATTAGAAACCAGATGTTTATGCACTAAAAATGCTGATATATGTATGCATTTATGCCATTATAATTTAAAAAATATGCAGTTAAAACCAACTAGTAAAGTTATTTTTCAAATGTTATACTATTTGATCTTTTTTGGGTTCATCTTTTCTATTTCAGTCTGTCACTGGATTTTGCAGAGCCAGTCTTCTTCTATTGATTCTTACAAAGTCCATATAATGTCAGATATTTTGTTCTACTTCATATGACAACAAACATGTGTACATTTGTATATATTTGTTTGGTTTATTTACAGAAGCTCTTTAATATTTCAAGTCATCATACAATCAGGGTATGAAATGGCCAATAAATTTTGCTCATAAACCTCTTCTTTCAGGCTTGAGGTTCTTTTACATGCCATAAATCTACGACACAAGACTCATGGCTTTACTTTCTTTCTGCAGGAAGCCATATTTAGAATTTTTACACCCAAAAAAATTCATCTCAACCCTGGTTGGAATTGAATCTTCTGTTATCTTGGGTCTACAAGGCAAATAGACAACCACTAGACTATCAGGACTGACTAGGTGTGTACACAAAAGCTGCCACTTATTCCGTTTTGATTTTTTTTTTGCTTGGCATTACAACATGTGACCATTTCAGAATTTTTTGTATTTCAGATATTTGTTTATATCCTGATTTTTGGAAATTATGTTCTATTTTCTTTTTTTAACAACTGTGCCAATGTTACCAGGAGCTGATGTTAATTTAGATGATGTTGTCTCAAAGCATTTAACTTCTCACATATTTTAGTTCTACTTGCTTCCACAGATGAAATGGCAGGAGGAAGAAGAGTGAAATGTGGAGCTATGAAACAAGGATTTGCCTCCATTTCTGAGAGTCAAAGAAACTTTGAACTATTCTACTGATGTAGCAACAAAGCATTATCATTTGTAAATCTTTCTAGGTGTTTAGCATATTAAATGGCAGCAAGCAGACAAGTGCCTCATTAAATTAAAATTAAGGCTACATTTGGTGCCGCTGTTTTATATATTTCACACTCCCAAATTTGAATAAACCACTACACATTGCAAAAGAAGTTTATTTTTTTCTTTTGTTCTTGCTTGGTCAAAGTTAACTCACAGTGTATAGAAAACAGAGTTTGGATTACAGCAGATGTTTATACTTTCCTTTTCCTGTTCATCCAGTGTGGCTCACAATTGAGGTGTGACCTTCAACCTCCTAGTGAATAATATAATTTTCTTATGTTGCAATTTATACAGGCTAGTTCCAATCTTAATCTAATATTAAGTCTATGATTATTGTATTGATTAGTGTTTAAGGCCCATTTTTACTACATAGGTACCACAGGCGGTGAAACTGATGATACATGAAATGAAATTATATATTGAGAAAGGACTTTTTTTAAGGAAGGAAACATTCCAGACCTAAGTTTAGGGTACCTCCCCGGCATTTGCCATTTATGAGGACTGAGGAAAACCTGGAAAAAACTGCAGCTAGGGAGGACAGTCCTGACTGGATTTGAACCCTAGACCTCCTGCTCATGAGTCCTCACCTTAACGACCTCGGCCACCTATGGCGGTTAAGTCTATGATGGAAGTAAATAAGCATTATAAACCAACAGATTTAAAAATATGCTTTTAATAATACAAGCAAAATTGAATTTATATAAACCATAAAATTATGCTTAAAATCTAGCAAATGCTATGAAATGCAAAGAAATGTCAGTTAACATATGATAAGACCATAGGAAAAAAACCTGTATTTGCATGAAAATCTGGTCCTGTTAATTTAAGCACTTTCATTCATTTATGCCATTCATTTAAGCACTTTCGAAAAATTATAATAAATTTTTAAAAAATTCTGTTGGAACTCACATTGTGAAGCTTGTTAAATGTAAATTCTATCTAATCTGCATCTAACACACTCTTAAGCCTCACTTACTTTTAAATATGGTGGGACCGGTTTTGAAGAAACATCCTCTCCATCTTCAATCAACTTGACGAGAATGTTAGGAGAAACTAACATTTATGAGGACCTGTGGCTTCACCCTGGTGTTGTTTTTAAATAAAATGGAAATTTGTAATACATTCTCCTGTAATGTTGAAATTCATAAGATGATCCCTATGTTTATGAATGTAAATCTTCTCCCACGTGACCAATTCTGTACATCTGTGTTCTTCTTTAAGTAACTTTATTTCTTTTTTTATGTTGTGATTATCTATCAAAAATGGTGTGCCACTGCTGACCTATCTGTTTGTACTTAATGTTCCTGAAATGTTCCTTTAATCGTGTTCCTATGTTCCTTTTAGTTTTTCAAACATATCTTATCACATTCTTTACATGTTATTTTATAGATGCCTGACTTTTCTCTTGTAGAATGTTACTAAAAGTGTTGTCCACTAAAGTATTTTTTAGAGTGTATCTGTTAACAGGTGCCAATTTAATGTTAATATCTTTAAATTTTTGTTGGAATTTATTCACAGCTACTGGATGGTAGGTGAATTTTTTAAAAACCGGTATCTGTTTTTCAGTCAATAGTGTGGTGGTATTCTTGATCATTTTCTTCTTTAGGAATCTATTAAGTTTTTTTGTTTACTAAATTTTAATTAAAACCATTTATAATGGCAATCTCCTGTATCTTCTCAAATTCTTTTTTATACTCCTACTTACTGATTGGTAAATTCACCAGTCTATATATTAAGCTGTTAAAAATTGTGTGCTTGTGACTTATGGGGTTGCACCCATTTGATTATATATAGTTATCTGAGAGTATCCTTTCTATAAATTCCAAATTCTAAATTTCCATGATTTGTATTAATTTTTATATCTAAGCAACATTCCCTTTGTTTCTGTTTCAAGTGTGAAGGATATGTTCCTGTCATGTATATTTAAAAGTTTCAAAGCATCTTCAACTAATTTTTTTTTCACTATATTAAAAATCTTGTCAATGTATCTGTACCAACATTTAAAATAATGTGGGAAGGTGGAAAATAATGTGAGTTTCAAATGTACTCATGCATAAATCTGCCAGAAAGGCAGACAAAGAATTTCCCATTGTCAGTCCTGCTTTTTGTTTATAGAATTCTCCTGCAAAATTAAAATAGGACTGGTTAATACACATGCTACTTAGGTGGACGTTTCATTAATTTCTATCTCTTTTAACCAATCATTCAAAAGCAATAAAAGCTTGTCAGTTGGAATACTTGGGAACAAAGACACTAAAATATCAGAGGGTAGAACTTCAAAATCTTTTATTTTTTCTATTAACTGGAATGAGTTTTTTATGCATCTACTTTGAAATCTTGGTAGAGCTGTAAATCGGTATGCCATTTTGCCAGAAAATATGTAGGGATATTTATATTAATGATGGCTCTCATGCCCATCCCAGGTTATGAAGTTTAGGTAACCCATATATTCTGGCTATATTACAATTGTGTTGTTTTAAACTACGTTTTTCTATGTTTGGTATTATAGTGGAAGTCTGTATAGTTTCATTCACTGTTTTTGTGCATTCTTTGAATGGGTCAAATCATCTTATCAACTATGTAATTTTCAACATTATTGGAGAAGTTTACAGAAGTTTTAAAACCCATATTGAGTACAGATAATTCCTCTTTATTAAAACTTGCTTGTGATAAATTCACCATGTTATTCTGTTTCTGTATTGGTTTACTAGTTTTCTGCAAATTTTTTAAATTCCTGAATTTCATTTTCTTGATATTTATTTTTTTCTTTACTCTGATATTTATATGTTCTAGTGCATTCCTTATTAAGTTGTCCCAAATGACATAACCTAACTTTTTGGTGACTCTCAAGTATATGTCATATAATTTCAAATCTATGTCAACTAATTTACAGTAATGTTTTGCTTTTTCCATATGGATTGCCTTCTTCTCAACTATTGTTCTTTACTGCTACGGTTATATTTAACTATTTTGTTAACAAAGTTTGGGCAGACACAAATTTAAAAAATGTATGTCTGCAGCTATCAGCTGAGAAAGGGAATAAAATAGTAATAATGGACAAAGACGATTACACTGACAGAATGTTAGAGTTGTTAAACAAAAAAGAATTTGCTCATGTCAATTTGACCGATTGAAAGGATGCACAAAAACAGTGAATGAAGCTAAACAAACCTGCACTATAATACCAGACATAGAAAAACATAGTTTAAAACAATACAATCCTAATATGGCCAGAATATATGGGTTACCTAAAATCCATAAACCTGGGATGGGTATGGCCCTAACTAATAATATAAATATCCCTACATATTTTCTAGCAAAATGGCTTATGGACAGATTTACAGCTCTACCAAGATTTAAAAGTAGAAGCATAAAAAATTCACTCCAGTAAATAGAAAAAATGTAAGGTTTTGAGTTCTACCATCTGATATTTTAGTCTTTCCACACAGTATTTTTGTTCCCAAGTATTCCAACTGACAAGCTTTTATCGTTTTTGAACGATTGGTTAAAGGAGATAGAAATTAATGAAACTCACAGGAAAGAATACGTCTACCTTACTAACATCTGTATTAAAGCCTTTCTACAACATACCTTTTATTCAGTAAGTGATGAACTTTAAATAAGGCATATTGTAAATCTATTGTATATTGCTTATATTATATTCTGGATGAAGCCCATATCACATAAATGGTCCAAATGGTGAATAAAGTATTATTATTATTATTATTATTATTATTATTATTATTATTATTATTATTATTATTATTATTATTATTATTATAACCAGTCCTATTTTAATTTTGCAGGAGAATTCTATGAACAAAAAACAGGACTGACAATGGGAAATCATCTGTCCCCCTTTCTGGCAGATTCATGCACGAGTACATTTGAAACTCACATAATTTCCGCCTTCCTACATTATTTCAAATGCTGGTACAGATACAATGATGACACTTTTAGTATAGTGAAAAAAGAATTAGTTGAAGATGCCTTGAAACTTTTAAATATACATGACAGAAATATATCCTTCACACTTGCAACAGAAACATGTTGCCGTTTTTAGATATAAGAATTATTAAAAATCATGGAAATTTAGAATTTGAAATTTACAGAAAGGATATTCGCACAGATAACTATATATAATCAAATAGGTTCAACCCCATTAGTCACAAGCGCACAATTTTTAACAGTTTAACATATAGACTAGTGAATTTACCATTCAGTAAAGAGGAGTACAAAAAAGAATTTAAGAAGATACAGCAGATTGCCATTATAAATGGTTTCAACTAAAATTTAGTAAACAAAAAAACTTAATAGATTCCTAAAGAAGAAATTGATCAAGAATATCACCACACTATTAACTGAAAAAGAGAGACCGGTTTTTAAAAAATTCACCTACCATCTATTAGCTATCAATAAATTCCAAAAAAAATTTAAAGATATTAACATTAAATTGGCACCTGTTAACAATACACTCTAAAAATGCTTTAGTGGACAACACTTTTAATAACATTCCACAGGAGAAAAGTCAGGCATTTACAAAATAACATGTAAAGAAAAACACCACAAGGGCAGAACCATGGGTCCTCATAAGTGTTAATTTCTCCTACCAGTTGTGAAGTTGGTTGAAGATGGAGAGGATGTTTCTTCGAAACCGGTCCCACCATATTTAAAAGTAAGTGAGGCTTAAGAGCATGTTAGACGACAGATAGATAGAATTTTCAAATATATGCTATGTTCACAAGTCTATTAAACAGTTTTAGTTAGAAGCTGTATTAGCCTTGCATTGCTAAGCTAAAAGTGTAATATTTTAACATTCAGGTAACCTTCAACAAGACAATATATCCTTGAAAGACTTGAAGTTTTGCTAATACTTACCAGGGCCAGAAACAGCAAACACATAGCCATATTTAGACTCCCTTTCCTCGTCCTGCATCTTGGGGAGAGTCGGTGCCATGGTGATCGATGCTGCAACATTTCAGTGGAAATTAACTTTAATAGATAACTAGGAAACACTGGTGATAATTGCCAATTGGGCATCTATGGATTATAAGAAGCAAAATTATGGTTAGAAAGGGGACAAATTGGTTATGCAAATGTATACAAAAAGGTTAAAAAAAGTGCTTATCAAGTCTAAGCCAACTACGACTCTCTCTCGTTTTACAAAGAGAAACATAGGCACATGGTTAAAGGAACATTTCAGGAATCTAAAGTACAAGCAAATACAGAAATCAGCAGTAGCATACCATTTTTGGACACAAAATCACGACATAATGAATAAAGCAAAATTATTAAGATCAGTACAAGGATCTATGGAACTAGCAACCTGAGAGAAAATCTACATCTACAAATACAAAGACAATCTAATGAACTGCTGGAGATGAAAACATAAACTACAAGTTTATCACACCGTCACCAGAGCAGAATACACATTCCCATAGCTCAACGAATGATCTGACAGTTGGATATTTTAGCCTGGCTGATGATGAGAACTAAATGTTCTCAAAACCGGTTCCATACATTATGACAAGTAAGTGAAGCATTAAGAGTGTGTAGTTCAACTAAATCATACTATAATATCAATTATATGATTAGCTTCACTGTGCAAGTTCCAATTTATATTTTAATTTTAAAATTTATATATCTTGCTTCATTTCATATCCTAAAATACAAATCTCAAATGATCGGTATTATAATAGCTATATTTTTGTAAAGGTGCTGCACCCTAAAGTTATTCCTTACTTATCACCTACATATGCAAAAAATTTCAAATAATGCTATAAGTAAATAGTGCATCTTAGAGTTTTATAAGTTATAATTTCACTCAAGGTTTATAACCCCACTGCAAACATGCAGGGTCAGCCCTGAGCAAGATGACCAGGTAGTTAGAAATCATCACAATGAAGAAAAAATGCAAATGATGAGCAAACAATGATTACAATAAAGAGGGCTGAATGAACAATGCCTTTATAAGGATGAATATGAAGCTTTGTGACAGGAGATAAAACATTATGAAACCTGGGAGGGGGGGGGGGTCAAATAATAGGTTTTAGCTGCAAAACTCATGGCAGTGGTTTCTATAGAATGCAGAGGATAAATAAAACCATCAACTTTACACCCAAAAATTCTTTAAAAATGAGAAGATTTTAGACGTTGCCTGTATAGTTGGAATTCCACAATACCATAACTGTATTGATGGAGCTAATGAGTCCTGGGGTACCGAAGTTGTATGATAGGAGGTTGCTAGTGGCCATTGGGGATGCTGATATTTATCATTGTTTCCATAGCTTCCCAATAAAGAGCTTCCAAATTATTTTTAATTTGTTTATTGCTATCAAGTTGGCTGCATTTCTGTAGATGTGCTATTTTAGGATAGTATTCACCTCCTTACAGTTCAATAAAAGATGCTTGAAAGTCTTTAGATTTTCATAAGGTTTTCTATAAGATTTTGATGGATATGCTGCTGTTCTTGTTTGGTTATTAATCTTTTTTATGAATTTCAATTTACAAGGAAGTTCTGATTCAAAAGATGGTTTTAGTATCAGAATCTTGTTCCTTTTTATTTAATGCAACATGGCCTGTTGTCCTTGTAAAACTATTTCTGTATTTCTGATCTGGATTGTATGATATAGTTTTTCTTATTTCATTTATAGTGTACATTGGTGGGTAACTGTATTCCATTATACTTGTAGTGCTGCTTTAAAGTCACTTAAGATAATTCTTTAATTTATGTTATGTCTATACAGTATATTTTCTAAATCTACTCTAATGGTTGTTATTTCAACATAACAACTATTAGCATATTGTCTCAAAGGTGTATATTGAGAGAATTCTTCACAGTATATATCAAAACTGCCTCTCCACTTTTAAGAGATCAATCTGTAAATACTCTACACCATGTATCAGTCAGATAATAGTTGTTTAGTGAACTAAGTGCTGCCAGTCTTAATATTTCAGGTATGTCCTTCTTCTCGGAGATGATTGTTTCTAGATTTAGTTTCATGCAGATAGTTATATATTGTAAAGGGTTAGTTGACATAATGGCAAGTTTAGCATTTACTTTTAAATTTTTGTCTAAATCTTCTTTCTGTATGTAATTTTTGAAAGTCTGTTGTGATTTTACTCATGTGCTGTGAAGAATATGAAACCACTTATTCCTGTGTTGATTACTTGCAATATTGCTGTTTTATTATCTAGCTCTGTTTAAATGAGAGGGGATTGTTTATAGATACAAAAGATGCCTCTTATTATGAACACTAGAAAATAGATGAAGCACAACTCCTTTTATTAATTAGAGAATGCTGAGTCTTGTGATGAGAGTCTTTCTCATATCAAGTCAACCATTCAGCCTGCAGCACGATCTAAATTTCAAAATTTCAATGAAGATTTTGAATAAATTCAACAAGCTTGGAGCCATAGGAATGCTTTATATAGGTTAATTTTTTTCTGTGGTATGATTAAAAATAGGTGACTTACTAATTTTGATGCGCAGAATTCAAAAATGCATTCTATTATTCCATAGCACATCTTGTTTTGGCAATATGACAATTTTCAATTAAAATATAATTGTAAAATTTGCAAAAATATTATACACTTATATACAACTTTTAAAGAAAATGAAGAATAACAACATGAAAGCATGTTTGCGGAATGTCAGAATCCACATGAAAGCATACCTGAATTTGAGAATGTATGTTAGTTATTTTGTGTACCCCTTTTTCTTTTCCATGCAGTATAAGTGAGTTTTTTCGAGTATTCTCTCGTAGGTTTTCAGCATGCAAGACACCAGCTATAATTGGCCATCATATGTATGTTTCAACGTCCTTGATAATGTCGTTTAGCATCTTTCAAGTCCTGGTGAAATCTTTTACCCTGATCTTCACTGACAGCTCTCCCAAATTCGACAGGAAGTAGTCAAGATGTGACTTGAAGAAACGAAGCTTCAAACTCATATTACTCCGAGCAGTCTGAAATTTTCCAGCACATTTCTGACAATTTATTTATATTGAGGGTCTTTCACATTGCCCAGAAATTTAACAACCTCTCTGAATCCATTCCAAGCATCTTTTTCAATTTTATCCATATATCTGGTACAATTAATATCTTTCATCAATTTCCTTATCTGTGGTTCATCAAATACTCCCTCTCTGAATTTAGCCTGTGACAATGATGGAAACTTTGTGCATAAGTACTGGAAGCAAGGGCAACTTTTGTCAAGTGCTTTCACGAACTGTTTCATCATGCCAAGTTTTATATGTAATGGAGGGAGTACAATTTATTGACGATCAACAAGAAGCACATTAGGAACATTTTTTGATCCAGGTTCCTGTTGTTGTCTCTCAGGCCATTGGTCAGTTTCCAAATGTTTGTCCCTCACTCTGCTATCCCATAAGAAAACCAGGGAATTTTGGGTATCCTCGCTCTTGTCCTAGTAATAGACCAATGACCTTCAATATTTGCCACTCATGGTCTCGGTACTTAATTTTCTCAAGAACACACTTCAGAGTTTCATAAGACTCTCTTAGGTTCATAGAATGTGCAAGCAGTATTGAAGCTAACTTGTTGCTATTATGAAGTAACACTACCTTAAGACTTTGTTTGGAAGAATCAATAAAAAGACACCAGTTACTTGGCTCATATGCTTCCGTGCCCAACTGCTGAATAAGATTACACACATCCACACAAAACACAAGTTGATCTTCTTCTGCGTAGTGCTTGTGGAACTGTATTTCGCAATTCCTATACCACGAAAATGTAACGCCAGGCGATAATAAATTTTTCTGCTGTAGTCTTGAGCCCAGTATTATACTTTTCTGTTTTGTGAAGCCTAAATCCCTCACTAAATCATTTAACTCAAATTGATTAAACTTTTGTGGTGAATTGTAAAATTCTTCTGGATCAGAAATCAACTCATTGTTGGAAGTCATGGAGCTGCTTTCAGATTCACTAAAATTGAGATCTGCTGGTGGTGCAAGTATGGGTAGTTCAGGTTCATGAGGAATAGGCCGCGTAGCTGAGTTCAGATTTAGACAATTAATTCCTGCCTTATTTTTTTTTGTTATAGCCAGCAACTTTGCACATGCTAAAGTAACAATCGTCATGGTGATTCTGTTGCTCTCTTCATATCATTGGTTTGGAAAATGGCCTTGGCTTCCATTTTCCTTCATACCAATACTGTAATCCTTCAACACAACTGTTACATGCAATAACAATTTATCCTGATCACCAACTTTCTCTTTGAAATATGAGTAATTTAGTTTCTTTGTTTATATGTCTATTTTATGTACCTTCCAGTCAAACATGTAACATCCACAAATGTAACTAAACTTCTGAGGACTTTGTAGACACTTTCTCCTGCATAATCCTGATGTAGAAGTCATATTCAAACCTTTATTTTAGCACTACACATATAGAAGACAAACATGCATATTAACACAAGTTTTCAGCTCACTTGAAGTTGAGATCTATGATAGCTGTAAATGTAAACATAAATAGCTCACAAGAAGATAGAATGGACCCATAGAACAAAACTGATAAATGCTGGGAATATAAACATAAACATCTGGGTGATAAGGGAGAACGGAAGCAAGCCGATTAGGAAGAAAATCAACAACAGATTTAGAATAACATAATGAAACGTAGCAGTAAGCTGTATAAGCTGAATGAATTTAGCACCATAAACATATATGCAAATATCATAAAAAACAGATGTGATAGCCAAAAACAGACTTCATTTTTTAAATCAGGGCATTATTTCCATTAAAGTCACATATTTTCCTTTATACCACAGAATCAATGTTGACCAGTGTTATTGGTAATTTGTAGAATTTCACATTACAAGCAGTTAGGAGTGTTGGGCTGAATGATTTCAAAGCATTTAGGAAATTCATTGATATGTTCAATAAAGAATATGGCATAATACTTCACTGTAACATATATTTTATTCAAAAAGATGAATGAAAAGAAGCTAATAATAAAGATAATTGCAGAGGAATTTTTCAGTGGTGTGAATGAAATGAGAGTGTCAATATCAACAAAAGTAAATTTTGAAAAATGGATCAAAGTGGCTTGTCCAGGAGTACTCTTTCTTACATGGGAGTAAAGGCAATTGTGTGCACTTCTCATCACCACATATGATAACAGCTATACAACTGGTGTGCTATGTCTATGTGTGGAAAACTAGCAACAAAATTATACATATATGTTTCCAAGAACCTGGAGAAACATTGGTTCTGAGGGTGCAAAAAGATGTCAATGTGGTGTTTGATGATTGACAATTATTGCTTAAGGGTGCAAAACAGCTAAGGTTATTAGTGCCCAAACACACTAAAAACTGCGCCAAAATTAAATAAATAAATAAGTAATCTACACAAAATCAGTGTATAAAATAAGCAACAGTAGCACTTGGGCAATAAAATAAAACCCCATAACAAATAACAAGGATAATATAGATAACAAGACCGGTACTAAAACATAGCTGCAAGAGCTGAAAACACAACAATCTTATAATGGTCTAAAATTGTAACAATTAAACCCCAAAACAAATAACAACGGTAATATGGTCAACAACAAATAAAGACTGGTACTAAAACATGTCAGCAAGAGCTGAAAACACAACCGTCTTATAATGGTCTAAAAATGTAACAAAACCCCAAAACAAATAACAAGAGTAATACAGTAAACAACAAACAAAAGACTTGTACTAAAACACAGATGCAAGAGCGAGCTGAAAACACAATAGTCTTATAATGATGTAAAATTGTAACAATAAAACAAACAAGGGTAATATGGTCAACAACAAATAAAGACTGGTATTAAAACACATCAGCAAGAGCTGAAAACACTTCAGTCTTAAAATAGTCTAAAAATACCGTCATAAATAAAATTATATACAATCACACCTTGCTCCAAAAACCACAAACATGGATAAAATGGAGCACTCGCTCAACAGCAACCATCAGCAAGTAGGTCCTGAGGGCAAACCGAGCGAAAGTCTAAAAGCCGCTAGATGATAGCATTCAAGTAAAACGTGACGTACTGTAAAGGGTTAGTCACAATAAAGACATGTTGGAGTTGGGTCACCATTAAAAAGATGACGGTGACTAAACGGCCATGCCCAATTGTCAAACGTGCTAAAATTACTCCTTCGCGACGAACTGCGCGAGAAGTCGACCAGCTATAAGGGGCGGATTTACATTCTCAAAGCTTATTGATAGGTATTAAATTTCACTCCTCGCGCCAGCACGAGAGAACGCCTAGATGTAAAGAATGTTTAAAATCCCGCGAGTAAAAACGTTGCTCATATTCAGCAGCGTCTAAAAGGGCGGATTTAGCTGCGACATCTGCGGCTTCGTTGTGTGGGAGTCCCACATGTCCAGGTACCCACAGCAGTGTTACCCTGACGTCAGCGTCCAGAAGTACAAACACTGCATCCTGGATCTTCTGTACAAGAGGGTGGTGGTTGTACAGGTTTTTAAAAGATAAAAGGGCTCTCAAAGAATCGAAACAAATAACATTGTCCCCCAGCCGCTATTCAGAAACAAACCAAATCGCCCGATAAATAGAATCACGCTCCGCCATAAAAATGATGTCGCAGCGCTAAGACCAAACTAAAACAACCTCCATTAAAAACAAAGGTACATCCAACACCTGTGTCAGATTTCGAGCCGTCAGTATAAATAAAATTGCATCTAGCAAAAGAAGAGGCGATCTCGCTAAAATGATGACGAATAATAGGTGCTGCGGTCGAAGACTTAGGGCAGGACGTAAGCCCAAGATGAACGGGGGCCTCTGCTGAAAGTCAAGGGGGAGAAGTAGTTTCCCTGGATAGAAAAAAGCCGGTAACTGCACGTCCAAAGTCCTTAACAAATCCGGAAAACGAATCCCAGGAGGCCTAGGAGTAAAAGACCGAGCAGCATAAAATGGAGCGAGAGACACATTAAAAAACGGCTCATTCGTGGGATGACGAGGTTGCGCAGCTAAGCGACAACCATAAGCAGAAAGTAAAAGATCCCTACGATAAAACAACGGAGGTTCTCCAGATTCCGCACTTGACACGGGACTTGTTGGGAATGCTCCAATGGCGACACGGATACCCCGGTGATGAATGGGGTTAAGGCGACGAAGAACGGAAGGTCGCGCAAAGCCATAAACAACACAGCCATAATCAAGTTTAGATCGGATTAGAGATTGGTAAAAGCATAAAAGAACAGTCCGGTCAGCTCCTCAGGATGTGCCATTTAAAACACGTAAAAGACAAAGAGAACATTCTCACTTGCCCCCGAGTTGTGCTATATGTGATGACCAGCATAATGTCCTATCAAATACCAAGCCAAGGAACCGAACTTCGTCTGCTAAAGCAAGAGCGTCTGGGCCAAGATGGAGAGATGGTGGAGGATACTCCTTACGGCGCCAGAAATTCATTCAGACGGTCTTCTCTGCGGAGAAACGGAACCCGTGATTTACACTCTAAGCGTAAAGGCGGTCGAGACAGCATTGGAGGCGGCGTTCCAAAAGACAGGTTCACCGAGACGAAAGAAAGATGACAAAATTGTCGACAAACAACGACGAATGGATTCCTGGCGGTAAACACTCGGTGGTGGAATTGATAGCAATTGCAAAAAGTGTGATGCTGTACCGAGCCCTGAGGTACACCGTTCTCTTGAATAAAACGAGATGATAAAACTGATCCCACGCGAACATCAAAGAATACGGGATCGCTTGGCACTTCCGAACAAAAGAATTCATTATGTGGGTAGAAAGAGATACAAGACGGTCGACTGAGGAACGATGACGCCGAAAAACTCACTGAATGTTCATTAATAAGTGCCTCAACTCTAACCACCACATAAACCGGCCGTTAATCATGCGTTCCATTGTCTTGCAGACGCAACTGGTGAGGGAAATCGGACGGTAACTGGAAGGAAGGTGCGGGTCTTTTCCAGGTTTAGGTATTGGTATAACGGTGGCCATTCGCCAAGTGCTCGGTAATGTTCCAATGCACCAAACAGAATTAAAAATCTGGAGTAAAAAGTCCTACCTTCCGCTGGCAAATGCTGCAACATAGCAACATGAATGCCACCTGGTCCCAGTGCGCAATGCCGAGAGGTCGTAAGGGCATGCTCAAATTCCCTGGCTGTAAAAGGAACACTATAGCACTCCTTGTTGTCGGAGGCAAAACAGAAATCTCTCGACTCGACCTGCTCTTTAATCGTGCGAAAAGCAGAAGGGTAATTGCCGGAGCTCGAAACCTCAACGAAGGTGCGTCCTAAAATATTAGCTATGTCTATCGGAGTAGTAAGTACTTGATACCTTGAGACCGGGTATGGACGTAAAACCAGGTTTGCCTGCAACGCGGCGGAGCATATTCCAAATAGACGAAGGTGTTGAGCGGTTAAATGATGAAGCGAAAGCAAACCAAGAAGTATTTTTGCTACCATTAATGCCTCGGCGGCATTCGGCGCGCAGTTGTTTGTAGCGAATCATGTTTGCTAAAGTAGGGCGGCAACGAAAAACTCGTAGAGCACCTCGGCGTGCACGCAAAGCATCCCGGCATTCGTCGGTCCACCAAGGAACTGGAAAGCGTCTGGAGACGACCGCGAAATAGCCTGATCTGAGTCATTAAGGATGACCATTTCGAGGTGCTCGATTACTGCGTCGATGGATGGAAACTCACACCCTGAAAATACGGCCATAGATCGCAAGAGATGCCAATTCGCCTTTCAATAAGCCATCTTGGCGTGAGCTGAGAATGTACGTGTGGAGAGAATATGTGTATTTGACACGGAAAGTGGTCACTAGAGTATAAATCAGAGATGACGTTCCAGGTAAAATGTACAGCAAGCGAGGCAGAACAAAAGGATAAGTCCAAGTGTGAAAAACTATGAGTACTGTCAGAAATAAAAATAGGTTGATCAGCGTTGAGCAGAATAAGATGTGGCGGTCTAGAAAATCTGCTAACATGCTACCCCGTGTTGGAACCCCATAGGCGATGGTGCGCACTTAAGTCCCCCAAATGTAGGACAGGGTGTGGTAGCTGGGATAAAAGATAATCGAGCTCAACCGTTGTAACAGTAGCAGATGGAGGTAAGTAAACATTGCATACTGAAAAACTAAGGCTAGAGAAGTGAACTGTAACTGCAGCAGCTTGTATAGGAGCCTGGAGGTTTAATGAAGAACTGTACATGTCATCTCTGATGAGAACTAAAACTCCACCATGCGCGGAAGTGCCATCTTCGGGAGGAAGATTAAATCTCACTGAAAGAAAGGATCTTGCGGGCGAAGTTTAGTCTCTTGGAGACACACAAGCGGAGAGTCAGTCGATCGTAAAAGTAACTCCAGGTCAGGTCGCTGACTGCGGAGTCCACGCACAGTCCACGAAAGGATAGCAATTGTTAAAACGAGATAACATAAATAAAAATACCGCCTTTCTTTTTGCTCGGCCCAGAACGAATCAACCGTCCTTTTTTCATTCGCGTGCGGCTCGGTGGTTTGCCTGGAGCAGGCACATCCCATGGCGTCCTCAGAGGGAGGGCTCTCCCGCTGAGAGGTATCCATCGATTCCAACACCTGGAATCGGTTGGATGTAGATATAGGCGGTGACGGCGACCGCCTAGCGGGCTTGCTCTCGTCAAGGGAGCTGGACCTCCGAGGAGGAGAAGGACTCTTTTTCTTCTCAATAGGAGTTGACGATTTCAAAAAGTCAGTTCTCGTGTAGCTCGTCTTGAACTTTATTTCAGGGGCATTAAAAACAATCGGTTTCGGTTTCTCGGTAATGCGCTTCGGAGAACTGGGACCCTGTAAAAACAAGGTCGCAAGTCTGCGTACTGCTGTCGCTTTTCTTCACCGCTAAAGAAGCTGCAGCGCTGCATGTACCGGTCTTAGGTATTACAGGTTCGCGAGATTGGTATCGCTTTCGGGCCTCAGTAAAGGAGAGCTTTTCCTTTACCCGGATTTCTTGAATACAGCGCTCCTCTCTAAAACGAGGATAGTAGCAGGACGAGGCTGGATGATCACCGCGGCAGTTGATGCAGACGGGAGCGGATGTACATGCTCCTTCATGACTTCCTTGACCGCAGGTTGCACAGATGGAACTGACACTCTTACATGATATGCGAGTGTGTCCAAAACATTGACACCGAAAGCATCGCAACGGGCTCGGCATATACGGGCGCACTTCAATAAACTAGTAGCTCGCCTTTATCTTCTGCGGCAATTCAACCCTGTCAAACGTGAGGAAAAGAGTACGGGTCGACTGTAATTCCTCCTCTTTCCTTGCCTGCACACGACAAACAGATATGATCCCTTGGTCTTCCAGGCAGCTCTGGATTTCCGGATCGGACATTCCGTCTAGAACATTGGTGGTAACAACTTCTCACGACGAATTCAATGTCTTATGCTGCTCAACGCGGATGGGATAACCGTGGAGTAGCGTCTCCTTGAGCAATGAGTTGGTTTGAGACAGCCCAAGTGTCTCCACCAAAAGTGAGTAGACGGGTACAAGGCTTAACGGGTCCAGCTATGGCATCAATTCCCTTCTGAATTACAAATGGGTTTACCTTGGTAAATGATTAACCATCTTCAGTACGACTGAGCACTAAGTATCAAGAAAAGGACTTCTTGCATACTTCTTTTACGTCAACTCTTTTTCGTTTCATTTGAAAATGATTACCATCTTGTACCATAGAGATTTAATCCTCCAACATTGCAACTGTCTCCGATGGCAGGTTGCTTCCTGGGCGCCACCCCGGCTTAGGTTACTTGCCCAGGCCTGAAGTAACCTCAGGATCACACCTTGCTGTGTACCGACAAAGGGACCCAATTGCCTGCAGGAAGTCAACAGCTCATGCAATGGCGCCTCCCCGGGCCTGACCTTTACCAGGGGATATGCTCCTGTCCTACCTGATTACCCAGTCACTTTTTACCCTGTCAAACACAGGGGCATCCTTCAGACAAAGAACAGGGAAGTAAAACAAATAAAAATTAAAATGGAGGTGAAATTAAAAGGAGCCAAACACACTATGTGTGGACCTGTGGGAGCAGCTCAGGTTCCTCTGGGTCGCTATGCCCCATACCCAAAAGTGGGCCTCTGAGGGGTCAATGTGGTGTGGCAATATCTTAGAAATGCAAGTAAAATGGAAAGGGGAAAAGAAAAAAGAAAAAAGAAAAAAAAAAAATAAAAATAAAAGAAAGACACATCTCACCAGGTTTCTTTTCCAAGTTTTGGCCGTTGATATTGAAGGCAATCTACTTTTGTTATTTGACTCTTTGGGATAGTCACAAAGATGAACAGGACTGTTGATGAGGTTCAATTTACAGATCAATATCTATACTATCTGTTTTATGATAAAAACTTATGTATAACATCAGTTTCTTAGAGAAAAATAGTACTGTTTAATCACAATTGACAAAAAATGTACTGAGCCAAATGTTAACTCCTCAATACAACAGATTACTGACAACATGATATGGTTATTTATGGATCTTACAAAGGTATATGATGTATTAAATAATAAGATATTGTTGGAAAAACTAAATATGTATGCAATCAGAGGGATAACAAATGCATGGTTTATTGCAACAAACTCAGTTACTAGAAATATACAACAGACACAAGAGAAAAGCAAATCAACATTTATAAATATAGCCCATGGAGTATTGCAGGGATCTATTTCAGGTCTGCTTCTCTTACTATAAATGACATGCATTAAATGTTAAAAAAGTTTATCTAGTCCTATTAGCTGATGATGCAAATGTTCTGGTAAAAGCTAAAAGCAACATGGAACTTCAGAAAAGAATAAGCACTAATGCAGCAGAATTAGGACTAGTTAAATATAAAAAGGCTGCTTATAACACACCAAAATCATTTGCAATGATTTTCACACCAGCCAGAATAGTATCACAAAACCATTAATATACTTAGATGGAGAAATTAAATACCAAGAGCAAACAATATTTCTAGGGGTAGTGCTTATGGAATATTTAAAGTGGGGAGCACATAAATATTAACTAAAATTGTTAATTGGAGCATTGCACAGTGAAGCTAATCACATATCAAGGTCATTGCGTGACTGAGTCAAACCTTTGCTCCATTTATTTGTTCAAATATGTAGAACCGGTTTCACGAACACTTAGTTTGCATTGTCATTCTATTATCGACTGGAGAACAAAACCGTTATGCTGTGGGGATGTGTAATCTGCTCTGGTGAAGGTATGATGAACTTGAAGTTTATGTTTTCATCACCGGAAGTGTCCAAGTGCATAATATTATCTTTGTACTTGTAAATGTAGATTTTCTCCCATGTTGCTAATTTTGTAGGTCCTTGCACTGATTTTAATATTTTTTTTTTCAGTATGTCGCGGTTTTCTGTCTAGAAATGTGATGCCACTGCTGAATTCTCCAACTGCTTGTATTTTATGTTTCTGAAATGTTCTTTTAACCAAGTGCCTATGATTCTCTTTGTTTTTTGAATGTAGATTTTTTCACACTCTGCAAACTTATTTTATAAATACCTGCTTTTTTCTCTTGTGATAATGTAGATGTTTGCTGAAGTGACCACGTTCAATAATTAATGCAACTATTCTCCTTATACCTATTCTGTCCAATTTTAGAAGAAATGTGGAAAGAGCTAGGACCAATTTCCTAGCTTCCAGGAAAGATTTGCCACCTTATGTTAGTTGGCGTTTATCCCTAATCCATGTCTTAGCAGTAAGTGCACTGATTCAAACTGCAGGTTCAGGACCAAAAATAGGGTGTATCAGGGAATGAGTGTGTAGCATATTGCATTTAGATAGAACAAATACTGAAGGAAATATTATAATACATATAATATGTTAACATTAAAGTTTGCTGTGTATGGGAAACAATATTATGAAACTAATTTATTATAATATGTTACAAAGGTTTATTTAAAAAACAAAGTGCTTCATGCCGGAAGGCAAACCTTCACTCTTAACCACAGCATCACTGCACACTCTGCCACAGAGCTAACAGAACAAACATATTGGTCAGCATTTTTTATGCATGCTATATAACACAACTGCTGCAGTATCTACACAGCTTTGCTGGATACCTTGTGAACCGTGTGCTGTAACAAGTAGGACTTTAAAAATTTTGAACTCAAAAGATGACTAATTTTTTTTGTCACATGCACACACACATACACATTCAATAATGCAGACTAATGTGCCCAAGACAGTGTAGACCATACTGCTATAAACTATAGTATAACAAGTTACTTACAACTTTAAAAAACATAGAAGTTCTTAAATTGTTTAAGAAGAAGCTTCAGTCATTCCTATTATTAAATTCTTTTTATTCAGTTGCAGAAAAACATAAAATGTATTGGATATTTTTCCATAAGCACTCTATATGTTTGTTTGTATAATTTGTTACGTATTTTATTGCAAGTTATATTGTATTGTGTTTCATATTACTGTATTGGTTAATTGACAAAACCATGTAATTGTAAAAAAAATTGGAAATGAAGAATAAATACATCAAGATATACATATATGCAGGTTTTGCAGGATATATTCCTATAAAAGCACCAAAACCAAAATCTTTAAGACAGACCTTCAAACTTGAATATAAAGATGTATTTCAGCTAAAGTTTTGTGTTAATACTTGAAATTCATACCCGTTATATGTTTCATATGTGTATAAAAATAAAACCCTACATGATGTACTTTGTGTCTCCAAATTACAGTTCATTGACAAACTAAGCAGGATGCTAGAGATTTCAGAATGATTGCAAAAGAGTACAAGAGCAAGACACAGGTCAGTTTATTTAAATAATTTTTATTTGGTTCATTTATGGATGCTCTTGAACATTTCAGGTCATCCATTAAACTGTGAAATGGCTGATAAATTTTTATCAGAGGACCCTTCTTTCAGGTTTAAAGTTCTTATATATGGCATAAATATACGACAGGGACCCCCAGCTTTACTTCCCTTCTACATGAAGCCAAATTCAGAATTTTTACACCTAGGGAGGGAGGAAAAAACAAACAAACATACAAAAAAAAAAACAAGAGCGAGATAGACCCTGGCCGGGGGTAAACTCACTACATTGAGTCTACAATGCAAGTATTATTACCACTAGACCACCAGGATTGACTAGACCTCAGTAGCAAGGTATAGTTGCAATAAGGCGAAGACGCTTTTATTACATTAAATGCATTGTCATATATTCCAAATTAGAAGTCATGTTTACACGTGCAAAATATTATTAAATAGAAATATTGTGCAACTCAAAAATAGAATGGGAAAATATTGTACATGTTAAGCTTCATTCATTTGGTTACTAAATAAATCACAAAAAAAGCTGAAAAATAAATTAGCAAGAATGAATTTAGATCTTGAAGAAATAACAGATTCCTTTTTATAATCAATATACTTGCAAGATTTAGGGATAAATAAAATGAGTCATCTTATACATTATATTTTAAATATATGTCAACAACAGGGGGTTGAAATACTAAATTAAAAGCTTAAAAGAACATTACTATGGTTCCTAATGTTTTTTGCATTTGACTTTACAAACTGAATGAAATTTCTTAAGTATCCCCGTTTGGCAGCTACCTACAGTGAACCAAAATTAGGTCTGCAGGTTTGCAGTTGCCTTATAACTATTAAGAACTAATGGAAATTCTTCAGGTAGGAAGCTGGTCAATTCTGGTTGCATTGACTTCCTAGCAGAACAGCTTACATCAGTGTCTGAAAGTCCAGGAAAGATTAAATCAAGGGGAAACTTAGCTCAATAGAATTGAGAAAAAGTCTGGAAAAAATTGGTTTTGGAGAAATTTGAAGAGTTAGAGAATCGTTAGAATGTGGTTTCAGGAAAGAAACTAAATTAAGAATTGAAGATAATGAAAGGAAAGGTATATTGGCCAGTTTTAATTTCATATATAGAGCATATTTAGAGATTTGAAATCAGTGTGGAGTAGAGAAAATTATGTAAATTATAATTAATCTGTTGTCTAATACACTCTTATACTTCACTTACTTTTAAATACAGTGGGAGAGGATGTCTCTTCGAAACCGGTCCCACTGTATTTAAAAGTAAGTAAAGTATAAGAGTGTATTAGACAATAGATTAATTATAATTTACATTTAGCAGGCTTTGCTGTGTAAGTTCCAACAGAATTTTTTAAAAGTGTCTTATTTTTCGAAAGTTCTTAAATGAAGAGAAAATTATGTTTGATCAGTGTGATAAAGCAGCAAGTAAAGTTTTGCATGGACAGAATGGGATTATGAAATTGAAAGTGTTAAGAATAAGGAGGGATTTAGAAAACTGCCTACTTTGAACCGATAGGATAATTGACACATATTGTTAGAATGCGAAGAAACTAAAATTTTAGAGAGAAACAGAATTGAAGTGGTCCAATTTGCCAAGAGAAATAGGAGGAAAGCAAATGAATGTAAATCAAGAAATAATATAAATGAAATAGGAAATTATTTGGGTAAAAGAAAATTAGTAAGCAAGATAATGGTTAGAGAAGCAAGATTATTAAATATTAGGGAAAATAGAGCCCAATAGCTAGACAGGGGCCTCCATGTGTTGCTTTTGATTTGATTTATTTACAGACGCTCTTTAACATCTCAGGTCATCAGCATCCCATTCAATTCAAGGCGTGAAACGGCTGATCAATTTTGCTCGGAGGCCTCTTCTTTCAGGCTTGAGGTTCTTTTTTCATGCCGCAAATCTACGACACGGGACCCACAGCTTTACTTCCCTTCCAAAGGAAACCATATTTAGGACTTTTACGCCCAGAAAAAATTTACCGATGCTGGCCGGGATTGAACCTGCAATCTTGGGTTTAGGAGGCCTCCATGGGAAATCAGCAATTTAGTATAGTGATTTGCAAGTTGACTGATTAGGTGAAATATAATAAAGAGTTTTTAAATATTTTGGTTAATATTAGTTTTGATAAAGTTAGATTTCATTAGCATTGTAGCCTGGTCCTTTGGATATTCCAGTAGGCTATTACTGACAAACCAGAAACTAGGGTTCAAAATTAATAATATTTGGTTATTTGTAAAATAAATTGATTCATTCATACATAGGCTTTTTACCTGAAGAAGAGTTGTTTAATTTGAAATAGTGTTTTAAAGTGTGCTTTAATAGTGATTTATGGTAATTCTTGATTTATTATTAGAACGGTCTAGTTCTTTGTATTGGTCACCTGAATAGGTTATCCATGAAATTTTTCCTTTATATACTTATATATGGACTTCACTTGTCTTCTTGCCATAGAACTCAAGTAGTTTGAAATATAGCGATTACAACTCTGTGACTTTTTCTTAGTGTTTTATCCTTTTCTGCTTTTCTAATTATTGTTAATTTAGTTACATGGTCAATAGTGTTACTTTATTTTTCATTTATATATATATAATATTTTACCACTGACTTGTCTTCTGCCTTTGGAGAAGAACACAACCTATTCAAAATATAGTGCAAATTGTGTGACTATTTAAGTGTTTTATCTATTTCTGCTTCTCTAGTTCTTGTTATTTTAATTACATTGTTACAAGGGTTCCTTTATATAGTATTATATACCTATTTTTATAACATATGAGCTGTCTAACACTATAATTGTTGTGAACACATATACCAAGATTTCACTTGCAGTTCAAGGAACTGTAGTGGCATTCCTATACCTCAAACTTGGTGTATGAAAAAGGGGGTACAGATCATTTATTCTATTTTTAAGAAGCTTGTAGAACATTTTCAAACTTCATCATTTAATTGACTTACCAGAGAAAGAGATATTATGTTTTCCACCCTAAGAAATTTTTTAAAGTCAAACAGCTCTGTGAAATCTCAACCTCTTCAACTAATATTAAACAAATCAGGTTCTTTTATCAAAGAGAGAGAGAGAAATATAAACTCAATTACATTGATTTTTAGTTTTAGATGCCAGGTTTTCAGCCAGTCAATACAGCTTGTTTCCCCCCTGACTGAGGTTTTTTCAGGTTATCCTCCATCCTCATAAATAGCAAATGCTACGAAGGTATCCTAAACTATCATTCATCACATGTGCTGAATGCTTGTGATGCCTCAGCAGTAAAAATGGAATTTAAACACTATTAAAAAATATTAGTGCTCAGTGTTGCAATTTTTTTTTGGCTGAGTGAATAGTGTGAAAGTGCAGTGGAAACATTTTTTGGAAAAACTTTTAGGATTTAAGCCACTGTGACAAAAGGGAAGTTGTTCCTAAAGGTTTCCAACTCTTCTTCCTAACCTGCATCAAATGGGAAATGCCTGTATTTTCCTATTAATAGATAATAGTGAAATTGCATGGAATTACCCCACATTGCTGGTTTAATCCTGGCCAAGGCTGATGGATTTTCGGGCCTAAAAAGTATGGATTCCTTCAGAAGGGAAGTAAAGCCATGGGTCCCCATATGGTAGATTTATGGCATGTAAAGAATCTCTAGTCTGAAAGAGGAGGCCTCTGAGCAAAATTTATTAGCTGCTTGAATTGAATAGAATGGTGATGACCTGAGATGTTCATGAGCAAATAAACAAACACATGGATTTTTGGCTGTTCATGGTTAAATAAATTATTTTGCTGTTCTGTAAAAAAAAAAAAAAAAAAAAAAAAAAAAAAAAGGAAGGGGGGGAAGGAATCTGAAGGGATTACCAATTTAAAACGTTTAGACAACACATTACATTATATATAGATCTAGTATGGTAAGTTATTCCCTTTTGTTATGTTTATTTATTGTTATTTTATTTGTTATAATTTTTTTGTTCATGATTATTCTACACATAAAAAAATATCAGTAGCTGCCAATAATAGAATATGCTAGAGAGTACTTCAATTCAAAAAGAAAGCATGGTACCAAAATATGAATGGTGGATGAAGAAAGAAGAACACTGTATCTGATTAATTTCAAGTAAAAACCACAATTAATATGGAGATTTTAGGTGTTTATAATGAATACATAATTGTTTATATACATTTATATAAACATCTGGCTGCCAAAAGATGCTTTTATTACTAACAATAAAAACACGTTAAATGATGTGAATAAATCGTGTTACCAAAAAATCTTATTAATTCCTTTTGGATGAGTGGCATCTAATTGACTCTCTAACCCCCATTTTTGGCATGCTACTCTTTCTGAAGTTATTTTGAAAGTCACAAACCAACATCTCTCTTCTATAATAACTTTAGTAGTTTTGCTCAGTAGCTGGGGAGTTTCTCTTGGGGGGTTGAAACAAGTAGTGACCAAGTTACCTCAAAGTGTGTTGCATTAAAGGAACAGGTGCTTTATCATTTGGTCCTAAGCGCCTGTGACTCAAGGAGCTTTTACCTTGCATGATAATGGCAATTTTTTTTCCCTGAAATGAGAACTAAGTGTTTCAAAGTGCACTCCTTCATAACTAGTTTATGCATTATGCAGAAAACCAAATGTGTTAGAAGAGTTGCTACTACCATCCCTCACTATGAGACCACTTCTGGAAGATGGGATCACTTCTATGCTACCGATGCAATGACTGGAAATTAAATTGACAGAAGCCAACTACAAATTTTAACACCTTGTTACAAGATGCATGGTTGATGAATTTCATGTGCATAAGATCTGCAGCAGAAGTCATTTCCACATGCCGAACTAAGACTGCATGTGTTCACTCTGTAAATAACCATTGCTACCACATGAAAAAGAAAAGAGAAACATGCCGTGACAAAATTTTGCTGTGATTAAGATATTTACTTTGTACAGTGCGTGCATTTTCATTTCAACCACCTTCCATCCTTCCTGCTTTCGGTAAAAAGAAATCTGACACTAAAGCAAAAAGTAGCAGACTTACTGGGTAATTTAAAAACCATAATATTTACTATATACTTATTAACCTTATATTACTTTACATAACGGGTAATCATCAAAAATACATTTTATTACAACACATACATCTCTCTGGTGCGGGATGTATCACAACTTTTCCAATTTCTGAACTTCAATACATTACGAACATTTTAGGCTTCTGAAACTCATGAAAAACGCAAAACTGAAGACATTAATATTGACATGTTTGTATTAATTGGAATCATAACATCAGTGATAATCCCAACATTCGTAAAACAAGCTAAAATTCTTTGTTTCTGTTAAGCTTCATATTTTTAGTGTTTAACAGATTCTGACATCGACACACCTCCCCACAATTAACTCTGAAAGTTACTCCTCAACAATAATAACGTATAGCTGTGTGTCAACAACAAAAAAAGTTTCAAGTAATTCGGAAAAATCACCAACCACGCCTTTTTATATTAATTTTGGGCTTTACAAAACGATGCCCTAAATTCCCCGTATGCAATATCATGGCATTCCAAATTAGTTTCATCGCAACAGTTATATGAAAACTGTCAATGTTTCAAAAGGAGTCAACTAATGCTTATTGGCAAATACTATATAGCTCGCTTTTACAAATAGGTTCAATAATTGAAATAAGCTTCTATCCTTTCTTACCTCTTTAAACAGCACTTCTATATCACAAGACCTGTCAGCTGACACCTCTAATACTGTTGAATCCAATTTGATATTTAAACTACCTTTAACAAATATTTATTAGCGTTTCTTCATTCTAAAAATTATGCGATAATACTTTATTATTAATAACATATTAAATATATAAAAATATTTTGGAATAGTTATCATTAACACTTATGACGACTTAAATTAAATGTATTTTCTGCCCTCTATCGGAAGAGTTTAAAACTATAAAAGAGCTCCAAGTTCAAATGATACTTGTGATTAATGCGGTATCGACCAGTCCCTAGATGACGATAAGGATTTAACATTAAAAGCCACTTTCATAATTTACGTTTCTGTACCAAAAATTATGTTGCAATGTTAATGTGTCCGGAAGGCCATTTTTCCAAATTCACCAAGTAACTAAGAACTTCTCTGTTGACAATTTATAATAGACCATGATTAAAATAATAATAATAATAATAATAATAATAATAATAATAATAATAATAATATACTTGAGTTTCAGTTATTGTCAGAAAATACATAATCAAAAATAAATTTATAAACCAAATAATTTAAAACATGAGGAAATCATCTCTTATGATAACAGGGTATTTCCATTTATATTATATAGTTACATTCAACTATATTTTATATACATATTACAATTAATGTAATACATTTATCTTTAAAAAGTTTTTCAATTCTGCTTGAAAATGTTTCCCTCTTTGACTATTAATTGCTAGTAGCAATGTATTATACAAAATTTTACCAATAACTCTTGGATCTCTTTCAATAGTTTATTCATTTACATTTATATAATAAATGTTTGAAGCTGAAGCAGTATACTTGTGGCAACATTGTTTAGGATCTTGTCTTGTTCACTGTTAACGACAAATAGAACTATCTTATACAAATATAATGATATTATAGTTAACATTTTAGATTTCTTAAAAACATTTTTTCTACCTTATATGTACATCTTACACGTTTTTGAAGATTTAGTAATGTATTCCACATATACTTCCCCAAACCTCAATTGCATAACAAAAATACAGATAGATTAAACTACAATATACTAAATAGTGTTTGAAAGTTAATTGATCATCGACTTCAAAGAAATTTATATGATTAACCTGTTCTATTCTTCTCCATTAATTATAACATTTATGTCTTAGATTCTCATGTCTATTATTGAGGTAGTGAAACAAATGTGTTAATAGTTTTTTGCACATTTAGTGTTAAATTATTATTTAGTAAGTATTTATAAATGGTACTTGACTGTTCTGCAATTGTTCTAATTCAGTAAGAGATTTACAAGAAAATAGTAGGGTTATATCATCATCAATAGTGTACCCAGTACAGATCTCTGAGGTGCTCAACTTGAACTATTTTACAGTTTAATTTAGTAGTATTTATGACATTTCCATTTTTATAGTGAATTTCTATTGCATTTCTATTGCATTTATATTGCAGTTTTGTAGATTTGATTGTAGAATTTTTCTGGATTTACTCCCAATTCCATATTTTTCCAATAATATTGACTGAGACACTGAATCAAATGCCTTGGACAAGTCCAGCAATAATCTCATTGATTTCTCATCATCATCTAGAGCTTTAAGTATTGAGTAAACCAGATCTGCTACTGCTGTTGTTGTGGATAAGCCTCTTCTGAAGTCATGCTGTGATTTGATTAGTACATTATGTTTGTTAAAGAAATAGTTCTTTTTCATATATTTTGGTAAAGATGGAAGGTAGCATAATGTGATATGAGCTGAAGCATACTGTTTTCCTTCATTTTGGGTTCAAACCCGGCCAGGACCGATGGATGTTTTTGGGCGTAAAAATCCTAAGTATGGCTTCCTTTGGAAGGGAAGTAAAGCCGTGAGTTCCATGCTGTACATTTACAGCACAAAAAAGAACCTCAAGCCTGAAAGAGAGGCCTCTGAGCAAAATTTGTCGGCCATTTCATGCCCAGAGTTGAATGGGATGCTGATGACCTGAGATATTAAAGAGCGTCTATAAATAAATCAATCAAAAAAAAAAAATCCTTCATTTTGCAGATAAAGATTCTTGTAATTGTAAATTATAATTAATTTGTCATCTAACATACTCTTATGCTTCACTTACTTTTAAACATTTAATAGACGACAAATTAATTATAATTTACATTTAACAAGCTTCACTGTGTGAGTTCCAACAGAATTTTTTAAATATGTTTTGTTTTTTGAAAGTTCTTAAATGAATTCTTGTAATTGTTTTAGGAGAACTGAAACATTAATACAAAGATGTGAGGAATGCACTAAAGTAAAGGGAGATTATGTTGAAAAATGATAAATGTAATGCTATTACCTACCTAAAATGGTTAGGATAGAAACTTGTTTACTGCACCTCATATTATTGGTGGAATTTATGGCCAAATTGGGAATGAGAGTTGCAAATAAAAAATAAAACAGTACTTGACTTAAATTTCTTTATGTATATAAAAAATGACCAAGAAGTTTTTAAAACTGGTACATAAATTACAGAATGTTGATATTGTGACAAGTTGCAGTTAGATCTTGTACGCATCAAGTGGAACCAATGAGCTTGCATCGTTGCATGCCCATATCCAATCAGGATGCAGAACAACAGCTACTGGATATCTTGCCTTCACCTGCCAACACAAACAAATGTAGCAGTACAAACTAAAACAAATATAATATAATCCATGAACTCTGTTTTCTGGAAGTAGAGGGTGCCCAGTGTAAAAACAAGAAACCTGTTAATCCATCCTAAGAAATGGGCACAGCATTTCTATGTGCCAGAATAATGAGTAACTTAAGGTCTTAATCTAGATGAATAATCCTCCTTGAAATTTTGTCTATTCTTAGTGTTATACTATCTCTGTCTTAAATAATAGTTGAATTTCATTCACTACTTATTTATAAGCAATGAACAAATACACAGATGAATGTATGAATCAAAATTAATGAGAAAATGCTATTGGTCCTACTGTGGAACATTTAGTTACCTAATGAAGCATACAGCAGCTTGATAATACTAGCTAAGGAACTAAAGACAAATGCCTACCATTGACATCTGTTTCCCCATGTTAGGTAGTTGGTAGCAGTTTTTTCCAAACCATCTTCATGCATCCTATTAAAATGTATTAAATATGTTCACACTACTTATACATTTGGACGAGTTTTGGGGGCAATCACTCCCATTATCAGCTGTTGACTAACTACTTGTACTTGATACAGTGACTGGATCCCATGGAAGTTGTGGAGGTCTATGATGGTTCAAATAGGAACTTGATGGGTTCTTCATTAGTGGAAAATCAAAATTCATTAAATTTTTCTATTTTTTCAGGATGAAAATTTTTTTACCATGTAGATAGCTATATTAGGTTATAAAGTTCTTTAAGCAGTTCAGCCTCTGGTTTAATTTTGTGATTTTATGTTCAAAATTGAGCTGCCATTGTTGATTTATCAATTTTGTAAATTCCTGATTTCTGTTGATATGGTGTCTTTTACTGTGCAACCTAATAAATTTTTAATATTATATTTGTTCTTTGGGGCTAACTTTATGCCATGTTCTTTGAATATCTTATTGAATTTATTATGAAAGTTGGATGATGTGTGAGGCTTTTGAATTTGTATCTTTCTGATCTGGCAATAGGAAAACCCATGTCTCCATTTCTAGCAGTTTTACGCATGAGCTCCTTCGAAATACATATCATCAATGCCTTTCCATTAATTTTCAAGACACAGAATAGATATATGGATGACATATTTGCTATATCACAAAAATACTCAATAGATGCCCTAAAGCTCTTTAATTTACAACAAAAATCTAACATGCAAGGAAGAGGAGAAAAATAAATGGCTTCCATTCCTATTATAATGCAGGCAGACTGAACTTTGGAATCCACAGAAAAGACACACAACACAACAAATTACACGTAAAACAACCATCAAACCCTGCTCCACACAAATATGCAGTGTTCTACAGCTTTGCACACAGAATAATTAACATCACTCTCACAGAAACATATCCTAATGTTGTATAAGTGAAGTTAATGTGAACATATTTAATACATCCTTATAGGATATATTACCATTCCATTGTGTATAGTGTCGGTCAAGGTTGTGTAGTGCTAACCATACTTGCCTTCTAAACCCAAGATCTCGGGTTCAAACCCGGCCAGGATCAATGGATTTTTTCGGGCGTAAAAATCCTAAGTATGGCTTCCTTCAGAAGGGAAGTAAAGCTGTCCCATGTTGTACATTTATGGCACAAAAAAGAACCTCAAGCCTGAAAGAAGAGGCCTCTGAGCAAAATTTGTCGACCATTTCACGCCCTGAATTGAATGAGATGCTGATGACCTGAGCTGTTAAAGAGCGTCCATAAATCAATCAATCAATCAATCAATCAAAAAAAAAATTGTGTATAGCTTCCAAAGAACAATTTAATTATCTTGATGCATTTAATCAGAACTCATTGCAAGATCAGAAAAACATTACTCAGTCTCTCCACAGAAGCATACTCAAAGGCTCCAACCGATAAACTATTTTAAAATGCTAAAAACATTTCTGTGGCTCCACTTTCAATTAACAAGGAAGCACTCTGAGTTTAAGCAAAAAAAAAAAAAAAAATAAATAAATAAATAAATATAAAACACTCTTAACGTTTTCATTGAAAAAATTCAGGACATGTTTTGCAAGACCTTTTCCCACATTGTTAACTGTTACACCACTCGTTAAATGCTTTTAACTTAGAGTGTTTCCTTGTTCATTTGAAGTGAGACCACAGAAATGTTTTTAGTATTTTAAAATATTTTATTTACTGGAGATTTTATAATCGTTTTCACTGAGCTGATTCCTGAATATTTTAAAATTGAAAATACTCAAAGGCCTTCACAACAGCAGTAACAAGTTCATCCACTATGGATGGGGCTGCTAATGTTGGACAGATGGTATGGCATTGAAAAAACTGAGATAAAGGCTGTTTTGATACTAACAATGCACATGTAAAGTGAGACCAGTTTTACTGGCAGTTTTGAAAGAGGTAGCATTTGAAGGATATTAACTGAATTCAGCAAATTCTTATTCCAGCCTATAGACGTTCAGATAGAAGCAATTTGGGTCCAGCTCCAGACATTCCTAAACTGCCCAAGCAGTCAGTAAACAGCTGAACAAAGTTTCTCTTCATGAATGTATTCACAGTCCCTGAAACCTGTCCTAAATTAAAAACTTTAAAATAAAGTACATGTCAACATTCAGTTTTGAAAATATCATTGCCTTACTATTAATAGCTTATAAACACACATTTAAGTACAGCAATAAAGGCATCAGTATTAAGTGGCACATTAATCCAATAGTTTATTTATTAACAAGAATCTGTTTTCAAAGCTATTGCTCTCATCAGTCAATTTTTTTTTTGAATGGTGTTTAACACCCATTTTTACTACTGAGGTACTACAGATGATGGACATTAATGATTCACGAGATGAAATGATAAACTGGGAAACAATTTTTTTAAGGAAGCCAATGTTCCAGACCCTAGTTTAGGGTACCTCCCTGGCATATGCCATTTATGAGAACTGAGGAAACCTGGAAAAACCTGTCAGGGAGCATGGCCCTGGTGGGATTTGAACCTCAGACCTCCAGCTCATGAGTCTGCACCTTAACGACCTGAGCCACCTGTGATGATCAGCTGAAAATGACTAGTATTGGCATGGTATGTGATGGTTCCAATATGATACAAATTGTCCAGCAGTAGGATATCAAAATTTACAACCCTCCACAAGCTGACAAGAGAAACCAAATTATTCAAGGTTGTGGATGATATGTGAAATAGAACCAAACAGCATGCTACCATTCTTGAACATCAAAGCAATAAAGCATTAAGGCAACCTGGAATTTGGAATCTACAGAAAGGACATGCAAGCAGATTATCACATCAAAGATGACACCTTTAACCCCAAAACACATAATCATGCAGTAATCAACAGTCTGATGCACAGACTAATTAACCTACCCATTAACAAGACAGAATACTCCAAAGAATACCAACAAATAGAAGGAACAGAGATTAAAAATGGATTTAGCTAAGAACTGGTTCACAAAAAAGTACAGAAGTTCAAGAGGCAAAAACGTATTAAAGAAACACTTTCAGCACAAAAAGATAAGAAAAAATTCACATATCATTCATGGGCTATGCACAAATTTCAAAATATTCTAAAAGACTTCAACATTGACAACAAAAACAGATTTAATATTAAAAAAATCTCCCGAATGGTAACATTAATGAAAGTTCCACCACAGAACAAAATCAGGTTTTTACCAAATAAAATGTGCAAAATGCAAAAACATCTTTATCGGAAAAAGAGAGAAATAAAGGTGTATGGCCAAAACAATACATAAAATATAAACAATGGATAAATGAGCTGTGGCATCTCATTTCTGGACAGAGAAACATGACATTATGAAAAAAGCAAAATTATTAAAGTCAGCACACGAACTCACATAGTTAGCAACATGGGAAAAAATCTACATTTATAATTACAGACACAGATTAATGAACTTCGACACTTCCGGGGATTTTCATTTTATGTTTTCACATAAATTTTACATTCATTAGAGCAGAATATACATCCCTAAAGAATAATAAATTATCCAGCAGTCAATAGTTAGCTGAGGATGCAGACCATGTGCTAAATTTAAACAGAGTCAAAAAGAGTGTATGGTTCGACTCAATTATACAATGATCTTTGTGTTAGTGTAAAAGTATTTTCAAACTCACGAAACTGTACTCGTAATATATATCCTACTTAATATATACCTTTTTGAAATCAAAACATTCTTATAGTTCACCTGTACTTCCTTGTAGTATCAATGTATGGAACAATACTATTATGAAAACAATACATGGCCAGACTTAGACTAAAAAACAGACTTACCTTATTCAAATCTGAAGCACTTCCAGCAGCTAAAACAAAATTCACAGACCCATCCATCTTTGGTGCTACTGTCCTGCACATAAAAGAAGCTCATAGACACAACTCTAGGAGCTATTTGTATACAATGAATTCTTATCTTGGTAAATAACACTGACATTATTGAAACAGGAACTAAAGTAAAAAATTAAAATGAAATAACAATTTATTTTACATTTGTCATGAAAAATAAATGGAAATTAATTTATTGTATCTTCCTTTACATATTAACTAAATAACAGATATAACAGAGGTATTCTGAAAGTGTCTCACCCCTTGTATGCCACTATATATCTCTTCAGTCTCTTGCAATCTTCCACTTCAATGCCCTCATGTATGTAAAATATTTTGTTTTGAAATACAGAAGGGAGTGGTGGCAACACTGATGAAGAGGTTTGTGGTATCTCATCACTGTCAACATCTGTATCCTCATTATATGGGTTCTGTGTTTGCAGCCTGCAAAATATAAAATGTTTCAGTTTTTAGAGGAATATTCAGCCTAATAACTTAAATTTATTAAAATGTCTGAAAGTCTAAACTCTACAGTTATAAGTTGATGTACAAAATCAGTTCTGGTACTGTTAAAATACTCAAAACCCTGGTGCAATATTTTCATACAATTATATTTTTATCTACTTTTAGCAAGTGCAGCATCCATTTGCACAATTCTTCATGTAAAACATAACCTACATATTAATGGATATCATTGTATGATTAGTTGAACTACACACTCTTAAAGCTTCACTTACTTTTTATAAATGTATGGAACCGGTTTCGAGAACATTTTGTTCCCATCTTCAGCCATGCTAAGGTTCAACTGTCGGATCATTCGTTGAGCTGTGGGAATGTATATTCTGCTCTGGTGGCGGTGTGATAAACTTGTAGTTTATGTTTTCATCCCCGACAATGTCGAAGTTCATTATGCTGTTTTTGTATTTGTAGATGTAGATTTTCTCCCAGGTTGCTAATTCCGTAGGTCCTTGTACTGATTTTAATAATTTTGTTTTATTTATTATGTCGTGATTTTGTGTCCAAAAATGATATGCTACTGCTGATTTCTCTATTTGCTTGTACTTTATGTTCCTGAAATGTTCCTTTAACCGTGTGCCAATGTTTCTCTTTGTTTTCCCTATGTAGATTTTTTCACATTCTGCACAGTTTATTTTGTAAATACCTGATTTTTCTTCTTGTGGAATACTGTCATTAACATTATCTATCAGCAAATTTTGAACATTAAATCTATTAATCGGTGCCAACCTGATATTAAAATCTTTAAGAATATTCTGAAATTTTTTTGTGGCCCATGGATGATATGTGAATTTTTTAAAAGTAAGTTTATCTTTTTTTGCTGAAAGTGTTGTGGTTTCTTTGATATGTTTTTGTCTCTTGAATTTCTGCACCTTTTTATGTACTAGTTCTTTCTTAAAACCATTTTTAACTGCTGTTTCTTCTATTTGTTTGTATTCTTTAAAATATTCTTCTTTGCTAATTTGTAGGTTAACTAGCCGGTGTGTTAAACTGTTAATTACTGCATGTTTGTGTGCTGTAGGGTTTAAACTGTCAGCTTTTATGTGATTATCTGCATGTGTATTCTTTCTGTATATTCCAAATTTAAGTTTTTCTTGGCATTTCATTATTTTAATATCCAGGAATGGCAGCATGTTATCTGTTTCTATTTCGTATGTAAATGAAATGTTTTTATCTTGAATATTTAGAAGTTTTAAGGCATCGTCAATGAGTTTTTTGTCAACTATGGCAAATATATCATCCACATATCTGTACCATACCTTAAATATGAATGGAAACGCTGTGTTGATGTGAGTTTCAAATCTACTCATGAAGAGGTTAGCTAGAAATGGAGATAAGGGGCTGCCCATTGTAAGTCCTGCTTCTTGTTTATAAAATTTTCCTTTGAAAGTGAAAAAGGCTTGGTTTATGCAAATTTCTGTCAGTTTGATGTATTCTTTAATGTGTATATCATTAATTCCACTTGTTTTTAGCCAATCATGTAGATAAATCAGGAGTTTTTCTTTTGGTATGCTAGGAAACAGAGATTCTACATGGAAAGATATAAGAGTGTCAGAGGGGTGCAATTTTATGTCTTTAATTTTTTCTATTAACTGATATGAATTATTTATGCTCCTGGTTTGAAATTTTGGTAAAGCCTTGAATCTATTAGCTAACCATTTTGCTAAATAGTAAGAGGGAGTATTGATGTTGTTAATGATGGGGCGCATACCATTTCCAGTCTTGTGAATTTTTGGTAAACCATATAACCTAGCTATTTTAGGGTTGCTGTGTTTTATTTTGAATATTGTTTCTTTTGGAATGACTGTACATGTTTTCAGAACCTCATTGATGGAATTAACACACCTTTTCAATGGGTCTGATGGGATCGGAACATATTCTTTTTTATTTAATAAATTCTGCATTCTATTATTATAATCTTCTTTATCCAAAATTACTATTCTGTTTCCTTTGTCTGCTTTAGAATAAACAACATCTTTTTCATTTAAGGATTTTATTATATTCTTGTAAGTGTTGTGTACTGCTGTATTCTTTTTAACAATGCCTTTAAAAACTTTTTCTGATTTAATTCTAACTATTTCTTTATCTTTGTTCTTCAAACCTTCAATGGCCACCTCCAAATCTACCAAATAATCCTCTCTTTTAGTGGAGTATTGTACACAAGTTTTTAAGCCTTTATTTAGAAAAGCTAATTCTTCTGTTTTGAAATTTTCATTAGATAGATTTTCTACATAATTCTGCTTAGGGTTTGGAGTTTTCTTTGGTTTTTGATAAAGCTTACTAAATTTTCTTTTTTGATAGCTGACTTTTTTGTTTACTAGAAATTGTATATCTTCTAAGGCTGTACCAATTAAATTATCCCATATTATGCAACCTAATCTGTTTGAAATCTGTAAGTGTTTTCCGTATAGTTTAAGATCAATATCTGCCATTTTAGTGTAATAACCTACATAATAACATAACATAACCTACATGTTTCTTTCAAATTTCATAACCAGCAAATACACACACATTAAATTGTAAAATTAAAAGAAGTTAGGAACAGTGAAGTTGTTAAATATACAAATAAATCAGTATTAGGTGATACTAAAACTTGACTAACTAGTTAATTCTTCCGAACATGTTTCAAGAGCGTTTGCTCTCATTCTCAGTTTGGTACCAACTAATGCTGGTGGGTGACGTAGCAACCTCTGATGGTTCCATTAGATAATTGAACAGGAAGTTCATTGGTGGAATGTCAAAGTTCATAACTATGTTTATTTTTTAAAATATAAATCTTTTCCCACATTTCCAATTCCTTAGGATTGATGGTAGGTTTTAACAGTTCGGCTTCTCCTGCAATGTCATAATTGTAAGTCCAAA